>OX589588.1:10567050-11287050 GCA_951329385.1 Polia nebulosa | reverse complement strand
TTTAATATAAAGCTGCGATGTCAATTTTTATAGTCGGGATAGCAGGAGCTAGCCTGTATTATAATTAATATGCAAAAAACTAGGTAAAAAAAGCTCTCCTGGAGGCAGAAATATCGATGGTTTGGTTAGGTTAGGTTAGGTTAGGTTAGTTAGGTTAGGTTAGATTAGCAAGCTCTTACGAAACGTAAAAAAAAAGCAATTTTTTGACGTTTCGTGAGAGCTAGGCTCACGTGTGGGGTGTCAAAAGATGCGTCTCCGCGCGGGTTAACTAAATGAACTGAAATAAAAATTTCAACGGCACAAAAATTTTGCACAGTGGGCCAAAAACCAGTTTTTTAATATAAAGCTGCGATGTCAATTTTTATAGTCGGGATAGCAGGAGCTAGCATGTATTATAATTAATATGCAAAAAACTAGGTAAAAAAAGCTCTCCTGGAGGCAGATATATCGATGGTTTGGTTAGGTTAGGTTAGGTTAGTTAGGTTAGGTTAGATTAGCAAGCTCTTACGAAACGTAAAAAAAAGCAATTTTTTGACGTTTCGTGAGAGCTAGGCTCACGTGTGGGGTGTCAAAAGATGCGTCTCCGCGCGGGTTAACTAAATGAACTGGAATAAAAATTTCAACGGAACAAAAATTTTGCACAGTGGGCCAAAAACCAGTTTTTTTATATAAAGCTGCGATGTCAATTTTTATAGTCGGGATAGCAGGAGCTAGCCTGTATTATAATTAATATGCAAAAAACTAGGTAAAAAAAGCTCTCCTGGAGGCAGAAATATCGATGGTTTGGTTAGGTTAGGTTAGATTAGCAAGCTCTTACGAAACGTAAAAAAAAAGCCATTTTTTGACGTTTCGTGAGAGCTAGGCTCACGTGTGGGGTGTCAAAAGATGCGTCTCCGCGCGGGTTAACTAAATGAACTGGAATGAAAATTTCAACGGAAAAAAAATTATGCACAGTGGGCCAAAAACCAGTTTTTTAATATAAAGCTGCGATGTCAATTTTTATAGTCGGGATAGCAGGAGCTAGCCTGTATTATAATTAATATCCAAAAAACTAGGTAAAAAAAGCTCTCCTGGAGGCAGAAATATCGATGGTTTGGTTAGGTTAGGTTAGGTTAGGTTAGGTTAGTTAGGTTAGGTTAGATTAGCAAGCTCTTACGAAACGTAAAAAAAAAGCAATTTTTTGACGTTTCGTGAGAGCTAGGCTCACGTGTGGGGTGTCAAAAGATGCGTCTCCGCGCGGGTTAACTAAATGAACTGAAATAAAAATTTCAACGGAACAAAAATTTTGCACAGTGGGCCAAAAACCAGTTTTTTAATATAAAGCTGCGATGTCAATTTTTATAGTCGGGATAGCAGGAGCTAGCCTGTATTATAATTAATATGCAAAAAACTAGGTAAAAAAAGCTCTCCTGGAGGCAGAAATATCGATGGTTTGGTTAGGTTAGGTTAGGTTAGTTAGGTTAGGTTAGATTAGCAAGCTCTTACGAAACGTAAAAAAAAAGCAATTTTTTGACGTTTCGTGAGAGCTAGGCTCACGTGTGGGGTGTCAAAAGATGCGTCTCCGCGCGGGTTAACTAAATGAACTGGAATAAAAATTTCAACGGAACAAAAATTTTGCACAGTGGGCCAAAAACCAGTTTTTTAATATAAAGCTGCGATGTCAATTTTTATAGTCGGGATAGCAGGAGCTAGCCTGTATTATAATTAATATGCAAAAAACTAGGTAAAAAAAGCTCTCCTGGAGGCAGAAATATCGATGGTTTGGTTAGGTTAGGTTAGGTTAGATTAGCAAGCTCTTACGAAACGTAAAAAAAAAGCAATTTTTTGACGTTTCGTGAGAGCTAGGCTCACGTGTGGGGTGTCAAAAGATGCGTCTCCGCGCGGGTTAACTAAATGAACTGGAATAAAAATTTCAACGGAACAAAAATTTTGCACAGTGGGCCAACAACCAGTTTTTTAATATAAAGCTGCGATGTCAATTTTTATAGTCGGGATAGCAGGAGCTAGCCTGTATTATAATTAATATGCAAAAAACTAGGTAAAAAAAGCTCTCCTGGAGGCAGAAATATCGATGGTTTGGTTAGGTTAGGTTAGGTTAGTTAGGTTAGGTTAGATTAGCAAGCTCTTACGAAACGTAAAACAAAAGCAATTTTTTGACGTTTCGTGAGAGCTAGGCTCACCTGTGGGGTGTCAAAAGATGCGTCTCCGCGCGGGTTAACTAAATGAACTGGAATAAAAATTTCAACGGAACAAAAATTTTGCACAGTGGGCCAAAAACCAGTTTTTTAATATAAAGCTGCGATGTCAATTTTTATAGTCGAGATAGCAGGAGCTAGCCTGTATTATAATTAATATGCAAAAAACTAGGTAAAAAAAGCTCTCCTGGAGGCAGAAATATCGATGGTTTGGTTAGGTTAGGTTAGGTTAGTTAGGTTAGGTTAGATTAGCAAGCTCTTACGAAACGTAAAAAAAAGCAATTTTTTGACGTTTCGTGAGAGCTAGGCTCACGTGTGGGGTGTCAAAAGATGCGTCTCCGCGCGGGTTAACTAAATGAACTGGAATAAAAATTTCAACGGAACAAAAATTTTGCACAGTGGGCCAAAAACCAGATTTTTAATATAAAGCTGCGATGTCAATTTTTATAGTCGGGATAGCAGGAGCTAGCCTGTATTATAATTAATATGCAAAAAACTAGGTACAAAAAGCTCTCCTGGAGGCAGAAATATCGATGGTTTGGTTAGGTTAGGTTAGGTTAGTTAGGTTAGGTTAGATTAGCAACCCCCCGGATGTGTCCCCACGTTGTCGTCGTGGTGGGGCTTGCGTGTCTCAATGATCTTTGGGGCTCTGCCGGTAGAGTTACTCATGCCGGAAAGGTCCAAAGTGAGAGACCAGACTAAGAGGGACACCAGGAGGGGTCTCGGGGGGGTTTCGGGGGGGCTCGGGAGGAAGCACGGCTCCCTGTCGTTTCGGGCGACGCAGGTGCTCTCGGGGCATGGCTGCTTCGGGAAGTACCTCTGTCGCATAAACAGGGAGCCGGACGCTCGGTGCCATCACTGCACCGACTGTCGGGAGGACACGGCGCAGCACACACTGGCAGAGTGTGCCGCATTGGAGGAGCAGCGCCGTGCCCTCGTATCCGAAGTGGGCCCCGACCTGTCGCTGCCGGCTGTCGCACGTTCGATGGTCGGGAGCGCCGAGTCGTGGGATGCGGTGATCTTCTTCTGTGAAGCCGTAATTTCGCAGAAGGAGGCTGCGGAAAGGGAAAGGGAGGCCGTGGCCACTCTCCCGATCCGCAGCAGACGTACCGGGCGTCGGCGGAGGGCGGACAACGCCCTCTTCCAGCCCCCCTAAATAGGTCCAGAAGGCCGGCGGTCTCGGGGTCGTCCGCCGCCCCCCATCCAACAGGACCCGAGGCGGCGGCGCGTAGTGTTCCACGCGCGCCCCTATTAGACGTCGCGGGGAGAGGACACCTCACTCTCCCCGCGAGCCAGAGGTGGCCCGCATAGGCGGGCCGGCATTAGCCGGGGCTATCGCCTTCCATGGCCCCAGACGGGCGCCGCCGCCGGGATCACATATTATGGTCGAGGGTACCAGAATCGCTGTCGAGTCAACCATGAAGTACCTAGGATTGGTGCTCGACAGCCGATGGGACTTCGGTCCCCACTTCCAGCGGATGGTGCCGAAGTTGATGGGCGCGGCGGGTGCGCTATCAACGCTGCTTCCGAATTTAGGGGGCCCGAGTACCGCCTGCAGGCGATTATACGTGGGGATCGTGCGATCGATGGCCCTTTATGGAGCTCCAGTGTGGGCTGCTGACCTGACGGCCCGCCACATCGCCATACTGCGTAAACCTCAGAGAGCGATTGCCGTCAGAGTCATCAGAGGATATCGCACGATCTCCTACGAGGCGGCCTGCGTACTGGCTGGATCCCCGCCCTGGGACCTGGAGGCGAAAGCACTCGCAACACTACACCGGTGGCGCGAGGAGGTGCGCACGCGGGGCGGTGAACCGATGCAGCGCGAGATCGAGCTGCGTCGGTCGCAGCTCCGCGAGGTCTTGGTGGCGGAGTGGCGGAGAAGGCTTTTGCATCCTGCCGCTGGCCTCGTTACAATCGAGGCGGTCCGGCCGGTACTTGACCGCTGGCTCGGGAGGAAATACGGCTCCCTGACGTTTCGGGCGACGCAGGTGCTTTCGGGGCATGGCTGCTTCGGGAAGTACCTGTGTCGTCTGAACAGAGAGCCGAATGCTCGGTGCTATCACTGCACCCACTGTCCGGAGGACACGGCGTGGCATACGCTGGCCGAGTGTGTTGCATGGGAGGAGCCGCGTCGTGCCCTCATTTCGGAAGTCGGAGGCGACCTGTCGCTGCCGGCTGTGGTTTGTTCCATGGTCGGCAGTCCAGAGTCTTGGGATGCGGTGATCTCCTTCTGTGAGAATGTCATCTCGCAGAAGGAGGCTGCGGAAAGGGAGAGGGAGATGACTAGTGCACTCCCTTCCCGAACCAGGCGCACCGGGCGTCGAAGAAGGGCGGACAACGCCCTCTTTCAGCCCCCCTAAAAACGGTCCGGGGTCGACGGATTCGGGGACGTCCGTTGGCCCATCAACCGAGACCCGAGATGGCGGCGCGTAGTGTTCCACGTGCGCCTCTCTTAGACGTAAAGGGGGGTTGAGACCTCACTCCTCACCACGGGATGAGGCCCGCAGACAGCGGGCCGGTACTAGTCCGGGGCAGCGGAAGTCCCATTCGCACCCGTTGCCCCGGAGTCAAGTATACGAGTATGAGGGAACACCGGGGTGGTTTTTAGTCAGTAAGAGTCTGACAGACCCCTTCGCCCGCCCCAGGCGAAGGACATCCATGAGGATTTTCCACCCGGCAAAAAAAAAAAAAAAAAAAGGTTAGTTAGGTTAGGTTAGATTAGCAAGCTCTTACGAAACGTAAAAAAAAAGCAATTTTTTGAGGTTTCGTGAGAGCTAGGCTCACGTGTGGGGTGTCAAAAGATGCGTCTCCGCGCGGGTTAACTAAATGAACTGGAATAAAAATTTCAACGGAACAAAAATTTTGCACAGTGGGCCAAAAACCAGTTTTTTAATATAAAGCTGCGATGTCAATTTTTATAGTCGGGATAGCAGGAGCTAGCCTGTATTATAATTAATATGCAAAAAACTAGGTAAAAAAAGCTCTCCTGGAGGCAGAAATATCGGTGGTTTGGTTAGGTTAGGTTAGGTTAGTTAGGTTAGGTTAGATTAGCAAGCTCTTACGAAACGTAAAAAAAAGCAATTTTTTGACGTTTCGTGAGAGCTAGGCTCACGTGTCGGGTGTCAAAAGATGCGTCTCCGCGCGGGTTAACTAAATGAACTGGAATAAAAATTTCAACGGAACAAAAATTTTGCACAGTGGGCCAAAAACCAGTTTTTCAATATAAAGCTGCGATGTCAATTTTTATAGTCGGGATAGCAGGAGCTAGCCTGTATTATAATTAATATGCAAAAAACTAGGTAAAAAAAAGCTCTCCTGGAGGCAGAAATATCGATGGTTTGGTTAGGTTAGGTTAGGTTAGTTAGGTTAGGTTAGATTAGCAAGCTCTTACGAAACGTAAAAAAAAAGCAATTTTTTGACGTTTCGTGAGAGCTAGGCTCACGTGTGGGGTGTCAAAAGATGCGTCTCCGCGCGGGTTAACTAAATGAACTGGAATAAAAATTTCAACGGAACAAAAATTTTGCACAGTGGGCCAAAAACCAGTTTTTTAATATAAAGCTGCGATGTCAATTTTTATAGTCGGGATAGCAGGAGCTAGCCTGTATTATAATTAATATGCAAAAAACTAGGTAAAAAAAGCTCTCCTGGAGGCAGAAATATCGATGGTTTGGTTAGGTTAGGTTAGGTTAGTTAGGTTCCCCCCGAATGTGTCCCCACGTTGTCGTCGTGGTGGGGCTTGCGTGTCTCAATGATCTTTGGGGCTCCGCCGGTAGAGTTTCTCATGCCGGAAAGGTCCAAAGTGAGAGACCAGACTAAGAGGGACACCAGGAGGGGTCGCTCCTGATCGATCGACGGTCGTCGATTGGCGTGGATGCGACTATGCTGCAGCGGTGCAGGCGCACCAATGCGGCGGGCGTTTCTCTCCTTCAGGGAAATCCCTAGGAGAGAACTTTCGACGGGTTCGCTGAGTCGGGTTAGCCGGACAGCGAACGGAGGCATGTATAATGACGCCGTCGGGGGCTTGGCTTAACCGCCTGGCCCAGAGGAAGGACACCTCTAAGATAAAAAACCACCCAATCCTAAGTTTCGAGGCGTGGCGAGGGGATGAATGGCTGGAGGGAGTCCAGTCGTTAGCGCCTCCCCTGTAGAGCACCTGCCGCACTCTGCAGTATGTAGGCTTACCCAGGTAAAAAGGCTCTGCCTGGGTGGACGTATATTTCCTATTATACTCGTGGGAACAAATATGACAGATCTAAATAAAAACTCAAAAAACGGACGTGATGAGGAGGTACCGCTTGCCGGCAACGGCAACAAGAGCCGAGGAGGCTCCCGATCCTCGATAGAGGATCCAACTATGTCCGACCAGGACACGCGCGGTCGCTCCAAATTTTGGAGAAAGCGACCGCACGACGAGGTTTTTTCGAACCGAGTGGGGTCGGTAGGTCTCTCCTCAAGTGAAGAGAACCTGCCCGCTGCAAAAGTGGCGACGGCGAGGAGAGGCCGTGGTCGCGCGGTGGCGGGCGGAGTTCATGCTTCTATGCCCGGACGTGACGTTCGGGGTCGCTTTAAGCGGCCCGATACGCCGGAAATCGGCAGGGAGAGTGACCCCGGGGTCTCATCCGGGGTCTCAATCGAGGAGCCGGGAGGAGCCACCGTCTCTCTCGTGGGCACGAAGGCATATGCTAAAGCCGCGAAGCGTGCCCAGAGCAGAGCGGTCGCGGCCGACGAAGTCGCCGAAATGGCCCGTCAGGCTCGAGAGCGGCGGGCTGCTCAGGCGGCTTTAGGCTCGAGCCTTACGGCAGAGGCCCTTAACCGCCAGGTGCTGGACGGCGTGGACGTGGTCCTGAGGGTTGCGACCAAGTCCGGCAACCTCAAGGGCTCTTTCACCCGTGCCCTTAAGGAGGCGGCAGATGGGATCAGGGAGGCTGTGCAGATCCTTCTCGATCGCACGACCTCGGAGGAGACGGCGAAGCTATGGGAGGAGAATAGCCGTCTCCGAGCCGAACTGGAAGATCTCAAGCGGGAGTTTGTGGAGCAGCGGCAGGAAGCTCCCGCGGCTACTGCCTCCCTCCCTCCTGCTACGTCATCGTCGGCCCCTGAACCTGCGTCGCCGCCCGCATCTGCACTTGCGATATCAGATCTCGACATCGAGAGGGTCGCCCGAATCTGCATGATGCAGTGCGGTGGCATGGTGTCTGCCCGATTAGAGGCGTTGGAGTCGAGACTTCTCCCGGCCGAAACCCTCCGTCCACCGCTTGCGGCGGATAGGCGGAGGAAGGAGGAGTCCGCAAGGACGAAGACCACGCAGGTGGGCAAAAAGCCTGCAGAAGGGGCCAAAAAGCCCACGGAGGGGCCCAAGAAGCCCGCGACGGGTGCTCCCGCACCCCCTCCCCAACAAACCACGCTCCCGGCGACCGCACCCCCGACCCCGACCCAGGAGACCTGGACGACGGTGGTGAAAAGAAAGCGCAAAAAGAGGGCGGTGCGGCCAGCACCTGTTGACGCGGCGGCACCTGCCGGCCCGGCACGGTCTAAAAAGAGACCAAGGCCACCCAAGGCGAGACCCCCACGCTCCGAGGCTGTAATAATCACCCTGCAGCCCGAAGCCTCTGAAAGGGGGGTGAGTTTTAAGTCGGTCCTGGCGGAGGTAAAAACGAAGCTGAACTTCGGCGACTTTGCCTCCCCGGCCGGCTTTGGTTTCAGAACGGCGGCCACTGGAGCCAAAATCTTTGAAGTGTCGGGTGCGTCAAGGCAAGAGAGGGCGGACATTCTGGCCGCCAAACTAAGGGAGGTCCTCAAACCGGAGGATGTCCGGGTGTCCAGGCCCACAAAAACGGCCGAATTACGCGTGAGTGGGCTGGACGACTCGGTGACCCCGGAGGAGGTAGTGGCGGCCATTGCCCGAAACGGTGGGTGTCCGCCCGAGAACGTGCAGGCGGGCGAAATCCGCAGCGGCGCCGACGGGCTGGGCACAGTTTGGGTGCGGTGCCCGGTGGCGGCCGCAAACAAGGTCGCGGATGGCAGAAGGTTGCTGGTAGGCTGGGTGTCAGCGAGTGTAAAGCTCCTGCCACCCAGGGAAATGCAGTGCTACCGCTGCCTGGGCAAAGGGCATGTCCGGGCACAATGCACTGCAGACACAGACCGCAGCGACCTCTGCTATCGCTGTAGCCAACCCGGCCACAAGTCGGCCCAGTGCACCGCGGCACCTAACTGCAGCCTCTGTGCAGCTGCAGGGAAGCCTGCGGAGCACAGACTTGGGGGAAAAGCCTGCAAGGCCCCCAAAAAGAGCAGGAAAAATAGGGTTGTCGGAGGACCTGCGCCCCTCCCACAGCCTGGCAGCCAAGCAGCTGACTCCCGACCCAGGGATGGAGGAGATGCCGGAGAAATGGACTGTCAGTGATGGCACAATTCCATTTCCTCCAGGCGAACATCAACCACTCTTCCAGAGCTCAGGACCTATTGCTCCAAAGCATGGCGGAGTGGTCGATCAACGTGGCTGTGGTCGCTGAGCCGTATTTTGTCCCTCCCCGCGATAACTGGGTAGGGGACCTGGACGGTTTGGTGGCCATCATTGGTGGGACTCTTGGCAGTCCCTCCCGAGGACGCGGCTGGGTGGCCGCTCTCGTGGGGGGAATCAACATCATTGGGGCATATTTCTCGCCAAACAAGAGTCTCGCCGACTTCGAGAGGTTCCTTGTCGAGCTGGGTGCCGTCGTAGGCCGGTTCCACCCTCGCCCGGTGCTGTTGCTCGGAGATCTCAACGCCAAGTCTGCGGCGTGGGGATCCCCGATCACCGATCATAGGGGCGAGGTGTTGGAGGAGTGGGCGGTTACGACCGGCCTGACCGTCTTGAATCGGGGCTCGGAGTACACGTGCGTGCGGCAGCGGGGCGGGTCTGTAGTGGACGTCTCATTCGCTAGCTCCGCTGTTGCAGGCCGTGTCCACGACTGGCAAGTCGCCGTGGAGGTGGAGACGTTGTCAGATCATCGGTACATCCGTTTCAACGTCTCTACCCAGACCGCGGGCGGCGGCCGACCATCGGCCCCGCAAACGGACGGTCCTCGCTGGTCGATTAAACAGATCGACAGGGAGCTTCTCGAGGAAGCCGCAATGATCCAGGCCTGGGTCCGGGAGTCAATGACGAACGAACCCGTCGACGTCGAAGAGGAGGCGCAGTGGTTCCGCGGGGCGATGACGCAAATTTGCGACGCGTCCATGCCCCGCGTCCGCACTCAGCCCACAAGGCGCCGGTTGTACTGGTGGACCGCCGAAATCGCGCAGATGCGCAGGACCTGCGTGGAGGTCAGGCGCCAGTACACCCGATACCGGAGGAGACGTCGTCGGGTTCCGGAAGAAGAAGCTGCGCGGTATGAGGTGTACCGCGCGGCGAAGAAGGCTCTGTGGCTGGCCATCGGCGAGTCGAAGACTCGATTCAGGGAAGAGATGTTGGCGACCTTAGATGGAAATCCATGGGGGCGTCCTTATCGTGCGGTCCGAGGGAAACTTCGTGCCTGGGCGCCCCCACTCACTGAGAGCCTCGAGCCTCAGTTGCTGGAGGGAGTGGTCGCTGCTCTCTTCCCTGATAGAGAAGAGCACGTGCCACCGCCGATGGCTTTGCCCACAACCACAGAGTCTGAGGACGAGGAGAGCGTCCCTGAGGTGACACAACCAGAGTTGAGGACGGCCGTGATGCGGCTCCGGGCCAAAACCGTGGCCCCGGGACCCGATGGAGTTCCGGGCCGCGCGCTCGTCCTCGCTCTGAAGGAGCTAGAGCCCCAGCTGAGAGGACTCTACTCAGCTTGCCTTGAGCGGGGCCACTTTCCAGCTCAGTGGAAGACAGGTCGTCTGGTCCTGCTCAAGAAAGCGGGGCGCCCAGCAGACTCGCCGTCCGCATACCGGCCCATAGTGCTGCTAGACGAGGTGGGTAAGCTTTTTGAGCGGATAATTGCTGCCCGCCTAGTCAGCCACTTGTATAGAGAGGGGCCGGATCTGGACGACAGTCAGTTCGGATTTCGGCATGGCCGCTCCACAATTGACGCCATAATGCGGGTGAGAGTCCTGGCGGAGGAAGCGGTTTCCCGGGGTGGGGTGATGCTGGCGGTGTCCTTGGACATATCCAACGCCTTCAACACCCTGCCCTGGAGTTGTATTCGGGAGGCACTAAGGTACCACAGGGTGCCCCGCTACCTCCGCCGCATCGTTGGGGCTTATTTGGCGGAAAGGTGTGTCACCTACAGGGGACGCGACGGCGACGGCCGTCGCGATATGTCGTGCGGTGTTCCGCAGGGCTCGGTCCTAGGCCCACCCCTGTGGAACATTGGTTACGACTGGGTGCTGAGGGACGAGCTCCAACCGGGAGTGGACCTGACGTGCTACGCAGACGACACACTGGTCACGGCCCGGGGGAGCTCGTAATGGGAGGCAGCGTTGCTGGCGACTGCTGCGGTCTCACAGGTGGTGGGTCGCATACGACGCCTGGGGCTGGAGGTGGCTCTCAAAAAGTCGGAGGCCATGGTCTTTCACGGCCCCCGACGGGCGCCGCCGCCGGGATCACACATTGTGGTCGGGGGTGTCCAAATCGCTGTCGAGTCGACCATGAAGTACTTAGGATTGGTGCTCGACAGCCGGTGGGATTTTGGCCCCCACTTTCGACGGTTGACGCCCAGGTTGATGGGCGCCGCGGGCGCGCTCGCAACGCTGCTTCCTAATTTAGGGGGCCCGAGCACCGCCTGTAGGCGGTTGTACTTAGGGATCGTGCGATCCATGGCCTTGTATGGGGCCCCGGTTTGGGCTTCTGACCTGACGGCCGGCGGCATCGCGATATTGCGAAGACCGCAGAGGGCGATGGCCGTCAGGGCTATTAGGGGATATCGCGACGGCCAGACCGACGCGATCCGACCAGTGCTCGACGAATGGCTCGGGAGGAAGCACGGCTCCCTGTCGTTTCGGGCGACGCAGGTGCTCTCGGGGCATGGCTGCTTCGGGAAGTACCTCTGTCGCATAAACAGGGAGCCGGACGCTCGGTGCCATCACTGCACCGACTGTCGGGAGGACACGGCGCAGCACACACTGGCAGAGTGTGCCGCATGGGAGGAGCAGCGCCGTGCCCTCGTATCCGAAGTGGGCCCCGACCTGTCGCTGCCGGCTGTCGCACGTTCGATGGTCGGGAGCGCCGAGTCGTGGGATGCGGTGATCTTCTTCTGTGAAGCCGTAATTTCGCAGAAGGAGGCTGCGGAAAGGGAAAGGGAGGCCGTGGCCACTCTCCCGATCCGCAGCAGACGTACCGGGCGTCGGCGGAGGGCGGACAACGCCCTCTTCCAGCCCCCCTAAATAGGTCCAGAAGGCCGGCGGACTCGGGGTCGTCCGCCGCCCCCCATCCAACAGGACCCGAGGCGGCGGCGCGTAGTGTTCCACGCGCGCCCCTATTAGACGTCGCGGGGAGAGGACACCTCACTCTCCCCGCGAGCCAGAGGTGGCCCGCATAGGCGGGCCGGCACTAGCCGGGGATCATGGAAGTCGTACTAGCTCTCACGATCCCCGGTCCAAGTGTGGGACGGAACACCGGGGTGGTTTTTAGTCAGTAAGAGTCTGACAGACCCCTTCGCCCGCCCCGGGCGAAGGACATCCATGAGGATTTTCCACCCCGGCAACAAAAAAAAAAAAAATAAAAAAAAGGTTCGGTTAGTTAGGTTCCCCCCGAATGTGTCCCCACGTTGTCGTCGTGGTGGGGCTTGCGTGTCTCAATGATCTTTGGGGCTCTGCCGGTAGAGTTACTCATGCCGGAAAGGTCCAAAGTGAGAGACCAGACTAAGAGGGACACCAGGAGGGGTCGCTCCTGATCGATCGACGGTCGTCGATTGGCATGGATGCGACTATGCCGCAGCGGTGCAGGCGCACTAATGCGGCGGGCGTATCTCTCCTACAGGGAAATCCCTCTAGGAGAGAATTTTCGACGGGTTCGCTGAGTCGGGTTAGCCGGACAGCGAACGGAGGCATGTTTAATGCCGCCGTCGGGGGCTTGGCTTAACCGCCTGGCCCAGAGGAAGGATACCTCTAAGATAAAAAACCACCTAATCCCAAGTTTAGAGGCGGCGAGGGGATGAATGGCTGGATCGAGTCCAGTCGTTAGCGCCTCCCCTGTAGAGCACCTGCCGCACTCTACAGTATGTAGGCTTACCTGGCTAAAAGGGCTCTGCCTAGGTGGACATATACTTCCCTACTACTCGTGGGAACTACATGGAAAATAATAAATTAAAATCAAACAAAGAAGATGAGGGTGTGCCAAGCATAGTGGCGGAGGTTCCGCTTGCCGGCAACGGCAACAAGAGCCGAGGAGGCTCACAAACGCAGTCACGGACTCAATCATTTGAGGACGTGACAAATCTAGTTTTGAGTGCGTCCGACAAGGAATGTGGCGGACGTGGCGCGAACGTTTCCTCAAAATTTTGGGGTAAGCGTTCTCGCGGTGATAGGTGCAACCTGGCGGGGTCCGGAAGTTTGTCTTCCAGCGAGGAGAACCTTCCGGCCGCTAAGGTTACTACAGCAAAAAGGGGAAGAGGTCGCGCGACACCTTTAGGAGCGCCCGCTCCGGTGACAGCACGTGACTCCCGAGGTCGCTTTTTAAAGCAGCGCCCTGATACGCCGGCAGCCAGTGGAGTGAGCGACTCCGACGGGGCTATGCGAGTGGAGCGAAGTGAGACCGCTGCACTAATTAGCACTAAGGCGGACCTCAATGCCGCGAGGCGAGAGGGCCGTAAGGCGGTAGCGACGGACGAAGTCGCCGAAATGGCCCGTCAGGCAAGGGAGCGGCGAACTGCCCAAGCGGCTACAGGGTCGAGCCTTACGGCAGAGGCCCTCAACCGCCAGATCTCAGACGGTGTGGACGTGATCCTGAAGGTGGCCACGAAGTCGGGCAATCTGAAGGGCACGTTCACCCGTGCCCTTAAAGAGGCAGCAGAAGGGATCAAGGAGGCGATGGAGATCCTCCTTGATCGTACGACCTCGGAGGAGACGAAGAAGCTGTGGGAAGAAAACAGCCGTCTCCGAACCGAGCTGGAGGACCTTAAGCGCGAGTTTGCCGCTCAAAGGGGTCATCAGAACCAGCAAGCAGCTTCAACGGCCACTGGCCCCCCTCCTGCCGGACCTTTGACGGCCTCTGCAGCCTCGCAACCGCCTGCACTTGCGATGTCGGACCATGATATCGAGAGGGTGGCCCGAATCTGCATGATGCAGTGCGGGGGCATGGTTTCTGCGCGTCTAGAGGCCATGGAGTCGCGACTCCTTCCGGCTGAAAACCTACGGCCACCGCTTGCAGCGGATAGGCGGAGGAAGGAGGGGTCCGCGGGAACAGGGCCCGTACAGGCGGGCAGAAATACCGTGAATGGGGCCAAAAAACCCACGGGGGGGAACGGGAAGCCCGCGGCGACAGCGTCCGCACCCCCTTCCCAATCAAGTGCGCTCCCAGCGACCACGACTCCCGCCCAGGAGGCCTAGACGATGGTCGTGAAAAGGAGCCGCAAAAAGAGGGTGGCGCAGCCCGCACCTCCCAAGAGCCCGGCACCACCCAAGAGCTCGGCACCTCCCAAGAGCCCGGCACCAACAAAGGGCACTAGGCCACCCAGAGTCAAGACCCCACGCTCTGAGGCTGTAGTCATAACACTGCAGCCTGAGGCCTCGGAGAGGGGGGTGACCTTCAAATCGGTCCTGGCGGAGGTAAAGGCAAAGCTGAACTTCAGCGACTTTGCCTCCCCAGCCGGCTTTGGGTTTAGGACGGCAGCCACAGGAGCCAAAATTCTTGAGGTGTCCGGTGCTGCCAGGCAAGAAAGGGCGGACATGCTGGCCGCCAAACTGCGGGAAGTCCTCAAACCAGAGGATGTCCGGGTGTCTAGGCCCACTAAAACCGCTGAATTGCGAGTAAGTGGGCTGGACGACTCCGTGACCCCGGAAGAGGTAGTGGTGGCCATTGCCCGAAGTGGCGGGTGTCCGCCCGAGAGTGTCCAGGCGGGCGAAATACACTGCAGTGCGGCTGGGCTGGGCACGGTGTGGGTACGTTGCCCGGTGGCGGCTGCAAGCAAGGTCGCGGATGGCAGAAGGTTGCTGGTGGGCTGGGTGTCAGCGAGTGTCAAGCTCCTGCCACCCAGGGTTATGCAGTGCTACCGCTGCCTGGGCAAAGGGCATGTCCGGGCACAATGCACTGCAGACACAGACCGCAGCGACCTCTGTTATCGCTGCAGCCGGCCCGGCCACAAGTCGGCCAAGTGCTCCGCGGCACCAAATTGCAGCCTTTGTGCAGCTGCAGGGAAGCCTGCGGAGCACAGACTTGGGGGGAAAGCCTGCAAGGCCCCCAAGCAAGGCAGGAAGAAAAGGGTTGTCGGAGGACCTGCGCCCCTCCCACAGCCCGGCAGCCAAGCAGCTGACTCCCGACCCAAGGAAGAAGGGGATGCCGGAGAAATGAATATCAACCACTCTTCCAGAGCTCAGGATCTTTTGCTCCAGAGCATGGCGGAGTGGTTGATCAACGTGGCTGTGGTCGCTGAGCCGTATTTTGTCCCTCCTCGTGATAACTCGGTAGGGGACCTAGACGGTTTGGTGGCCATCATTGGCGGGACTCTTGGCATTCCCTCCCGAGGACGCGGCTGGGTGGCCGCTGTCGCGGGGGGTATAATAACCATTGGGGCATATTTCTCGCCTAACAAGAGTCTCGCCGACTTCGAGAGGTTCCTCGTCGAGCTGGGTGCCGTCATAGGCCGGTTCCACCCTCGCCCGGTGCTATTGCTCGGGGATCTCAACGCCAAGTCTGCTGCGTGGGGATCCCCGGTCACCGATCATTGGGGCGAGGTGTTGGAGGAGTGGGCAGTTGCGACCGGCCTGGCCGTCCTGAATCGGGGCTCGGAGTACACGTGCGTGCGGCAGCGGGGAGGGTCTGTAGTGGACGTCTCGTTCGCTAGCTCCGCTGTTGCAGGCCGTGTCCATGGCTGGCGAGTCGCCGTGGAGGTGGAGACGTTGTCAGATCATCGGTACATCCGTTTCAACGTCTCCACCCAGACCGCGGGTGGCGGCCGACCATCGACCCCGCAAACGGACGGTCCGCGCTGGTCCATTAAGCAGATCGACAGGGAGCTTCTCGAAGAAGCCGCAATCATTCAGGCTTGGGTCCGGGAGTCAGTGGCGAACGAACCCGTCGACGTCGAGGAGGAGGCGCAGTGGTTTCGCGGGGCGATGACGCAAATTTGCGACGCGTCCATGCCCCGCATCCGCACACAACCCACAAGGCGCCGGTTGTACTGGTGGACCACCGAAATCGCGCAGATGCGCAGGACCTGCGTAGCGGTCAGGCGCCAGTACACCCGATACCGGAGGAGACGTCGTCGGGTTCCTGAAGAAGAAGCCGAGTGGTATGAGGTGTACCGTGCGGCGAAGAAGGCTCTGTGGCTGGCCATCGGCGAGTCCAAAACTCGATTCAGGGAAGAGATGTTGGCGACCCTAGACGGAAATCCATGGGGGCGTCCTTATCGTGCGGTCCGAGGGAAACTTCGTGCCTGGGCGCCGCCACTCACTGAGAGCCTCGAGCCTCAGTTGCTGGAGGGAGTGGTCGCTGCTCTCTTCCCTGATAGAGAAGAGCACGTTCCGCCACCGATGGCTTTGCCCACAGCCACGGAGTCGGAGGATGAGGAGAGCGTCCCTAAGGTGACACAACCAGAGTTGAGGACGGCCGTGATGCGGCTCCGGGCCGAAACCGTGGCCCCGGGACCCGATGGAGTTCCGGGCCGCGCGCTCGTCCTCGCTCTGAAGGAGCTAGAGCCCCAGCTGAGAGGACTCTACTCAGCTTGCCTTGAGCAGGGCCGCTTCCCCGCTCAGTGGAAGACAGGTCGTCTGGTCCTGCTCAAGAAAGTGGGGCGCCCAGCAGACTCGCCGTCCGCATACCGGCCCATAGTGCTGCTAGACGAGGTGGGTAAGCTTTTTGAGCGGATAATTGCTGCCCGCCTCGACAGCCAGAGAGGGGCCGGATCTGGACGACAGTCAGTTCGGTTTTCGGCATGGGCGCTCCACAATCGACGCCATAATGCGGGTTAGAGTCCTGGCGGAGGAAGCGGTTTCCCGGGGCGGGGTGATGCTGGCGGTGTCCTTGGACATATCCAACGCCTTCAACACCCTGCCCTGGAGTTGTATTCTGGAGGCACTAAGGTACCACAGGGTGCCCCGCTACCTCCGCCGCATCGTTGGGGCTTATTTGGCGGAAAGGTGTGTCACCTACAGGGGACGCGACGGTGAGGGCCGTCGCGATATGTCGTGCGGTGTTCCGCAGGGCTCGGTCCTAGGCCCACCCCTGTGGAACATCGGTTACGACTGGGTGCTGAGGGGCGAGCTCCAACCGGGAGTGGACCTGACGTGTTACGCAGACGACACGCGTGTCACGGCCCGGGGGAGCTCGTACAGGGAGACAGCGTTGCTGGCGACATCTGCGGTCTCACAGGTGGTGGGTCGCATACGACGCCTGGGGCTGGAGGTGGCCCTCAACAAGTCGGAGGCCGTAGTTTTTCATGGCCCCCGACGGGCGCCGCCGCCGGGATCACACATCGTGGTCGGGGGAGTCCAAATTGCTGTCGAGTCCACCATGAAGTACCTAGGATTGGTGCTCGACAGCCGGTGGGACTTTGGCCCTCATTTTCGGCGGCTAACACCTAGGTTGATGGGCGCCGCGGGCGCGCTCGCAACGCTGCTTCCCAATCTGGGGGGCCCGAGCACCGCCTGTAGGCGGTTGTACTTGGGGATCGTGCGATCCATGGCCTTGTACGGGGCCCCGGTGTGGGCTTCTGACCTGACGGCCGGCAGCATCGCAATACTGCGAAGACCGCAGAGGGCGATGGCCGTCAGGGCTATCAGGGGATATCGCACGATCTCCTACGAGGCGGGTTGTGCACTGGCCGGATCTCCGCCCTGGGATATGGAGGCGAGAGTCCTCGCCTCGCTGTACCGGTGGCGCGAGGAGGTGCGGACGCGGGGCGGTGAACCGATGCAGCGCGAGATCACCGGGGAACACCGGGGTGGTTTTTAGTCAGTAAGAGTCTGACAGACCCCTTCGCCTGCCCCAGGCGAAGGACATCCATGAGGATTTTCCACCCCAGCAACAAAAAAAAAAAAAAAAGGTTAGTTAGGTTAGGTTAGATTAGCAAGCTCTTACGAAACGTAAAAAAAAGCAATTTTTTGACGTTTCGTGAGAGCTAGGCTCACGTGTGTGGTGTCACCCGCCGCACCATCAGCATCCACCTCAAGAACGACCGCCACCGGCCCGCCGACGACACCTGCGACTGCGCGCGTTTCGCAGGCGCCGTCGCTGAGCCGGCAGCCGGCCGTACCGGTTCGCCCATCGGCCTTCCGCCCCGTCCCTATGCAGGCACCAGCGCCTGCCGCGTCAATGAGTCGGCCGCGCGCCCCGGGCGCGACACGCACCCCCGCCGCCGCGTCGGGGGCGCGCGCCGCCGCGTGGACTGCGCGCACCGCTGCGCTGCCAGCTAGGCCGGCGCGTACAGAGGAGCCCCACAATACCACGTCGCGACCCGACGTGAGGCCGCAGGGCCCGCGCATCGCAGCGCGGACTGCGTTCGCTACCGCGCCTGCACAGCGCGCCGTTGCCGCCGCCACGCCGAGCGCACCCGCATCCGCGCCGCGCCCGCGCACCGCTACCCCCGTGCTGCTTGTCGTCGAGCTGACGTCCCCCCCGTCGGCTCCATCACCATCACCATCTCGACATCCGCCGCCACCATTTACGCCGCAAGTCGTTGTGGCTAGCAGTGGCGCACTATCAGCGTCGCCACCCAGGGGCTCCGAAGAAACGCGGGTCACCCGCGACTCGCCCAGTGCGAAGACCCAGGAGTTTGTGTAAATAAGTTGTTGAGTTAATAAAGGATATTTGGTTAATTAATTGGTGTAAAATAATTTATCCCATACCCAGCTCGTAACAAATTGGTGTCAGAAGTGAGGGATAAATTATGCCAATTTGACCAAAGGACGACACGGACGGTATTCGTACAAGGAGTCAACGGCAGCAAGATATGGATCAGAGGCGGTTTGGAGATTCCCCGATACAGTCGCCAGGTGGTGTTCAGCCTACGACAGAGCCAGTCGCTGGCCCATGTGGCGTTTCTTCAGCACCAGCGGTGCCAGACTTGTCTGCGCTAATGGCGCTATTGCAGGAACAGGCTCGCCGTCAAGAAGAGCAGGCCCGTCGGTTGGAAGAGGCCCTAACCATACTTGAGGCTCTTGGCAAGGATGTGACCTACGAGCAGCTGCTGGAAGCGTTAGAGTCCAGATACGGCGACGCGCACTTGGAGCATGTATTTCGCGCTAAGTTAAGGGATCGCGTTCAACGTAGTGCCGAGAACCTACAGCAGTGGGCCTTGGAAGTAGAAAAGTTGGTTCGGAAAGCATACCAGTCCGCCCCTGCACTCATCAATGGCTATCTGGTACAGGCGTTCGTCGACGGAAGACGTGACTTGGAAGTTAGAGCCGCTGTAAGACTTGGGCATCATGAGACACTGAAGGACGCCTTGAGACGAGTGAGGCAAGACCATCGAACACACCGTATCAGGGAGGTTGTGGCATCACCTGTACGCGATCGTCCGCAAGGATATAGCCCTAGATGTTATACTTGTGGAGAAAAGGGTTATCCTCGGTCAAGCTGTCCAAAGCGAAGCACACTGAGAGAAGATCAATCCCAGCAAGAAAGGGCAACTGATACGACTGCCCAGCAACAGCAGGGAAACGAGTAAACGCCAGGACTGGGGGGCGGGTGCTGGCTGGTATTGAAAGAGCCCCTAGGATCTCGATCTCACAGGCCCATGACGGAAACAGCCTGATCATCAAAGGCGAAGTCAACGAAAAACCACGCAAACTGACGTTGGATACTGGAGCTTCTCACAAGGTCGTCAATTCTCACAGCAAGTCGGTTCCTTGGGGACTTCTTCAATAACAATTACTGACAGCTACCGGTCAGCACATAATCGGCCGAGGCAGGAAGGAGGTGGAGTTAAAATTAGGTAACAAAATCTATCGACATAATGTCGTCGTGACCAACATAGTGGACGATTGTATCCTGGGATTAGACTTCATGCGGAAACATCGTTGTGAGATCGACGTTGATTAAGGAGTATTGAAGTGTGGTACAGAGGAAATCTTCATGGAAGGTGTACCATCAGGAAAAGTGTTCCGTTTCAAATTTGACGTGTCAACACTTTTGGAAAACTACAATTTAACGGAAGTAGAAATGGATAAGGCTAAGAAGATGTTACTTCAGTACGCCGACTTTTTCTCTACAAATGATGCTGACATAGGAAGAACAGGACTGGTTCAGCACAAAATTAATACTGGCAATGAGTTACCAATCCGTCAACGACCAAGAAGATTGCCGGTTGCACGTGAAAAGAAGTGGAAATGATGATTGAGGGTATGGTGAAGGATGGTGTTATAGAGCCTTTATCGAGTCCATGGTGTTCTCCTGTGGTCCTGGTAAAGAAAAAGGACGGCACCACACGCTTTTGTGTGGACTATCGACGGTTGAACGACGTCACGAAAAAGGACAGTTACCCACTGCCTAGGATCGACGACACATTGGATACACTGACTGGAATGAGGTAGCTTACCACGCTAGACCTGAAAAGTGGCTACTGGCAAGTGGAAATAGACCCTAAGGATAAGGAGAAAACTGCATTTTCAGGGGCTATGGCAGTTTAAAGTTATGCCATTCGGTTTGTGCAATGCTACTGCGACGTTTGAAAGGCTAATGGAGCAAGTACTTGCCGGATTGATTGGAGACGCATGTCTTGTCTATTTAGACGACATCATTATCGTGGAGGTGATCTTCAAATGTACGGCACATTTGAAGATCACCTTTAAAATCTCAATCGAGTGCTGTCAAAAATCCGGACGGCAAATCTTAAGTTAAGTCCAAAAAGTGCTCATTTTTCAGACAACAAGTGAACTTTTTAGGACATATAGTTTCGGAGGAAGGCGTGCAGACAGATACGGAGAAAATCGTTGCCGTCAAGGATTGGCCAGTTCCGAAAGATAACACGCAGGTCAGAGCATTTCTGGGTTTGTGCTCCTACTATCGGCGGTTTGTCAAGAATTTTGCCGACATTGCAAAACCTCTACACAAACTCACTGAGGAGAAGCAACAATTCTGTTGGGACGAGAATTGTGACATCGCATTTCGGGAATTAAAGAAACGTCTGTGCAATACACCTATTCTCGGGTATCCTGACACCGAAAATGACTTCATAGTTGACACAGACGCAAGTAATACTGGAATTGGACGCGTGTTGTCTCAACGGAAAGGAAACCAGGCAGTTGTTATAGCTTACTACAGCAAATCTTTATCCAAACCAGAAAGAAATTATTGCGTTACGAGACGGTAGCTACTCGCAGTAGTAAGGACATTGCAACACTTCAGTAAATATGTGCTGGGACGGAAATTCCAATTGCGGACTGACCATGCTGCATTAAAGTGGCTATTGCAGTTCAAGAATCACTACAAGAGTTTGACTTCTTAACGGAACATCGTAGTGGGAGAACTCACGGTAACGCAGATGCACTGTCTAGAAGACCTTGCCCTGAAGACTGTAAGCACTGTACCAAGCAAGAGACTAAGGAAGTAGTTCCCGTGAGGATGCTAAGAATGGATCTCAGCAATGAATGGCAGGCAACCCTACAGCTTGCTCAGCAAAATGACACGGACCTCAAACCGATCTTTGAATGGATTAAAGCTGGTGCTCCAAAGCCCAAGTGGAGTGATGTTGCGGCGTTAAGTTCCATCACAAAGAGCTATTGGGCACAATGGAACAGCTTGGATATCCAAGATGAAGTCTTGTGCCGTAAATGGGAAAACGCTCGAGGAGACAACTGTCATCTACAAATTGTTGTCCCCAAAGCCAAAGTACCTGATGTTTTACGGTTCTACCATGATGGATGTTCAGGAGGACATACGAGTATGGGGGTAAAAAGAACTCTACTGAAGATACGAGAGCGATTTTACTGGATTCACTGTCGAGAGGATGTTGAGGACTGGTGTCGCAAATGTACCAGTTGTGCGGCTGTGAAAGGACCCCAGACACGCAGCAGAAGTGCTTTACAATTATATAACGTGGGAGCCCCGTAGAACGGATAGCACTAGACGTTGCAGGGCCATTTCCGGAAAGTGAAAACGGAAACAAGTACTTCATGGTTGTCATGGATTGCTTCACAAAGTGGCCAGAAGTCTTCGCCATTCCTAACCAAGAAGCTACAACAGTCGCAAATAAATTGGTTCAGGAAGTCTTCTGTCGTTTTGGAGTACCCTTGGAAATTCACAGCGAACAAGGGAGGAATTTTGAATCGCAAGTATTCCAGGAGACTTGTCGAATGATGGGTACTTACAAGACCAGAACCACTTCTTACCATCCACAATCTGATGGAATGGTAGAACGCTTCAACCAAACGTTCTGGCAAAAGTTGTGGAAGGCAGGCAAAGGGATTGGGACAAGCACATACAGCCATTTCTTCTGTCCTATCGTAGTGCAGTTCACGAAAGTACGACTACGACACCAGCCTTCGCGAACTTTGGAAGGGAATTACGGTTGCCTGCAGATTTAATCACCAGAACCCCCCCTGATGCCCCACGCAGTGTAACCGATTATGCGAATGACTTGCGTAACAAGTTGAATGATGTATATGAGCATATCAGACAATCCGGCCAACAAATGTCTGATAAGATGAAAACCCGATACGACCGGAAGGCAAATCATAGAGGTTTTGACGAGAGTTCACTGTTGTGGTTGCATAACCCAGTGCGCAGCAAAGGGAAGTCTCCTAAATTGCAAGCAAAATGGGATGTACCATACAAAATCGTGACCAGGATCAACGATGTTACCTACCGAATACAGAAGGGTCCACGAGGTGCGCCTAAGATCGTCCATGTAGACCGATTGGCGCGATACTACGGGACTAATGATACTCGGGACGAGCATGTCTAAGGAGGAGGCAGTGTTACGTCGACCGTATTACACTGGAACATTCGAGAATGTAGTAGAATTTTCCACTAGGTTCGAGAACATTCCATTGTGGTACTGTGTAGAAGTTCATAGATGTTTCTAGAATATTCCACTGTAGGATAGTTCGACAATGTTCTGGAAACTTCCATGACTGTATAAATAGGCCGGACGGCGGGCGAGTGAGTTGGTCTGTTTTCGACTACGGATGCGAACGGAAGCGAATACAAGCGATTACGAAGAGAATTGTGATTATAAGCGATTTAGTGTTTGTGTAAATAAGTTGTTGAGTTAATAAAGGATATTTGGTTAATTAATTGGTGTAAAATAATTTATCCCATACCCAGCTCGTAACAGTATTATCTATGGGTGCTAAAGCGCTTGTGTTCGGTCGACGTCGGCTATCGGGTGTAAAAAGACAGTTTCCGGAGCCGAAAGCCACACATTCTACCCATTATTTGGATAATTTTTTTCCACTGGACCATACCTGGGAATCCACTGGTCTTAGAGATATTGAAGGTCAAAGACGCAATTTTTTTTTTTTTACTTTTTTACGAAAATGAATTCAAAGTGTTATTACTAATCTTTATTCCAAACAAACATTACCTGAATTTTCGATTAGGTATGTTTTTTCGAAACTTCGAAATTACGCATTTGCAGTTACAAACACGCAATGAATATCAAACGTATCCGACAAAAACCTACGTAGTTTAGAGCGAAGGGGCGGTGTTTATTTCCACTTGCCTGGGTTCGCGGTACATTGCGCACAATAAAAAATAGTATTCTTTTATCACACCTACCTAAAAATAAAAGTCGTTTCCCAGCAATAATTTTTGCGCAAAAAATTCTTTGTTAGATGTACAGTATGCGCAGTTGACGGCTATGTGATGTGTCTTTTTACAGCCTGTATAAAAAGTACTCTGTGGTCAGCTATTTAGCAACGCCGGTGTCAGCTTGGATGGGGCTTACGAATACGAATGATTTCGCCATAGACGGACTGCTAGGAGCAGTCAGTGCCGATAGTTTCAAGCGGTCGCTGTTGGGCGATCTGCAGTTTCAATACAAAACTGACGATTTGTTTTCGCTAAAATGTATCGACTGCTCCAAGCAGTCCGTCTATGGAGGCCCCAACCGCAACACGACTGCTCTCGTGCAGTTGGTCTCGACTGCTCTAAGCAGTCCGTCTATGTAGGGCCCAACCGCAACACGACTGCTCTAAGCAGTCCGTCTATGGAGGCCCCAACCGCAACACGACTGCTTTCGTGCAGTTGGTCTCGACTGTTCTAAGCAGTCCGTCTATGGAGGCCCCAACCGCAACACGACTGCTCTCGTGCAGTTGGTCTCGACTGCTCTAAGCAGTCCGTCTATGGAGGCCCCAACCGCAACGCGACTGCTATCGTGCAGCTGGTCTCGACTGCTCTAAGCAGTCCGTCTATGGAGGCCCCAACCCCAACACGACTGCTCTCGTGCAGTTGGTCTCGACTGCTCTAAGCAGTCCGTCTATGGAGGCCCCAACCGCAACACGACTGCTATCGTGCAGCTGGTCTCGACTGCTCTAAGCAGTCCGTCTATGGAGGCCCCAACCCCAACACGACTGCTCTCGTGCAGTTGGTCTCGACTACTCTAAGCAGTCCGTCTATGGAGGCCCCAACCCCAAGACGACTGCTCTAAGCAGTTCGTCTATGGAGGCCCCAACCCCAACACGACTGCTATCGTGCAGTTGGTCTCAACTGCTCTAAGCAGTCCGTCTATGGAGGCCCCAACCCCAACACGACTGCTCTCGTGCAGTTGGTCTCGACTGCTCTAAGTAGTCCGTCTATGGAGGCCCCAACCCCAACACGACTGCTCTCGTGCAGTTGGTCTCGACTGCTCTAAGCAGTCCGTCTATGGAGGCCCCAACCGCAACAAGACTGCTATCGTGCAGTTGGTCTCGACTGCTCCAACCAGTCCGTCTATGGAAGCCCCAACCGCGACACGACTGCTCTCGGGTCTCGACTGCTTAAGCCCCTATATATTATTGTAGTCTTTGCCCTAAGCAGTCAGTCTATGGACGGCCTTCGGGATTCCCCTGACACAAAATTTGGTTTTACCCAGCTACTTTTTAAAAACCTCTTGCAGACTTCCAACGGGACTCCTTAATCTAAACTAGGACAAATCCTTTGAAGTTTTTAGAGATATGTGGCTGGATGGTGGGCGTCGCGAGTTATCAGAAGTTTCGAAAAAATTAAACATACTATCGTACTTAAATTTCTTTATTAAAAATGTAATTTACAGTATAAACAGTAAGGTCATACATGGCAGTGATGTTATTATTAGGTACTTATAAATATATCGGCATCGCTATACATAATCCGACGAACACTTCCATAACCTCAACACCTATACTCTCCTCTGACACTTAAAAATTAATATATTTAACGTTGAAATGTTACAAACAGATCAATAAAACTCCAAGAGAAACAACAAACAGACAAGTGTCAGAGGCGAGCTGTCCTGCGTTACTGCCAACCCGAGCTTACTAGCCTACTCCATCCTAATTTACATCGATCCAAAAAACAACATTCTAAGCTTAATTTTAATACAGTCCAATTTCTTGAAATAATAATAAGTCAACTTTGCTAAAAATAAAATTTATTTAAAACTTCAGATCCCAAATGTGTCAGAAATATTAAGAAATGTCGATATTAATATCAATTAATTGATCATGTAATTTCCATTTGCCTACACGAGTACATATAACATTCTTTGGGACATCGCAGCACTATTCTCCAGACCCTACTAAAACGTAGGGTCTCCTTACGTGCATTATACCTTAAAATACTATTTGCTAAGACTGTCTAAAAATCAAACTAAGGTCACAGTACGATACAAATAAATAAATACGGCTCTATATAAGAATAAGACATTTATATGCTGGTGAACACGTGAGCACTTTAGACCTCAGCGGGCCGGCCTCCTACCCGCGAACACTCCTAGCTACTCTACGCTTATCTACGCTTCTCGAGGCCGCCCGCGCCGTCGATTATATTATACGTATAAGCTAGAACATCGGCTAGTCGTCGCCGACAATTGACTTCTTATATCAAATATCTCTCACAATTACAAAAGTGATCGAGGAGCATGTAAACTGTATAAGTTTCCGTATTACAAAACTACATTATCACCAAAAATATTTCATCAAGTCATACAACATCATACAACAATTTTAAATTCAGGCGCATCTTAATAAAAATAGAGCACGTGCATCTGTTACAATTTTTACTTGGTCAACAATGACACCGTCGTCAATAATTACCTATATAATCATCGGAATTAGCTAGCTTCTAATACTGTGGCTAAACTGGGAAGAGCCGATCGAGTACAACATAAGACTCGGATCCTCGCATACTCGATCTTCATTCGCACGGAAACTAAACCTCGATATATAAAAACTACCTCGACATAAACCATAATTATCATACACTCGCACACATAATAAATACAGGTACGCCGTCGTCACTCAGGTCGCCCGCGACGAAGCTCGGAGTAGTGAACGAAGTGCCGATGTCGACGACAGCCGAGCGGGCGGGCCGACTACGAACGAAACTAACCGCCTGGCCGCCCGCAGCGCTCAGTCCGGGATCGGCACCAGCGACGGCGCGTGCGCAGGCGCAGGCGGCGCCGGCCGGTGCAGCGTGAAAGCGTCGTACACCTGCGCCAGCTCGTCCATGTGGTGCTCCTCCAGGCACAGGAAGCCGGCCAGCGTGGGCGAGGCGCGGCGCGCGCAGGCCAGGCAGTGCACCACGTGGCGCTTCTCGTGCTCGCGCACCAGCAGCGCGTGCCACACCTCGCGCTCGCACGCGCCGCAGTAGTGCGACGCCTCGCCGCGCGCGCGCCCGTGGAAGCGCACGGGCACGCCGCGCGCGCGCACCACGGCCAGCGTGCCGCCCGCCGCGCGCAGCGTCTGCAGCAGGCACGTGCGCATGGCGCGGTGCAGGCGCGGGTCCGACACGCGGATGTTGCGCGCCAGGTTCCACGTCAGGTGCACCATGGGCACGATGGACTTGAAGTTCTGCACCTTGTTCCACTCGTAGCGATCCAGCGCGAGCGAGTACTGGCGCGCGGTCAGCGGGCCCACGTTCCATGCGATGTTGTTGCACCAGCCGGTGGCTTGCACCCAGTGCACGCAGCCCGCGTTCACCCACACGAGGTCGCCGGGCCGCTGCGTGAAGCGGTATACGGGCACGCCGTTCTGGCGCATCTCTTCCGGGTCCGGCCACCACGAGCCGTGCAGGTACGACAGCCCGTGTCTCTCGCAGAGGTCGCGCACGCCGCCCCAGTACGCATCAGGTACGCCGAACCACTCGCAGTCACCGGGTCCGATGTTAATATTGATAGAACAGAAGTTGTTGTTCTCTTGATGGCCAGGCGTGCGGCTGCCGGGCACTTTCATGTACAGCTGGACCGTGTTCATGCCCAGAATCACGTGGCCTACGTGCGACAGCATATTAGCGGCGGAGGCTACCCGTGCAAAAGCCGGCAGCTTTTGTAATTCCGTGAGCTGAGGACGCCACTTCCGCTCATCTGAGAGATCAACGTTGGTGCCAAAACGCAGCATGCGAGCGGCGCGGCGGCGCTTGGCGGGTCCCGAGCCCGACTCCCGGCCGTCCGAGTCCGACAGCGCGCCGCCGCCGGGCGCCGCGGCCGCTCCGCCTCGCTCGCGCTCCTCGCGCAGGGACTCCTGGAAGGAGCCGGCCTGGTACTGCGCGTACTTGCGCACGGTGGTGTGCGAGCGGTGCGAGGCGCAGGCCCACACGCGGCGCCGGCCGGTGGGGTCCCAGTTCTCGTCGGCGGACTGCATGAGCTGCGTGCGCACCTCCACGGCGTGGTCGGGCCAAGCCTCCACGAGCGTCTTGGTGGAGAACAGGCCGAGGTCCAGCTTAAGCGCCGCAGTGAGGCCGCGCACCACGGCGATGGGGTGCTTGAGGCAGAAGTCCTGCAGCTGCGGCGAGAAGGCGTCGCGCTTGGACTCCACGTAGACGAAGGGCGCAGGCGGCGCCAGCTGCTCGGGCGACAGGCGCGGCGGCGGCACGGCGGGGGGCTCGGGCGGCCCGCAGCCGTCGCCCAGCACCGACCACGCCGTCGGCGGACCCGCAGCGTCCCTGAAGCGGCAAACGTTACGTTAGTGACGAGCCACGAGGAAGTCTAATCAGGGTAAAGTCGCGACACTTACTTGCAGGCATCCATTATCTGCTTGGAGGTCATGCCGATATGGTATGTGACCGGCTTCATCGGGTCCGTCTTAAGAGGCTCCAGCTTGACGACAGGCTGCCGCCCGCCCAACACGGCCTCGTTACTGCTGCCTGCATTACTAGGAGTTTCCACTGAAAACAAAACGTAATATTAAATAAACGCGCAAATTTATAAAACACTAACTTCTGCCAGCGGCTTCGCTCGCATGTAAGTCGAAAATTATGCCAAGGAAACATCCGTATGCCAAGTTTCATCCAAATACGTTCAGCCGTTAAGACGCGAAGAGGTAACGGACAGACCTTTCGCATTCATAATCCTACTAAAATTATAATGCTGCATGAAAGTTTGTGTTTCAATCATGCAAAAACGGCTGAAAGGGATTAAGATATTTTGCACACAGATTATAACCTGGATTAAAACAGGCTACTTTTTAAGGCGCAGTTAGACGACTTGTAATGATTTTTAATTGAACATCACGTCTAAACGACTAATCTTATTTCTTTGAAACAAATATGTTACTCTAGACAATGTCCTTCGTAATTAGATAGGTATGTGAATATTTGAAATTATATTTTTATAACTTAGTGTAATTAATTTGTAAAGTTATGTCTAACGCGGATAAAAAATTGAGAATCACGCAAAAACTATATAAAGCGTATTTTTATGAAACCTTCACCATTTTTAAGATCATTTTGTTATTTATATTTTAGTAGACGTAGTTCTAGTATAATAACTGTTGTTTTATGTATAAAAAATTATAATGAGTCTAATTTTGGACAGCGCTCCTTGATGGGCGAGTCCTATTACTGGGTGGACGTACGACGCGTTACGTGAGCTCAGCACAGAACACGCAATCTAACCACTCAAGGTCATTGGCAGTTAATGGCGCCTTAACCCGATAAATAATAAAGCTTAGCGGAGACTGAGGTGGAAGTAGAAATTCAAAGACGGGTTGGATGAGCTGTAAATACTCACAAAGTACCAGGAGACCAGACCAATTAGAAGTATTTCGAGAGCTGAAATCATGAGTGATATAGCCTCCAAACTACCAGGAGATCAATATCAGTCTAATTTATAAATACACGTTTAACGCGGGCGAAACCACAGGCGGAAGCTAGTATCATATAAATATTAAGTAAGTATGGCTTGCTGTATTAAATCAAAGAACAAGACTATCAATCAAAACGCATCGCGTATGGCAGCCTTGGTCACAAACGTATCTTTATAGTCATTTTAAATTTATAAAATGTTAATCTCATTATCGTATCTTCAAAATGAAATGCTCCGGGCTCCGGGCATGGACGTACAATATACGTCCATTGAGATTCGAGAAATTGTTGACATTGCTCTGAAACTGGTAAAAGCTTTTTATACTAACTTTTATTTTTATTCTTCATGTTTCTTGCTTACAAAATTTTCCGAGAAAACAAATTTCTCAAAGATTGCAATGACATTGACAGTGATCATTTATTTACTCGAAAATAAATTACAGAAAAAAAGTTTTGCCTGAATCGAGTTTACATACACGGATATGTTAACTGAATATATGCTCTACATTTATTTATTGTTTTACGAGTGTTACAACTGATAAGCTGCCGCGTGTCTCCATTCCTTTTTTTTTTTACCCGACATATTGTGAAAAAGAAAAAAATGAAAGTCGACGAACTGTATTTTAAGTGGGTTATCAAAATTAATAGTTCGAGGAGGCAATTCCAAAAATATAACTCACTAAAATGTAGAAAATAAAAAAAATATATATTTTCAAAAACCCGACTGTAAAATACAACTAAAAAGTTCCAACTCACTTGGACTTTTCAAGCAGTCTGATGCAGTTAGTGGTATAAAATCAATAATTAAACTAAAATAACTGCCACCAACTGCATCAGACTGCTTGAAAAGTCCAAGTAACTTGGAACTTTTTAGTTGTTTTTTACAGTCGCGTCTTTTTGAAAATATTCAATTTTTTGGGTATGAAATCATCAAATAACTTGTCTCGCTCTGGGTGGAGCGGGAGGGCGTGTCAGACTCTTACTGATTAAACCCCTCCCGTATTCCTTCAGTTACCTGTGCCAGGGCCGCGGTGACACTTTCAAATTTATCCGCGACCCAGTCAGGGACTCTCCCTTCCTGATTATCCTACTAACTCGACAAAATTCAACCAGTCACGGAATGAGATTATTTATCCTCATTCATCATTAAAATCTATTCTGCTATATTATAACAACAACAAGTACCTACCTACTGATTTATTTTCTATTTTCCGGCACAAAAACTGTAATGCATTCCCTTTTATAAATCAAAGTTGTTTTGAATTATAACAAAGGCGCTCAATCATTCGTAAGACGAACGGAGGCTTTTGTGAATCGCGAGCTTTTGCACAGCTTTGTCCGCTGAGCGTTTAGCCATCGCTTTATTCCCATATTCTCGCTTAATGACTTAAAAATGGAAGGTATAATGGAAGCTTTAACAGAGACTTTAGAAGAAAATGTGGTCTTAACAGCGGATCCCGTGGAACGTTTTTTGCACAGATTAGGCAGGTAGTAGGAACTACGTCCCAAAAAATGAAGGAGGCTAAGTTTGCATTCGATTTCTCAGTTCATTTTGGTAGTCATTCTGCTTATATTTCTATAATAACTTCATACAAGAGATTTTTTTGGTACTTGACAAAATTTATTTCTCATAGAGTCTTATAAAATACCTATAACACAATTTCTTCATTGGATTACTTCAAAGAAAAGAACAATTCGAGCTTGAGTCAAATCGTTTCCCCTTGCCGAGGTACGTACTTACAAAAGAATTTTCGGTGGAATTCATGTCGCCCTACGATAGCTTGGTCACTTTTTGTGGAGCTGTTTAGGAAATACATCAGTAAACTTTTTGTTTTACACACTGGAGAGAATATTGGACCAAAAGTTAGAATGTATTGTGACTCTTTGTGACACAATATTGTGAAGTACAACAACCCGGCCAAGTGCGAGTCTGACTCGCGCATGAAGGGTTCCGTACCATCGTAGAAGATTATACGCGTCAACTTGTTGCCATTATTAAGATCGAGCAAAAATAGTTTAAAAAAACACGAGCCTCCTTTAATTTTTAATGTGCGGCGGCAAAAGTAATACAAATTCAGTGAAAATTTCAACTGTCTACCTATTACGGATCATGAGATACAGCCCGCTGACAGACAGACGGACGGACAGCGGAGGCTTAGTAATAGGGACACGTTGGTTACCCTTCGGGTACGGAACCCTAAGAATATTTGCTGATTTACATGCTATGTAGTACAAATTATCTAGACAAATAATATCTAGCTCACGGTGAAGGAAAACACCTGAGGAAACCTTGACTTGACGCAGTGAGCAAGTGTGGTGATTAAATGAATGCTTATTTTACCTTCGTACAAGGAAGAGGTGTTATCCTTAATAACTTTAATGATATTCCGATATAGAAAACAAATATGTACAAATAAATGCACTTACTGCTCACAGGCTCCTTCTTGACTTCAGGCTGCGTATCTGAGAACCTCTTCAACAGATCTTCGGCGAGCGACTCAGCGCTGTCGCCGCCGGTGGCGTTACCTTCGCTTTTCGTCACCTGGAACACAAACATCACATTATCACCGCGAACTAACCCTTTAGGAAACCCTACCGATAGTGCTAAATCCTGCCGCCCGGGAAATAAGGGAAATTAAAGTTAGTACAAACCGTACGCGCACGCGCCGCCTGCGCTTGACGATACTGCGTCAGTAGTTGTTGCATCATAGTCTGAAAAAGAATATTACGATCGTTACTACGATTTAGTAGTACGATAGCTAATTAATTGAAGCTAGAATAATAATTAATTAGACAATTCACGGAAGCATACTAAACTTAAACTAAGAGACCGATTTCTTTTGGTGGTCATTACAATTTTAGTGCACAACTAAAAAAGGATCAGTAAAAGTTGAGACAGGCGGTCTCCTCTTATCAGCATCATTGTTGCGAGTTCGGGAATCAGCTTAAACTTAATTCAGGAGCATGGGGTTAGTACTTGTTGTTGTGGTGTCAGGTTGGTGTTCTTCTGTAGGTTCTGTAGGTACTGTAGATTCTGTAGCTGGTGTTGTGTGAGCGGGGGAGGTTCTTCCGGCCGCTTGCCTGGGTACGGCGGCGGCGCGGACTTGGGAGCTCGCGACGACATCTCAGCAGAAATGGGCAGGTTCCATGCTTCTTCTATTGATGGGAGCTGACGACGTCTACGGAAAGTATATAACATTAGATATTTTTAACCGACTTTCGAAAAAGGAGGAGGTTCTATTTTCGACTGTATGTATGTTTTTTTTTATGTATGTCCGCCGATTTCTCCGTCAGTTCTGGACCGATTTTCAAAATTTTATCGAAATTGCTGAAGCGCTTTTTGAGAAACTGAACAAAAACGAAAAATACGTATACCTAGATGACGTTTTTGTTTTCTCCAATTACGAGTATGTTTAAATTCCACGTTCCATGTTATTGGGGTTTTTAGTTCTAGAGTATAACAACTAAAAAGTGAAAAATAAAAAACTTTTTTACAAAAAAAAAACAACAGACTTCCAAAAAAGAAAATACACTAAAAATTAAAAAATAACATTAATTTTGGAAGTCGGTGTTTGTATTTTATTTCTTCGTTATTTGACACCGATTTTCGAAATTAAAGTTATTTTTCGAAGTCGGTTGTTTTTTCTTTAAATGCCGAACTGATATGGCTGAATATAAACACTAATAATATCACGCAGCTACTAAATGGTTTATAACTAGGCAGCCACTTACTTTCCAGTCACAGAGGGCATAGGTGCATGTGCCAGATGTGCTCTCAGGAAGGTGAGCCTCTGTCTCAAGGCGGAGTGCGACGCGGTAGAAACAGCCCCTCCATTCGTGTAACAAGCGAACGCGTCCCTGGGCATCTGACAGCTTTCATACAAACTGCCGAGGTTGGTCCAAGCCGCAGAGTGACCCTTGTCCAGTTGAACTGCACAAATGTACGCTTGTAACGCGTCCATCGGCTGGTTTTGTTGCTGATATAATACACTACAAAAAATTACGATACTTAAAATAGTATATTCTTCTCAAATAATTCTAAACAAGGAATTATTTACTAACTAATATTTTCTTTCTCACCCTATAGAGCACCAAGTGTCGGCATTTCCCTCTGACTTTTCAACGGAGTTCCTATACGCTATGAATGCATCGTGCACTTTCCCCTGAGCTGCGAAGCATCGTCCGAGCAGGTAGAGTCCTGCTCCTGACTCCGGCTCAGCGGCCACCGCCCGCTGCAGGCACCAGATGGCAGCACGCGCGCGCGCCGCCGGCTCGCCCAGCGACACGCAGCGGTGGTACAGCCATCCTGCACATCATCATACATTTTCAATAATGATCGAGAAGTTAAATTTTGCGTATCTTATCCAAAGCGCAATAAAGTGGTTTACCAAAGCTGTATCAATCTGTGAAATCCTCAACTTACCCAACTGTCTGCAGACGTCTGCTTTCAATGTCGAGGACAACTGAGGTTCCTTTAGCAGTCTTTCGTAGGCGTCTCTGGCGGATTTCCTCAGGCCTCTGGCTTCGAGCAGATGTGCGGCGTGGAAGCTGAGCTCGAGGCGCGTGAAGGTGGCGTCCTGGTGCGGAGCCAAGCGCGCTCGTCGGAAGTGCACGGCGGCGATGGACCAGTGGCGGCGCGCCTTGAACATGAGCGCCAGGCGCAGGTGTGCGTCTGCCGCGCGAGTGAACCCCGGCGACACGTACAGTGCCATTTGCAATGCCTTCGTCGCCCTGCCATTCAAAACATTTACCTAAACTAAACCTCCCCATCAATATTATGTAGGGGAACAAGAGTTTGATTGCGGAGTGTGGACTCTGTGGACTATTGTTAAGCAGAATCCGGTCAAGTTAATTGGTAAACAAAAGTTGCCAGCAATAAACTGAATCGTTTACATTTGAAAAGCCCTACAAAGGACTTTGTTTTCTGCCGACCGACTAGAAAACAATGTCAAAGTTATAGCCTGAACTTGACTGCCGTACAAGGTCAGACGAATTGTAAATAATAGTACAAAGAATGAGTACAGTTATCATAACAACTGCGTACAGATAATAAAAGAGAACAAAAAGGAAAAAAAACGGAGTGCGTACTAAAAATTTTAGTTTTTGTGAAATAAATCTTTAAAAGACCTATAGAAAACTTTTAAAATAAACGGATGAAACGACAATGCTGCTGTTTTTACCTTCTTTTTTTCTTAAAAATCTATCCGAACGTATTCAACGCGTACAGCTCTTAATTTTTTTTTTTTTGTTAATTTCTCGCATTTTGGATTCAATGAAAAGAATTCATCTTTTGAAACGGAACCTTCCTAACCTAGGCTTTGAGACTTACAAAAATCAAAAAGAGAATGTAAAAGACGAGCGTGTAATGCGTTTCGTAAAATACAAGAAGATGAAGAATGCGGTGAAGAGATCACGCTGCGTAAGAAATTAAACACGGAATTGAACCATAATATCCGTAAGGTTATTGAGGAGCGCATCACCGGAGCGTAACGTCACCGATGCGCCCGCGGGGTCGATGACCGTCTGAGGCTCGGTCGTGCAATCGATCGGACGATGCAACACAACGTCTAGACAGCGATCGTCGTCCGAATCCGATGCCTATAACGCCTGTATTTAGATGACCTCCGCTGACATTTGGGAGCCGAAACAAAGGAGTGAGACAGGTGCTGTGCCGAGTTCACTCCGAAGCCCACGACTAAAATTAAATGACGATTATACGCACACACACGTATCCGTCAGTATGGCGGGCCTTAGAGAGCTTTCACCGGCCGTGTCGCCGCCAGCGATGCTCGACATACATAATAATATTATATTTCACATAACTTATTATTCACATTCATTGTTCCTCAGAATGAGCTATGATTGCCGGTTGTCACGCGATGCTCAAATTCACACCTTCACTACAGACTGAGTACAAGCCAGTTGGGACACACATAAGAAATAAGAATGAAACTGTTTCGAACAAGTATCATGAATTTTTCCTGAATTAATTCTCACATATTTTCAGACTACTTCCGACGTAATTTCCGATTAATAATAATTATGTAACATCATACTGTGGCCTTTATTGGATAACTTTTCGACGGATGTCGACGGATATGATAAAAAAAAATTAAATACATTAACATTTCAACAATGTTAAATTACGTAAAGTTTACAGTTTCGCTATGGATGGCGGCTCGAAGTAGTATTTATCATTCCAGTAGAGTGTAGAACGATAAGGCATTGTATAATAGGGCAGCTAGTGCCCAATGTGCCCCTATACAAAGATAACACATTGGTCTTTGTGCGATATGGCTGACTAGGTTTATGGTTCACTACTTCACACCCACCCACGCGCTACGATAATAACATGACATGTATACGACTGGTCATGATAACAATATTGATCATAATAATATTTAGCGTTTGTACAAGTACGGAAAGCCAATGTGCTGATATCTACGACATATTATATACAATTGTATTTATACCTCTTTAAACAGCTAAACGTAGATATCCAATACACGTTTGTGTTGAACATTCAACACACATTATTCATGTACTTTTCATTGTGTACTTTACAATTATTCGCTATCCAATAATTGACTTAAACCATGACTAAAATAAATTCACGGTTTTTAAAGCGATAGATTTTTCATCTGCACGTCTGTTTACAATAATACATGAACCACATGATGATATGGAAAAATAAATACCTATCCTGAGTAAACGACTGGATCGATTATAATCCGGTTCGCTACCTGCCCGGGCCCAACCTTGGGCATTATCAATTCTCTCAGGTAAGGGGATTGTATAGAACCCTACTTATACCACACGAAATTCTTGCTCCTATTCAAATGAAAATTTTAATTGACTGAATGAACAAACATCTGATGAGTTGTTACGTTCAATGTTGGGATTTTAGAGCCGCCATAAAATAAAGTAACTTTCAGACAAAAACCAAACGCAGTATAAGCTGAATAGTTTCGGCCGATGACGTCCATAGTTATTCCTGCACAATAGCAAAACTAAAAGAAATAACCAGGAAGCATGGAATGTGTGCGGTATTCGAGGTGTTTGGCGACGCACTCGGCGCGGTGATCAGCGAGGCAGTGAGCAATGCTCACGCGGGAGTGCTGGTGAGCGCGGGGAGAGGACACGGACGGGCATGAGGTAGCTCGGCTTGACCTAGTTCTGCACAGTCGCGCGGCTCAAGGACGGATCGACCGCTATTTATAGAGTTCATTCGTCGGTCGTCATAGCACTCACTTTACATAACTGAAATACGCAGTCGCTAGGTGCGTCGCGGCGACACGTGATCCGCCTGCACATAATGAACTCGCGATACTTTCCCACGGAACAGCCGACCTCGGGGAACATACGCACAATAATAAACCTATTTAACGAGGGATGCTCGAGATTGAATAGCACACGTGGTGCTGAGAAATAAGGTCAATGTCACTTGTGCGATCTTGATTACAACCGGAAATTATGAATTACGTAATTAAAATGACTAAGACAAAACGAGGTTGGGCAGTGCCATAAAGAGAAGTATGTATTTGTCAGATAGACATGAAAATTCTGTTGATGACATAAGAATAGACCTATTAATCGGAAATCTAGGCTTTTGTCTCATTGATCTGGTTTTATACGGAACCTAGGAAGCGATAAGGTATAGAACACACATGGATCGGAGTCGAAATGCTATGCCAACAGCAGCTAGAATAAGCAATAAAAACGTAAATTAACCGATAGTGTAAACAGTTTGCCTCATGAGTAGTTTGTACCATTCGATACAATAGTATAGTTCCCGTGACCAAATGATGTAATGATGTGATGCATTTAACGTGAACGTACAATTCACCTGACTGTAGGTACTCATTGCATCACGACCTTGGCTCCACGGCAACAGAATGCAACACAAACTGCAATATTGTATGCACTATTCTAGATAGTTATAGTGAAGGTCCTATGACTACGGATCTTATTGTGGATTATGAACACATGCATGATTATATTACTTCCTTCATAGCAGACGCCACCTGATAAATTATACATAGCAACGATAACCAAGACACATCTTGCTGATTGGAAGATTTCCTTCGTTCAATAGAGTTTGCAAACACAATGGTATTTTGATTGCTTGCGGCTTACGTCTGACGGACGACAATAGATGTTATACTCATAAAAGTTGCTATAACTTGGATTATTTCAGAATTTCTTGGTATGGGTACTGGTGGTTCGACGTAGATACTATTTTGCGGTTTAAACTTTCGAAAGAGATCTGGCGACATGATGGAGTTCGGTGTACAGCCGTAGCATTGCAATTGCGATGTCAAGGTTCATGTCGGTTAGGGCACAAGTTTAGCTAGTTTGGGAAACGTACGTGCCGCCTTGCACATAATTGATAATGAACGAGGGCTCGTTTATCGCCGACGTCATGCTAGTTGACCCACTTTCGTCCCATTCGATACCACTTATACACATTCAGTAGGTTACCCACTCACAAATGATCTCATGAACGCGATATTTCAGATATGTGCGGGCTATTTTCAGTAACGGCGCAATTTACTATACAGAATTGAAATTGAGAGTTCATAAAGTTGAAGCAATTCATATCCAATTCTATTTTATTTTAAGGCCAAATGAAAATGTGGGTCGTCTGTATTTACAGGCGAGAAAATTCTATTCAGCGAAATTAGTTTTGAAGTGGATCAAGTCGTACTACCGAGAATTCCGACCGCCTATGAAACTTTTATGTGTACCAGATTTGTACCAGACTTCAAATAGAAACTCCATGTTCAAATACCGGATGACGAAATAAGGTTAGTTCTCGATAACAACTGTGATATTAAAAGCCGTATTATCGATTTCAATGCTAAACCTAACGTAGGTACTAAAGAAATAAAGTAGAGATAAGCCTGTTATTCTATACCGCACTCTACAAGGTAGTTATAAAGACAGCAGTTAGAGGCTACGCTTACGGTACCAGAGACCTAAGCGGGCTGTTAAAATATTATTGCATTATGTTCGCAGTTTATATTCAAGTCTTATGAACAATCTCTTGAGTACCCATGAGTATTGTAAGTACGCAAACACGTCGCAAGACTCGATACGAATAAACTTCATTACGATATTAGGAATTGTATTATTATTTAAATTAGCTGCTTTAATCCCCAACGATAAACACACGATACGCAATAACAATGCTACATATACTTATATGAGTACTGTTTTAGTCACTAATTATAATTAAGGCGCTATTAACTGCCAATGACCTTGAGTAGTTAGCTTGCGTGTTCTGTGTTGAGCTCACGTAACGCATCGTACGTCCACCCAGTAATAGGACTCGCCTATCAAGGAGCGCTGTCCTAAAGACGCATTATTAATTTATTATACATAAAACAACAGGTAATAGACTAAAATAGAAATAATTAAATGATCTTTAAAATGGTGAAGGTTTCATAAAAATACGCTTTATAGTTTTTTCAATTTTTTATCCGCGTTAGACATAACTTTACAAATTAATTACACTATGTTAAAAAAATACAATTTCAAATATTCACGACGGAAATTGTCTAGAGTAACATATATTTTTTTCAAAGAAATAAGACTAGTCGTTTAGACGTGATGTTCAATTAAAACCCATTAGAAGTCTTATAACTGCGCCTTAACAGACACATAGTAAATTGGACTGAGGCCTAGACTGGTTGCGGATAGTGTTGCTACTAAAGTAGATTTGTATCAAGGCACAAAATGTGCGTCAAACTAAAATTAACTTTTTTAAATTATAAAATGACACGCGTAAACAGACACAAAGACACATTGGACGCGGAAGTGAGCCGGTCACAGCTGCACATCGCAACTTACTCACACACACATGACTTGAATACTTGATATTCAGCACGTCCATAAAATCAGATGTTCGTGGCTCAGCAAAATTATGCGACTTCATTACTGAACAGGTTCTTCTGGACTACTCGGCTTTATGTTTTATTTGCACATGTTATATGTATAACGTAATACCTATAATGGCTAATAATATACGTGCTCTGTTTCTACTTAACCAGTTGATTACCGTAACAATGAATAATAATTAAACACGCATAATAAAATAATGTGCGTTGTTTCCATAATATGATTGAATAACCAAACTAAAATTGTAATATTTTAAAACTCAAATCTGATGCGCACTCACGAACATGCAAAACTTCCCCCTTACATAAAATGAACAGACCATTCTGCACCATTATTACATTACAATCGGCGGAGTGCCCTTGATAACTACCCCATGCAATTTATTCACACACAGCACACAAGTGTTCTAACAAGTACAATACTTATTTACATGCAGCAGAATTAAAAATGTGCCCCATCCCTAAAATTACAGTTTAGAAGGGTTGAACCCTTTGAGAACAAAATTTTTAAGCCTTCATCGACGTCATAGATTGTTTTTCGGACAAAAGCGAGGGCAGTAGCACATACGTGCATGGTAGAATCGGTGCGACACGCACGAGGAACATTAGATGGCGAGCCCTCCCTAGCGTGGCTGGTGTAGGGGAACATGGCTGATCGTTCAATACTGACGTAACAAAATCTTGCAAGCTGCGAGCCCTTTCGAATGCTACCTTTTGCGGTCACCGGGCGCTTTCTAATTCTTATGCCCATTGTGCGTACAAAGTGACGGCTAAATTGTAAGTACAGATCGACATCCGTGAGAATAGCCCTGCTGCTCGATAATTATGCGTGCTCGCATGCGTGTGAGCGTAACATGTTATTTCCAGAAGACGTATAAGTAATATACGCATGTAAAATGCAGAGAAATACCTTCGCTTGTCCATTGGCACAAGATCTTAAAAACGCAAGATTCTAGAGAACTCATTGCTGTTTTCATTTGCTTGTTGCACCAAAGAACTGGCTGATCAAACTCGTGAAGACCTCTGTCATAATTTTGACCGTACTAATAATATAATACTGTCCAAAAATTAATATAAAACACAAAATAATGCAAAATAACTTTAATTTCGGAAGTCGGTATTTCTGGCTTTGTTTCTTTGTTATTTGATACCGACTGACGAAATTAAAGATTTTTTTGTGTTTTTATGGAAGACAGTTGTTTTTTTTTTTGTAAAATATTTGTCACTTTCTAGTTGTTCAATAAACAAATTTTCGTGAAAATTACATCGTCCAAATAAGGCAATATATTAAGGATACTTAAAAACTACTGGTCAAATCTTGATCAAATTTAAATGGGACCACATGACAAGCAGCAGCTTTCAAGAAGAAAAGAATCATCAAAATCGGTTCGCCTAGAAAAAAGTTCTGAGGTAAAACACATTTAAAAAACAACAGTCAAATTGAGATTCTCCTGCTTTTTTTGAAGTCGGTTAAAAAGATAAAATATCAGCGATGCGATGCATGGAACGCACACATAAGTGTTAGAAGAAACATTGGTGCAGATTCTCGTATTCAATAACTAAACTAAAATTAGAGAATCGCTATCTTTTACTAAAAGGCAGTGCAAGAAAAGGACGGCTATAGCTATGAACTAAGTTAAAGATGTCAAACTAGTTTACGCCTTGCGGTTTACCGTGTTTTTACGTGTACCCTTAATTTGTATGGAAATATTAGTTCCACTAAATTTGACAGCTCTAATTTACGTCCGTCTCTTTCTTGTTTTATTTGAGAGAAAAAGACAGCAAAAGCCTAAATTAAGTTTAGTTTGTGCACAACAGAATCGGCACCATTTTCTGCCAATTGGATACGAAAAAAACGCTACTTTAGAAAGTTTATGAATTGTCAAGCTGATTCATCATTTTGTAAAGTTTAGAAAATATATCCATAGCATGTTCGAATTATTTTCTCTTCTAGCAATAGCAATGCTATCGGATTCTAGGTTTCATAGCCGTGACAAAAAGAAGACAAGAAGTATCCACAAATAAAATGAGAACAATACTGTGATGAATTGCCTAATTGGTTCAATTAAGGGTCTACTACCGGCCAAGTAGCGCCCTCATTGAATAAAAAATCGTAGAATAGCCTAAAAAATAAATATTAACAAAAACGGCCGTTTCTGACACTTTTGCCTACTACTTTGGATACGAAACATTCTGAGACCTGTTTTAACACCTTAAAAATACTTTATCTTCTTTGTAACAAACGTGACGTTGGATTCTTTAATATTTATTTTCTATGATATGCTACGATTTTTATTCAATGAGGACGCCACTTAGCCGGTAGTACGGCCTTAATTTTGGGGCAGTATCAACAATAACACGTGCATGCTCGAACTCAAAGAGTGCCGAAGTCATGAACTAACACTAGTCGTCATGACAGGTCATGACGTTGATAAACCCAAATTTTCGCAGCCTGTTATCTGTGTGAAATACGCAAGTTATATACGTAACGCACGCAAGTTCACGCGAATTATCATTTACCTTCTACGTGATCGACATATTTAATGACAGTTTAGGTAGTCCAAATTACTCGGAAAAGGCGTAATATTGTGAATTACCAGGAGTTTTTAGTACTAAATACGTTTTTGGAATATTCTTCTAATTAAATCTCTTCAAATATTTAACAGGCAAGAGAATAGTCTTCAGTAAAATTGGTATAGCCAAAACGGTACAAAAAGTTTAACAAATTAAAAGTAAAAAAAAAATGGAGCAGCGATTTTCTTAAAAGGAATGCAATAGGCATTTATATGTCATATTATATCACACGACCTTATTAGTCAGTAGTGGTGTAAACAAAAAGCTTACAGTGTGCTTACTCAGCCGCGGCCTTGCTTGGCGTGACGTTACGCGGCCGCCCGCTGGCGTGACGTATTGTGATGTGACGTATGGTTTTTTTCGCGGAAATTCCATCGCGGACATCGCTCGCGGAGATTGCGAATTTATGCGGACCTAGCAACGCCGCTCGCTAACTCCATACCATACCAACAGAATGGAACAGAATTGTTTCATTGTATTTATCCGACTAGTTATTATACTAAAATCATGGAGTAAATTTGAGAGTTTGGTAACAAGGAAAATAAATGCCAAACAAATATTTTCTACGTATGTAACTTTACTTTATCCTGGTAAATAGGTAATAAAGTAATTCCCATACCAAACGTTGCTCACTGCCAACAGGTAAATAAGTAATTTTTGTTGTAAATTAATTATATTATACATCAGAGTCGCTACTAAAATGAATGAGATTATCAGAACATTTGTTTGAATTATGATTTTATGAATGAATGCGCAATCATTAATTTTTTGCACAAATACAAGTTGAAGCTAATCCAATTCGGCGGTAATTGGTTGCGACGATGAATTAAAAAAAATAATGTAGGTATGTATTCTACAAGCCAAGGGCGCGGCTTACCTTTCGCACGCGTAAACAGAAAAATTGTGGTGAACATAGAAACTAGGACAGGCTGCTTGACACAGTTCATGCCCTGCGTGGGTGGTTGCCCTACAGATGTGGGCGGGTCTACTTACGTAACTCAAACAAAGCCGAAGGGCACCCGCTTGCTACAGAGCCTTTCGCAACGCTCGCCCTACGAGTCCTACGACTATTGTAAGAGAATTATGAACGTTTAGACATCTAGCCGACACTATAAACGAGCTCGCTTCGACTTCAATGTTAGAATGAATTTTAAGAGTTAGGCCAGTGTGATTTAGAAACCGAATGTTCGTGGTGACGGGGTCATTGACAGGGCGGAGGCGGTGGCGAGGACGGCGCGGATGCAGCGAGTGCAGCGAGCGAGTTCCGGTGCACTACGCACCAGGTATAAATAGCGATCCGTTAGTGTCGACGACCGCACGCCGACATCACTACATTCACCCTGCTCTTAACTCTGAGCCGTGACCTAGATTACAAAAAAACATAGAGTCTATCGTTACGTCAGGGAAAAGGGCGTATCGAGCTCTTGCTTAAATCGAAAAGTCGGTCCCACCGCAGAGGTTAGGTAGGGGTGTGAGAGGGCAGGGTGTCGAGCTGCTACGTTCCTAAATCGAGACGGGTGGCCGGACGGCAGGGCCCGGATAGGAATGGGTGAGGGGGAGAGCTAATAATGCATACAGTTTTCGGCAACTCGATAGTCGGCTTGTCGCTGTCGGTGCGCGCGCGGCCCCTCGCTAGTGGTACCCTCCCTGTGCGTGAAAGGGCCGTGCGTACGTGACGCGCCGCAAGCTGCGGGACGAAGGGCGAGAGCCTGCGCTCCGCCCGCACATCTCTAACACAGCTAAGGTGCAGTCGTAGCCTAGGGTCGGAGACCGCGTTCTCTACAGCGCACCTAATACTTGTTAGTCCTGTTGCGAGCCAATTTACATAGATAAAACTATTTATGCATGTACCGCTATTTTCTTTGGCACAACTTCACATAATACCACTAGCTAGCATGAGAAACGCTGTCAAATTCCGGTTTGTCCGCTCTATGATGTTGCTAGGCGGCATTCAACAAACCACGCTGACTCCCACATGATATTATGTACGAATAATAACAGAGTCGTTTTGACGTAATAATTTTTACGTGGTGTATAAATGTATGTGTATTCTTTGGTATAATAATTTAATCGTCTCTAAGTAACGAATAGTATGTTGTAGGTATATAGAGACCTGAGATAACCCAAAAGAGTTGTATAAAAATGTCGAATTTAAGAAACCTTCAGGTCACCTGTTATTATGTTTTATGTATACCAATATATTATTTTAATTTTACCAACTCGACTCAGACGGACGAATACATTAACAAGAATCGTGAACTTTGATAAGACTTTAAAGCTGTGTTTTAGACATGGACTTTTAATTTACGATTCCATCGTTAACACAGGTGATTGGAGAATACAACAATATTCATCATGCATTCAAACGGTACACGCTGAGCGCGCCTGCCAACGGCTGTGTACAACTGGCCCTAATAAGACTTCCTCTTCGCTAAATCTATACGTACATAAACTGCATGTGCTGGCTGTTTACCTAGCTCTATTTCTAAGCATGTAGACGGCAAAATTTTACGTGAAATCCTCTCAGATACAGGATACGGTCCGAACTACCGGGGAAGTTTGCCGGTAATGGTGAAATTAACTACCGAATGCAATTAACTTGCAAAGCAGCGAGCGAGCAAACATGTCGAGAAATTTTATCGCTTTCTACGCACAGTCTGTTTATTTACTACGAAATGCGTAGTAAAACCTAACAATATTATCAGCACACTGAGTTGCAACGATACTTGCAACGAACGTATGTTTCTAATTCAGCGATAAAACATTGGATTTCTGTTTTTACATTGCACTGGTCAAAGCAGTTTTATCTGCAACAATGCAACGTTTAGCACGTGTAGGCTGTATTTTGTTTTTAAACCAAATACGATAAACGTGACAGTTCAGTAGTTAGGTATTCTATTTAATTTTAATAATCACAAAATCGTTGACGATGCCACATGAAAAATAAACTCGGAATTTCTTTGTGTGTTAAGGGCCTACCTCCCCAGAAGGGGCGCCCTCATTGAATAAAAATTCGTATCTTAGCAAAGAAAATAAAGATTAAAGAATCCTATGTTGAGTTTGTTACAAATAGGATAAGGTTTCTACATTGTTAAAACAGGACTCAGTGTTTCGTATCCAAAGTAGTAAGCAAATGTGTCAAAAACGGCCGTTTTTGGTACTTTTGCCTACTATTTAAGATACGAAACATTTTGAGTATTCTTTTAACCACGTATTCTCTTTCTAACAAACGCAACATAGGATTCTATTATCTTTATTTTCTACGTTTTGCTACGATTTTTTATTCAATGAGGGCGCCACTTGGCGGATATATACGCCTTAAGACGGATACATGTGGTCGTGAGTAGCTAAACAATATAATAAGTAGTTCAAGGAGCAGCTGATGTCGTGACAGGTGTGGTGTGGCAGCCGGCAGGCACCTGTCCGGCACGCGCCACCGCAAGCTGCTCTAACAATTACATAGCATTCATTACTACATTACAATCGATACTAAACGACCTGACATTACCTAGCTACAAGTCTGCCATTACCCAGCAGCTGACTTCCATTCCTTACATAATGTAATGAATTATTTAACAACCCAGCGAGGATTCATGTAAGTTGCCTATCTGCTTATAAATTTCAAGAACCCAAAGCATTTAACATTATTTCTGTAATAGTCTGTAGATTGTTCGATGCGCATAAACTCGGCCACGCGTCGATAAAACTGGAGCATTCTAAAACATTCATAGGAATAAATGAATGATAATGCGCCCTCGGAAAAACAAAAACAGACTTAATTTTATTATGATAAGAACTCATGGTCAGCGAATTGCAATTTATTTGTTGAAAACTTTAGGAGTTTATAATATTACTCTGAAAAGTTACCCTTTCAATATATCTGGCTTCTTTGAACACTGCCTTTCAACTTAACAAAAGCCTTAGTGGTGCGACGTCATTAAGCTGTTGTGTTAAATCTGCTCAAAATTTTGACTTGCGTGAATTTGTGCAAAATCTTATAGGTACAAGCTTAGTTGTAACTGCACAAAAAAATACGTTGAGGGGTAAAGATTATAAACACCTGTCCTGTCTACAACTTATTTCTTTTCGGTACGTAGCACCAGATGGCTCAAAAAAGGAAGGTGTATAAAATATGCGAAAAGCTCAAAATTATGTGTCTTCAGATCTAAGAAGCTTCGACTTGTTTAAATCAGCGAACTTATTTCCGGGGGATCTACAAAAAAGGACTAGGCGAGCATATCGATGAACAAGTTTACGAAACGGGCCTAGCAAGTCTAGTCGCTGGAGGACTCCAGAGAGTGGAATACCGTTACTGGAAGCGGTTAGCGGCGTTGCGTAAATAATGCGCGGACCGGTCCGCGACTGATAGTCAATATGATTCGTGATAACTATTACGATACCGTTGATGAATGAGATAAAAACATAGATATCAAAGATATGCACGTAAGGTTTGTACTTTTTGCGTCATCCTGACGCTATCATAATTTTGTAATGTTATAAATTTCGAATTTGAATTAGCTTGTTACAAACCAAAATAACTTTTTTACAAAAAATACAACCGGTGTCTGTATTTTGTTTCTGCGTTATTTGACACCGACTTCCGAAATTAAGGTTATTTTGCAATTTTTAGAAGTCGGTTGTATTTTTTTGTAAAAAAGTTATTTATTTTTCACTTTTTAGTGGTTGTAGGTAGGTACCCATGAACTAAAACTAAATAATAAAGTTATGCCTGAATGGATAAACCCAATAACATGGAATTTTGAACATAACAGTGTCAATAACGGCCGTTTTTGGTACTTTTGCCTACTACTTTGGATACGAAACATTTTGAGACCTGTTTTAACAACGTAAAAATACTTTATCCTCTTTGTAACAAACGTGACGTTGGATTCTTTAATATTTATTTTCTATGCTATGCTACGATTTTTTATTGAATGAGGGCGCCACTTGGCCGGTAGCAGGGCCTTAATCTGGGTGTCTATAGATATAGCCAAAATGTGCTGTGCTTATTCACGATACCCAAATAAAAATTATAGAAGTTGGGTTTTTAGATAATTCTAAAAGGATAAAATACAATTTGCCTCTTGGAATTAATTGACAGCTCATTTACCAGGAAGTTAAAATTATTATGTTCCTCAAGCGGAACAACCCAGCGGGGAATGGTATTTCCTATGTATGGAAGTACTCCAGGCCGGTGCCTTAGGTTGCCTCATTAAATACCCGAGTAGTGTCGCCACTACCGGTCCAATGACCAATGACGCAAGACAAAAGTGCGCGAATTCTGCCTGATATAGCTATCGGACAACGGATTCTAGTCAGTAATCATGACTCACAGATTTCCCTCTACAAATCATTTTAATTGTATAACACCGCAATGAAGGCTTACTCATCAGACGAATACGTATGTCCTATGGTGACGCGAAGGTAAGCCCGCAAGTAGGCCATGCTTATCCATTCATAGTCATTAGTGCGAATCTTACTATGATATAGGTATGATCAATTCAAAAATATTGTGTGGACCATTCTATACTATATGATATGAATTCAACTCTCAGGCATTAAAAACCAAAACCAAGTCTGGTGGCCCGTTATGCCTGTGATTTAAGTTATTTAATCAAAATTAAGAGTACCTATTAGATATCATGTACGCAATGGCAAGTGATTGATGAGCTCTTGGCTATGTATACAATGGGTTAGCAATGGGCTGGTGTAGGGTGAGGTGAGGCGAGGCATCGCGTGCGGCACTGTTGCGGCCACACTCCACCGACCTACATTTTATGCGGTGCGGCGGCACACTCATTATTTACTAGCCTTAGCAAACGCACGCACTGACCACCCTTGTAATTTAATTAACTCTTCTTGTGATCTTGTTCCTGCTCATATTGAGTTACGCGTCTCCAGATGAATGAGGAGAATTGCACCAAACAGCTACCTACCTGCGAAAACACTAGGTACAAAAAACATGCAAAAACCATTGAAACGAACAAAAACGCGACCTCTCGCCGGGTTCTGGTCCGGAGCCGTCGACGTTGGTGTCTGCATTTCGGAAACAAAACACAATAGAAAGAGTCGCGTGCGAACGCGACACAGGGATACGGGCGGCAGGTAGAGAGAGAGAGCCGGCACGAGGGCCGACGTAAACAAACCGCGAGCTAGGAGCTTCGACCGCACTCACCATTTCGGGGATCTTCGGATCCGTTGCTGTTCGGAGCGGCCGCAGCGGCCCTCGTAGTGAAGAGCGGAGACGTCGTCAGCGAAAACAGCACAAGCACACGATCACACAGGGTGGTTCAGCACGCACACGGTACATACGAACACGATTCGTCCCGTCCTACACTACGGTTCCGCGGCCCGCGCCGATGCAGTTTACGTCACCGCATCCCGCTCCCGACTGGCAGAGCGCGCCGCGAGCGAGCGACGACCTCGCGCTGCAGCGTGCACCGTCCCGCCCCGCGCCGCCACGCCGCCGCGCCCTGCGCCCCTCGCGCACGTCGCGCCGCGGCCCCGCGCGCCCCGCTCCGCCCGGCCCTAGCGCGGCTCCCCGCGCACCACGCACACCACCGCCGAGCCCGCTCGTCCTACGTCCGGTGAATCACGACTCACGATGTCGACATGACGGGCCACAGCTTGCTGTGCTTTTGCTCCGTACGAAATTATTATTGAAGTTAGATATTCCCGAAGAGCGACGCCCGTCCGGTATGTGATGAAACGAAACACGGAAAGCTCGTTAACATTCCTATTTACATAACACACATTTTTTTATTCTAGTCTATACGGTATTCGTTTCATTGACGTACCTACTTACATTTGGAAAAGTTTATTTATAAATTGGAATAGCTTGTTTAATTTAACAGCGAATATCAAACATGGTAAGTACCTACTGAAGGTATTGTAAGTACCTAGTAGCATCTTTAGAAAGCAGTTCCGCACTTTTGCAATCGCCATGGACCAAAATCCTAACTGCCGTAAATTCTTTACAACATTTTTTTCAGTTCTTTCTAATACCTACTCATAGCACAAAAACCAATATTTTCTTTATGAGAATTAAAAAAAAATTATAGATAAGAATATGAGATAAGCAATTGACTGGAGTTGCCGAAAAGATTGACCACGAGCTCTATATATGTATAGGTATATTGAGTTGATATCAAATAATAGTAATGTATGTACCTACTTATAAAAATATTTGATTAAAGCCAATCTCGACTTTAAGAAATATTATAAATACATCTATAAGAACAGGTGAGATAGCGGTCAAACGCGTACCTATACCTAAACAGTAAAAAAAAAATCTGCAACACTAACCGCAATATTTAAACTCTTGTTCTCCATTCAACTTTTTTAAATTAATAAACTTTACATCATCCCACCACATACGAAAAGTGTAACTTAATACCCGACTGGATTTTGTGTTAAGTCTTACCATTCAAAAGCGTTATAGTGATAATAGCACAGCCCCAATCCATATAAGAATAGTGGATCCTTCCAGTTATCAGGCTCCAGGGCGTAGAACTTCTGATACGCTGACATTGCTGAAAAAAAACATTGAAAATGGTTTAAAAAATCCAAGCTGAAAAGTGGCAATTACAATAAAGATAATTATTATAATTATTAAAATTTAACCGGGTTGCCCTGTTCCTATTTCGACTGCATAATTATATTTTAATGTTAAATTAAATATCTACCTAAATTAGATAATTAAACCTAATGCTTTCCACTTTGCATAGTAATAAATTGTAGAACAATAAATAGTTAGACAAAGTGGAGATAAAAATAATGATCACACGGCAACAATATTGTGTAAATCATAACATTTAACACAATAATGAGTAAAACGTGCCTTAACGCAAATTATGTGAACGCTAATAGGAAACGAAAGAAGCGACCATAATCAGTATTTTTTTAAATTCACAATTTACATAACTTATTAAAAATCAATGTCAAGCGGATACAGGTTTCACCCCTTGTTTGGGTCTCAGATCACGGTGAAGGAATGCATTTGACATTTCAAAGTATTTTAATGTCGTCTTGGGCCCATCAGCTGCCCTTGTTGCGCCCTTAGCAGCTGATAGAATTTTCTATCGCCTAATGGGAACCAATTATTTTTAAAGGTGTTTAATGTAATAAAACTTTAATAAAAAAAATATAGCTGCATATTTTTGCGGCCTCTCTTTTCTTGAATATAAAATATTGGGTAAATATTTCTTCATTCACTATAATTAATGTAATTGTTCAGAAAAACTACCCGAGAAGCAAATATAATCCTAATAATATTATAAATGTGAAAGTTTGTGAGTGTGTATGTTTGTTACTTCTTCACGCTCAAACGGCTGGACCGATTTGGATGAAATTTGGTATGTAGATAGCTTATAGCCTGGATTAACATATAGGCTACCTTTTATTTCGGTCTAGGCGGGTAAAACCGCGGGGCGCAGCTAGTATGATATAAAAAACCGGCCAAATACGTGTCTGACCACGCGCATTGTAGGGAAAGAAAGAAAGAAAGAAAGAAAGAAAACGAGTTTATTTGGCACACACAGATACACACAATGTGGGCATAAATAGAAAATAATAATAAAAACAACTTAATTTTAAAACAATGACATTGTGTGCCCCGCGGCTGCGCCAAATAGGTCCAGTTCAGCAAAATGCCAGACAACTAGTAGTTGCCTGACGCTGGTTTTCAACTGAACCTTACGTTGGTTGGTTGGTTGGTTGGCTCCCGAAGACGCCCATATGCGAACTTAGAAGTAGCTTTATGTTTATTACTAATAATTGAGTTCACGTTTAAATGAAAAACGAAAAATAAACTTTATTTTTCCAAAATTTAACATGTTTACTACCTAAATAACAACTTCACCTAAGCATTTTTTTTTAAGGATTTTGTGTTTTGTACGAAATTTTCCAAGTAGGTACATTAATAGCGACTAATACTCTTAAAACTACCAGAACTAACTTAGTCGTGATAGTTTTCCTTCAAAGTTAGTTATTTATACTACCACCACGATTTTTTTCAGATTTTTCAAGCCAACAGTTTAACTTTTAGGGGTAACTTGAACAAAATTTCACTATAACGTTTAATATTTCGTAAATATATCACTAAATCGAAAAATTGTCTACATAACCCCAATGGTTTTGAAAGACCTATCCAACGATACCCCACACTATAGGATAGGCGAGAAATAAAAAAAATCATCCCCACTCTACATGTGCTACAACCAAAAAATTATCTTTTTCAAAATTTTATTGTTTCGTTTTCTTGGCGTGATTAATATAATTTATATATCCATGCCAATGCCAAAATTACAGCTTTCTAGTACGAATAGTCTCTACCAGACACGACAGACGACGACGTCTACACAGACAGACAGACCGAAACTATGGGTTCCTTGTTCTTGTTAGGACTCCTAAAAAATCTTCTTTTATCAAACTTGAAGAAATTCAGAAGTCAAGAAAAATTCTTCCTTTAACCTAGTAACTCGTCATGTCTAGAAGTTTTTCTCGATATGATCTATGCAACGTAGTAATCTGAATAAACTAAAAAAAAAAAAACGGCCAAGTGCGAGTCGGACTCGCGCATGATGGGTTCCGTACCATCATACAAGATTATACGCGTCTACTTGTTGCCATTATTAAGATCGAGCAAATAAAGCCCAAAAAAAAACACGTTTCTAGGAGGGAAGAACCCTTTAATTTATTTTTATGTTTATTATTTGTTGATAAAGTGGCAACAGAAATACACTTTCTGTGAATATTTCAACTGTCTACTTAGTACAGATCATGAGATACGGCCCTCTGACAGACAGACAGACAGGCGGACGGATGGACAGACAGCGGAGTCTTATTAATAGGGTCCCGTTGGTTACCCTTCGGCTACGGAACTCTAAAAACGATTTTTGGGGGTTTACATTCAATTCTTACAAAAAAGTTTTAGTTTATCGTATGAAAATTCTAACAATATATCTTTTTTAATTTTTTAGGGTTAATAGAAATTGACATTATTTAGGTATTTTACAAGAAATTTATAGCCAGTTACAGTAACGACACTATTAGTGTGGTGAAAAAAAACTAGAAATAGGTGGCGTACTCACAAGAACTTACATTTTTATCAAATAAATACGAGTATATTTACTCAGCTGCATTCTATAGAACAGTTGTTTTTTTTTTCGTGATACTAATGTCACTTAGATGTTTCGTTTAGGAGCTTGGGCATGTTTATCAATACGGCAGACCTGGTCTGCCGTAGTGTTTGCATTTCGTTGTATACGCGATTTTTATATATTAGATAATCTTATGTTATACCATCTGTTGGGACTGTTTGTACGTTGAAAGGGATTGATTTGATAAAAACAAAAACCGATCAAGAGCGAATCAGGCTCGCAAAATTTGAGTTCCAAACCAAAATGCTCTAACCAGTCTATATAGAACGACGATTGCTGGCCAACAGCGCTCGTCGTTCTATAGACTGGTGTTTGTGGTTGCACTCCTCCGAAACGGCACGACCGATTTTATTTATTTACACTTCATGCAACAAACGTACAAAGGCGGACCTAATGCCTTAGGCAGAATTTTTTATAGCAGAACAACGTTTGCTGGGTTAGCTAGTATAATATAATAAAATATAATTCACTCTGTATACTATTATTATTCATCTTGTATAATATTGTTGTATTGGGCTGTTTTATACAATTTGTACTCTAACGAATGAGACAGCGCCATCTATTACGTAAGACGGGAATCACCGCCATAGAGGTCGATTTAGAATAACCACAAAATTGCCTTGATTAGCTCATTCTGTAGAGGAAGAGAATACTAGGACATTTAAATATTAAATTATTCAGCATTAATAGTCAATGACCGTATGATAGCCACATATAAAAATATGTATTAGGTCATCCGATGTAGGTATGTGTGACGCATAGCGTTGAATTAATTAATTAATATGTATTAATACGTACGAAAGAGTGTTAGCATAAATGGTACGCAAATAAATAATTTCATATTCAAATAATAATGGTAATAGCACAGACTAATACTAGACAAGATGCCTCATCCCATACAAAGAAACGGTACCGCCGCCGTAACTACGGGTTTTCGTCTGGCACAAGTAACCTTTGTTCTTCGTTCGGGCCCATCCTCTAAACCTCACTAGATGGTGTTAGCAAAGACGGCTTGCAAGCTAAATGAATTTACTTAAATTCTTACCAATATTTTCTCACACATTGAGGAATTATTTCATAGTATTTTTGGCGCTTCCTATTAGTTTTAATTATAGCAAAATGTGTCACTATTCAAATTTTAAAGAGGCGAATGGATAAACTCTCTTCAAAGAGCGCCATCCATTGGTACAAGAAATATAGATGTCAAAGGATTCGTTCCAATACTCGTCTAAATTTGAATTACAAACCAATTATTCCACAATTTTATGCTTAGGGCAGTTATTAAATAAGAAAATACAGTTTTACCATATTTATTTTCAAAACATTAATATTACCTACTTCAACTTCAATAAGAAATCGATGCATATTACGCCATCTATTGAGATTTATTTGAACTAAATTTTCTTTGTTCGATATGACATGTGACCCCGTGGTAATAGTAATGTGGTGAGAAATCGTGAAAACCATGGTTGAAGAAAAACATGTTTATGCTTCTGGGGTTTTCACATTATACAGGTTTTTAAGTAGGAAATTAATCCTTGGAGACGTGATATTTGTGTCAATTAAAATGACTACTGAACATCAGCACACTATGTTAGGCAATGTAACAGTTAACAGAACGACTACGTCCGACATGACAGGTGCAGCGCGAGAGAATCATGAGAGAATCATAATCCTTCTTTGAAATAAAATAGAATAACTTTGGGACTAACATTATTGCAGAAACAAAGCGTTGTAAAACACGCACATTATACCACGAAGTGATAAAACTAGATAACAGGGCAGATCTCTAGTAAGTAACACATTTTAATTTTAAGAAAATACCTAACTATTTCAAAAATCAAATCAAATCAGGATTTGAAGAAACCAGCTGGACCAATTTCCAAGCTTTCTACCGACACATTAACCGTTATTTACTTATTAAGGAACACAACAAAACTTATTTTTGGTGGAAAAAGTTGCACAAAATGCGGAAAAACATTAATTACTTACTTTCCCAAAAATCAAAAAAAATCTCACAGTAATTAAGAACTTCGTTTCCTCAATCTCGGGGCAAACCCTATTTAGGATTACGCAAGGGCAAACCTTACAAAATACTACGATACGAAAACTTCTCATTCCAAGAAAAATTGCTACAGTTACCTGCGAGATGAAACTGCAAATTTCTGAGAAAAGTTGGAAGTAAACATTAAAGCTTGTCTATAAAGAGTTCAATGGTCAAGGTTACAACCTCTCGACTTCTATTTTTATTTACACATTTTATTCCGAGAAGGGATTCTCGTCTCGGGATAAAATTGCGTCAATACAATACTACTACGCTGTTTTTCTTTTTACTACAATCCACCTACACGTGCTTTAACTGAATCTAATGAATTGCTATTATTTTGTCCGCTAAATTATTAGAAATTAGAATTTGGGAATTTGAATACTGAGAGATTATATCTTCAATTTATTTAGTATATGTTTAGATGGAATTTTATTCAAAATGGTGATGGTACTGGAGGAAAGATACGATACAGAAATAGCAGGGGATTGATTTATTTTTTCCTCTGTGCTGCGCTGCCACCGACAAGGACTATGCTGTGAATGTGGCTTAGTTTTAGTACAACAAATTCTGAATTTCGGAAAATTCAGGATTTGTTGGCCTAAAATTAATTCAGAATTTGTTGGCCTGACACTTCGTGTCAGCGACAAGACGAAGAAGGGGATTTGATTGCATCCATTGAAGAGTGTCATACTAAGAGATTCCACTTTCAGAGGTTTTCATAAGAACAAGACAAAATAACAATTCACCAATGTATGTGGTGAAACAAACTATTGAAACGTGGCTGCACATTCCATTCTAAACAAAACCGAGTGTTGTGTTTAAAGTTCTAAAAATAAGCACTAATGAGCGTACGAGGTGAGGGTACTTTAGAGTGTTTCCTAATATAAACTATTCTAGCCGTTAGCTCGTCGTACATAAACGTCTCTCTCGCAGTAATAGTAATAAACTCTCTTTATTACTGTAACTGGCAGCCTATAAAATCTTACCGCTATGCAAAGGCATATAACGCCCCACGACTAGACTTTTCCTGTCTTAGCTGAGCACGAACGCATATTTATGAATAAACAGACATAAGGAAGAGGTTCTATATTTGTCTGTTTAGAAAAGAGGACCAGGGTATTTTTTGGTATAGCCGAGTGACAGATTTGCAATGCCCTCTGTATGGTAAAAAAAACTGGAATCAAGTAAGGATAGGATAGTCAAGAAGTCTGGGTAAGCATGGAGCGAAAGTTAGTACCTCCTTACATAATTAGTTTAATTTTTTTTTTATAAAAGTATCATGGGTTAATTAGCCAGCTCTATGTATAAAACCGGCCAAGTGCGAGTCGGACTGGCATACAAAGTTTCCGTACCATAAACTGAAAAAATCACGTTACTTGTATGGGGGGACTTTAATATTTTTTATGTATGTTCACCGTTTTATTTTTATTTTTTTATAATTTGTTGTTACAGCGGCAATAGTCATACACACTCGGTATTACGGTTCATGAGAAACAGCACGCTGACAGATAAACAGCAGAGGTAACTACGGAACCCTATTACTAAGCCATACGACAGTAGCTTTAGTAACAGTAGTAACCACTGGTTTTTTTTTGTGGTGTGGGAAATCATCCAATGACATCTCCCGCTCTGGGTGGAGCGGGAGGGCGCGTCAGACTCTTACTGACTAAAACTCACCCCTGTTCCTTCTCTGCCTGAGTGCCCAGGGGCGAGGTAACTCGGTTTCGAATTTATCCTCAACCCCTGGGCAGTTTATCCTCAACCCCTGGGTAGGTAGTAACCCCTTTCAAGTGGATTATCAAAGTTCCAAAAACTTTGGGCAGTTAGCATAAAAATATTTCACACCTTGTTAGGTGCATATTGACATGCAAATACAAACCATGTGCTTGGTATTTAACCCCTTCCGCGTCTATCGGCCCAGCGCATGGGCCGTAAACAACTAAAAATCTATTGTGTCTGCTAAGCTAACTACGTTACGTACGTAAGCTAACGTTCCGTAGTACACTGAATGTGTTGCTTGACAAGCATGTTCTAAACGATCAAGCATGCTTGACAAGCATTGCAAAAATATAATTTTTCATCAAGCTTCATCAAGCATCGAGTTTGCTTGTCAAGCACATCAAGCTTCGTTCTAGACGGTCAAAATTGCTTGACAAGCACGTTAATTTAACGTGCTTGTCAAGCAATTTTGATCGTCTAGGGACCCCATAAGACGCGCGACCTGGGCCTGCGGACGGCGAGTAGTGGGTAGCTCGCCGTCCGATCAGCACCAGACCCGAGAGTCGACGGCGCGTAGTGTTCCACGCGCGCCTCAAAGAGTTGTCAGCAAACAGGACGGGGTCCGTCATGGCCGATGTCTGCCCGGGGATGAGGATAAATTCGAAAGAGTTACCTCGCCCCTGGGCATTCAGGGCAGGGAGGAACAGGGGTGGGTTTTAGTCAGTAAGAGTCTGACACGCCCTTCCGCTCCACCCTAGAGAGGGAGATGTCATTGGATGATTTCCCACCCCCCAAAAAAAAACGGGTTAATAGTATTATTATGTATTGGACATTACTATTTTTGCAACTGTAGCGACATCTATGACGCCATATACGAGCTCAACACGCAAACAGAGTTCTCCACACGATTTTAACACTATAACAGTCCGAAAATCACCCATTGGGCAGTTGACCCGACAACACCCGTCCGGTCGGAGGATCTTCCGTTTTCAATGAAGGTTTGCGGGTCTTTACACTCTGTTCCGCATACCTCTAAATAACCAAGGAGATTTCATTTGCCGAAAATAGTTCATCCTTTTTCTGATAAATGTAAATGTTCACAGAATATGACATCTGAATAGTGACATGTTCTGTCACCACTTAGAACATGAGTGTATAATCTATGACACTAGCAAATGTTCACAGAGTACAGTTTTTATTCAAATGTTGATGTGACGATAATAAATAGCAATATGCTATGTAAAATTCTGGGAATATTGACTCAGACTTTTCTGGAGGAAATCAAAATGGGTAAGTATGTCTCGAATTTAATGAGCTATGCTTTTGTCTATTATTCAAGTCATCAAAAAAAAACTCTCACAACGGCACCATTAATAAAACACTGTTGAAATCATAGTCACTTTGTTTAGATAATGCAATACCTAAATAATTCCCTATTGGTTCTCTTATTTCAAAAAACTGTCTACTACAATATTCGAAAGGTTTTTATTCATTGAATCATCATAATCCACTATTGGAATTGTAAAAAAAATGGCTAACTTACGAGTTTGTAACATTATTTTGGAAGAAGAATGCATTCAACAAATAAAATAAGCAGAAACACATGGCAATTAAAAAATAATAACCATGCGCAAATTAAAATAAAGACAAAAAACCGACCAAGAGCGAGTCAGACTCACACGCAAAGGGTTCCGAACAAATCATATTTTTTCAGGTCTTTTTTTAAACAACCTCCTAAAAGGTTTTTCTGTAATCTAGTAAAGAACCACTTTCTGTATTTTTTTATTTTTTATTTTAGGACCATTGGTTTCTGAAATAGGAGGGAATGGTAATTTTTCATCTATTTTCTTAAATAACTTTAAAACTGTATACTTATTTTAAAATTATGATAAAATACATTTGAGACCCTCACAATGTGCCCTCTTTCATTTGATATGTCGAACGGTGCAGTTTTTTTTAATTTCCGATTTTCACCCCAAAACGTAATATGTGCAAAACTGACCCCTATATTCCAAATTTATTTATTTAGGGTACATGTTCGTGTTGGGTCGTGTGTACCAAATTTCAACTTATCGGTCCAGCAAATTCGGAGCAAATTGGCTGTGACAGACGGACAGACAGACTGTCTGTCTGTCACAGCACGAGTGATACTATAAGTGTTCCGTTTTTCATTCGAACTTTCGGAACCCTAAAAACCAAGGCTTTTGTAGAAACAGTCAGATCAATGTTAAAAAAAAATAAAAACCCTGAAGTCCTATAAATGTAGGCTGCAGGCCAGGTATTGAAAATCTCTGTACCACTTAGTAAATGTGGCCACGTCAAATAGTGAGTTGATACTTCAAATTACCAGTTTCCAAAATATTTGTGCGTGTTTTTTCACTATTTGCTTATGTAACAGCCCAATCAATGGTAAAAAATCCCAAGATTTTTCAGTAAAACCAAAGATATACCAAGTCAGTGCAGCTGTAAGGCTCGGTAAATCTTTGATTTTCCGAGCCTCTGTCTCTAAAGACATGTTTGAAAGAAAGTCATCATCTAAGTAGGTTTTCCGTTTCGAACGAATTGTACCTACGTACGTACGAATTGTTTGTTTATTATACTGAACCATAATTACTACTTATGAATATAAACATTTAATAGGGGATAAACTCTGCAATATGAGAAAAATAATCAGGAATTCAGTAAATTTTTATACTCTTGTCAGGGTCCTCGTTTTGTGTTTGTAGAGTATGCTCTGGGACACAGATAACCTTGAGTGGTGACTGATTCGAAACTGTGTTTACAAGTTCATACAAAAAGTAAGCAAGCATTTAAGTATTTCCTATCACTGATGGAACAATCATGGGACCGTGACTCTGAAATGTGCAGATATTGCTTAAGGGCCTTCTCGCGGTCTAGTGGCGCCCTCATTGAATAAAAAATGGTAGCATAGCACAGAAAATAAATATTAAAAAATCCAACTTCACGTTTGTTACAAAGAGGTGCCAAAAACGGCCGTTTCTGACACTTTTGCCTACTACTTTGGATACGAAACATTTTGAGACCTGTTTTAACAACGTAAAAATTCTTTATCCTCTTTGTAACAAACGTGAAGTTGGATTTTTTAATATTTATTTTCTGTGCTATGCTACGATTTTTTATTCAATGAGGGCGCCACTGGACCGCGAGAAGGGCCTTAACTCAATCATTTCTAGGCATGTTTTGTTTACGCTATTTTGGTATCCTATGGTGATAGGGTACCAAAATAGCGTAATGGTAACTAAACAGATTACTTGCCAATGAGTTATAACCTATGTATATCTTGCAGCCATCTGGTTGAATTAGCCAGTCAATTGGACGCCTAGGCCGTTCATTAAACGCCGCCATTCAATTAAATGGCTAGGACGATAGTTAATTGAACTAGAATCATTCAACGTTAAACAACTTCGCGTATTGAAAGTCCGCCCTTTGAAGATGACTGACCAAGACTCAGCCAATCGATTCAAATTTACTTCAAATTAAATAAAAAAATATTAAAATGGTTATTTATTAGGGATTCAATTTATTTAAAAGACGTAGTCGAAGCGGGGCTCAGTGGCTTAAAAAAAAAACCACGAAGGGGATGGCGGGGTCTAGAGAGCGAGCGAACCTAACCATGGGGTGCCCCATGTCCCGAGCTCGCTTTGCTCGCTCTTGCATCCTAACATTGCCTTTTGTATACACATAATCATGATCAGATCAGTGGTATCACAAATTCATCAATGGTGCGGATTCTGTTTTGCACGAACTAAACTTAATTTAGGCTATTCCTGTCTTTTTCTCTCTAACAAAACAAGAAAGAGACTGACTTAAATTAGAGCTGTCAAATTTAATTAAACTAATATTTCCATACTCATTTTCTTACGGGTACTCACACGTAAGAAAATGTCGATTGAAAACACGGTAAAGCGCAAGGCGTAAACTAGTTTGACATCTCTAACTTAGTTCATAAATATAGCAGTCTTTTTCTCGCACTGCCTTTTAGTAAAAGACAGCCATTCTCTCATTTTAGTTTAGTTATTGAATAAGAGAATCGGCACCAATATCCAATTAACTAAATGACTAGACGACATCCAGCCATCTGGTTAAACATTGCGTTCAATGACTTGGCTGGTTGTCCTTCAGCCATTTAATTGAATGCCGGCGTTAATGAACGGCCTAGGCATCCAATTACGGGCTAATTCAACCAGATGGCTGTGTCATATATACCAAAGCATACTACTGTTATGTGGGTTTAGGATCAATCAAAATCACATGCTTAAATCATACACGACGCACCACATAGGCACGGTTGTTTGAAAGTTTCTAACCTTTAGCATAGTCCTCAAGCAGCAGGTGAAAATGTCCAAGTTTGCAGAATGTTTTAGGATCTATGCATATTTCTCTCCTAGCTCCTGGTGAACAGGCCCTTTCTTCTTCCTGCCAATAAAATATATACTTTAGCACAGATAATATAATACTAGCGTACAGATGCCTCATCCCTTACAAAAAAAACGGTGACGCCGTAACTACGGGTTTTCGTCTGGCACAAGTAGCTGATGTTCTTCCATCGAGCCCGTCCTACACCTCGCTAGATGGTGAAACAGCGACGGCTTGCAAGCTAAATTAATTTACTTAAAGTCTTACCAATATTTTCTCACACATTGAGGAATTATTTTATAGTATTTTTGGCACTTCATAGCAGTTTTACTGTATCAACATTTGTCACTATTCAAATTTTAAAGAGGTAAATGAATTAACTCTAAAACTTCAAAAAGTGCCATCTATTGGTACAAGAAATATAGATGTCTAAGGAACCGTTCCAATAATCGTCTAAATTTGAATTAAAAGCCAATTAATAATAAATAAGAAAATACAGTTTTTACCATATTTATTTTCAAAATATTAATATTCAAATCATTTATTTCAGACATTATTAGTCCATAAGTTGTAATAAAAACAAACACAATCAAAATCAAATCTCAATTAAGTCAAAAGAAAACCAAATTAAATTAAATCAAAAATAACAAACAAACTCAAACAACTCAAACTTAAACTCCAATAAGAAATCGATGCTTATTACGCCATCTATTGACATTTATTTGAACTAAATTTTCTTTGTTCGAGATGAGACCCCCGTGACTTTAGTATGTATAGATTTCTCCTGTCATTACAGAAATAAAACAAGTTCACAAAAAAAAAACTGAATACTTTTTAAATAGGCTTTAACATTAAAATCTTAACATTCTAACTGGGCATGGCTTTACTTTTTCTAGTACTAATGCAAATTATTACTTCTAAGGCTACACAGAAAATATTAGCACTAAGAGAATCATTAGCAGATTAGCATTTTTCCTGTGTGCTGCAATGCATTGTAAAGTTAGGGAAATCGATTGTTTACTACTTTCGACGAAAATTCTTAGTTGAATCTATTAGTCCAAGATCCGGATGCCGCCAGACATTACTTATTTTACGATTAACAGAATGTGTGGGATTGAGTAGTGTTAGTATGTTACTTTGAACGTATGCATATCTTTTAGCTTGGGCCGATGGCCAATTTTTATTTTTGTGTAACATGTATGTAGGTCATATTTGAAAAATCAAACAAGGCATTTAGCACCCTACCAAATCATCGCTGACACAAAAAAAAAATACATACAGTCGAACATAGAACCTCCTTTTTTTGAAATGAGTTAAAAAACAAAATTAACCCTCATTAGTATGTTAAAAGTAAATACTAACACTACTCAATCCCACAAGTTTTGTTAATCTGAAAAAGAGTAATGACTGGCGGCCCTCGGATCTCCATCTATATCTATTTTTTATATAACCAATTAATAAACTTTCTCATTTTATGTCATTCAATCTTAAGATAACTAGTTAATTATCTGACAGAGTCTACTTATACAAAATTTGGAGTACAAGATTTCTAATAGAAAAAATAAATATTTATTTATCACTTGGAAAACCAACAGCTTTATATAAATACAATAAGAAAATAATAAGCCAATTATGTAGGTTTTTACGGCTAGCAATATAAATATTATCAGCTTTCTTGACAAATAGGTTTGTGATCATATAGTTACCTGTGTACAGGATGGACTTTTGAGAAAAAGCAAGCACCTTAACCATTGCAGCTACAGGAAAATGTTCTTAGAAGACTGTCTACACATTCTTGAGTTATTACTAACTGCATTCAAAGTTTTAAATGAAATGTAGGTATGGGTTTTTTGCAATTTGTAGCTTTTTTAGTGCTCAAAACTAGGTTGGTCCGAAAGACTTTTTCTTTCTTCCTGATCTTTATTAGAAACAGGATTGTATGGCATCAAAAAAAGTTTTTGAGTAAATCGTCCATTTTTTTACTGACCATACATGTTTCAAAATCTGTGAATGGAGTTAGCAATTACTCGAAAACTTAAGGACAATCTCCTTTATCTACAAGTCACAAGTCAAACCTTTATACAGATAACTAAGCACAAATCTATTTGGCAAGAAGGCTGGCAATACAGTCAAAATCTTTTATGACAATATACTTTATAACAACAAATTGGTTATATTGACGAAAACCATAGGGGTCCCGTCTGAATGTTATTTGATTGCTTATAAAGAACTTTTTTGAGCTTTTTAGGACATTGCTTAAAACAAAATACATTTAGCTATTTTCAGAGAATTATAACCATTTAAATGACCAAACTATTTTTTGAACACTATTAGAGTACCAAAACATAAAAAGGTAGATTAGTAAAAAATATAATATCAAATTAAAATCGCAAATAATAAGTTTTATTTTTAAATACGATTATACCATTTCTATTAATATCTATGGACCTACGTCTAGGCAAATTTGAACCTTAAGAACATTACCGATTTTAATGACTATTGGTTTTTACGACTAAATAATATTCTCCCCGATTTTATAAAAGATTTTTACTGTATTTCTGTTTATTTTGTCTATTATCTCTTGTTAATCATGAAACACCTTCTAATTTATATTGGTAGACTCTGTCAGAGAAATCAACTAGTTCACTTTAAGGTTAATGACAGTCACAAAAAATAAAAAAACAACAAGGTTTTTAATTGACTCTAAGGGTGGTATTACACTTATCCTATATCTTTGTCCAATATCTATGTCCTATATTTGATCAAACTTCTTTGACGGATGTCCATTACACTTGTCCAATATCTTTGTCCAAGATTTTAAGTGGTCTGAGAAAATGGAGGAACGTGGAGCAACTTTATGTGCTGCTATTATCATTAGATTATTATTAAAAAAGAAAAAATAAAACAAGAAAAAGCTTTAGATGAAGCCATGAATCGAAAAACAAAGAGAAAAAAGCATTCAAGATAAATTAAATAATTATAAGTCGAGGACAAACATTCGTAAAAGCATTTTTTACAAATAAATGACTCAACATTCAATAACATTGTTACGAAAGTATCACCGTTTAATAACGAAAGACAAAATCTAAGTTGCAGCCATTTTAATTTAAATGTCAATATTCTTTGATCAATTATCGGTGTTGATGACACATTTGACGAATTTGTCCTACTTCTTTGATAAAACTCACATTGGACAAAGATTTACGATAAAAATGTGATAACACGCTAAGACAGAGATAGAATCATCTAAAAGTGTTTGTCAAAAGTCATAAACATATGATTTTCCTGACTTCACAACACATTTCTATTGAAAGTTGGTTTATCCTTAAAATTATTGGTTTGAGTTTATATTAACTTGTATGTGATCAATATAGCAGGATAACTTCAATAATATACTACCTTGACTTGTACCAACATTCCCTCAAGATATTTGACAGCTTTGAGTACAAGTGCACGGGTTCTACCATGGTCAGTACCACGCAACTTTAGGAAACCAAACTGCCGGCTGAAATCAAGTAATTATTGTTTCAATAAGACGATATCCAGTTTTTTTTAGTCTATGATGAAATGGTCTAATAGATGTGACTTTTGCACCAATATTGAATTAGATGACTAGGAAAATCAGGAAAATAGGACTTAATAGACATAATATTTTAACAAATTAGAATTATTTCTATACACAGAAGGCAGAATCAAAACAATGTTGAATTATTACAGACAAACAAGTCTTCATTAAATAATTGTTTTTCTTTAATTTTTTATGTTTTCAACACATTGAGAACTTGTATCGTAACTTTTCATAAGTTTCATAAGGAGAAGTACACAAAATTAACATAAATTAATGCCAAAGACCATAATTTTGTAACTTGTTTTAATATTTTTTGTTACGTACCTGTCAAGTTCCGACAAAACTTGCAACTCCTGAGAGGTTAGATGCAACTCTTCTTTTTCATCCATTTTCACCTAAAAATAAGCCGGCATTTGAATAAATTTTATAGAATAAGACTTTCTATCATAATAAGTAATAACATTAACAGTATTTAGGAATATTATCACGCAAACAAGGCGCGGTTACATACGAACTAGTGACGCGACATCTAAGAAGAGGATTTCAGAAATCTGTTTTTCGTTGGTTTATTTCGATTATGAAACAACCAATTAATTGTTATCGTAAAAATAAATGAAGAAAAATTGATAATCTCAGATTACAATTATTTTTATGATATTTTGTACTTTTATGCGAGTTTGTGAGAGGAAAATAAAGTCCTAGTCCTAGCTGTGTTTCTTATTTTTTCTTTCGTAAATACCCCTTTGGGGTAATTCTGATGCATAGTCATTACGCATTAACCCCACTTCGTTTTTCCTCAGTAATTGACAGTGATTCTCAATCTGTACGATAAGATGGTTTGTATGAAATTACACGAAGTATGCAATATTTTATTATTATTTCGGTTTTTCTGAAAACTTGGGTTTATTGTGGAAAAAAAGAAAATTGATCAAATGATTGTGACCGTTCCTACTTCGATTTAACACGACTGATTTATGTGTAATACAATAGAATAGGAAGAAAGTTTATTTTATTTGCAAAAAGCACTGAATAAAAGGTATTTAGAAATCTCTATCTATGCTTTATTTCTTCAAGTACCTATCGTTTCAGCTCATCTTGATTGACCGTTAAAGTTCATAAAAGCCAGTAATCCAGTATACACGTACTTATTGTATGCTACTTCGTAGCATTTGCTCGAAACTAGCGTGCTTATGTGCTCTTTTAGTAGCATGTATATTCCGGACTTTACTCTTTGGTAATATACAAATTTTTGGCTTAACATAATAATATTATTTTTTGGCTGACAAAAATGGATAAAATTATTAAAACATAACTACATTATTATACTATTCCGCGCAGAGATCTGTCAGAACTATCAAGTATCATTGTCATCTCACTTCTATTTCTACGGCAACTTCGATGACAACTGTGATATTTTTTCTCATTATGACAAATTTTGTCACCAGCGGATATAAAATTAGTGGTATTAAAGTGGGTGAAAATTACTGGGAATAAACCCGAAAACTTATCTCAAATAGACTGAAAGGTTGGGAACCACAATCTCTTCTTGGAGTACTTAATTGCGAAAAACAAAACTATAAGAAATTATATTAGCGATACTATTGCAAAAACTCATGATATTTAGTGGAAGGGGTAAATACGGTTGAGAAAGAAATGTAAACCTTCGGTTAAAGTGCAATAAAATCAACTTTTGAATAATTTAATTTTGGCATAACCCCGAGCTAGTTCGTAATTTCCCAAAATATTATAACTTAATAATTCAAAATGCTCTATTTAGTGAATCAAACTACATATTTATGAATCTAATGTATCCATAGGTGGATCTTTTCATTAAGTTAACACAGAAGTCTTATATTATTGGCAGTAAATATGAAACTACTTTAAATTACTAACCGAAATGTAGACCTCTAGTCTGCTCGTAAAAATTCCCGTCGAAATTACCCAAGTGCAACTTATTTAATGTTTTCAGGTATTAATCAGAAATATAAAACGATTCAGACAATTCACAGTTAATGGGACTGAGGGGCAAGCAAGTTAGCAAAAGTCTCCGGTTGGAGAGATTTTAAAATAAGAAGAGATGGAATTATTGCCAGTTCTTTTGTAACAACAATATTTTCCTGTTGCTAAAAATACAATAAAATGATATTTGAATTATTATTGGGACTCTTTACACAATTAAAATCGAACAGAAAGTGTTCTGTCTGTAGAATCGATTATTAAAATTTTCTAACTTTAATGCTCATCCCTACGCCATACCATAAACTACAGATAACAACACATTTTTTTTGCCCCGAAGTGAAGGCTATAGTGTTTTGACCATATTGCCTAGTCTCACGTAGTCATCAGTAGTGTATTTTTATTATTTTTTTCATTAGAATACGGATGTAACACATTCTTATGTTTTTGGAGTAGAAACAAATATGTCGAGTCAGCCTTCTCGGCAAACTTCGTTGAGTTAGTCAATACTACATTAAAATTCTCAGCTCCATTTTACCAAGATCGCGCCTGTTTCAAATGATTCCACTTATCGTCCAGTTGCGTAGACACTTGAGACACAAAACTACACCAAGTTTACATCACAATAACCACTAGGAATCAATAAACGAATAATTAAAACAGCCACTGAACTTCACTCGAGAAAATCCCGCCAAAAAAAAAACCAGATAACGATACAAGTGCAACCCATAAACAAACGTAGTACTTTTTACTTATAATTGTTTAGCTAGCCCTGTGTCTTTTGCCCACATTGAAATAACTGATTGAATAATTTAGCGTGAATGGTTTGTGATAACATTTCAAATGGAACTAAAAAAAAATTCATTAATTTGTCAAATACAATAAAATCTTTGTCACAATTATTTGAGTTTACATAATTATGCGCTTTTAACTTTTAACTCACTCGGCACCAGACCCCCAGGTCCCAGCCCCCAGCCACACTCATCCATCATAGCATTAGCAATTGGCATTCGTACTCGTAGCCCCACTCCCCCACTCTAGTCCTGTCATGGCGCGCAGTTATTAAATTTCGATATTCTGCGATCGTAGTGTTTTCGCTCTTTTCGCATTAGAAAAAACAGTCACGCAATATTTAAATATTCACATTTATTATACTATATTAAAGTAAATATTCAATATGAGTTACAGGGATACGGTAAGTGTAATTTAAATTACGTCGCAACTATGAATCATTTTCTATGTATTTGTTTTTTTATAACTCTTGTATCGTGTTACTGAGAACTTAATATACTCAGAAACACTGTGCATTTTTTTTATTTTACAAAAAATAGATTACAACATATTTCAACGCAAATCTATTTTTACCCTTCTATTAGTCACTGATGTCAAGGTTGCTGTGGTCTACGTATTTGAAGAAGGGATATCAATTTTCCTATTGTACTTGGTTCTTTTGGGGTCTTTAGATCGATGTTGCTGCTAATAGTAGCTTTTGAGAAATTAAATTATTTTATTAATTAATAACATCTTTCTTGTTGGAAGTGAAAGTAAAGATAGCAAATTAATTTTTCCACAGCTTTTATACCCCCGGTATTCCCGACGTCAAGTTACTTATTGTGATGTATGTACAACACTGTTAGTGTTATGTTCAAATTATTGGACCACAGAATTAATTTTCTTTTTCTTTAGTATCCAAATAAAACAACTGACATTAATCTGAAATGAATAGTTTAAATTAAACTGCTTTCAAAGTTTTTCTTACAAAAAAAAATTCTGTGTTCTGATTATTTGTAAAAAATATTATGATTAGCCGAGTTATTTTTAACACATCTAAAAAAATATTTTGTATGACTTTTGTTTTTTAAATCATATGCCATCAGACATTTTATTTTATTGCACTGCTTACCTTTAAATTTTTTTAGGAAATTTAGTTTTATAGCTAATTTAGTTTAGTTTAGAGGTAGTTTTACAGATATGTAAAGATTTACTTAAAAAAAAAAAGTATTTTTTTTTATTTTTTGTCTTTTTCGGAATGTTTTCTTTTTTAAATTTCTAGTATAGTTTTAGAAATAATTTGTTTTTCCTAATTTACTTAACTTTAATCAGCATTTAAAAAATATAGTATTAAAAATTGAACAACTGGCCAAGTGCGTATCGGATAACCAAATATTGGTATTTGTTAGTAAAGTATACATAATAATAAACATTATCACCAAATTTCAAGTTCATAGGGTCCATGGGAAGTTAAAAAATTCTTCATTACAAAATTTTGTGACAGACGACTGACAGACAGACGGACAAATGAGTCACAACAATAGGACTCTGTTTCAACCCTTCTGGTATGGAACCCTATAAAAGAACATGAAATGCACAGTGATATTCGTCATTAAATAGTTTTGCACAAGAACCTTGGTAGTAAAATTCTATTGTATTTTATAATGATACAAGGTTGAAAACTTGTAAATGTAGTGTGATCTATTTATGTAAGACATTTAAAAACAGATGACCATGGAATATCACACTGAATTTTTTCATGTAGCACTTCATGCAATCTACATAGCATGTAACAAAAACCCTGTCCGATACTGAAGGGTATTATTTGGTATTGTACTGCGTATACTTAATCATATAATGGATACGTCTACGAGATTATTATTATTCCCCAATGAAAATAATTAAATTAAATAAATAAGAAAAACTTGTCAAAGGCAACACTGAGCGCTCGACAAAGTGCCTACAGCGCGTCTAGTGCAGGCCGATATCGTTTGAAATAAAAATAGGTAGGTAAAAATGAAAAGATTTCATCGGCCGGTGGTGTTGTCAACTTTTGAAAATTTGCCATATTTAGTGTTAAATTTCGCATATTTCATAAAAATAAAAAATCTATAATATTTTGGTTTTTGTGAGTACATTTTTTGTTTCGACTTTGTTTTTTTTTTTTAAATGTATGTCCACCGATTTCTCTGTCAGTTGTGGACCGATTTTCAAAATTCTTTTATTATCTGAAAGACTCCTGAAGTGGTCCCATATAAATTTTATCGATATTGCTTCAGCGCTCTTTGAAAAACTGAACAAAACTAAAAATACATAGATGACGTTTTGGTTTTCTCCAATTACAAGTATGTTTAAATTCCACGTATGGGACGTGGAATTTTGGTTTGAATTTGGTCATTGGGATTTTTAGTTCTGGGGTATAACAACTAAAAAGTGAAATATAAAAAACTTTTTTACAACAAAAAAAAAAACAACTGACTTCCAAAAAAGAAAATACACTAAAAATTAAAAATAAACTTTTTAACCAAAAAAATAACCGACAAAAAAGAATTAAAAAGCATAAAATAAATAAACCTTAGGTCTTGAATATTGAGCTTATTTACATAAAATATCAAATTTTATATAAACTCATTTTGAGTTGGCGTCAAACCACAATCTGATTATCAAAATTTTATATGTAGGTACTTAGAAATGAAGAAGACTTTACGTAGGTAATTAATCATTTTATTATTTGGCGCCGACAATACCAGATTGAGCTATGAAAAGTAAACAGAAACAATATTTGTGCCCAATTTTCTCTCATTTTTATCAGACAAAAAAAGAATTATCAAGATCGATTCATAAATGACGGAGTGAGGGCTGAACATACACACAATATATACTATACGGTCGAATTGAGAACCGCCCCCTTTTTTTTTTCGTCTGTTAAAAATAACTTTAATTTTGGAAGTCTGTGTCAAATAACGAAGAAATAAAATACAAACACCGACTTTCGAAATTAAAGTTATTTTTAATTTATTTTGTTTTTTGGGAAGTTGGTTGTTTTTTCTTTTTGTAAAAAAGTTTTTTATTTCTAGTAGGTACGTATGTTTAACCAGGAATAAGCCTTTATTGGATCGGACAGGGTTTTTCTTACATGCTGTATAACTGGTTTTGTGGTTTTTCTATAAAGTTACATCTAACACACATCACAGATGCTTATTCATATTTTACATATTTACATAAGTAACACTAACATTATTTTCTATGCTGAAATTTAATATTAATTTTTGCTTAAATAACATCAAAATAATTTATGTTATGTTATCGGCAGTATTCACTATTTCCAAGAACTCATTCATACTGTGCGGCTAATGAGCAACGTGTAGGATCTTACCTAAGGACCCTAATGGTATTTATTGTCAGCCTATGTTTGTGTGACCCATGCATAAATCACACAGTTGTATGTGCTTGTTTTTATCCAGTTACACAAACAATTTATGGTGAAGGATCTTGTAAAATTTCAATGAAATTCTCATTTGGTTCTAAACAAAAATATTCTTGGGTATCATATAAGTGTGATTATAAGCATTTAATTAAATGTTTCCTCACTGTTGGCTCGCGTGTTGCTATGTCTAATTTACTCCATTCAACAATTCATTATTTCTAAAAATATCTGCAGGGTGATACAATTTAATTTCATTGGAGTTGTATGTGAGTGTGTAGAATTAGGCTTGCATGCTTTGCTTTGATTACACATAACAGTACTTTAAAAATTTTAATGTGTTTACTTTTGAAGATAGAAAATTTTACTTTTAATCAGAAACAGAATGGTACAAGTTTCTACTTCTTTTTTCACTAAAACCTTGTGAAGAAGAGCTTAATTGTTGTTCTTTTTTGCATTTTCGAAAATATGTTTGAATACATTTTATTGCAAGTAAAGTAACAAATGCAAATTGCAGGAAATGGTTGGGTTTACGATATTCATTGGTCGCTCTTTATGTGTATAATTGATATAATTATGTTTGCTTTCGTCCTTATCTCACTTTGACACTAAATACTAATTATTGCAGTTATCAATATTTGCAATGAAATTATGTTGTTACTAATGTATGTTTACTGTGCATTATCAATACAAGCATCTGTGTTCTAAGCTGACTTCTTGTGCTGTAGACATTAATAAACCGACCGTTTGAAGATATAAAATATGGGTCAGGATTTGTGTAAATGTATAACGCGTCCCTTTCATATGCAGAGTTTCGGCTCATCGCCGTCATCAGTGCTGAGTTCGCTATCGTCGTTACGCTCACGTCCATTTGCGGATATTTCGTACAATCCCAGTCCAGATCTAAATGAAGTCTATCCGGGTCTATATGTCGGAGACGCGTAAGTAGTAATAATACCTTCCATCCTCTTGCTTGGCTTATAGACCGTATGGTATCGTGCTGATACTCTGAACACTTGGCTACTTTGTGTATCTGTTATAAGTATGATCGACTGTGTCACACAATTACTATTATTCATCTGTTTATTTAGAGTTGCTGCCAAGGACAAGGCATTCTTGAAGCGCGTGGGTATAAACTATGTGCTCAATACCGCTGAAGGCAAGCGTTACACCCAGGTCGACACAGACCACCTCTACTATCGTGATTGCCCTGGACTGCGCTACAAAGGTTTTCAGCTTATGGACTTTCCTTCAACTGATATTTCAAGATATTTCCATATAGCTGCTAACTTCATCGATGAAGGAATTTCCAGTGGAGGTAAGTGTTTCTATTCAGTGCAACGTTTTATTTACTTTTATTAAGCGAAATTGGTTTATCAAAAATATTTATTTTTAGGTCGTGTCTTGGTTCACTGCTTTATGGGTGTGTCTCGGTCTGCCACTTGTGCTCTAGCTTTTCTCATGATTAAGCGTGGCATGTCTTTGGCCGAAGCGCTGGGAACTGTCCGTTCTCGCCGCGACATTCACCCTAATGAGGGTTTCATCCGCCAGCTGCAGCAGCTGGACAGGGAGCTACGCCTCAATCGGATGCGCTGACCCTACCGAAACAGTTCTCTTCAGTCTCTCTTCAATTTTTCAATAGACGACGCAGATAGACGGCGCCGGGTACGAAGTCTCGATCGAAGTTACCTCTACTATTATTAGAAGACGATCGAGATATTTTCACTGTATGTGACCATTTGTACCTTACTCCTACGTACAAAGATTCAAATGAGCACATATATAATAGGTACCTATCTAACTACACGGCTACTTCCTCAAGGCCGTATCCAATTTCGTTATACTGGAGAACTGTAGAGAACAAAACACTCGTGACATTTACAACATTTACACTTAATTTAGAGTAACTTTTATAACATAGTACATACAGTTATATGTCGGTATTTTTGGCCTAGTGTTATATTGAGAGCTCCGGAGAGATTGCGCCCGTATGTCGCCAAAATTTAAAATCCAGCGGGTAATGGTTTGTTTGTGAGATTGACTATAATATCTTGAAAAGTCTAATTGTTAAAGTATTTTATAACATTTTTTTGAACTTATGTATAGAGTCTGAAATTCAAAGTCTATCTTATATGTACTGTACATATTTTGACTGTTATTTGATCATACTAAATATAAAATTAAAATAACAATACTTAAATATAGTATAACAAGGAAATTATGAATATAAAATGTTTATAGAATTTCAACTCACTTTATTAATATAAGAAAATTATGATTACAATCAAATGATTTAAATCGCTTTATTTATTCCAAAGAACCTACATTTAATTTTTTATTATTTTACTGTGATTGCGTCGCCATATTTTTTGATACAATTAAAATATATTTCACAAATAAAATTATTTTATATTTTTAATATTAAATAGAACTTTGTATCTGGGTTATATTCTCGTGTGCCATTTTGTTTCGTATTGATAGATATATTTATGGCTGTTATTTTTGTAGAGATGGATAAATAATTTTTAACTCTTTTAATGTAGATTAAGACTATGTCCAGTTAATAAGATGTTGAAGCTTCTATAAAGCGAGTAAATATTGGTATCTGACTATAGTACAATTTGTCTAGCCTTATGGTCATGAGATGACTTCGTCGTATGCAATAATTTCTATATTCCCGAGAGTATATTTTTATTAATGTTAAGTTTTTCTTCAAGACTGGCAATTATGGCACTTGAGTAATGACTTACTGATAGTAGTAGTATTTAGCTTAGCATGTTTGTCATTGCCTCGTGGGCAGGTGTCACACACGGTAAGCACTCATTGTCCGAGGGCTCGCACTAGTTGCCAACACACGTGACATTTGGCTGCACATATGTGTCACTATTTAATTTTATTTTTAATCATACCCCTCGTCATATAGTGCAATAAATCAGAAGACCTATTTTTGTAATACTTACCATTTTATTTATTTTAGATCTAACTATTTCATAGAGACTAATTAGCACAGTTAATAAGCTAACAACTTATTTCCAGTTACAATGGTTATATAGGAAACTCGTGGTTGGATAAGATGACTATCGTATCGTGACTGATGATGACCTAGTCGATGTTTATAAGTGCAATATTTAGATGTAAAGGGCACCAAAGGAAGCAATCATTGTGATATTGAATGTGAAGGAATAAATATTGTGTTTAGAATGAGAAATTATTGTAGTTTGTGAACTTAGTACGTACAGATTATAGTTTCTATTTATTAGCAATTTGTAAAGGTAAGCCGATGATTGATTTAAAATTACTATGGCTAATACCGAAGCCTTGCTAGGTAGTTAAAAAAATTATAGATGAGGCTTGTTATCCTTTAAAACATTGTACCTACTGTTAATGAAATGTTACTTTACTACGTTATTAATACCTACATGTTTTATCTTACATAACATTAGTAAAAATTGCATGTATTATAAATATAAAAATAAATACAAATATGTACCTGTTCCCCACATCCTTTTCTGAATACCGTCCAATATCCGTTTTACCTTTCCTGTCCAAAGTTCTAGAACGGTTAGTCCATAACCAAATTAGTACTTTCCTATCCAAAAATAATCTTCTCAACCCCTTCCAATCCGGCTTCCGTCCTGGTCACAGCACTACTACAGCGCTTCTCAATATTACGGATGATATTAGGTCAGCCATGGAAAACAGTAATCTGACGGTCTTGGCATTGCTCGATTTCAGTAATGCTTTTAATACTGTTGATTTCGATGTTTTGCTTGGCATTTTATGCTCTCTTAATATATCTCCATCGGTGATTGACTGGTTTCGTTGTTACCTGTTCGGTCGCCGGCAACGTATTTGCATCGGAGAGACCTTGTCTTCCTGGTGTAGTACCTCAGCCGGTGTACCACAGGGTGGCGTACTATCCCCTTTACTTTTCGCAGTTTTTATAAACTCAATCTCCCATGATCTAAGTTCTTCCTACCATCTTTACGCAGACGATTTGCAAATTTACTCGCAAGCTCCGCTTGGAAATCTTTCTGAGGCAATCGTCACCATAAATCGTGATCTGGCCCGCATATGCGACTGGAGCAAAAGATTTGGACTCATGGTCAACCCCATAAAGACTCAGGTCGTTGTAGTTGGCAGTCCTAGGATGGTTTCAAGGATTGACTGGACGAGTCTCCCCCAAGTTTTTTTCGATAACTCTGTTATTCCTTTCTCTGAAAAAGTTAAAGACTTGGGGATATTCATTGACAAGACCTTCTCTTGGACTGCCCAACTGCAGGAAGTTAGCCGCAAGCTGTTTGCATCTGCTGCATCATTGAGGAGACTGCGTAATTTTCTTCCGACTGCCACCAAGATTGCGCTTGCACAATCGCTACTTCTGCCCATCCTTGATTATGCTGCTGCCAGCTATCTTGACCTTACTCAAGAACAACTCGATAAACTTGAGCGGCTTCAAAATTTTTGTATAAGGTTCATATTCGGTTTACGAAAGTATGACCATGTTTCCGAATTCCGTATGAAGCTCAAGTGGTTGCCAATTCGCCTTCGCCGGAATGCCCACATTCTTTTCCTTTTGTATAATATACTCTTTTCCCCTTTCACCCCTCTTCAAAAATCGTTTTCAGTTTCTTTGTGATTCCCACACGAAATGTCTCAGGTCATCAGATAACTTACGACTGAAAATGCCAATGCATTCCACGACTTTCTTGGATAAATCCTTTGCTGTCCAAGCTGCTCGTCTGTGGAATGCATTGCCTGACGCAATAAAACGCGCTCAATCGTTGCCGGTGTTTAAAAGGCTGGTAAAGGAACACTACCTGTCACTGTGATTATCGTTGGTCGTCATTTATTTTTACTTTATATGTGTATATATATTATATTTGTGTATATATTATACAGCATATGTATGTATATGTGTATCTGTTGTATTGTATTGAGTATTGTATTGTCACACCAATGACAGCCCCATATCTTGTCCAGGCAATTACTCTCCATTCTAGGTTGCCTGGAAGAGATCGCGGAAAGCGATAAGGCCGCCGATTGTATTTGCTTTAGTTTTTAAGTTTCTTTAGTTATGTATCAAACATGGTGTACAATAAAGAATATAATAAATAAATAAATAAATAAATACCTGTTAAATACATTATAATAACAGTTTAACATATTATTAATTAATGGAACACTAGGCGGTTGCATTAATTGTATCCTTAATTATTGAATTGTAAAATGAACATACAAAATATTTATCAAAAATAAAGTTATTTATTTAAACCTATTCTTTTTCTTTTCTTACCAGTATTCAGAGGAAAAAGTTAAACAGAAATCCCGGTCTTGCTAGACTTGAGAAAAAAAAACTTTTAGTGAACCTAAGTCAGTGTAATTCGTGAATTTCAAAATTTTCGATATTATTCAATTACTAACCGTATCGATTGACGTTGCTCTTTACAAAACAGTCTCAGTTTTTCCCGTATTTTCTTGGGCAACTTTTCTCATTTTTCTTTCCCTAAGATCAATATGAATATTAAACAATATAAATGGTACAGCAGTTCCAAAGTGATATAATGTCTAGCAGAATAGATCAACTCTGTAAATAGATGGTCGATGGTGCCAAAAGGTTCTTGAGTGGCGACCGCGTACCTACCGAAAGACGCAGCGTTGGAAAGCCTCCTACAATGCTGAACTATGACTTTGTGAAGGCCACGGTAATCCACTGGATGCGAGACGCACAGGATCGAATGATGTGGGGACACTAAGGGGAGGTTTATGTCCAGCATGGACATCTTAAGGCTTAAATTTTAATGATGATTACATAGAATGGGCGTACCTACTCTTGATCTCGTTTTCGTCTGGTGGAAAACGGGTATGGGGTTAGATAGTGGTGGTCCTCTGTAAGTACCTATACCAACTATGTGGCGATCGGCCTAACTGATTCGGTGCCAGACATACCTACCCCTGTCTCGCGCTCGACATACCATACGCGAGGCGCCAGCGAAAGTCCGCTGCATGTCAGGGTCAGTATTTCTACACGGAATGACTACGTGACTCAGGTTGGCTGGAAAAATCTTCAAAATACGAGTAGCTCGCATTTAACTAGGTCATAGGGCACTTTATGTGACGGCTAGACACCCTTATTTCAGAATTTGTGACGCTATAGAATCTTATATAATCGATCGAAAACGTGTCCAGCCACCTTGAAAAACCACTTTTCACTGGTTTCTCAATCTCGGTAACGGAAGTGATTTTGACGACTTTTTGCATATCAACGGGCGTCACATAAATTTGTGACAGGCATCGAGCTAAAAGTTTTGTGATACGTACAGCGGTTTAATAGAAAAATGCAAAAATCTGTGTCCAGCCATCTTGAATTTACGTATAAAACTTCTGGGTGGCACTTCCGAATCTCAATAACGGGAGCGTTTTCGAATATGATTCCTTTACTAACATTTAGTGATGCGATGGTGTGCGTAGTCGCAGCGGAAAAATGTCGAATTTCTTAATTTCAGTTTAGCAGATATTTAGTGTATGACGTCATGTAAATGTGTATGGTAAGTACAAATTTGTGCATCCAACCATTGGAGAGTTATTCAATAAAAACTGTTTCCGCTGGAACTACGCCATCCTAGCGGCACTTTTTTTTTTCTTAGGAACTCAAGAAAAAAATACTGTCAATAATTAGTGTGTAACGAGAGGTAAATGTTTATGTTTAAATGAAAGGAGATCGGACATTTTTGTATGGGCTCTGGCCCAAGTGGCGTCGGAGCATGACGCTGATTTTGTTTGAAAGTTCATGTACTAAGCTTACTTTTTTTGTACGGGTGCAAAAAAATCTATCCTGGGAGAAAAAAGTTACAGTGTATATTAAAATACTCATATATCGAGCTATTTTCAACTATTTCAATGTGCCTAGCCTTTTCCCAACTACCTTGGGGTCGGCTTCCAGTCTAACCGGATGCAGCGAGATCTCTACAACTCAGTTACTGGGTAATTCGTTACCCCCTTTTTCTTTTTTTTTTGGTAAGACTGGTTGTAAGCCTTTGGGCTTCTGACGACCCGACACGATTCTCAAAAATCAACGATTGACAGCCGGGACCAACGGCTTAACGTGCTTTCCGAGACAAGGAGGAGTCTCGGTATGTAGAGATACCCATCCATTGACCAATCCCGGCAAGCGTAGCTTAACGTGATGGATCGATCCGTGCGGCTGTTATTACTTTAGCCATGAGCTCCTCTTATAATGTATATTCTAAACTCAAATATTTTCAACTATTTATTAATTAAATTCATTTATTTCAATCCTTATAAGTTTGATGTTGCCGCGGGCGCAGCTCAGTAGTCCATTCCCCTTCCTTCTGCTCAATAAATCGGCTCAATCAAGAGCCACTAGATATGAGTCGTACTTGCAAAATCCAGTACCCATGTACGTCCAACTTTAGACACCAGCGCCAAAAACCAGCGTTCGAGATACTTTGAAGTATTTCCTTTCTGCATCAAAAATTGATTCTTAAAGTAATGACGATAAGGAGTACAATCGCGTATGCAGGATACTTCTAACTTCCAAGTCTTGTTGGAAGAAAAATACTTGCATAGAACATTGATCCGTAAATATAAATAAAGAGCACAATTGTGTTTACAAAGAAATACTTCCAAACCTAAAAAGTAAAAATACTAACGTACTTTGAAGTACGTTGATATTTTTACTCTAGCCTTTAAGCCTCTTGTTGGAAGAAAGAACACTTGCTTAAAACATTGATCGTTAAATCGTCGAGGAAGTCGGCTAAAGAAATACTTCTAACCAAACCTTTTAAGAAAAATACTTAAATAGGTACTTGCGTAGAACATTGCAATATCTGTAACTTATGGGTGATACACCAATCGATCTATCGACGTTGATCCATTGATGTACTAGCTTTGGCTGATCGACGGATCGATCGACGTTGATCGATTGATGTAATAGCTTTGGCTGATCGACGGAGCGACGTTGATCGATTAATGTAATAGCTGTGGCTGATCGACGGATCGACGTTGATTGATTGATGTAATAGCTTTGGCTGATCGACGGATCGACGTTGATCGTTTGATGTAATAGTTTTGGCTGATCGACGGATCGATCGACGTTGATCGATTGATGTAATAGCTTTGGCTGATCGACGGAGCGACGTTGATCGATTAATGTAATAGCTGTGGCTGATCGACGGATCCACGTTGATTGATTGATGTAATAGCTTAGGCTGATCGACGGATCGACGTTGATCGTTTGATGTAATAGTTTTGGCTGATCGACGGATCGACGCTGATCGATTAATGTAATAGCTTTGGCTGATCGACGGATCGATCGACGTTGATCGATTGATGTAATAGCTTTGGCTTATCGACGGAGCGACGTTGATCGATTAATGTAATAGCTGTGGCTGATCGACGGATCGACGTTGATTGACTGATGTAATAGCTTTGGCTGATCGACGGATCGACGTTGATCGTTTGATGTAATAGTTTTGGCTGATCGACGGATCGATCGACGTTGATCGATTGATGTAATAGCTTTGGCTGATCGACGGATCGACGTTGATCGATTGATGTAATAGCTGTGGCTGATCGACTGATCGACGTTGATCGAGTGATGTAATAGCTTTAGCTGATCGGCAGATCGACGTTGATCGATTGATGTAATAGCTTTTGCTGATAGACGGATACCGGTCGATAAAATATCGATCGGTCGACGTCGACTTATCCGTTCTACCATCGATCGACGCTCGATCGATTGGTGTACCTACATAGTAGAAACTATTGATCGACGGCGACTAATCCATTCTACCATCGATCGACGATTGATCTGTTGGTGTAATAGTAACGATCGATCGACGTCGACTGATCCATTCTACCATCGATCGACGAATAGTCGATTATATCGATAGTAACTATTACACCAATCGATCAATCGTCGATCGATGGTACAATGCATTAGTCGTCGTCGATCGATAGATACTATTATACCAATCGACTAATCGTCGATCGATGCTATCGATCGATGGTGCAATGGATTAGTCGACGTCGATCGATAGTTACTATTATACCAATAGACTAATCGTCGATCGATGTCATCGATCGCTGGTAGAATGGATTAGTCGACGTCGATCGATGGTTACTATTACACCAACAGATCGATCGTCGATCGATGGTAGAATGAAGTAGTCGACGTCGATCAATAGTTTCTACTATGTACACCAATCAATCGAGCGTCGATCGATGGTAGAACGGATAAGTCGTCGTCGACCGATCGATATTTTATCGACCGGTATCCGTCTATCAGCCAAAGCTATTACATTAATCGATCAACGTCGATCCGTCGATCAGCCAAAGCTATTACATTAATCGATCAGCGTCGATCCGTCGATCAGCCAAAACTATTACATCGAACGATCAACGTCGATCCGTCGATCAGCCAAAGCTATTACATCAATCAATCAACGTCGATCCGTCGATCAGCCACAGCTATTACATTAATCGATCAACGTCGCTCTTTCGATCAGCCAAAGCTATTACATCAATCGATCAACGTCGATCGATCCGTCGATCAGCCAAAGCTAGTGCATCAATCGATCAACGTCGATCGATCCGTCGATCAGCCAAAGCTAGTGCATCAATCGATCAACGTCGATAGATCGATTGGTGTATCACCCATAAGTTACAAATATTGCAATGTTCTACGCAAGTACCTATTTAAGTATTTTTCTTAAAAGGTTTGGTTAGAAGTATTTCTTTAGCCGACTTCCTCGACGATTTAACGATCAATGTTTTAAGCAAGTGTTCTTTCTTCCAACAAGGCTTAAAGGCTAGAGTAAAAATACCAACGTACTTTAAAGTACGTTGGTATTTTTACTTTTTAGGTTTGGAAGTATTTCTTTGTAAACACAATTGTGCTCTTTATTTATATTTACGGATCAATGTTCTATGCAAGTATTTTTCTTCCAACAAGACTTGGAAGTTAGAAGTATCCTGCATACGCGATTGTACTCCTTATCGTCATTACTTTAAGGATCAATTTTTGATGCAGAAAGGAAATACTTCAAAGTATCTCGAACGCTGGTTTTTGGCGCTGGTGTCTAAAGTTGGACGTACATGGGTACTGGATTTTGCAAGTACGACTCATATGTAGTGGCTCTTGATTGAGCCGATTTATTGAGCAGAAGGAAGGGGAACGGACTACTGAGCTGCGCCCGCGGCAACATCAAACTTATAAGGATTGAAATAAATGAATTTAATTAATAAATAGTTGAAAACATTTGAGTTTAGAATATACATTATAAAAGGAGCTCATGGCTAAAGTAATAACAGCCGCACGGATCGATCCATCACGTTAAGCAACGCTTGCCGGGATTGGTCAATGGATGGGTATCTCTACATACCGAGACTCCTCCTTGTCTCGGAAAGCACGTTAAGCCGTTGGTCCCGGCTGTCAATCGTTGATTTTTGAGAATCGTGTCGGGTCGTCAGAAGCCCGAAAGTCTAACAACCAGTCTTACCAAAAAAAAAAAAAGGGGGTATCGAATTACCCAGTAACTGAGTTGTAGATATCTCGCTGCATCCGGTTAGACTGAAAGCCGACCCCAAGGTAGTTGGGAAAAGGCTAGGCACATTGAAATAGTTGAAAATAGCTCGATGTATGAGTATTTTAATATACACTGTAACTTTATTCTCCCAGGATAGATTTTTTTGCACCCGTACAAAAAAAGTAAGCTTAGTACATGAACTTTCAAACAAAATCAGCGTCATGCTCCGACGCCACTTGGGCCACACCCGCCCGTTCTCCTTTGTGTGTCATAAAACTACGAAGAGAATCAAGTTTCCGCCGCGCTGACGTTTGGCTATTTGATGAAAATCATATTAATCGGCTTAGTGCAGAGTTGTAATTTTTTTCGCTCGTTGCTTTGAATTTGTGTGTAATGTTTGTGAAAACAGATTTTGAAAAAAACATACCGTTCAAAAGATATACACATAAAAGTAAAATAAGGTTATTAGGTCCAAGTACTTAGGAACTCTAGAGCCTAACTTATCACATTTATTTGTGTCTTTTAAGGGTCTACAATGTCTTGCAAAGTTTGATTTATGTGCTCTTCTCTCCCTAATGGTTGGATGCACAAATTTGTACTTACCATACACATTTACACGACGTCATACACTAAATATCTGCTAAACTGAAATTAAGAAACTCGACATTTTTCCGCTGCGACTACGCACACGACGCAATGTGTGACAGTAATATATAGTAGTAGTAGTAATACCGTTAAAACTACTCAAAGTTTCTCAGTCATTAATTCAGGTTATCATTATCGTCCCCGTCACAAAATTTTTAACCCATTTCGACGGCCGTAGATCATAAGGCAGCGGAGATATATGTGGTCAGCCAGCTTGAACTCAGGCTGGCTGGACATTTAAGTTTTTATTGATTTCTGGTAAACCCTCACATTACATGTGACGCCATAAATCAAACGTTATTACTGTCACACATTACGTCGCTAAATGTTAGTAAAGGAACCATATTCGAAAACGCTCCCGTTATTGAGATTCGGAAGTGCCAGCCAGAAGTTTTATACGTAAATTCAAGATGGCTGGACACAGATTTTTGCATTTTTCTACTAAACCGCTGTACGTATCATAAAACTTTTAGCTCGATGCCTGTCACAAATTTATGTGACGCCTGTTGATATGCAAAAAGTCGTCAAAATCACTTCCGTTACCGAGATTGAGAGACCAGCGAAAAGTGGTTTTTCAAGCCGATCGATTATCTAAGATTCTGTTGCGTCACAAATTCTGAAATAAGGGTGCTGAGCCGTCACATAAAGTGCCCTATTGTTCTAGTTAAATGCGAGCTATTTTGAAGATTTGTCCAGCCATCCTGAGTTACACAATATCACTTCAGTTTTACAATAAGAACACGTTAGGTACTATTAAAAGTACACAATTATTTAAAAAATCATAGTTACAAAAAAAAAAATCACAATATTATTACCAAGTCGATAATTGCTTTACCCTACGTTTGAAGGTCATTTGGACGTAAAAAACAACAAAAATAAATTCCTAAGTTTTTTAGTTGCAGTTACGAGTTAAGGATGATTCACGTTACACCGTGCCGCCACCGAGCCGCGCCCCGGCCGGGGCACGGCCAGGGCTCGGCCCGGTGGCGACACGGTGTAACATGAACGCGTGCACTGGGCTCGGACGTGCCCCGGCCGGGAAACAATTGCTGGTCAAACAATTGCACGGTCAAATATCTATAGTATACTTTTTGTATGAACTGATCCATGCATGGCCGTGCCCCGGACGTGGCGGCACGGTGACAGCCCGGTGTAGCATGAATGACTAGCCCAGTGGACGTGCCTCGGCCGTGCTCCGGCCGGGGCACGGCCGAGGCTCGGTGGCGACACGGTGTAACGTGAATCATCCTTAAGTCATCAGTTAGTCATTAGTCGGTTAATGCTAACCTACATACTTACATTATTGCAATTGCCATATGACTTAAAAAACCGTACTGACCACGGAATAGAAAACCGGCCAAATGCGATTCGGACTCGCACACAAGGGGTTCCGTACCATAAGCTGAAAAAAATCTCGTTTCTGGTATGGGGGCCCCTTTTAATTTATTTTTATTATTCGTTGTTATAGTGGTAACAGAAATACACATTCTGTGACAACTGTCTGTCTACCTATTACGGATCATGAGATACAGCCCGCTGACAGACAGACGGACGGACAACGGAGGCTTTAGTAATAGGGTCCCGTTGGTTACCCTTCGGGTACGGAACCCTTGAAACTATATAGTTGCGGTGTGTTTCATGTTCGGATTATGTAACATTGAAATTCGTAACAGCGCCATGTGATTTGAATCTAAAAATGATCGAAACGACCGACGACGTCAAGGTCAAGAAGCTTGCAGATCATATTATTTTCGATACCTACCCGCATTCAATAAATCACCATGATGTAGGTCTTATCGAGCATTCGTAATTATTGTCCTGCCTGATCATTAGAGCTTACAACATATTTTAGTTTGGCGTATTCTTACGTCTGGCCCGTATCGAATCTCCCAGGACTGCTATGAAGATTCGAATGACGTTATTGCGACGCACGCTATTTCGAGAAACTTTGTTAGGCTTTATCGGGATCGCGAGTTCGATCCTCAGACAAATTCAGATTGGGCTATTCGCAACAGTGGATTTCGGTACCGAGACTTGCGACCTAGAGTTTACCGCTTATAAGACCGATGACAACCCGGGTTGTCATCAGGCTTCTTTGACAACCCGGGTTTGTCCGCGGACCTTAAGAGGTTAACGTTTGCTTGGAAAAAAAAAAATTAACCTCTTAGGATCCGAAACTCAACTGTGAGTTTGAAAACAAAAAAAAAATTAAATAAGTGAAAAAAAAAGCGTGAATCGGCTGACAACCCAGGTTTTTCCGCGGATCCTAAGCGGTATTCAAACAGTTTTTCGAATAGCGTGTTCGCGACAACGTCATTCGATATAGCGGTTTTGGACTCAATTTGTTTTCTTAACTTTCGATTCTGTTAACAGCTCATCGTGAATACTTAGGTGGAGTGAGCGAGAAGTGAACTGTCATTCCACTTTGATTGTATGGATTGACAGCCCACTTCACGTTCACTTCACCCAAGTCACGGTGAGATTTTACAGTAGGGTTATTCTGTAAAATCTCACCGTGAAAACTTTTTTTTTTAATGTTCCGCGCAACTTTCTTGGGGCTTTATTTATTGAAGGATTCATTCAGAAATACTGTAATATGTAGGTCGACTTTTAAAGGAATATACATGAACTAGCGACTCGCCCCAGCTTCGCTCGGGTACAAATTATACCTATAAACCTTCCTCTTCAATCACTATCTATTAAAAAAAAACCGCATCAAAATTCGTTGCGTAGTTTTAAAGATTTAAGCATACATAGGGATATAGGGACAGAGACAGCGACTTTGTTTTATAGTATGTAGTGATAAGAAGCCCATAAACTGCAAGATTGAGAAAAGCGAACTCAGAAATTCTGTCTCTGCTGTTTTTTTTTTGGTGGGAAATCATCAAATAACTTCTCCCACTCTGGGTGGAGCAGGAGGGCGTGTCAGACTCTGACTAAAACTCACCCGTGTTCCTTAAGGGTCTACTACCGGCCAAGTGGCGCCCTCAATGAATAAAAAAATCGTAGCATAGCATAGAAAATAAATATTAAAGAATCCAACGTCACGTTTGTTACAAAGAGGATAAAGTATTTTTACGTTGTTAAAACAGGTCTCAGAATGCTTCGTGTCCAAAGTAGTAGGCAAAAGTGTCAGAAACGGCCGTTTTTGGTACTTCTTTTCTTATGCTATGCTACGATTTTTTATTCAATGAGGGCGCCACTTGGCCGGTAGTAGGCCCTTAAGTTGTCTGTGCCAGGGCCATGGTGACCCTTTCGATTACTCTCGCGACCCTGGCAGGAGGTATATTGATCGTTGGATTCTTTTTATTTTAAAGTACAAGTAGGTATACTTACTTTTATCTTGGATGTTGAGATGCTGAAACTTGTCATCTAAGTAGGTACTCGTATAATAAGGTAGGTCTGTCGATTTACGCCTACTTAATTAAGGGGCCTTTTACAGTCCACTAGCGCCGCCAATCGAAAAAATGTCATAACTCGTAAATAGAATCAAAAATACAAAATGTGGTCTATTATTAGTGTAGAAAAGGCAATAACGTAATTTTATAACACATTGTCAACACTTGAAATATAGCTGTTTAGCTAAATCGTGCATTTGTAACAAAAACGGCCGTTTATGTTTTGTCAAGTGTTGACAATGTGTTATAAAATTACGTTATTGCCTTTTCTACACTAATAATAGACCACATTTTGTATTTTTGATTCTATTTACGAGTTATGACATTTTTTCGATTGGCGGCGCTAGTGGACTGTAAGAGGCCTCTTAAGGATAAACGTAGATTTCTCTATTATGATAAATGAATATGAAGAACAGAATGTGTTCATGGGATGTATTTTTAATATTAGGTATATAGATAAAGTACAAAATACTATTGATATGTTTAGGTACTAAAAATATGAAAAAAAAGAATTCTAACACGATTGTGTTAGAATTCTTTTTTTTCAGTTCAGTAGTTTAATTACGCCAAAACGATTGTTTTGGCGTAATTAAACTACTGAAGTTAAATTTCGCCTACGACAGTTTACTTAAAATTACTTTTTATTAAAGCATTATCAGAGTTTTCTGAAAGTATGAACATAATGAGTCTAAGCAGGAGTATCTTAACCATCAGTTCTTTTAAATTTTACAACATGTTTTCACAGATAAACAATCAAGTAAAAAAAAACTAAAATTACTATGGTAATAGCATAAAATATTTTCTTTTTTCAATGGCACATTGTATATACATAATCAAATAGTCTGTATACAGACTATTAAACAAAAATAAATTCTAGAAAAAAAAACAGTTGTAGGCGTTATTATAGGTACTCAGTTGAGGTAGTAACGCCTATCTAAATCTACGTAGCTAGACTTAATCACAACCATCAGGATTTCTAAATTCTTCTGTGTCATTTTTTGTTAAACCGATACACTCCTCGTGGTACCATTTTGTATAATTCACACATGATCTCATATCGGCAATACGATCCTCATAACAAGCGATCTTGTTCCTTTTCGCTAGTAAATATTGATCTTCTACCTAAATTTAGTTTGCACATCTCCACTCTTCCAATAACCTCGTTATCATCTTCTAGGGATGTTATAACTACTAGTTGTTTTATAATTGGATAGCTTGTTTGTCTGAACAGCAGTAACAGCAGCTTCTTAATCACTTCCGTGTCCATGAGGCACGCTTTTTCTTTGTAGTTGACATAATTATTTTTAACTTAAAACAATGAACTCATCATTTATTTATTTTACTTTTGCACAAAAAGGACATAGGTAACTTATTACTATATTTTAAACTTTACTTATAAAATGAATTACATTTCGCGGATCAATCAATTCGTTTTTAACCGACTTTCGAAAAAGGAGGAGGTTCTATGTTCGACTGTATGTATGTTTTATTTTTATTTTTTATGTATGTCCGCGCATTTCTCCGTCAGTTGTGGACCGATTTTCAAAATTCTTTTTTTATCCGAATTAATATACTCCCGACATATAAATTTTATTGAAATTGCTTTAGCGCTTTTTGAGAAACTGAACAAAAACGATAAATACGCAGATCTTGATGACATTTTTGTGTACTCCAAATGTTTAAATTCCATGTTCCATGTTATTGGGGTTTTTAGTTCTGGGGTATAACAACTAAAAAGCGAAAAATAAAAACTTTTTTACAAAAAAAAAACAAACGACTTCCAAAAAGAAAATACACTAAAAATTGAAAAATAACTTTAATTTCGGAAGTCGGTGTCAAATATCGAAGAAATAAAATACAAACACCGACTGCCGGAATTAAAGTTATTTTTAAATTTTTAGTGTATTTTTTTTTGGAAGTCGGTTGTTTTTTTTGTAAAAAAGTTTTTTCTTAGTAAGCAAATAAATTCCTATCATGTCAAGCTCACGAGATGGTTAAAAGCGCCTAAGGTAGCATTTGGTATGGGTAATAACGCCTAGGCGTAGTTACCGTCGTGGACACTTCTTTTCTTCGTTTGAAATATATTGGAAAATCGACTGCTTAAATCTATAGAAAAACTGGTTATGAACGGTAGGATAATCCTACTAACAAATAAGCCTTATAGTTTACTACAAAACTTTCAATTTTCATTTAATCTTACTGCGAAATTCCCACTCTCTGTTGTTAAAAAAACGGCACAACGGCTACTCATCACGGATGTCAGTGTGATGTCAGTCGACTATTAGCTCGCGGGGTGGGGAACGCCACGAGCGCGGTTCGGGGTGATTTCGGGATGTATGAACCTTGATGCGTAGATATTAAGTTTGATTTTATCTAGTATGTAACAGGAGTTATTTAGCATAGGCGTAATTAGCCTCTAGGCGTAATTCGACAGACCTACCTTAATCAAAAAACTTAGTTAAGTATTCGATTTTTTACATCTTTATCTGAAAATCCGAATCGTAGGTGCGGTAAAACATAGTTTAGATTTTGGTTAAAATTTTACAAGATATTATTATTAACTGTCAAATTTTGCAGCTCCCCATACTCTACGCTACTGCTTGTATCCTGTATATCCTATCCCCTATACCTTAATCTTGCTTAGCTTTTGGCGTCCCGGGCCCCAAACTCTTTCAGTTAGAATTGATACCAAATATCATGATTTCATGAAATTCTTATATTTGGCACCAATTATAACTGAGAGAGTTGTATTGATAATTTTAATGATTATAATTCTATCTAAACATACTTGATAGGTTCGCAAATCAAATTTTTGGACTATAGTAGTCAAAAAAATATATGTTACTTTAGACAATTTCCGTCGTAATTTGATCTGAGAATATTTTAAACTATATTTTTTTCTCATAGTGTAATTAATTTGTAAAGTTATGTCTAACGCGGATAAAAAATTGAGAATCACGCAAAAACTATAAAGCGTATTTTTATGAAACCTTCACCATTTTAAAGATCATTTAATTATTTATAATTTAGTCTCATTGTTTTATTTTAATACCTGTTGTTTTATGTGTAATAAATTAATAATGCGTCTAATTTCGGATAGCGCTCCTTGATGTGGGCGAGTCCTATTACTGGGTCGACGTACGACGCGTTACGTGAGCTCAGCACGGAACACGCAAGCTAACCAGTCGAGGTTATTGGCAGTTAATAGCGCCTTATGGTTCCTACACGTAGTGCCGCCGGCTTTGCCGGGCGGCCATGTCGGCGGCTCTTTTGTGCATCAAAGCGAGTTTATAAGCCACCGGATGCACCGCGGCTTGCCCGGCCGGCCACTGTGGGTCGTCATATAAAGTCCTAGTCATACTTCTTATCGAGTTTCCTTACCTTACTTTTGCCCTGCCCTTGCTTGAGCACGACCTTGGTACGAGCCGTACGTAGCTTAACCTCGAAGATCAATCGATTCGTTCGCCGACCCATGAACTTCTAAAGCCTGTAATGGTAGTATATTACATTTATGAAGAACGGACCCGGCGCGGCGCAGCGCGGAGTTCGGGTGCAATGCACCGTATAGTACTCACCTATTGTGAGTTATTTTGGAACTGCTTCGTAAGTATGAAGGCAATTTCAATATTGTCACTTTAAATTATGGTAAACTGGCAGGCGATGCAGCAATGCAACATGCCAAAGGCCACCTTGCAAAAAGTGAAAGGTCACTCATCTTAGGCAGCAGATGATTGAGGTGGATATGTATCTGCAGGTGGTAGGTACAGGTACAGCGCCAGCAGGATCCAACATGCTGCTACGTTCTGCAGTACCGACGACGCAGCTGTACGTGTCCCGTTTGCACCACTCTAGGAAGACTGAGGACATCGTTGAGTATAGGTATTCGGGTGAAGACCAACTGGACCGTGAGGGTGGAGCATGAGTTCTTAAGAATTAGTTTTAATTAGTTGTGCAATAAAAAAACTAAAATAATGCACCGTTCAAAGGTTATTTAATTAAATATCATGCACTTCAATTTGTCCTAACACTTTGAATAAGAGCTCTAAAGACTTACTTTAAACGTTATTTTGTAACTTGTAACTGTTTTCAAATGTATGTTAAGTTTTATTAGTATCCTGTTAGTAATTAACAAATTATGATGAAATGCAGTCCTCCACGTTCACAGTCACAATGCGCGCGGAGTTATTTGGCCACCAATTAACCTCGCTTCACAAACTCACCTAGGTATGTGGTTATATAAACTGATTTATATATCAATAATTAGTTGCTTAGTTCTGTTTTATACCTGAAAATTTTCAGCGTAGTACATACAGTAATTAATGAGATAATAAAATAAAATTTTCATTAGAAATAGCGAGACCGTGGTAACCCGTTATAAAGCTAATACTTATTTCGATATTCCCATTAAAAAAGAAAATGTCTGGCTGCGGTAACGTTACCCCAGCAGGAATTTTTTTTTGTGAAATAACTAAAAAACTATATGTGCAACAAATTTGAAATTGTGTGCAACAATTACAGAAGTTACGCAATTATCTACATCATTTAAATGACTAATTTCGACCTGGCTGGGGTAACGTTCACTTCGTGGACTCACCATTTGATGACCTTCCTCAAGGCGGGTACGCGACACCTCGCAGTGTAACACGACGCGCCGTTACTTCGCGTAAAGTAGTTCTTAACCGACGACAAAAAAGGAGGAGGTTCTCAATTCGACCGTATACAATTTTTTTTTTTTTTGTGTATGTTCAGCCCTCACTCCGTCATTTATGAACCGATCTTGATGATTATTTTTTTGTTACATAGGGTATACCTAAGGGTGTTCATTGTGTTATTTGGCGCCGACTCAAAATTAGTTTATATAAAATTTGATATTTTAAGTTGGTAAATAAGCTCAATACTTAAAAGATTTATTTATTTTTTGCTTTTTAGTTCTTTTTCGTCGGTTGAATTTTTTGTTAAAAAATTGTTTATTGTATAAAATATGTATTAGTTTATATTAAATAATGTTTTATACTTATATTTGTATTGTGTTATAAGGGCTTTAATTGCCTGATTGAGTAAAGGATAAATAAATAATAATATAATAACAATAATATTATTTCGGTATAAGAATCTGAATCTGCCAGCGCCTTTTCCCAACTATCTTGGGGTCAGCTTCCAGTCTAACTGGATGCAGCTGAAAACCAGTATTTTACATGGAGCGACTGCCTATCTGAACTCCACAACCCAGTGACTGGGTAATATGATACCCCTTGGTAAGACTGGATGTCAGACTTTCGGCCTTCTGACGACCCATAACGACTGTTAAAGATCTACAGCTGACAGCCGGGACCACGGGACCAACAGCTTAACGTGCTTTCCGAGGCACGGAGGAGTCTCGGTATGTAATGATGGTCACCCATCCATCGACGATAATAATCTTATAATAAAGATTATTATTATTATAAGATTATTATTATTATTATTCCGTTTATTTATTTTTTTAGATACATTTACATTTTTAAATATTTAAATATAAAGGTTAGAAAAAAACATTTAAAAATATAAAAAATAGTATCCCACCGGTATCGGGAACAGGGTCCAAGCTACCGGCGGTCAGGGCTCCAGAGAGAGGAACCGCCTGACAATGCGAGCCGTGTCCAGAAGTACTGCTTTCTGAATCAAGCCCTTGATCCAGCCGCCTAACGAGAGCCTCCTGAGGTGTTGGTCGAGGCTCGTGGCTATTAAGCCATTGGCTGACACGACTATCGGTACAATGATCGCTGAGTCCACATCCCACATGTCGACAACCTCGCGAGCCAAGTCAATATACTTGATTTGTTTATCTTTCTCGGCTTTCACGAGGTTCTCGTCATGTGGGACGGTAATGTCAACAATCATTGCATGCCTCTCGATTCGGTCCACCACCACTATATCAGGCTTATTGGCTACAATAGTCCTGTCAGTGATGATGGACCGATCCCAGTACAATGAGATATGACCATTATCGAGAACTGGGTCGGGCGTATATCTGTAGTACGGCACTTCCGATTCCACAAGAGAGTATTTCAGAGCAAGTTGCTGATGGATAATCCTGGCTACAAGGTTGTGCCTATGCAAGTACTCACCGTTAACTAGACGAGAACAACCAGAGATTATGTGGCGGATTGATTCTCCCGGACGATGACATGCCCGACATATGTCAACCGTGCCGTCCTTCACAATAAATCTCCGGTAATTTTTCGTCATGATGGCACAGACAAAACCTTCGGTTTCCCCAAAGAGGTCACCGACACGCAGCCAGGCTATGGACGCTAGTTGGTCTACATCGGGCCCATGTAGGGCCCGATGTAGACCGCTTATTATTATTATTATGTAGGCCCCTTATTATTATTATTATCGACCAACCCACCCCGGCAAGCATACCTTAACCTGATGGATCAACCCGTGCGGCTGTTAAATTCTACCATACATAGAAACTTTATCGCACAGGTATTCATCAGGCTTTTAAAATACAATTAAGTATATAATAAATAAAACACCTATTGATACATAAATGCACATGTTTTGCCAAAGGAAACCTTATCAGTGGCTAATTATAAAGTTAACAAAGGCGTCTCAGTATGTAAAGATGATCACCCATCCATAGACCAACCCCAGCAAGCGTACCTTAACCTGATGAATCAACCAGTGCGGCTGTTATTACTTTAGCCACGAGCTCCTCAGGCAATATTATTTCGGTGTACTGCATTAAATAGCCCATGAAGTTTTCCTGTGGTTTGTATTACACCACTGCCCAAAAAAAGGAGTAGGTACAAGTCTGCCTGCCTAGATTTTATCCAACTAAGTTGGGGTCTGCTTCCAATTCAACCAGATGAACCATTCAGGTTCAAAAATAAAATCTAAAGTAAAAGGAGTACAAGAGACTATTAATTTAAAAGGCCAGACATAATCAAGAGGAACGACTGTAGACAATCATACTGTTTAGTTATTATTTGTAAACAGATGCAGAATGCTGTTGAAGGTTTCAATAAATGAAATTTATGTATTTGGATTAACAATGTTTTATTAAATACTACAATATCCTATACTATTACATTGGTTGCTTTACAAATAAGGGCGGTTCATATCGGTTTTCTTAGCCCTCTTGTCTCTAGCCCTGGGCCACCAGCGATGCTCTGTTGTTAAGGTTATGGAAGAAAGCTGTTTTCTTGCTATGTCAGGCTTCAAATCCTTGAATACTCTATACACTTCCTCTTTATCACTCATTCTTAAAATTGATGTATCTTTAATGGTTTCATTCGGGAGGGGTCTTGAGTGTTCATATGGAAATTCTTGTTCTTTATGAAGCGCGACTATTGTTGAACCATCATCAGTTATAACTATTTTATTGTAACATCTTGTAATTATTTCTCGTGGTCTAAACGCTACTGCACGAATTAAATGGGCCATTATAAAAGCAATAGCAAAGGAAATGCTTTTAATTATAATTCTATGCGAAACATAACCTAAAAGAGCTCTAACAGCTTTTTGACATTGACAATATTGACATTGACAGTATTGTTTGTTGAGTTTCGCCGCGTTCCGAGTCACGCCAACACCGCTGTTTAAAGCTCAATTACACTTTCCGATTTCAAGGGACCCTATAAAAAGATAATCTTTTTGATTATATCAATAACCTGAAATGAATTTTAAATATAATCGTTATATTTTGATAAGACGTTTTCAACGTATCCTCTAGTCCGGGGAATGGGTTGAACATGAGCCCTACTGTTCATGTCTTCTGCATCATCGTCTGAGGACGATGATTTATTTATTTATGCACACACAAAAACACTAACAAGAAAAAAACGAACAAATACAAATAGAAGAGCACAAAGATGCTGCTTATTTCAAAAGAAATTTCTTCCAGATGATGTATAGCTTGGTCGAAATTATTATAATCGCTCGAGAGAAATGCTACTCACAGGGCCCCTCACTGTACTCCTTCTCTCTTAGATCTCATTTTAGTTTCTGACCCTAAAAACGTAGCCACACATGGACAGCTCCCTGCTCCTTTTTCCTACCATGACCTCATTTACCTTTCCTATAAGATTCGACCTCCTAAGTGCAAGGCCAAATGTCTCTTTCTTCGTAGTTTTAAAAACGTTGATTTGGAGCGTTTGATGGCTGATGCGGGTGGGATTGACTGGTCTTCTGTGTTCACCTGCGAGGATATAGACACTATGGTGTCAGTTTTCAGCGGGATTATGTTGAATTTGTATGAGACACATGCTCCTCTTAAAAAGGTGAGGGTCAAGCACCTCCCTGCACCATGGCTTTCCCCAACAATCAAAAATCAGATGGCGAAGCGTGACAAGGCCAAGCGTCTTCACAGGAAGCGACCAACAGAGGAAAACTTGGACCTTTATAAGAAGATGCGAAATCGCTGCAGTCGTCTGTGTAGAAATGCGAAAAGGCGGCACATTCACAATTCCATTGATAACTTCAACCCAACACAAGTATGGCAATTTTTAAAGACTCTTGGTATTGGCAAAGCCTCTAGCAAGAGTTCTCCTGATAAAATGGACCTCAATGCACTTAATGCGCACTTTTCTACGTCACCAGTTGTACTCGAGGACCATGTCAAATCTTCAACTCTCAATTATCTTGCTAATCTTCCCTTGCCAGCTAATATTTCTTTCTCTTTTCACCCAATTGCTGAGCCAGATATTAAGAAATGTTTCCAAGCCATCTCCACTAAAGCAGTAGGTGACGATGGTCTTCAACTCCAAATGTTCCTCACTATTTTGAATGAAACAGTTCCTGTCGTAACTCACATAATATTAATTTATTCATTTTTCTCTCTTCACTAACTCTTTTCCAACTGCTTGGAAGAAGGCTCACGTCCTACCGCTTCCTAAAGTTTCAAATCCATCTTCACCATCCCAGTTCCGTCCAATATCCATTCTCTCAACTCTTGGAGAGGTCCAAAGTCCTCGAGAGTGTTGTTCAGAAGCAACTGTCTTCTTATCTGTCCTCTAATGGCCTGCTAAGTCCTTACCAATCTGGTTTCAGACCTGGCCATAGTACTGTGACAACTTTAGTCAAAATAACTGACGACATTAGACTGGCTATGGAGAATAAATGTCTGACGGTATTGGTTTTACTGGACTTCAGCAGTGCCTTTAACTCAGTTGACTTTGACATCCTCTTAGGAATCCTTCGCTCCCTTAATGTCTCTGTTCCAGTAATTGAGTGGTTCAAATCCTATCTTCGGGGCCGCTCGCAGTCTGTTCGGTCTGATGAGGATTCCTCTGAATGGTGTGAGTTGGCTGCGGGTGTACCTCAGGGTGGCGTCCTTTCTCCTCTTCTTTTCTCAGTTTTCATAAACGCCATCACTAAGGTCCTAAGCTCTAACTATCATCTTTATGCAGACGACTTGCAGGTATATCGTCACTTTAAAGTTATTGAACTTGCTGGGGCTGTGGACGCCATCAATGATGACCTTGAAAACATCAGCAAATGGACTAAATCCTTTGAATTATTACTGAACCCTACTAAGTCTCAAGCGCTCATTATTGGTGGCAGATACATGCTCAGCCTTTTAGATCGCCAGTCTCTCCCGCCAGTAGTATATGATTCGGTGCCCATATTATACTCGAAAAGCGCCAAAAACTTAGGCGTATTATATAGACACCAACTGGGAGGTTCATGTTGCTGATGTTAGTAGGAGGGTCTTTTACTCTTTTCAGTCTCCTAGACGTCTCCAAAAATTCTTACCATTTCACACTAAGGTCACTCTTGCTCAATCTCTTCTCCTACCGCTAATAGACTATGCGGATGTCTGTTTTCTAGATGCTACGGAGGTACTCCTTAACAAACTCGAGCGACTGCAGAATTTGTGCATTCGTTTCATTTTTGGCCTCCGAAAATACGACCATGTGTCGGAGTATTTTCCCCAATTTAGGTGTAATAGCAGTTAGAGCAGTTAGTGACCGATTTAGTGAGATTTAAAGGTCCGATTTGACTTCCTAAATTGTGTACGATTTAGGATAGATCACCACGATTTAGAGCGAAGTGTTGCCAATTTAACGACCTTGTCGCTACAATTGGGCTAATAGTATTTTTGTAGTGTTTAAATTATTATTTAATTTCCCAAGGTCCCTTTCCCAGAAAAAACTTCTGATCCACTCTTTTTTTTTGGTTCGCTCCTGGTAGAATCAGTTTTATTACGGTGAATGCTTCACCCTAGCCTGCGAAATTCAAATTTTCTTACGTTTTTTGCAATTTGCAGGTCAGTGTCAGGTTGTATCTTGGTTAAAATTTGATTCGCGGCCGTAGCAAGTATTTCATGAAATACTTACATTTGGCATCAATTCTAACTAAAAGAGTTGTATTGATGATTATAATTCTATAAATACATACTTGCTACGGCCGCGAATCAAATTTTGACCAAGATACAACATGACACTGACTTGCAAATTGCAAAAAAACGTAAGAAAATTTGAATTTCGCGGGCTACCCTGGAGCTTCCTGGACTCGGAACACGGCGCAGATATTCTCGATGCTAGTGCTAAAAGATAGTGAAGTGACTCCAAAAAATAATTACTCGACTATTTTAAAAGTCATGAACGGATTGTCTTGCACCGTCGAGGATATAATCCAAATACTTCGTACCCACGATCAATAATCGGAATTCATATTTTGTCTATGTTTTCTATATTTTGAAAGAAAACTGACTTTGACATTAGTTAAAGAATTGCTAATTTGGATTTGTTATCGAAAAAATCTAATTACGATGGAAATGATGTTTTAATTGTAAAATATTGTGTTAAGAGAGTAAACAATGGATTTCCCAGCCACACCATCTAATGCTTCGGACAGTAATGAATACCCAAGTACTACGCGATCTCCTTTTCATAATGCGCCAGACGACAATAAAAGGCGCAGGTACTGCTTGGTGGATGTATGAAAAACAGCAAAATATTCATAAGATTGTTGTAGTAATACTGATTGATTGATTTGATGTTTCAGTTCATCAAGATCAATAAAAAGGAGGCGATTTGACGATGAATTGGTGGAATACAGTGGTTTGCCTGGATCTTCTCTCGGGAAAGGGGACAAAAGAATGCGCACACAGTCGTATACGAGCCAAGTGTCGGAAATTCCTCTAGTAAGCGCGCCCACGCCCCCTGCGCACCCAACTCCAGAACGCCGTAGGGCTTCCAGCAAGGTTTCTGCTTTAGGGAGCATTGGTCGCAAGATTCGCCGTAAGGGCCAACTGAGTCACTTGTCGACAAAGGACCTGGGACGTTGGAAGCCTACAGATGACCTGGCATTGATCCTAGGAGTGCAACAGGTATGGATTATGCTGATCAGCATATTTTTTGCAATGTTTATTCACTGCATTGTGTATGGGTTCTTTAAACATTCTTTTTATCAGTCCAAACAAATCATTTTAGGTATCGATTAATTTGTAATAAACAGGTTATTCAGGAAAAGATCTCCTTTTCATAATGCGCCAGACAAAAGGCGCAGGTACTGCTTGTTGTAATAAACAGGTTATTCCATATATTTCCAGACCAATGATTTGCGCATTGTCCACCGTGGAGTGAAGTTCTCCTGCCGCTTCACAGTCAGTGAGCTGCAGTCTCGTTGGTACGCCCTGCTTTATAATGCTGAAATATCAAGAGTGGCAATTGCAGCAATGCGTAACTTGCATCCAGACTTGGTAGCGTTAGTGCAGCAACAAGCACTGTACTCAAATGCTGAAGAAGAATTACTTGGTACAATACCAATGGTTCTTGTAAGTTATCATTACCATATAATTATTTACAATTTCATTGGCCTTACTATTAGGTACAAAAAAACTGGTTTTACTTAACGCGTCAAGTCCCTCTTTAGCAGACACAATTAAAAACCTATTGTTGGTGGTGACGCAAGGGCCTGACGCGTTAACTGATGGTTTTAAAAAAGTATAGTTAACATCATATTATCATCATCTGGCTCCTATCCCAGTTCATTTGAAGTGGGTGCAACATGGCTTCATCACATCAATCAATCTGCCTAACCTTTTCCCAACTATCATGGGGTCGGCTTCCAGTCTAACCAGATGCAGTGGAATGCCAGTATTTTACATGTAGCCTTGGTAAGACTGGATGTCAGACTTTTGGGCTTCTGATGACCTGTAACAACGGTCAAAGATCCACGATTGACAGCCGGGATCAACGGCTTAACATCTATGGACCAACCCCGGCAAGCGTAGCTTAACCTGATGGATCGTTCCGTGCGGCTGTTATTACGTTACCCACAAACTCCTCTCATCACATTATTTATAATAATAGTAAATTCGGAGTAGAGTCGTCATCATCATCAGCCTTTTAACATACCCACTGCTGGGGCACAGGCCTTCTTTCTGTGAAAGGGTGTGGGCCATAATCTACCACGCAGGCCCAATGCAGATGAGTGGGTGTCACATGTCTTCGAATTTTTGGTTCTAAGACATGCCGGTTTCCTACAAAATGTTTTCCTTCAGAATAGAGTCAAACTTAATGGCATAAAAAAAAACAGATTATTTCTTTTAACCTGTATTATATCTTTAATTTTGTCTTGATTACAGTCATCTGTCCCACCACTGGAAAAGTTTCAAGAGCTGTTGGACCAGAACCCACATGTATTCTATCCATCCCGAAATGCAAAGACATTGTTAGCACATTGGCAGCTCCTGAAACAGTATCAACTATTGCCTAACCAGACTGTACAGCCATTGCCTAAAAGTAAATATCATTATAATAATAATCATCATCATCATTTTTTTTAATTTTTTTTATTGTGTTGTGTTACTGTTCTGTGTGTTCTGTTGTAATTTTCCAGACTCATCTGAAGTAATGACATTCTCTGATGCTGAAGAGATGATGAATGACAATGAGTTGCCGGATTACAAGGAAGATGGCATGGATGTGGAAATGCAACTGGCTGACAGGTATGTACCTATTTAACTTATTTCTAGGTATTCTTTTGAGGAGGACCTTAGTATAATGCTTGATGATCTCTGTAGCGCTATCGAAAGAGTGTGTCTTAAAATTAACTTGGACAAAACCAAGGTCATGGTAAATACTAGTGTCTGAGCGAAGGTTCGGGTTCGGCCAGTTTTGGAAAAAAAATATGGTTTTGGCCAAAAAGTGGCAGAATATTCGGCTCCACCGAAACTAGTCTCTTTGTGCTGAAGGTTATCAGAGTCCTAAAAACTGCGGTCTCATTCGTCTATGTGTGTAGGTATAATAATTTTTTCACTCATTTGTCTAGAGTCAACTTCAACCCGACTGCTCTTAACAGTCCTTGTGCAGTTGTTGTACAGTTGTGTTTGACCGCAACACTACTGCTCCAATGCCGCTGTTCATTCTGTTGCTGTCTGGGCTGGGTGGGGCGAGGAGAGATAAAGCGGCAAGCAGTTGGAGCGAACTATTTAAAGCGGTCCATGTACGGCAGGTAGAGCAGCTCTGTGCTGCCGGCAGTACGGCAAAACTCAACCGCACGCTGACTGCATTTTAGCTGCGACTGCAATTTTCTTGCGATTGGCTTGAGAAGCCCTTGACAGATTTGTTGTAGGAGTTTATTGGCAGGAGAGAACTGTTTCTCCAGCGAGAAAGTTATCTCTTATTTAAGTTAGGATTTGTTAGTGAACAAAGTCTCATATGTGTTGTCTTTTGAGCCATCTGTTATTCATTGTTTCACATAATGCTGTTGCTATGGTGTTAGTATGAGCTTTTATACAGTCATGTATGCTTTTTGTTCGATTTCTTCCTTGACTGTTCTCATCTCTGTGTGTTCATGCGCCTCTATTTATTAGAACCAATGAATGGTTCTAATAAATAGATTCATTATCATTTTGAGTGCTTTATTCTGAAAGCGTTGTAACTTTTTTTAACTCCACATTGAAGTTTTTTGCTGATCCCCATAACTCATTGCCATATGTCCAAACGGGCTTGATTATGGTTTTATAGATGAGCATCTTATTTTCCATGGTGACGTGTGATTTTCTGCCTACTAGCCAGTCAAGGTTGTGTAAATCTGGCAGGCCCCAACGAGATTTAGATAGTCGTAATTTTGGATTTGTAAGGTACATATAGTTTCAAACTCCTAATGCTATTGTATGATATAAAAGAGTAGTATTTAAAAAGGGGCCCGCTGGCTGGACGATTGTTTATATAACGAATATCTTCTAAAGTAAAGCTCACAGAATGTCGACATTTAGGATTTGTAAGGTACATAATAGTTTTTAACTCCGAGCACTATTGGGCGATCTGATAGCGTAATAACCAGTGGTCGGAGTAGATAGATTGATTTGGGGTCAATGAACTGGCACGTATATATTAATATGGATATGCCTCCGGGATGCCGGGGTTTTGTAATTAAGATTTTTTAGGAATTTCAAATATTTTAATGTGTAAGATGAAGAATATATCAATATGAATAAGGAATGTTTAACCTTTTTGCTGTATTTTTAATAGAATATGTGATCGGCCTTCTATAATAAAAAAAAAACTATGGCATGGCTAAACTTGAGTAAAAACGTTGCAAACATAAAGTGGGATTCTACTAATAATAGTTACATGTGCGTGCGTGCGACGAAAGATGGGACTTCCCTCTCCGCTATCCTACTGACAACGGTTGTCAACGCCAGCGGGTGGCGGAAAAAAAAAACTGAATGCGAAAAAATATTAAGGAGTATAAAAAGTTATTTTTATTTATTTATTCAAGAACATAATATATAATAATTACAAGCAGCAGATAATAAAGTTGCAAGAAATAACTACTAAAATTAGTCATTTGTAAGTTTCGAATGGACGCACAAAAATAACATTCACTTTATTACTTGATAAATAAGAAAAAACAATTTTAAACGTTTAACTATCGCATTCTATAAATTTCAAATGTAGTAGTTTAAAAATCTTTACATTCACAATATTTGATTTAATCCCGTGAGTACCAAAATGAAATCCCGGGAAAAAGGCTTATCCATGTTATGATTTCTATGACTATTCATGATGCAAGTACGTAAAATCAATCTACCTACTCCGACCATTGGTAATAACAATAAAAATAATCATAAGGGACACGCTAGCCAGACACTTCATGGAAACGTCATTTAATCAAACACTGTCGAGGTACAAAATATATCTTATTTAATTTCTTTAGATACAAAATAATGTCTTTATGAAAAGCTATCACCTGTTAATAAATCTCGTTGGGGCCTGCCAGATAGACTCACATGTTAAGGTTCCTGCCCCCTTAGCCAAATAACTTTTATAATAGCGCTAACGCTAACGCTTCGTGCAAAATGTGTGGCAAGGACATTACCTGCGGAGAGAACTATCACGTGACTCACGCTAAGTAACGTCTTTGCCGTACATTTTTCACGAAGCGTAAGCGTTAACGTTAACAGAAAAGTATTTTGTCTAACCCCCCTGAACCGTATATTTAACTCGTCGCATTTTTTTTGGATATGAATTTTCCATGTTTGTTTCCTATCAAGATGCATGCCTAAATACTTTGCTGACTCATGATGGGGTAGAACGTCGTTTCCAATTTTAATTGAGGGGCAGTTGTCCTTTCTCAAAGTAAAGGTGACATGCACTGATTTGCTGGAGCTGGCTTTGATGCGCCACTTTTCCATCCATTTGTTTACTTTGTTCAGGTGACTCTGTAGAACTGAGGACTGCAATTGAACTACAGGTATTAAAACCAGATCGCCCAACAGCGACCACTTATGCTGTCGGCACTGACTGCCTCCGCAGTATGGAGGCCTTAGTGTTTAGTTGGATTGATTTTTCAATCTGATAACTTTCTAAGACAACATTTTAAATTTTAGATCGTTTTTCCCCCACCAAGTGAGTTTCGGTTGCGGCTGAAACTGGAAGGGGATACAAACATTCGGTTACAGTGTCGGCTAGAAAATTTCTAGCCGACATTAGAAATCGTGTTTCGGTCAGACACTAGTAATTACCCATGTAGCTCACACTCCTATAAACGATCGGACACTACACTCGAAGTTGTAGATGACTACATTTACCTGGGACAAACGATCCAGTTAGGTAGGTCTAACTTCGAGAGAGGTCAACCGTCGGATCCGACTCGGCTGTGCAGGCGTTCGGGAAGCGTGCGGGAATCGATCAAACGCGCGTTAGCTCTTGTGATTGGGTGAATGAACTTTCAACAGCGAATCGCATCATTTCGGCGTTAAATTTGTGACGCGTCATCTTTGTCACATAGTTTAAAGTCTGAAAACTCTTTTGTGAGGCGCAGCAAGTGGTCCGGACTACAAGGGGTCTATGGCATTACTCTATATAATTCGATAAACCGACACCGCCTTTCAAAAAGTTTGTCAGATTACCGCGGGGTAACTGCGGTATATCAGGCTCAGAGGTCCATGTCAAAGCGTGTATTTTGCGTACAGATTGTTGAGCAGTAATTGGTCTAGAAGACATTCTACATTAAAAATCTTGTATTATGTTTCAGGATCGACAAAAAAGACATCCGCCTTCTCGAAACTTCACTGACGCGTTGGCAAGTGTTGGTGCAGTCTCTATCAGGGACCTCAGTGGAGCTGGACAAGAACACACTCGCTGTGCTGCGAGGCAGACTGGTTAGATTCTTGATGAGGTCCAGAGAGGTGGGTTGTTTAACTTCATTTGTTTTATGCTCTATGTTCACAGTTCTGGATCAGGGTTTTTCAAGTTCGCGAGTACTGACAGGTTAGACACGAGTTAACAAATCCATGATGTAAATTGTGAGCAGGCTTTCCTGTCCATGTCTGAACAGTATACCTGGACGGTCCCAGGCTTGAAAGGCCCTGACCTTGATGTAAGGCAGTTGTCCCACCGCCGGCGAGGAAGCGAGTAACTCGGCTATTTTGACGCTCAAGAAACGTTCAATAGATATACATTCCGTATAAACAAAAGAGATGCATATATTAATAGTTTATCGCTGACTGTTCACACCGCCGGCGAGTACTCGCTTAACAAGTTCAAGAGCTATCAAAGCTTACTCGCTCAGCGCTCAGCGCTGCTCGCTCGGCAGTCAAAACTCACGCCGAGAGACCAACCCAAGCAAGTGGCGCGAGTAATCGCCCGTCGCTCTTGAACACTCCCTTAAGGGTCTACTACCGGCCAAGTGGCGCCTTCATTGAGTAAAAAAATCGTAGCATAGGGCGCCACTTGGCCGGTAGTAGAGCCTTAAAGCCCAGTGTCAAAACTATCGGAACTAAACCACTCGCTACTCGCTGCTCGCCGACTCGTTTTTGTTTTGAACTCCATAACCGCTCATCGCCCGGGTGGGGTCTTGTTTTGAAGCTACACTATATTTGAATTTAGAATTCGAAGTATTTATCAAATTTTGAAACCATAAACACTGTCAAACATAAATAAATTCGAATTCCATTGCAGTCCATACTTTTTTAAGGTTTTTTTTTTTAAAATACAAATTGTCTCCTACAAATCAACTAATACTTAACGATAAAGACGAAACTTGAGCTGGTGGATTGCAATTATCTCGAATTATAAATTCAAATTTAGAAAATATTTTAGCAGCAAGGTGGAACTGTTTCTTACTTCATAATTATGGTCATAGAGGTAGGTCATTTAGTTTTATTTGTATTGAATTAACATGTGGCTATGCGGTGTATTGTAGATCTAGCTAAATTAAGAACATGCTAGTAATAATGTATTGCACATTTGCTTCTTGCATCATGAGCTCCAAAGAGGTATGTAATATAATTTTTTCGCTAAGTAATTGATTGATTGATTGCTGTGAGGCAGACCTGTTTCTTACCTCATGAGTTGCAGAAAGGTATGTTTTGTTTGTATCAACTACTAGTTGACCTGACAGACGTCCCATCTTAGCTATGAACTGTCAAACGCGCGAAGTTTAAGGCCGGGACTCCACCAAAGCGGAGACGAGACGAGCGGAGAGATGTTTTTTAAACAACCAATAGAATTGTGTTATTGACACATCTCCCCTCCGCTCAGCTTCAGTGGAGATCGCTGTGCGGAGATGTGTAATATTTGTATGGCGCGATGGAAGCGGAGATGTGAGCTGAGCGCGGACGACGCGCAGTGGAGACGAGAGATGTGAGCGGCGTGCAGTGAGCGACGTCACCCTCCCCCCTCTCGCCCGCCAGCAACCCGCAGAGCCCCGCGCGCGCGCCGGCCGGCCATCTACCAATTCTCTATTCTTCAGACTGTAGTTCTTCTTCTTCAAGTAAAAGAAGATATTTTTTTTGTAATAATAGCGACATCGTCTACTGGAGTCCCGGCTTAAGGCCGGGACTCCACCAAAGCGGCGATGTGTGCGGTGTGCTGTGTGCTGTGCGAGAAGAGATGTTTTTCAGCTCGCGGGACTCCACCAAAGCGGAGATGTGTGCGGTGTGCTGTGTGCTGTGCGAGAAGAGATGTTTTTCAGCTCGGGTGCGAGGTGTTGAGTGCTCAGTACGCATTCTGACACGAAAGGTAGACGATATATAGCGGGCGAGAGGGGGGAGGGTGACATCGCTCACTGCACGCCGCTCACATCTCACGTCTCCACTGCGCGTCGTCCGCGCACAGCTCACATCTCTGCTTCCATCGCGCCATACAAATATTACACATCTCCGCACAGCGATCTCCACTGAAGCTGAGCGGAGAGGAGATGTGTCAATAACACAATTCTATTGGTTGTTTAAAAAACATCTCTCCGCTCGTCTCGTCTCCGCTTTGGTGGAGTCCCGGCCTTAAACTTCGCGCGTTTGACAGTTCATAGCTAAGATAGGACGTCTGTCAGGTCAACTAGTAGTTGATACAAATAAAACATACCTGCGATCTCCACTGAAGCTGAGCGGAGAGGAGATGTGTTAATAACACAATTCTATTGGTTGTTTAAAAAACATCTCCTCTCCGCTCGTCTCGTCTCCGCTTTGGTGGAGTCCCGGCCTCACGTATGTACGGGCGGCCCGTACGGGTCTCCTGGACAGCTGTGAAGACAGCCTAAATAGTTGTTAAGTTTCCTGAAATTTTATAATTTACCGCGCACTTTCTTAATTTTTTCTTTCATAAGAACCTTCTCCTGACAATAACAAATACAACAAAAAAAGAATTATCGAAATCGGTCCAACCGTTCATGCGTGATGCCGTGACCAAGGGAAATAGGGATTCATTTTAATATACAGAGTGTAAAAAGACGCATCACAGAGCCGTTAACTACGCATACTGTACGTCTTTTTTTTTTTTTTGGGGGGTGGGAAATCATCCAATGACTTCTCCGGCTCTAGGGTGGAGCGGAAGGGCGTGTCAGACTCTTATTGACTAAAACCCACCCCTGTTCCTCCCTGCCCTGAATACCCAGGGGCGAGGTAACTCTTTCAAATTTATCCTCAACCGCTAGGCAGGCATCGGCCATGACGGGCCCCGTCATGTATGCTGACAACTCTTTTAGGCGCGCGTGGAACACTATGCGCCCTCGACTCTCGGGCCTGGTGCTGATCGGACGGCGAGCTAACCATTACTCGCCGTCCGCAGGCCCGGGTAACAAAGTAGTTTTGCGCAAAAATTATTGCTGGGAAACGACTTTTATTTTTAGGTATGAAAAAAAAATACAATTTTTTATTGCGCGCAATGTAACGCAAACCCAGATAAGTGGAGTTAAACCCTGCCCCTTCGCTCTAAGCCTCGTAGGTACTTGTCAGATACGTTTGGTATTCATTGCGTTTTTGTAACTGCAAATGCGTAATTTCGAAAACAAATTTCGAAAATTCGGGAATTTTTTTTTATGAAAAAAGTTTAGTAATAACACTTGGAATTCATTTTCGTAAAAAAGTTAACAAAAACATTGCTACTTTGACCTTCAATATCTCCAGAAGCAGTGGATTCCCAGGTATGGTCTAGTGCAAAAAAATATCCAAATAATGGGTAGAATATGTAGCTTTCGGCTTCGGAAATTGTCTTTTTACACCCGTTATGTAGATGCAGTTGTGTCAAGTACAGGGCTCGCCAAACTTTTTGGCCGCTCTGAAGTTCGCTACAATGGCTGCGCAGTAGTAAATCTCATACTCGCGCTGCGCCTTGCGCATCGGAAATTCAACTTCAGGGCGGCCTAGATGTTTGGCGAGAACTGTAGCAAGTCTGCTTTTAGTAAGGTCCAGACTTGTATGAGACAATAGCATGTAATTCAAAGAAGTCTTACCCTACCACATTGGCTCCGTAACCGCACGCCGGAAACGGAAGCCGTCGAGGCGGAGCTATACGAGGGGTACAGAGCTGCGAGGGCCGCCATCCGAGCGGAGATCTTGCGGGCCAAGAAATCGGCCCGCGAGGAGTCGCTGGAGGCTCTCAACAGAGACCCGTGGGGGCGCCCGTACAAAGCGGTGCGGGAGAAACTCCGCCCATGGGCCCCCCCGCTGACGCAGAGTCTACGGCCGCAGCTCGTGGAGGGCGTGGTGAGCGCTCTGTTCCCCTCGCGAGGGGAACATACCCCTCCGCCTATGGCTCCGCCTCCTGCGGTACCTGACGCGGACCAACCCAACGACGACGACGTTCCCGAAGTGACCGAGGTAGAGCTGAGAGCGGCGGTGCGTAGGCTGAACGCCAAAAGCACCGCCCCAGGACCCGATGGCTTTCATGGGAAAGCCTGGGTCCTGGCCTTGCAAGAGGCTCTCGGGCCTCGACTCAGAGAGCTTTTAAGCGCATGCTTGGAGAGGGGCCAGTTTCCACGTCGGTGGAAGACGGGGAAGCTGGTCCTGATCAAGAAGGTGGGGCGCCCTGCGGACTCTCCGTCCGCTTACCGGCCCTTTGTGCTGCTCGACGAGGTGGGCAAGCTCTTTGAAAGAGTAATTGCAGACCGCCTCGTCGGGCAGATGGTGCGGGTGGGGCCGGATCTGGCGGAGAGCCAGTACGGCTTCCGCAGGGGGCGCTCCACGGTGGACGCCATCATGCGCGTACGAGCCCTCACGACGGGGGAGGCAGTTGCCCGGGGCAGGGTCGTCTTGGCGGTGTCTTTGGACATCTCCAATGCCTTCAACACCCTGCCCTGGAGTTGCATAGTGGAGGCACTCCGGTATCACCGGGTGCCGCCCTATCTCCGTCGCGTAGTCGAGGCGTATTTGACGGACAGAGCCGTCATCTACCCCGGTCATCATGGAGAATGGAACCGGCGAGAGATGTCGTGCGGTGTTCCACAGGGATCGGTCCTGGGGCCGCCTTTGTGGAACATCGGATACGACTGGGTGCTGCGCTGCGACCTCCCCATTGGCGTCAGCGTAGTGTGCTACGCTGACGACACGCTAGTCTTAGCGCAGGGGTGGTCGCACGAGGCGGCGGCCGACCGTATGACACGCGGGGTTGCGACAGTCATAGGGAGGATCCGGCAACTGGGACTCGAGGTGGCATTGCACAAGTCCGAGGCCATGTGCTTTCATGGCTATCGGAACGAGCCACCGGCGGGTTCCCAGATCACGGTAGGAGGGGTTCGCATCGGCGTCGAGGGTACGATGAAGTACCTGGGACTCGTCCTCGACAGCCGGTGGAACTTCGTCGAGCATTTTCGACGTTTGGCTCCCAGATTGGACAGGGCCGGGGCGGCCTTGTAGCGGCTCCTACCCAATCTGAAGGGGCCAAACGCCTCCTGCCGGAGGCTCTACGCGGGGATCGTGCGGTCCATGGCCCTCTACGGGGCACCGGTGTGGGCGCGTTCGTTGACGCAGCGGTCAACGCGCCAGATGAACGCGGCCCAGAGGGTCATGGCCATCCGCATCATCCGGGGATACTGCACGGTCTCCCGTGAGGCAGCGAGCCTCCTTGCCGGACTGTCACCGTGGGATCTGGAGGCAAATATCCTCGCGCACCTGTATGAGTGGCGCGAGGAGGCTAAACGCCGGGGCGAAACTCCGCTGCCGCGACAACTCGCGGCTCGGCGGACAGAGCTCCGGCAGGATCTCATGGTGACATGGAGAGAGCGACTGTCGCAACCCAGCGCTGGGCACGCCACCATCGAGGCGGTAGTGCCCCTCTTTGAGGAGTGGCTGGAGAGGCGCCATGGCGCCCTCACCTTCCGCCTGACGCAGGTCCTCACCGGACATGGCTGTTTCGGGAGGTACCTGTGTCGGATCAAGGCGGAGGTGACCCCTGCGTGTTTCCACTGCGAGGATCGCCCAGTGGACACGGTGGAGCATACGGTGGAGGTTTGCCCCGCCTGGGCAGAACACCGCCGTGTCCTCGTGGATGCGATAGGCGGCAGCGACCTCTCGCGCCGTGCCCTGGTTCAGGCCATGGTACGGAGTGAGAGGGAATGGGGGGCCGTCTCCTCCTTCTGCGAAGCAGTAATGCTCGCGAAGAGGGAGGCGGCACACGTTAGGGAGACTCAACAGAGACAGAGTCGCCCTAGCGCCCCCAGCAGCAGCCGTCGCAGGAGACGCCAGGGGCTGCGAGACGATCTCCGGCCACCGTAGACCCGGGCCTGCGGACGGCGAGTAGTGGGTAACTCGCCGTCCGATCAGCACCAGGCCCGAGACTCGACGGCGCGTAGTGTTCCACGCGCGCCTCAAAGAGTTGTCAGCAAAGGACGGGGCCTGCCACGGCCAGTGCCTGCCCGGGGGTGGAGGATAAATTCGAAAGAGTTACCTCGCCCCCGGGCGCGTAGGGCAGGGAGGAACAGGGGTGGGTTTTAGTCAGTAAGAGTCTGACACGCCCTTCCGCTCCACCCTAGAGCGGAAGGAGTCATGAGATGATTTCCCAACCCCCAAAAAAAAAAAAAAAAAACCCTACCACATTACCTAGTTTTGTTGCCAAGATACACTCGTATTTAGATAGAATAAACTAAGCAAGCGAATAAGCTAAGCAGCATTGCGGTGTTCCAGTTTAAAGAGTATGAGTGCTAGTGTAATGAGGGCTACCGTTTTTAAGATCCAAAAGTGAAGCTCTTACTACGCGCTCCGAAGTAAAGTATGACTTAAAAATATTTCTAATGTCGTAAAAGTGCGACATTCTGTATGCGAAGTAATGTTTGAAAAAAAAAATGAGGGCTTAAATTTCCGAAAGGCAAAACTCCTTCTAAAGCAGTGGTTGGTAGAACCGTTTCTTAATGTACCATAATTAATCGTTTATTGTTAAATATTCTCAACAATGATAAAAAATATAAAGTAACTCGCGTTAAATACCCACAAACAGTGTCATTTTACGTTTCCAAGACCTCGCTCTACACTAGTGCCTGTATCGGCGAATTCATCATTTACAGACACATGAACAATTTCAATTTTTTCAGCTTTATCAATGGGATGTCAAGTCATCAGTGATGCCACTGATGCCTCTAGTACCTACTTCAGACGCTCTAGACAAATTGTCATTCAATTAGCAATTATCGAAATGTCAAAATGTATTTAGGGATCACGTGACTTTTCGATAGCGCTTGTCAATCTCATATATTTTTGACTTCGACAATCGCTAGCGCCACGCTTTCGCTGATACAATTTCACTTGTCTAGAGCCTCAGTTGTGGGTTTTAGTCAGTAAAAGACTGACACGCCCTCCCGCTCCATCCAGAGCGGGAGAAGTCAATGGATGGGAAATCATCCATTGACTTCTAAAACCCTCCAAAAAAAAAAAGCCCTACATAGACAGACTGCTTAGAGCAATCGAGAGCAGTCGTGTTGCTGTTAGAGTCGACTTCAACCTGACTGCTCTAACAGTCCTTTTGCAGTTGGTTGTACAGGGTGTAACGGAAAGGTGTGGTTATATTAAAAAAAAAAAATTACCCCACTTATAAATATTAATCAGCTGATGATAACTTTTTATGGAAAGTACAATTTTTTTTTTTGGAATTTTCTATTTTTTCTTCGAAAAACTTGTTCAATTCCATAGGCAGAACCGGTTCTTAAAATATGACCACACCTTTCCCTTACACTCTGTATAGTTGTGTTTAACCGCAACACGACTGCTCCAATGCCACTGTTCATTTAATTGCTGGCTGGGCGTGGAGAGAGGAAGCAGCGAGCAGTCGGAGCGAACCGCATTAAGCGGTCCGTGTATGGCAGGTCAAGCAGCTCTTTGCTGCCGGCAGCACGGCGAAACTCAATCGCACGCACGGCATTTTTAGCTGCGACTGCTAATGAACTGCTTGAGCGTTCCGTGAATTACAAATTAATGTCATATTGAAACTGCAGATCGCCCAACAGCGACCGCTTGAAACTTTCGGCAATGAATGCTCCAAAAAAAAAATAAAAAAATGTCCGTCTACGGAGGCCTTTAAGTTTGTATGAAGCTTGTATACCGTCCAATTATAAACATAACACATGTTATTCCACAGTTGCTGTCAATTAAAGCAGAAAGCAAAAAAAAAAATTGTCTTGAAACTATAGCTTGTAAAACTACTGTTAGCTGTCTCTTCGTTCACCCTGATTGATGTCATCCGGCTACACTAGCAAGTAGTTACAAGTGTCAAGGTGGTTTAACACCGGCGAGGCGTGGATGGGATGGGCGAGAATTGAAATTTGTATGGCAAAATTTCTATCCAGGCGCTGTCCATCTTTGGTGTAAAAGGTCTAGATGCGCGAGGATGTGCGAGGCGAGAATTGAAATATTTGTTAGTACAATATTGAACTTTATTGCTCTAAGAATAGAGTATTTATTAACTTTGTAAAACGGATATACAAATCTCGCACCGGCCATCGAGGACCCGCTCGGTCTCTCCCTCAAGCGCTATCTCGCGATGTCTCGCGCTGGCACGCGCTAGTACGCGCCGGCTCGCTCCGACCAACGCGAGACATCGCTGCATACTGTACTGTCCAGCTCACAGTGCTACCTAAATGCTTTCTTTTATGGCACAAGACAAACCGCCGAACGTTGATCACACAATATTGGGTCTTTCTCCACAAAATGTAGTACTGTAGTAGGCGTGCGAGACACGGCTGGCAGGGCGGCGCGAGCCGGCGCGAGGTAGCGATGGCCGGCGCGTGTCATCGCGAGCCGGCGCGAGGACGCGCTGGCCATCACGAGACATCTTTCGGTGTAAAAGAGCAAGCGTGATTTCAATTCTCGCCCATGCCATCCTCGCCTCGCCTCGCCGGTGTAAAACCACCTATAGTCTCCGCATAAGTACAGTGTTACCAATCAATGTTTATTTCTAATCGACGACACGGTTGGCGCAGTGGTTGAGCGTCCGGCTGCTGTGCTGCGTGTCGCGGGTTCGATTCCCGCACGGAACAAATATTTGTATGACTTACAGATAGTTGTTCCGGGTCTGGGTGTCTTGTGTATGTGAGTGTACATGCTTGTGAACGCACCCACGATACAGGAGAGATTCCTAGAGTGGGGCAACGTTTAAAAAAAAAATCTGCTTTGTAACAAAAAATTATGGGTTCCGGTTTCGGCCAAAATAAGATGGCTACTAAAATTTAGATTCGGTTTCGGCTTTCAAACTTGATACGACCCTATATTTTAATTCAGAATTTGAGATAACTGTCAAATTTCGGACAACAAAGTCTGTCATACATGGCATAGTTCAAATTCCATTTCAAACCATATTTTTTTTTAGGATCTTTTTAATACAAATTGTCACTTAAAATCGACTTGAAAAAATACACTACACTAAAATCGATACTTGAGTTGGTGGCGATGCATGGAAGGAAAAGAAAATATCTCGAATTATTCGTTCAAGTATTATAATACTTGAATTTTATTGCTCTAAGATAACGAAGACTAAGGTTGAGTGATAAGACAAATTGTAATTGTTTGATAAGTCTTTCTGCCTAGGGTTTTCCCCGTGTGTAACTTTTTGCTCATTTTACTTTAGTGAGTACCTACTCACTGTGTCCACTGTACTTACTGTGTCTGCATATTGCTTATTTTACTTTAGTGAGTACCTACTCACTGTGTCCACTGTACTTACTGTGTCTGCATATTGCTTATTTTGTTATTGCGGATAAGTGGATAAAAATCCAACAATAGCAGCTGACAGGCACAGATTAAAATCAAAGCCGGCGGCGCGTGCGTCATGTTGCAGGAAGCGGAATGTTGCCACGTAAATTTTAATATTTTTTTTGCGCTGTATAATATTTGAGAAGTTTTACTCATTGTTTTCTGCACCGGTCGACGTCATGACGTTGGCGCCGGCTGTCGCTGAAAACCAGCGCTGGGGCTCTGTCTTGCATAGGGTCATAGCACTTAAGCTGAGCGATGGCCGTTTTGCGTGGATGTGACGCATATTTTCCCCCAGTTTTTCTTTTTGTGTTTCTCTGTTTTTTGCGTCATGTTTACCGTAAATAAACGTATTTTCTTTCTTTTTTTTCTTTCTTTTAGTTTTCTTCGTCGCATCGATGATTCCATAAATAAATCGCTTTTGACAAAATTTTCGCCACTTTGAGTTAGAATTTGCCTCGTAAAGGTCTTTCAAAGTGCAGGTGTTGTTACACAGATTGCATGATAAGAGGTGAGGCATTGTTAGGGACGTGACTCCGTAGGTACTCGCCTTGTGGGTCATTGGAGTACCCCACTAAGTGTGCCTCTACCTGGCTTCGTACTCGTAGTTGGTTTAGAGATTTCTCGGTGGGCCACGGCAGTTCAATAATAGGGAACGTGTACGGCATAGTCTGTGCCATCTAGTGGAGTAAATTCGAAACTTTTACCCTTTAAAAACTTGTCATTGACATTTCCGTGTCATATATGTATACACACTCGCATCATGCACACATGCAGCACGCGTAACGTAGAATGCCATCTATTGAGTGAAATCCGCAACTTGTACTGTAGAAATACTTGACATTGACATTTATGTGGCGCCATCTATAGTTCCTGCACTCTCCCTATAGTATAGTACTGTGACGCATGTACACACAGCCCACAGAGGGCATATGTGAATCGGGCTTTTGCTGGCAGCTTATAATTTTTGAAGAGTGGTTCGAAAATTAAGATTAGAAGAGTTTATTAGAACATTGCGATTGTTTAGGAGTTGAGTCTAGCTCGCCCGTCGAAGAGGGCGCATGTATATATATATTTACTTAATAATATAAAAGTAAAGTACACTATCCCACCGTGTTTGCCTTCGTACACTACACCCATAATCAAGTACACTTGCATACACGACACCCTCCCATGCCAGCGAGTGAGACAGCTCCCTAAAGCTACAACAGCGCCAATGGATCCCTGCAGGCTCTACATTATGGGGTTTTCCATATGGTAAAACTCAGCAGCAGCCTGGAGTCTAGATTTCTGCCCGGTTTTATGCCAATAGGCTCGGCCCCCACTATACGTGACATAAATAAACATAACTGGCAACACGTGGGTGTACTTTAGGTACACTTCTGACAGACGTCATGTTATGTTAGTAATGTCTCTAAGTATCTTCATGAATTCTGAAGTCTTCCAAAGTTATCCTTTACCTGATTACTAGTCGTCCACTCATCTTCATCTGCGTTTGTGCTGCTGTAAAGCCGTAGTGCTCGTTAGTTTAAAGTTAGCTAAATTTATAGCTTACTAGCTCCTGCCAGCTATTTGGCCCGCGTGGAATTAGTACTTCTCCCACTATAAATTATAGCCTTTTTTTTTGGAACAAGCCCGCCACTCTATTCCCAAACTGCAACTTCTGTAAGCCAGAATCAACAATGGCGACCACCAGAAAAAACGCCGAGGCAATGAAGCTCGACGAGTCCCAGAGAAACGATTAAAGTGTCTTGGGTCCCGCAACGAAATTAATCAGAAAAGAACAGCGTAGGAGTAAGGTTAACATAATTTCCACTTCCCTCCTAATCAAACGGGAGGACAAAGCAGAACAAAGCTAGGCCATTAGGTACAAAGGGGGTATTTACAACTGGAATAAATTACAGCCTATGTGCTATTCCAGACTATAATCTATCTCTGTTCTAAATATCATCCAGTTACGTTTAGGCGTGAATGTGCCATGAATTTCGATCACCGGGTGACCACTAGTACTAATTATCTTCTGCCAGCTGCTTCGCCCGCGTCGAATAGGTAGGTATTTTACTAAAAAAAAACTAATTAGCTCTTCATTGAAATAATCAAAAAATATAGGACACGTATTTTTCCTTTTGTCACGTTAACAAAAAATGAGGGCGATGCAGTGCGGTGAAATGTCGTGTGACGTCACTTGGCGCGACACTTTACCACCGAAGTGATTTAACGAGCCCACACTCCTGAATTTTGATGTTTTTTTTTAGTCTTTATTCTCAGACCATAGAGATCTATAACCTAAGAGTAGCTGCACAATTTGACACTTACTGACTAAAACACGTACAAACCCATCATCTCCCATACGGCCTGTGTGCCCCCATCCAGTGAGATATGATTGGGCCATCAACCCTGCCGGCTACAGTAGCCACGAGGCTGTTGGGACTGCCGCGCACCCGACGTATCAGTGATGCGATTCGCAGACGCAGCAGCGAGCCAAAATTCGGAACGCGTGCGTCCGCGAACACCCCCGATGCGCTATAGAAGCGCGGCAACCCCAGCATTACCCGGAACGCGTTATATTGGACTCGTTTTATCTTTGTCATTTTTTATTAGTTTGGTAAATCAAAAATACGTGTCCAATATTTTTTGGTTATTTAACTGACGGACTAATTAGATTTTTTTTTAGTAAAATACCCCATTAGTCCTTCCTTCCATTATAAATTGCTTATGTGCTATTCCAGACTATAATCTTATCTTTGTTCCAAATATTATCCAGATCAGGTCCGCCGTTCTGGCGTGATTGAGCTACAACCATCCAAACTTTCGCATTTATAATATCAGTTGGATAACTTCATGGGCTTTTAAATTCGGCACTCGGGAGTGTTTTTTTTGCAAAGCTTTTTATTTTAAGCTTTGGACATAGAATTACGCTTCCACTTACGAGTATGAGCTCTGCTGCATAACTTATAGAATTTTAGACAGCTCGAGGTAATCAGCGATGGTAGGAAGGGATAAGGAAATAAGGGCTTGTAATAAGACCTTGTAGAATTCCAACAGGAATGTAATTTATCCTTGTATTAAAAACTACGGAAAATAACCAGTAGTAGAGGAATTCATTTTATTTGTTGTTAGTAATAGACACGTAGGTTGTAATACTAAAGAACATAGTATGACGTTCGTCTCAACATTTATTTTGTGTTAGAAGCAAAAACATGTCTTGTGTTATGACAGTGACAAATAAAAATAAAAACGTGTTTCTCCAAAAGTACATTATTTAATTTGATATCTCAATTATGTTTATTCCATTACAATTCCAAGGTAAGTTATAGATAGGTACTATTTCTGTTTAGGCGGATCGATCAATCATGCATTGACAATAGTTCCTATAGTAAAAAAAAACATTTTTACTATCTTGAAATTTTTACTCTACACAGTATAATTTAAGGTATATATTTAAAGCAGCTACACAACTTTTATAATTACATTATGATAAGAAATATTGTCAGTAAATTATGTAATTTATTACTGCGCTTGCCAAACTGATTAATATTGATATCTGCGTGTTATTATGTGTCAGCAAAGCGCAAGAATTACTGCGTGGGCTGCCTTTTTTTTTTTTTTTGGGTTGTTAAATCATCCAATGACATCTCCCGCTCTAGGGTGGAGCGGGAGTGCGTGTCACTTACTGACTAAAACCCACCCCTGTTCCTTCCCTTTCGAATTTATCCTCAACCCCTGGGCAGACTGCGTGGTGTACCTTACTGAAAGAAATGACGATGACTCTTTAAGACATCATCCCTTTGCAGTCTCGCTTCAATACCGGCAATCACAACACAGTTAAATTAACAGTTAAATCCCCTATGTTGTTATTTTCAAGTCAATCAAAGGACTTAGTACTTAACACAGCTTAGTTGCGAAAATTTTGTGAATGTTCACTCACTGTTGGTCACTGAAATAAAGAAAATATAACGCACCACTAGCAGAAGCAATAGAGCCCTTTTTCCAAAATACTCCATCAAAACGGCATCATATTATCACCTTACCATAGCCGCAATCTTAAAATTAACGTCTCCTTTGTACACACGTTTACAAATTGTAGGCAGACTTCACTTCAACGTTCGTTGCTCCTTCAGGCAGTTTCACATCAATTTAAGCTCCGTTATCGAGCCTGGGAAAACCCTTAAAATATTTAGTCACTATACTTTCATTCTCAATCGCACAATCGTCCTCAAAGACGCGACAGAAATCGCGGTTGAAAACTAGTTGTTAATTGAAAACCACAAAAGGTAAACAGAAAAAACTAAAACACACAACTATAATTAATTTTCACATAACAAAAGGCACTTGCATGTTTATAAAGTCCACAAAATAGCAAACAAAACTAATTAGTGCTATGCATCGTAATTACGTTTTTCCATAGCGCATTTCCCCCTGTCCGTCAATATGGGGTACGGTACAACACATCGACTGGTGTTCATGTAGACCCTGACAACGGTTTCAAGGACACCCCTCCCCTAATGACACGGTCACCACCCGCCGACATAAAAAATATCTATTCATTTCACTATCTAGCCCATATATCGTCATATTGTATCGATTGCCCTCGTTTCAATAACTTCATATCTCCTAGTTTAAAAAACACAATTTCTGGCTTTATCTTTACAGGGAAGTTTAAGATTGTGCTATCTACTTTATCTTCATTATACCTACCTACAATGTTTCCGTGTTTGTCCTTTGACATATCTCTCTGGTTATTATCGAGCTGCATTTTCGCAGCCATTCATTTTAAAAATTAAGCATATTTTATAATTCCACGTAAATTTAGTTGCAAATATCTTGTAAAGTTTGTTAATTAATGAGATTTCTACACCGGACACGTTTGTGTTGTACGATTATTATTGTTTTATTTGAATTTAGCAAAAGTTCTCACTCTGTAATTAACTACACAGTATTTCAGTCAGCGATACGAAACGTTATAAATAACATTATAATTAGTCTCAAAGTTAATTTAATTGGTTATTTAAGTTATTTTTCCTCGAGGGGTAACAATTCACTTGTGAGTAAAGGTAATAAGTATGTACAGAAGAAAAATCGTACTGTGGCTCTTGTTTTGAGAAGTGGTCGGTGGTAGCCTGCGTTGTTGACATAACATTCTTCTATAACAAGGCGATTGTTTGGGCACTAGAAGTGAATTGGATATTCAAAACAACGAGTATCAATAGAGAATGGAATGGTAAACTTGTGGAACTTGGTCGATGTCCGGTGAATCCATTGATCGAAGTTTCTGATACCCGTTGCTGTACATTACAACTTCTTTTTTACTTTTCATTTACATATCTATTGTTGGCTTTACATAGCTATAGATAGTACGGAAGTGAAGACTGAAGACTCGTGTAAGCTTAATTTTAGTTTTTACTTTTGACTTCTTGTTTGCATAATGAAGTTATGTTTTCTAAAAGTCCATGATCAGTAGTCATCTCTCTGCAAACTTTCTTTCAATGCGACCGATACCGTCGAGCATGTGTGCATTGGTGGATGGAGGAATGGGCGGGGCTTGTGTCCCGAGCTAGTGTATTGCAGCTCGGGATAGCATTTCGATTCCTCTTGTCTTAGCTTCGGATAGTCACTTGTGTGACAGTCATACAAAACGGAATACGATCCTCCCTTCATTAGAAAGATAGACGCCGAGTTGCTAGCCTGTCGGTTTTCTATCGATTACATTTTGGGGAGTGTGCGACGGAATTGCATAATTTGATTCCGCCAAGCCCGTTTCATCAACGGACCACAAGACGTACGGCGAAGTGCCACCGGTTCATGGTGGACATCCCATCCATACGCACAAAGCGTTTTGAGAACACATTCATTGTGCGTACAGCTAGGGAGTGGAATTCCCTACCGGAGTCTGTGTTTCCTGATAGCTACAACCTGGGAGTCTTTAAGTCAAGAGTGAATAGGTTACTTCTAGGCAAGCGTGCTCCATCTTCGACCACATCATCGCTTACCATCAGGTGAGATAGTGGTCAAACGCGTGCCTATCAACAATAAAAAAAAAAATTAGGATTAGGGTGGCACAAGCCAATGACTAGTTCAAGAATATTTTAATGTTTGATTTATAGTCATGGGAAAAGCCAGTGAAAAAGACAATGGAAAGGTGAAGACTCATTGGTGCGTTATGGCCTAGCCGCTGTAGGTAAATTGGAAATGAATTTCTAGATTTTTTCTAAATTAGAAGCAACTTTGAAAGCAGTGTTACACACATTTCAGATCGTATTTTCTTGATAAGTAAAGTAAGTAATGACGTGTCTCAATACATTATTCATGTTATTAATTTTTATAAAAAGCTTTAAATGGTTTTAGTACGTGAATGCTGTCTTGTTAACAATGGGCTACAAATTAAATAGATATAATCTAACATCAATTTACAAAAAAACTCCTGGTTATGCAATATTAATAAAAAAACATTTAATAAAATCTGCTTAATAGTTTAATCCTCATAATTTACGGCACATCCTCCTTTTGAGGTCATCAGTGTATTTAAAATAAGTAGACATTATTATAATTGATCACGGATATTGTCAAACACGGTGTCATTTATGTGATGGCTATTATAATACCGTGGCAGGTATTAAATATAGGTACGTCTTTTCATGATAAATGAATAAACCATGGTTTTATTTTTGTGATAACGTTTATATGGCATTTAGGTAGCTAAATATGTATTTAATAGTATGCAATGGCTTTTTGATATGAACGAGCTTATTGGGTTGACTGGCTCTATTGATGGGGGTTTATATTTTAACCATTGGAAGCTTCCAATGGTTAAAATATCTCTTCTTGGAACTGAGAACCTGAAACCCGGGTCAAATAAAAATAGCCTGTACCTAATCATTGATTTCAACTGCATCTGTGAATTGCAAACTTCTTCGTTCTCAGGCTTCATCTATGGAAGTTATGGCATCTCATGTAATTGTATCGTTGGGGGCCAATAGTATCTGGCTATGCTGCGTTTGTACGCCGCTAACGTGTATTCCAGCAAACCCGCCACACTATTCCCAAATCACTAACTCCTGTAAGCCAGAATAAACAGTGGCGATCACCAGAAAAAAAAACGCCCAGACAATGTAGCTCGACGAGTCCCGGAGAAACGATTAAACTGTCTTGGGTCCCGCAACGAAATTAATCAGAAATAAAAGCGAAGGAGTAAAAAAAAACATAATTTCCACTTCCCTCCTAATCAACAATCCCCCAACCAGCAGCCAGCTTCTTAATCTAGCAGGAGACAGAACAAAGCTAGGCTATTATTATTATATTATTAGGCACAATGGTTTGGAGGGGGATTCCAGCAGCGAGAACTCGCCTCTACACCAACCACACGTCATATCGAGGCATTCGCGACACTTGCCTGTCCATGTCAGGACCTATGCGCGCTCAGCCTCTAACAGAATTTCATTATTTAAGTGAGAGCTAACTTCCAGTCAGGCAACCATTTCTAGCTGGAATGTAATTACAATATTCAGCTCATCATCATCAGTCAACGGCTTGTCCAAAAGTTCTAAGAAACGAAAGTGCCATACCAATTTATTTGGAACAGATGTTATCCTTGTTATTAATTAATTATTTAAAAAAATAACTACCCACACTGCGACCTGCTTCACTGGTCAGATCTTGCCCAAGGGCTGCTAAGTGGTAACCTTCCTTACTTGCAGGGCTTACGTACTTCAAGTGGGTCAACGAGGTCACGCAGACAGATATAGGCACACTTTACTTAATTAATTATTTGTTCCATTGGAAGTTTGGAACTAAGGAATGGAAATTTCTGTGCTATGGGTGGCCATTCATTAGCAATTCCCTCTTGAATCTTTCGAAACTTGATTCGGATTTCTAAATGCTGTGAGCTTGATCCACAATAATGATGCTGCTAATTCACTGTCTGATGTTTAATAGCTTCAGTACCGATTGCCAGTAAAATTAAGTTTCAATGTCTTCATAAGAAAATGTGAATTTCTAGGCAATCGATCGATTCATTACCTTGTGTTAAACCTTGAGAAACGAAGTAGGTAATCATTCGCAATGTGATGGAGGATGTTCTTCTTCTTCTTCAAAAATTATGAATCCATAGCCAACGTGGTCTCAATCTATTCGCCGAAACTGAAACCATTTAGGCCGAAAGCCGAAACCAAAACCATCCCTTGAAAAGATAAGACCAGCAGTTTTGTAGAGCAGTAGTTACTTTTTAAAAGTTTTCGGTAAAAGAAACATTTTGGTATTTCTAGTAGGTAGTCATTAAAAGTTAAGTATAAATAATCTTATTAAACAAAGAACGTGAAGTCATCGCTATCAGTAACAGTCGAAAAGGTCATTATTGCGATAGTAAAGAGAATTACACGTCAAATAAAAATCGTTATCTGATGTTAAAATGCACGATTGTGTCGTAGATAACATCAGGTCATTTTTATATACATAGTAAATCAACCATTATACAGGGTGTAACGGAAATAAGTGGTCATATTTTCCTCAAACATATTTTATACCTACATATTATATACAACTTGCTTCAAGGAAGTACCATAGTCAATTCCCAAAAAAACAATTGGGCTTACCGTACTAAGGCCTCGTTTACGGAGACACGGGGCGTCGCGCGTCACGTTCGGCGACTCGGCCCGCGCTAAATTCAAACTTTGCGTTGCATGACGTTTGGTTGAAATGCAGGCGGAGCCCGTGGATACGTTTATATCGGTGGCGCACGTAGCGTTGCGACCAGCTATTCCTGCAATTCTCCGGTACGTTGAAACGTAGTGACACCCGCGGCGTCACACGCGCCGCGTCACGCCTCGCATCTTCATAAACAACTTCGTAAATTGGCATATGTTTATGTTTGCGCGTGCCGCCTGTGTGTAAACTGTAAAAACGTCCGTCGCGCCGCGAGACGCCACGCCGCACGCGACGCGTGACGCCCCGCGTCACCGTAAACGAGGCCTAAGCTATCATCAGCATAGGGCCTAGTGTGATTTTTTTAACGCACTCAAACGCGTTTGCGTAAACGTTCGCTTGTGTCAAATCGTTTAGAAAAAAGAGGTTACCCGTTATTGTCAGTTTTAGTACAAATAGAAGTTTACTTTAACGCGATCGAGTATGTTATAAAACTCACACTCGGGGTACTGATCAAGATTAGTATAGGAGGTCAACAGTTGTTCATTACTACGGGCAGAAGCGGTTTTTAAAATATTACCACGCATTTCCATTACACCCTGTATATATACGACGCAATGTACCCCTAACTACCATCATGAAAATACATTAAATTACCCATATTTTATGGAAGATCATTATCAATGTAGACATTTGCTGATGGCAATATTTTTGTCAATGTCTCATTGCACTGTGTATAAAACTAGCCGCCCCAGCTTCATAAGGGTATAATACCTAAACCTTCCTCATGAATCACTGTCTACTTGTGAAAACTGTACAATATGTAGCTATTGACGAAACAGTCAGACCAATCATTTTATTAATAAGTTCAATGTTTATATAAAAATAACGAGTAGTGGTTAATTTAATTAATATTCCTAATGAACGTTCCCTGTTAACTCAAATATTACCTAGTATTTTCCAAACCGGATTTTCCTGTTTTTAACAACTATAACACAACACAAGTCTTAAATTAACCCACAATTTTGCTCACAAATACAAAATCTTTGTTTCACGGAGACACGGAGCTGGGTAACACCGAAACGTAATTGCATGTATTTCAGTTACCTAACATGATACAATATTAACATCCTCAAGTAAACAGGGATAATAATTACAAATCTTCTACAAATAGCATCGTAATTATAATTAAGACACGTGGTTATATTACTATATTATAGTATAGTTATAGTTTCAAGGTTATAGCAAATATTTGTCAAATGTAAACCTACCAGCTGCGTTTTGAGGGCAGTATGTTGGTTATTCATAGTCATAAGGTCATAACTTATCGATTTTCTTGTCCTGAATAGCTGTTATACAGGGTAGGTAACGAAAATAGGTGGTCATATCTTGGATACTGCTTTTGCCCATGGAAATTAATCACTGTCTTCAAGGAAGCCATAGTAAATACCGAAAAAATAATTAGACTCGTCATTATTTTATTTTTGCTTATATTTCTCGGGACCCTGAGGTCCCGGACCTTTGGAAGGCGTACGAGGGGTCGAAGCCAACTCGCAGAGACCCCTTAGACGCTTTTTATGAAATGATGCACAAACAAACGACGATTATCCCTGTACGCGCTATGCAAGTGCACCCAAGGACAACCCCCGGGTGGTGTGAAACTATTGCAAGATAAAAAAAAAAACAAAGTTACCGGGCTATGGTTTTGGGAGGCTAAAGTGGACTGGTTACCAAGAACTATGTAAAGACTATGGCTATGCCTTAACAATGTGTATATAATACATCGATGCAAAAGGCAGGGGGTGACTTGCACACTCAATAAATGGGGACCCCAAAAACGGTCGCTAGCACATAGTGTGACGTAGCAACAAGGCGGCAACATAATCTGAGGTGCTTAAAGAGTGGAGAGGTATACCACGGCTATCAGTATCTCGGAAGTACGGTCAAGATCCCTACCAGCACCTTATTGGATTATACATCTTTCTCCCGAGCACGAATCTCTTGCGAATCTCTACTCAAGCCAGCCAATAAAGGCAAGAGAGAGGTGGGAGCTCTGTTCCTCGTCAGTTCACCACGGCCGGCCAATAAAGACAAGCCGGAGATAAGGAACAAAAATTCTCCCGGGAGATCGGGTCCGTAGGTTCGCTACTACCCAACATTATTTTATTTATTTATTGTTTTTTCTTTTTTCATATTTGTCTATTACTTTATAACCACGCATTTTCGTTACACTCTGCAGTTCACAACTCTGTACGAGCAGTGCCGGATTAACCACGTAGCAACAGTATAAAATGCTAGCGGACACCGCGCTTTGAGGGGGCCGCTTGGAAATACAAAAAAAGTCAAGATATCTACACCACATGAAATCTAGTCTATTTCGGATTATTCATAAAGACTATGGTCTACGGGCCCATCGCTACCGAAGGGTCCCGCGGCTTATGAGAAAAAGCCGTCAAAGAACTTATAATTCGTTATCATTTTACAAAAGTGGCTTGTTAGATTTTGCTACAGGCCCCGCGCTGGCTTTATCCGGTACTGTGTACCACTAAGATGAACTTACAACCAGCTTGCGATGTTGCCGCCAACATTTCTTGTTCAATTATTTACCTGAACCAGTCCATAACTAAGTGGAACTGTCTCTTCTTTGGAACAGTAAGTCTTGAGTCGTAGTTGTCACCGCGTAACGGCTGTTTCATTTAGTACACTTTAAAGTATACACGACAGACGTTACCGTTAGCATCTCGCTAACAATGTTAAAAGCACTAATAGGTTCCGTAAATAGGAAAAGCGGTTACTCCGAATCTTCGTCACAATCACAGCGTTCACCAACTAACTTTGCTGTCGAATTTTGAATAGGTTATGTTGTTATTCATACTACGCCGACCAATGAATATGGAAACACTTTAATACGAATTTATTATGCCTCTAAGTAGTGGTCATTTCTTTGTTACGCACGGGAGGGTAGTACAAAATTAGTCTCGAGGACAGCGACAGGCCAAATGTCAGTTTGATTATGCGCAATTCAGAACCACTAATAAACTAACAAAGTTTATTACCTAGCGCGTTTTTACAGTATATTAATTTTGTTGACAATAATATTACATACAGTGTTATTTTTATTATGAAAGCGGCTGCCACAACACTTGTGTTTTATTACGGTGTGCGAATAATTCATTGCACTGCAAGTTGCGACGAACATTATCTAAATATTAAAGCAAACGTCTTTATCGTGAGCCTGTTTACATATTTTTCTTAGTGAACATATTTATTTGATAAGTAGGTAAGCGTTTAATTACCTCACTAAATTGATAAGGACAAGTTGAAATGTTGACATGTAGGTAATAATTAATTGTGAATAGCGCGCAACACACTTGGTAGTTAATTTTTGAGACAAGTGGTTGGTAATTTTAATATTATTAGGTATTTTCCAGTTTCATTGTTTATAAAGCTGTGGAAACTAATAGAGTCACATATAGAAACAGTGCCTAATTTTCATTGACCACCTGTTGAAGACACCTGTCCGTTGTTCACTGTATGGGGCACGAACTAAATTAATAAATACATATTAAAGCCAATTATTGGATTTAGTTTTTTTTTTTTTTGTGGCGTGGGAAATCATCCAATGACTTCTCCCGCTCTGGGTGAAGCGGAAGTGTCAGACTTACTGACTAAAACCCACCTCCGTTCCTTCCCTGCCCGAGTGCCCAGGGGTGCGGTAACTCATGTTCAGAATTTATCCGCTACCCTTAGGCATGCAGGCACCGGCCGGCCACGATGGGCCCCGTCAGTGGTGGCTGACACTTATCTATTTGAGGCGCGCGTGAACACTACGCGCCGTCGACTCACGGGCCTGGTGCTGATCGGACGGCGAGTTACCCACTGCTCGCCGTCCTCAGGCCCGGATTGCATTTACTTTAAGGTTACGTTTGCGTTTATGAGAGCAATTAAATAAATTATTATTATGGTTTATCTATGTAGATTTACGACGTTTTATGAAATTTCTAACTCGCCTATACAAGGCACGATTTTATAGTGACTAGCAATATTAATGATTCATGTCGTTGCAGCAGTAGGTATACCGCAAAAATGCATGATTTAAATGTTTATCTATTGTATTTAAGTATCATTGATCGATCGACGGCTAATTGTACTTTTCGATAAAGATAACACTTTATCAATTTATTTTAAGTAGTCTTTGTTTCATCATAAGATTGGATAAGAATACGGGGGAACTACATATTTGTTTAAATGTTTTATCATAAAAGTAATGTCCTTGTTCATTTATTTGTATTATTTTATTTATATAAATACTTATTTTGAGAACCGGATACATTGTATGGTTACTTCATAGCAGTGCGAGAGTTTTGTGATCGTACAATTTTCACCTCTCCTTGTGGAAAATTGGCATTGTAGTTAAGTTATTATTAGTGTGTCTCTCGCTTGTAGGACTTACATACGGTCAGGTAATAACTGCTGATCATTCTTGTAAATCCCTTAGCCACTCAGGAAGACTGGATTGGTCTGATCGAAATCAGTCTTCAAAAATATTGTAAAAATAAAAAGTAACACTCAAAATGTCGATTGTACAATGTTCGAAGAAATTATTCAAACGTTGTTTTACTCTATTATCTTTATCGCTTTAGTAACAAGAATGGCTGCACTTCAACAGAATGCAAGCAAATGGAAATTCGAGAAGCGAGCGGTGTTAAATTACGAAACTTTGGCATGCGTTTCGTTAGTTAATGTTTGCGAAGTAAATGAATACCTACAGGTTTAATTTAAAGTAACTAATATTCAAAAATAATAACGAAATTACACAACCAAACGTTTTAAATCATGAAGCACAATTTAAAAGCAAACAAAATACTATCTTGTTTATCTGTATGCGAAAGCTGGTTACAACATCTCTGGGCGAAGTTGGAATCGATAATCCTACAGAAGGAAAATAAAGTAGCCACCATCGTCCGCCATAATAAAAACAGCGTGACGTAATTGTACAACTTTCGGACATATGTGGTTTAATAATAATGTTATAGGATATTCATCCTTAATAATAATGATCGGCTGGGATACTTGGCCTACGGAAAATAATTTTGAGGTCATCCCTATCATTCCTGTTATTTTACATCTGCAGTCGACTACAGTTGTCTGACTGAACCAAAACTTAATGTTGCAAAAGCACGATAATGATAAAATAATATTAGGTATAGCAAATATATACCAATAAGTTGTATACCAATATAAATAACCGTTGACGTGTTCAGAGTTCGTAACCTTTTATAAATAAATATAAATATTGGGTTGTTTGTGGTTTCGATATCTGAAATGGACTCACTGTTTTTGCAATATTAATGATAATTACTTTGTCTGCCTGTAACATTCCAAGAAAGAAAATAAATCCAAAACTTACTTTTGGGGGCACAAACATAAATACAAGACGTCACTTTGTTTTCGCGGCCATTTCAGGAGGACGGATGACAAAATTGACGATGTCCGATTTTCTGATGACAAGAAAACCTTTTTAACCGGAGCCATCGCCCGTTAAGTTCCGGAGTCCAACTTGCTGCAAGATACTGAAACCAGGTTCTTGAATCACGACGTCGGTTTATGTGCAACTGTGCGATTAATAGCGACCAGCGCAACAATTTCTTTGCGAGTAACAAAAAAAAAGAAGCCGTTTACCATAATTACGGTTGCGAAGGCGGATGCGGGCGTAGACTGCTACATGCGGTACCGCTTCACTCGGCAGACAGCACAGATCTTCCATTATTAGTAGTGTTCGACAGAAACACGATTTTTAATCGAAACTTAAACCGTTACCGAATGTTCGGTTCCTCTTCCAGTTTTGGCCGAAACCGAAACTCACGTGGTAACAAAAAAAATGCTTGAAAAATTTATCAGACCACATTGAGGTAATATGTACCTACTATGTTCAGACCATTGAAAATTCAGTTTAAATTTGATAAAATACTAATTATTTTAACAAGACGATTGCACTCAAATGATTACACACATAGACGAAACAGATTCAGTTTTAGGTCTCTATCACACGGCTTTAGCTCAAAAACGCTAGTTACGGTGAAACCTATAGATATCCGTGGTCAAGGCGAATATACGGCCACTTTTTGGCCGGAACCGAACCTTCGGTCGGATATTATTTATTAGTAATTTTCAAATACGCGGCCCGTCCCAATAGTAACTTAAAAACTAAGTCACAGTTTTAAATAAATTTTCAAGAAACTAAAGTTATCTAAACCGTTTCGGTAGGATTTCGTGACCACAGGGTTACCACGCTGTGAAGACAACTTAATGTTTAAAGAAATAACTGACTACTACTTCTAGACAAGAGACACTATTAGCGAAAGCTACTGTCAAAAACATACATACATACTCTCGAAAAACATTACCCTCCTTCTGGGACAGTCGAGTAAAACGTCAAAATAATGTATGGGATTTACAAGCGCTATCGAAATGTCACGTAATCAACACTACATTTTGACATTTCGACAATCGCTATCGCTGAATAAATGGGATTTGAGCCTCTGGGTCCGCACTCTCGACATAGTTAAGGGTCTACTACCGGCCAAGTGGCGCCCTCATTGAATAAAAAATCGTAGCATAGCATAGAAAATAAATATTAAAGAATCCAACGTCACGTTTGTTACAAAGAGAATAAAGTATTTTTACGTTGTTAAAACAGGTCTAAGAATATTTCGTATCCAAAGTAGTAGGCAAAAGTGTCAGAAACGGCCGTTTTTGGTACTTCTACCTACTACTTTGGATACGAAACATTCTGAGACTTGTTTTAACAACGTAAAAATACTTTATCCTCTTTGTAACAAACGTGACGTTGGATTCTTTAATATTTATTTTCTATGCTATGCTACGATTTTTTATTAAAAAAGGGCGCCACTTGGCCGGTAGTAGGGCCTTAATGATCGCGTTATGACCGAATTTGATCGTTTAGATACTAATGATATATCTACTCGCGGATAAATTCGAAATAAAGTTCCCGCGGCCCTTGGCACACAGGCAACTGAAGGAACAGGTGTGGTTTTTAGTCAGTTAAAAGTCTGACACGCCCTCCCGCTCCACCCAGAGCGGGAGAAGTCATTGGATGATTACCCACCTCACAAAAAAAAAAATGTTACATTACAAGGAGGCAAACATTGATGTCCTTAAATATTTTACCAAGTTGATGTCCCTAATATATTTTACAAACGGTGAAAGTTATTTATTAGACTTAAAACTGTAATAAATTACCTATAAGTTTTCATGAAAAATTGTGATTTCAAGATAAGATTTATGCTGTTATCTATCTAGTGATCAGTAGCTATCAATGTCAAGACTGCAGGCCCTGGTATCCGGGTCGGATGCCGTAATTTTCTTTAGCTTGAACAACATTTCACTCGAAATTAGGCATCGGCAATTCAATCATGTTTAAATTCAACATTTTGATTTGTTTGTTTCTAAAAGACGAGGAAATATTCGTACTGATGACATTGGTTAACCGCAACGTTTGTTATTGTACCCGCCGTTTATAAAAATCACTGCATAATATTTGTCCCGACAAAATCGCGCCTATATTTGTATTTCATTTCGTAGGTTTCCTCTTCAATTAATTGTACAAATGGTTTCACCACCATTAGCCCATGCAGGTAGTTACAGTTCTGTCTCAAATATCTCTCTAGGATAAAGGCTGATTTCCACGGGCTATCCAGAACGGTGCTTCTGTAATAGGTAGGTTCGCGTCGTCAAGTCTTGTTCTTGGCACTGTGGTTGAAACCACCATGGCACGACTAAAGAAAGTGCATATCCGTGTCACTGCGTCTTAAATATCCATGACAATGAGCTACTGCACTTCTCGCTTAGTTGGATCCATTGCGGATTGTTACTTAGTTTAAGTTCCTTAGCGTGTCGTATCGCTCCATCCACTCGCCAACTAGGCAGTCAGTATGTAGGTGCTCTAAAATTTTATTAATGAAAGAGTTTATCATGTTTAACCCGTAAGTGTCCATTATGATGTGCATCGACCCCACTAGTACATAGGCATCATTCTTGCCATTATCACTGTTTGGCTGACGTGTTCGCGACTTTTTCGTATTGAGATTTCGGTGAGGGAATTTCAAATGGATCTTTGGAATCGATGTGGGTGACAGAAAAATTGACTAATGAAAACTAATTCGAAAAAAAAGTGGACAATAAAGGGGACTGTTTTACAGTATGTAGATTATTGTAGATATACCTACCTACAGAGTATTAGAACCACGTTGCCTGTCTTTCGCTGAATTTGTAAGTGGAAACCGTAGCTACATTTAATATTTTGCTTTAACTGAGCCAGAACCATCAGATATCCAAGTAGTTTTACGAAAAATAAATTGAAAGAATTACAAACTTGAATTGTTACCTTGTGATGATATTAACATAGGGAAAAAACCAGTTAAACTTGTTCCACCTTCAAAAATTAAAACGGAAAACTGAATTTTTAAGTAAATACATTTAAAATAACAAGAGGAAAATAAAGCACGACTCAAACAGTAACAAACATCGCGAAGTACTTACACATAATCAGCTTTTCGAATAACTAGTTAGGTACTTGATAACCTTATCTGTTCAATTAGTATGTCAACAGCTCTATCTGGTTTGTTAATAACACAATGCTAATGAACAGAATCATTAAACAGTACGGTCGTACAAAAAGTCAAGATCATCAACGCCATTCCACATTATACTGTCAGAGCACATTAGCTTCTAAATTATGTAAACGAATTATCATGTTTTTATGTAATTTATTTAAGAATTTAAAATATCAGTGATGCTGTCTACATGCTTTCATAATTTTATACATATATGTATTCTTCAAATTTAAAATACATAGCCGTTTTATAGTCACGCAAATGAAGATAAGACATGGGCCCACGTTATAGATTGTGTGCTGACGCTTGCCTGTCATCATTACAAATTATTATAACCAGGTATTGTTCTAAACGGCTATTATCAAAACCATTCGTTTCAGAGTGCATACGTTAATTAGTTTCAGATTTCGATTGTGTTTTAATTGCTTGCGTGCGTGTTTAATAAACGTCGATTTTACGCAAAACTTGTACAGTGGTTTCAGTACTTTGATGGCTTCTGTTACGAACATGTGAAGAAAGATATCGTTGCACATTATTTACGACACGTGGGTAACTATGTGAACACTGAACAGTTATACGTTTATGGGGAAAACGTGAATTTTATTGATACACACGCATTGTACGAATATGTACCCAACTAATCTGAGCGGTAGGAGTCGAAACGATTTTTTTTTGTTTAACCGAGACGTAAAAAAGAGGTTATGCATTCAGCGAGTTTTTTTTTAAACGATGTAGCCATTTTTCTGACGGGTAACTTTGACGATGATTACACTACTCGACAAATTTCAAACTTATAAAATTATCTGAGTTCTTACTGTTTTTAACCGACGAAAAAAAAGGACAAGGTTCCCATTCGACTGTATATATTTTTTTTTTTTTGTGTATGTTATTATTTCGTGATAGGAACACAAAAAGAATCTACAGGGTTAGTTACACCATTTAAAACACAAAAACGGCTGAACCGATTTTTATGATATTTGATTTGTTGGATTTGTCTCCGATCCGAATAGCAGAATAACTATTTATTGATTGATTAATTAATTGATTTTTAAAAGTCTTTTTTACATGAAAGTTTCACACTGCAGACAATTAGATCTTATTCTAATTATGTACAACCCTAAATGTATCTAGTTCTTAGGCTAAACTTACCTTTACAAACATTTGACAGATTTTTAATAATTATTAACACATCCTTTAGAAAAAACTTCATAGTACTCAATGTTATAAGAAGGCACAAACGTTTTAGTACTGATTTAAGAAACGCATATCACTCAATTCTGTTTACCTACTAGAGGTAATACACTTAACTGACACTAAGTCTAATTAGAGTGCGGAATAATTGTTACAACAAAAACATCTTATTTAATAGGTACTTACATATAATAAAAATACATTTTGAGTTATAAATTACAATGAGGTTTTAATCTCATTTGTGGGTACTTAGAGTTATTTAACACTGATTAGTTCCTACAGCAGCCGAGTGGGGGCGGTAAGGCTGGTCCGGTGGTAGGTAGACATAGTTATTCACTCAAGAAGTAGTGATGTGGTAGGCGATATCGATTGTACGTTGTGGCATACGATAAGTTTATTGATCTAATTTTACCTATAGATGAGACTAATGGATTGTGATGTTTAGGATTTTTGCTTGTATAGAATTTACGTGATGATTTTAAAATTAAGTTTTTGATAAATGGAAATTTAATTTGTTCGTGCAATCGTTTTAAATTTGTTCGGAATACAGTGTTATATGCAATTTTGATTGCCTTATTTTGGACAACTTGCAACTTATTGTAATTTTTATCAGTCAGGCTAATCCAGGCTGGCGCGGCATACGTCAGACATGGTCGGACGAGGGTAGTGTAAATTCGTAGTTTAGTGACCGCACTTAACTTAGCTTTTCTATTTAGAATTGGTTTCAACGCATTCATAGCCTTCAGACCCTTTTCACAAAGTGCATCAGTGTTTTCACTCCAGTTAATTTTTGCAGTCTAGCACTACACCGAGGTATTTGTTCCGGTTCCGGTTTTCTTGTTCCATATTGCAGAAGGTCGACAATGTTAAGTACTTGGGGGTCACCTTAGATTCTAAATTAAACTTTGCCGCACATATAATTTGCCTCACTAACAGAATAAGGAAATTTATCTTTGTGGTTAAAAATCTTCGCTCTATACTTAACTCAAAGCAACTACTCGCTGTTTATTGTGCGTTGTGCCAATCGCTCCTGACATATTGCATCACTTCATGGGGTGGAACGTTTAAAACAAACCTCTTAGCACTTGAAAGGGCTCAAAGGGCAGTACTTAAAGTTGCACTATTCCTTCCTTTCCGTCATCCCACGGTATAAGTCTATAAGACCTCTCAATTCGGCAGCTTTTCATTTTCCATGTTGCTTTCAAACAACGTTCTCTTATTCCTTTTACAAATAACCATCATCATTCCGACATGAGAAACAGAAGAAGGAATGTATGCCAACCTAAATCAGTAAAAACCAAATTTGCCCGTAATTTCTTTTCTTTTCTTGGCCCATTACTATACAACAGAGTGAATGATGTAAAACAAACTTTTAAAAGAAAAATAACTAACTGGCTTAACACTTTAGATTATACCCAAATTGAAGATCTATTCAAAACCATATCCTAACATAATGTTCCTTTTGCAACGCACACACAATTACCCCACACCACACACACTCACCCCAGACACCACACACATTCACATACATTCTCCTTTGCATGTATTGTAATAAATTACTTTATTTCACGAAGTATCTCTATTTTTATTTTTGTAAATCAAGTTTTATGATCAATATTGAAATATGATTATGAGATGATTTTTTTTTTTATATTATAATTATGTGAATCAGATCGTCACCAGTACGACAATAATAATGTAAAACTTTTTTTTTTAGGGCCTGGTGACCTGACATACAGGTTTTGCAAAAAACTTAGTTTAGGCACCAGTCTTCCACAAATTAATTATAAAATTGTGTCTGTAGACTATTTAAATACTTTCTCTGTAATTTGTGGTAAGAAATAAATAAAATTATTATTATTATATTATTATTTTACCGAACGGCTTCAGGGTAACTATTGAAATATTTCATACAAGAGAACGGATTTATTTATTGATTCAAAGTATAAAATTTTTCAATCACATCTCAGTTTTCGCCTGAATATATCACGTTTGTTCTGCATATTCCTAATCTTAAATGATTTAAGGCTACGTTTTTTAACTGGCTCTTTTATACTGAGACTCAGGGAAATGAAAGATGATTAACAAAAAGTGAAAACTTTTAAAAATCGCTATATAGTTGCAAAGTGGCTTTTTCTTCAAAATTTAAGTCACCGGATAATTACCAAGCACCGTAAGATTGTAAAAAATCTTGCGAGAACGTATAGTCTCGATATATTTTATGAACAGATCATTTTGAAATACTTACACAATTTACGGAGTATGAAAAATTTTACTTGATTTTTCATAATGTAACGGTGTTTGCATTTTACGGTGACTTAGAATCCTATTAATATTATAAATGTGAAAATTTGTATGTTTGTGTTTCAATCACAAAAAACGGCTGAAGGGATTTGAATGAAATTTTGCACACAGATAGATTATAAACTGGATTAAAACATAAGCTACTTTTTACCACACGGGCGAAGCCGCTGGCAGAAGCTAGTTATATATAAAATCAATTTGCCACGTGTATGAGACAGATGAGATTCATTTGAGAAGGGTTCGACCAATTTGATTGATTTTTGTGTTGTGTTCGCAATTGTCAGGACAAGGTTTATATGAAAGGTTTTTTTTTTTGGAAAATTCACTAGTGAAGTCCGAAATTTGTGGGATATTCTTGACACGATATTTGGAAGATTTAGCAACTAAACCAACGCGAGAACAGTATTTGAATCTTTTACCGTTTTATTTTCGAACTACCCGCGATTCTGATCGATATGCCGTTTTATTTTCGATCTACCCGCCGTTTTCGACCAGAACTTGTTTTGAAACAAAAAGTATTAATTTCTCCAGTTTTAGATGTGATATTAAATTAAAATGTTTGCAGTTTTTTAACCGACGAAAAAAAAGGAGGAGGTTCTCAATTCGACCGTATATTTAACCGACGAAAAAAAAGGAGGAGGTTCTCAATTCGACCGTATATATGTTTTTTTTTTTTTTTTTTTGTGTATGTTCAGCCCTCACTCCGTCATTTATGAACCGATTTTGATTATTCTTTTTTTGTTAGATAGGGTACACCTCAAGGGTGGTCCCATGTCAAGGAAATCAGGATCTGACAATGGAATCCTGACAAAATTGAGAGAAAACCTCGAAAATTGTGGGCACGTTTAGCGTTTCTATATGTGTGTTCAGCCCTCACTCCGTCATTTATGAACCGATTTTGATTATTCTTTTTTTGTTAGATAGGGTATACCTCAAGGGTGGTCCCATGTCAAGGAAATCAGGATCTGACAATGGAATCCTGACAAAATTGAGAGAAAACCTCGAAAATTGTGGGCACGTTTAGCGTTTCTATATGTGTGTTCAGCCCTCACTCCGTCATTTATGAACCGATTTTGATTATTCTTTTTTTGTTAGATAGGGTATACCTCAAGGGTGGTCCCATGTCAAGGAAATCAGGATCTGACAATGGAATCCTGAAAAAATTGAGAGAGAACCTCGAAAATTGGGCACGAATATTGTTTCTGTTTACTTTTCATAACTGAATAAGGTATTTGCATTTAGGAACCATCACATCATGAAACTGAGCTGATGATGGAAACCATACCTTTCCTAAACAATAGAAGTCAGATATAAAAAGTGGTTTTAGTGACAAATACCACTTAATATGCTTTGACGAAAAGACGTCTTTACAATATTGGAGGTAACCTCAACTGGTCAATATCCTGGGAACTTCATGGAAGGATTGTTATATCATCAGCTCAGTGGCAAGAGGAATGATGAAGAATTAGAAATTAGCCTCAGAGTGTTTAAAGATGATGCGAGCCACAAAAAATCATGAAATAAAAAACTTTTTAACAAAAAAATTAACCGACGAAAAAGAACTAAAAAGCAAAAAATAAATAAACCTTTTAAGTCTTGAGTAATGAGCTTATTTACCTACATAAAATATCAAATTTTATATAAACTAATTTTGAGTCGGCGCCAATTAATAAAATGATTAATTACCTACTTACAGCCCTCTTCATTTGTAAGTACTTATAAAATTTAGATATTTAATAATCAGATTGTTGTTTGGCGCCGACTCAAAATTAGTTTATATAAAATTTGATATTTTATGTAGGTAAATAAGCTCATTACTCAAGACTTAAAAGGTTTATTTATTTTTTGCTTTTTAGTTCTTTTTCGTCGGTAAATTTTTTTGTTAAAAAGTTTTTTTTTTATTAGTCTACCTGATAACGAAATATATAAATCACAGCAGATATTTTTTTAGTGTTGAGTAGTATTTGCAGTGTTCCGTAGGTCGACCACTCTGCTTTAATCTAGTATATCAATTGCCAACAGCATTTATGGCTTACAGCAGTAATTAGTTCAATACCGTGCACTGTGGCGACGATGGACACACGTACGAATCACTGGTGTTGTTTTAAAAAAATACTATGATAATGATCTTTTAACTTGTTGGTACATAATTTAACTTTAAATTTAATTACGCAGGTACTTACAATTATTTTGAAAGACATTGTATGTAAATTACATACTACGTCAAACAGAGGATTTAAAAGTATAAAACTTTAATATCCCAAAAATACGTTTAATTATTATTTTTTGTTTAGATCGCAGTTGGTCGCAGTACGCGTGACAATTCTATTGACGTGGACTTGACACTAGAAGGGCCAGCGGCGAAGGTGTCTCGGAAGCAAGCAACGATCCGCCTGCGGAACAGTGGCGATTTCTTCATGTCATCTGAGGGCAAACGACCCATTTTCGTGGACGGGCGACCCGTCCTGCCGGGCAACAAAGTGAAGCTTAATCATAACACCGTCATCGAGGTAGGTGCCCGTAATGTTTTACGTATCATTAGATTTGCCGATTATATCATGCCCATTGTATTACAAACCTTGATTTTGGACGTCACGTCATTAGGTAGCTGTATGGCTATTTCAGTGCAAGGAAAGTTTTGAAATACGCCATCGGTTGGTCGAGTGGTGCCTGATTCATACGGCGATCTAGTGTTTTGCTGTTGGATTCAATATCTTATTGTTTGGTGATGTCTCGTCATGAGTTCTCATTAATAAACTCGACTTCGGAAACACCCAGGGAATGTAATTTATTTTTGTTTATGATATGAATAATTAATGAAGTTTGTTTTTTCACAGATTGCCGGTCTTCGCTTCGTTTTTCTGGTGAATCAAGAACTGATCAGCGCCATTCGGCAAGAAGCTGTTAAAGTGAATATTCCCGTGTAATAGTTGTCATGCATTTTGAAATAATAAACATATTTTACTGCGAACACATTTATTTTGGTCAATTATAGAACAATTTCAAAACTAGGTACCACTCGAAAACGTAATACATAATAACATAACATCCCATTAATTAACAATATAATGTGTCACACTTCAGTTTATAAACACTCAGTTTTAGAGCAAGTGTGTCCAATATTACGTCTATCACCATACATTATCACGTGCGTTACTGGCATAAGAAGATATGCATTTACATTTAAACGACAAACAAGTATCTAATTATTAAAATCATCAATAATAACTAATCCATAACCCTTAATTTAAATAATTTAACCACAATATAATATACCATAAACTTCAAATTATAACAATGGCCAACAAGTGCAGGAAAACTAAAACAACAATCCACTCAATAGTGCATAACAAACATACAAGGTATCGAAAACTACGATGAAAATAAATTCTACGGTATTGGTAAGTAAACGTGAAGTAATCAGTCATCATCAGTCACCGAGAGGCAGCGCCGAGCATCTACGAGCCTGCGAGCGACCGGGCGGGCGTCGCCGGCGCAGCCACGCGAGGTCTAGCGTCGCGGCGCTGCTCCTCGAATAGTCATTACATTCACAAGCACTAGCAAATTATAATTTTGGTAAATATTCAGCCTCAACAGTAACTGAGGTTATGACGTCCAAAACAACACTGGACACAAATCAACGCAATTCTTAACATTACCTTTTGTACATTTATTATCCTTAAAACTTAATCTAGTACTTACGATTACCATTTCTCATACAATATATTATGATTTTTTATAATAAATTAAACATTTAACCGATCATTCTATACGAAATTTTAACACATTTAAAATATTTTAATTTAATATCTTACATTAATTAATAATTAAATCTAAAATATTTTATCTACGAAGGCAACACTTTGCAAATACATGTATGCAGGACTTAAAAGCACATATATTTGGTATATTTATTGAATACCCTGTACATGATATCAAAATATTGTATTTAATAATATAAAATATATTTATAGGCACGATAAGGCAAAACATGAATCGGTGAGTGCCTTGTTTATGAGATCAACAGATATTTCCAAAATGTTTAAAATGACCAAAACGTTTGGAGTCATATATATGATACTTGTTATATGAATATCAGCACAATGTAAAAGGCACAGTCGGCGCATTCTACGCCCCTTCATTTATTAAAACAAGTACCTGTATATTGGAACATTAAAATGTATTTAAACTTCGCAACCTAGGTACGTAATTATGAAAATATGCCAGATAAATATTCTGGGTGCAATAATTTGCAATATATTGGATAATATTTTATATTCATTATGATACGTCTAGCTCTTCAATAAGTTGCAGACATACCGTCCGCGTCTGTAGTTATTTGTCGTGTAGGTATAAATTCAAAGTAGTACCTACGTACACACTTTCTCAACATCTATTATTTCTGAGTATTGGCTTTGGTTATTTCACGCTTTAATTTTATTACCTACCTATACTATGTTGTTTCAATGCAACATCATTACAAACAAAATTATTGAATGATATTGAACGAAAACTTTCTTACAAAATACATGGTATTATCGATTAAAGTGTGCAAATTTTGTACTTCGCCTACACAGTAGCATAGATACACATGTCACAGTCAAACCAATATCTAATAGACATGATTACACATGTGCTTACAATTTAATATATGTGAGCAATCTTGACAGTACCGAAGGCACTGACCGTACTAACACTAATATAACATCTTTGTCAAAACCACACAGTGATTATTTCATTGCCTAGATAAATATCAAAGTTCGTATATCAACTTTATATCGGCCGATGGTGCAGCGCTCTTTATACATTTTTACAGGGTGTCCCTAAGGAGTGGACCAACGACTTGCCGGTGATAGAGGGGATTATTACACATAAGAAAGAATACATTTTACTGTCTTAGGCCTAATAGATTTAGAGATACGATTTTTATTTTTACGAAAAACAAAGAAAGGTCTTTACGAAGTTTAAGATGTTGGTATGCATAAGAAGTGGATATGCCCATAAATACTACACGTTTTATTTTACGAGGACCGAAAATGATTAATGATATGGAATTGAAACCACATGTTATGAAATTACATAGTACTAGAACTTTATACCTTTTTGGAAACTGTGAACTGTAGATGTTTTTGAAACAAAGTTTCACAAGTTTGCCACACTTTTTTTTTATTAATTTTTGTGTTGCCATTAATAACAAATGCCAATGCCAAATGCCAATTTTAATTAGGAAGAATGCTCTCAAAGATCTTGGACAGAAATAATAATAATACATACCTACGTAATAGAAAAAATGGTTTTATCATGCGCAGGAACAAAAACAGTATATAAAACTTAGACTGATGATACAATTTATTGTTTCGTATGCGTAGAGCTTATTACACTATCCAATTTGTAGGAAACCAATTTAGGAAATCGGAAGGTGTAATTGAAGTTAGAACATTAAATATCGCAATCGCATTAAATCGGAATCCAACGATTCCGATTTAGTGCGATTGGTCCCGATTTTTGACTTCCTAAATTGGTTACGATTTAGGTAAGTGTAATAGCATCGCTACGATTTAGAGCGACTAGTTGGCGCCCGCGCTTTGTTTGTGAGTCGTTTTTCCGATTTAGAAGTCCAATTTAGTCTAGAGTCTGTGATCACTAGCTTCCAACTTCCTTCTTAGAGTGTTCCTAAATTGGTTTTCTACAAATTGGATAGTATAATAAGTGCTTAATAACCCTCTCTATCACCGACATTTTGTTGATCCACTCCTTACGGGACACCCTGTATTCTCTGTACACTCTGTACTTTGGCGAGCTGTAATGCGCCGGACGATATACCGCTGATGCACATAATGCACAAATGGTGCTCACCAAGTCGAGTTCAGATTGCAGCACCACAACATGCACGACAGCGACGTTCTCAACGTTGGCGACGGAAGACAGGAAAGTAACGAGATATTAAAATGGAGCGAGTCGACTAATCGATATCATGATTAAAAATAAACTCTTCAAATACAGGTACACAAAAATATGAGATATATCGGAATAAGACTTTTCTATTACCAATTATCATACATAGACTAGGTATAAGTACATTAAAAAGTTTGGTGACCTTGATTGCACACACAACTTCACACAAGAACAATATTTACAATAAATATACTTTGCTACTCGGATATATGGACTCCGCCGCCAATACGAACACTTAATTAAAATTACCGAAAAAATCACCTAAATATTCTATAAACATAACTAAAATATCAGTATTATTTGGAATCAAATATTTTAACGGAGATAATACTCATAAATTATGGCTACCTAAAATCTTGGAAGGTGCAATTCTATGAAATAAATTAGTTACAATAACACTAATAAAAAAATGGAATGACAGGCACAGCAGGTAAAACAATTATAATAAAATTTGAAATATAGTAACAAATTACAGATCAGATCAAATTGCACTATCAAACAATAAAATGTCTTTGCTTTCTTTCCCATATCACACTAAGTTCTGAATTTGGCTTCGTTATTAAACTACGTAATAAACTAACATGGGTAACTACTAAAATAAACTAAAATGGAATCGCAGGAATGATATACGAGACCTCTATTGGGGTGGGAATGTTGGCTCCATTAACACGATAACCAATATGGCTATTAATCAACATAAATAGACTCAAGGATGGACCCAAGGAACAGTGATGCTCAAAACAGGAACTGCGATGCTCTAAACAAACTACCTCAGTAATTATGTTTCAATCTTATTGTGTATTTAAGTCCCGAAGCAGGGCTGTCTGATATCGGTGGCGTTATCACAAATTTAGCGCTGTTGTTTGCAGACTTATACTTCTGAAACTTCTCAGCTAAAACATATGTTTTTTTCCTATGACTGTATATAGCTTTAGTTTTCTTTCTGATCGCCATTTTATCAATGAAATGGTTTTTTTCTATAAACACCCATGGTTGCCATTTCCTACCCGTCAAATCTGGGTTGAAATCATTTTTATTTGAAGTACTAGCATAATGAGAACCATTTCGATTTTTCTTAATTACTACTTTAGGAATAGTTTTTTTTGTTTTTTTAGTCTTTTCCTTATGCTTTTTAAATTGAATTTCATCTATGCTTTTGAGGACATCTTCGAACTTAGGCTTTGGTTTTTTAGGAATTCGCGCAATATTAGCGTTTTGTTTATTTACCTTTGGTTCATCTTTGGATATTTTTAATTGCTTAAGTTTCATAAGGCTGTGTTGAGGTAATGAAAGTTTGACTTTTAAGTCACGAATTGATTCTCTTATCGGAGGAATATATTTTTGAGCTGCTTTTGTCAGTAATGGCCGATTAGAGGAATAATTGGCATGTGTATGTAAATATTCCTTTTCTTCAGTAAATTTGCAGCTTGATCTTTTATCAACTCTACTAATATCATTAATTTGTGATATTCTGGAACCTTGATAGTTTGTTATTTTTAGTAATATCCCCGAGTTCTTTTCCTCAGATGTTGTTGAAGACACTTCTGGAGAGCTAGACGTATAAATTACGTCTTCATCTTTTTGATTATATGTAAATACATTATCAACACTAGATTCGCAAGAATGTGCGGTATCATCTCTAGTTTTCGCAAAAAGATCTACTGAATGCATACTTTCACGCTCAATTTTATCAACATTACTGTCAACCACAATATCTAAAGCATTTCTTTTACTTTGGTAAGGAGGATATGTTTCCATGTCCACATTTTCTTTGTTTTCTGGAGTCTCTTTCGAATTTACTTTTCCAGAAGGAAACATTGCATCCATATATTGTGGGACATAAGGTGACACTGGTGGCTCATTAGATTCTGATAGCATTTTTTCTAAAGAATCGTTATCATAATACCTATCATACTCTTCAGAGACGCGAGTTTCTCTGCTATATAAAGTTTTATTTACATCCATTTGTGGAGTTTTATACAAGGTTTCTACGAATAGAGCGTCATCATTGCACATTTTCTCACCGTATATGAATTTAACTTTGTCAGTGTGCTCACTGCAACTGAAAACACCAGACTCATCGTTATCAGACAAGGCGTCATCTTTTGGAGAAGATGGCCCACAGATTTCAATGTCTTCTGCAATATAATCACTGATAACTGTTTCAACACAACCAACATCTTCATCCCAAGATTCTTCGATTGTTTTATCTTCTTCACAGTCCAACATGAAGGAATCTGAATTCTCACACGCGTTTTCTTGTTGTGGACTTAATGCTACTTCCGTCAATGTCTCTATATTTTCATCGTGTTTTGTACAGCTGCTTTGTATTTCAGTTAAACATTCTTCTGATAGTTCTGTATAACACATTTTTTCTGGCTCCTCGTTTTCTTCCTCAGTTATAATACAGCTATTATCTATTAAAATACAAAACGACACATTGTCTTCGTTATAGAAAGAAGAAACAGAGTTTCGTCGGTTATGATTTATGATGCTGCACAAGTTTTGTGCTAGTAAGTTATTTTCAACAGCATTCATTTTTCTGCGCTTAAATGGCCAGATAAATTGAACATTCTCTTCACTATCCTGTTTGTTCCGTTCATCATTATTGTACATATTTAATGCAGAATCTGATAATGATCTCTTAAGTCGCTGAGACTTTTTATACGAAACGCCATTTGCTTGTAATCCATTAAAAGAAACTCCCACATGTTCAAAGTTATCTGATGATTCTAGTTCTGCATCTTTATCTTCGGGTTGGTCGCCACAAGGCTCTGTCTCTTCTTGGAACGACTCACACAATACTTCTTCTAAATTAGAAGAAGTGTCGGGTGCTACACATTGAGATTTAATATCACTGCTAAGTTGCGTTTCCGAATTGATGTCTGTATTTTCATTATTAGCACATTCAGATTCTCTAAATGGATCGATAGTGGTGGTTTCGTTGATTTCATGATTGACCAGTGGAATGCTAGCAGTAGCTATGTCATTGACTTCATCCAGAGCGTGCTCATTTTCTTTATGATTAATTGTCTCATCTTTGGTAATATATTCACATTCGAAGTGATCCTCTGAGTTCACAGTTTCGCCTAGATTTTTGTTTAAAACGCGTGAATTTAAAACACCGGTAACAACTGTTTCGTCCACTGTATCATTAGAATTGCCTTGTTCTTCATTCATATCTTCTGTAGCATTTTTATGAGACCCTTCTTCTTGTGGTACTGTTTTATTTATCTCAAAATCAGAATCATTCTGATTATTATAATTTTCTGAAGTAACTTTTTCGAGTAGTACTGATTTTCTTGCCTCAAAATCAGAATCCTCATAATCATAATTATTTTCTGTAGTAACTTCTAATGGTACTGGTTTTCTTATTTCTAAATTAGAATCATCACGATCATGATTATTTTCGGAAGAAACTTCTTCCAGTGGTACTGATTTTATTGTCTCAAAATCAGAATCATTATAATCATAATTATTTTCTGTAGTAACTTCTAATGGGCCTGGTTTGCTTATTTCAAAATCAAAATCATCACTATCTACATTATTTTCTGAAGTAACTTCTTCCAGTGGTACTGATTTTCTTGTTTCAAAATCAGAATCATTATAATCATAATTATTTTTTGTAGTAACTTCTAAAGTTACTGGTTTTCTTATTTCAAAACCAGACTCATCATTATTTTCTGTAGTAACTTCTTCAAGTGGTACTGATTTTGTTGTCTCAAAATCAGAATCATAATAATTATTTTCCGTAGCAACTTCTTCTAATGGTGCTGGTTTTTTTGGCTCAAAATCAGAATCACCATGATCATAATTATTTTCTGTAGTAACTTCTAATGGTACTGGTTTTCTTATTTCAAAATTAGAATCATCACGATCATCATTATTTTCGGAAGAAACTTCTTCCAGTGGTACTGATTGTATTATCTCAAAATCAGAATCATTATAATTATTTTCTGTAGTAACTTCTAATGGACCTGGTTTGCTTATTTCAAAATCAAAATCATCACTATCTACATTATTTTCTGAAGTAACTTCTTCCAGTGGTACTGATTTTCTTGTCTCAAAATCAGAATCATTATATTCATAATTATTGACTGTAGTAACTTCTAATGGTACTGGTTTTCTTATCTCAAAATTAGAATCTTCATTATTTTCTGTAGTAACTTTTTCTAGTGATACTGATTTTCTTGTCTCAAAATCAGAATCATAATTATCATAATGATTTTCTGTAGTAACTTCTTCTAATGGTGCTGGTTTTTTTGACTCAAAATCAGAATCACCATGATCATCATTATTTTTTGTAGTAACTTCAAATTGTTCTGATTTTCTTATCTCACAATCAGAATCATCACGATTATCATTATTTTCTGCAGTTACTTCTTCTATTGGTACTGATTTTCTCATCTCAAAATTTGAATCATCATTATTATTTTTGTTTTCTATAGTTACTTCTTCTAGTGGTACTGATTTTCTCTTCTTAAAATTAGAATGATCACGGTCATTATTTTCTGTAGTTACTTCTTCTATTGGTACTGATTTTCTCATCTCAAAATCAGAATCATCTTCATCATTATTTTCTGAGGTAACGACTTGTGGTATTGATTTTCTCTTCTCAAAATCAGAATCATCATGATCATCAATATTGTCTGAAGTAACATCTTCAATTGGTACTGATTTTCTCATTTCAAAAACAGTAACATCGTGATCATTATTTTCTGTATTAACTGCTTCTGCTGGTACTGATTTTCTCATCTCGAAATCCGTACCCTCGTGATCATTATTATTTTCCGAAGTAACTTCTTCTATTAGTACTGATTTTCTCATTACAAAATCAGAATCCTCGTGATCATCATTATTTTCTGTAGTTACTTTTTCTGATGGTACTGATTTTCTTGTCTCCAAATTAGAATCATCGTGATCATAATTATTTTCTGTCGTTGCTGTTTCTATCGAATCTATCAAATCATAGTTTTTAGTGTCCATGTCATTTTTCTTTGTTGTATTGTTACAACTCCCTTCGGGAAACGTAAGTAATTTTTGAATCGAAGGTGAATACAATTCTTTGCCGCCATACCATAAGTTTCTTCGAATCGGTTCTTTAAATTTGTATTCTATGTCCTCATCGACTGACGGATCAATGTCACATACATCTGTATTTTTTGGGCTTCTCTGTATATCTTCACAATATGTTTCTTTGTAATTTTCTGAACTGCTCTGTGTATCTTCACAATATCTTCCTTTGAAATTGTCTTGGGTGCTCCTTGTATCTTTGCAATATGTCTCCTCAAGATCCTTTAATTCTTTTCTGTGGTCTGAAGGATCTTCTGATGATTCAGATGTACTGTCTTTAATTTTATCATTTATGTCATCGATTACATAATCTTTTAAAATTGTATGCGATTCTGAACTTGTATTCAAGTCGGGACTATCACAACTATTGAAGCATGTTTCTTCACTTGTTAGGAGATCTTTATTGTAAGGTGTTTGATCAGTCACCATGTGATGGCTTATTTCGTCTGGATTATTAATATCTGAAGTGTCAAGATCCGTTTTAGTTTCACTTTCTACGGGACTATTCAATTTATCAACAAAATTATGATTTCCACTGAAGTCTTCGTCTATCGCAACGTTTCTGGTGTTTTCAGCTGTGTCCATTTCATATTTTTCTTCTAAACTTTGCATAAGATTTGATGACATTCTGGAATCAATTTCCGTTAAAGTATAGTTTGTGTCTTCGGCCAATTCGTCTATCGTTGAGTCCTCACTGTTGCAGATTTCCTTTTCACAGTTTCCACTGTTAATGTTACTTACAAATTCATTGTCAGGTACTTCTCTTTGTGAAGCCGATCGGGCACATCTAATATCTGCAATCATATCCTCCGCGCCATTAGATGCACATTTGTTTGTCTCGCTTTCTATATTTTGATAGCTCTCATTACTGGCTGGGATTTCTTTGAAGGCTACTTCATAATTATATTTATTCATTTCTGTGATTGGTTTAGATAAATCCTGACTGTCTTTTATAGAGTCAAATCTAGAAGTTGCATCTTTATTATTCACATTCCTCAATTTTTCATTTTGTTCAGTAAATATAGGAAGTAAATGAACCGAATCACATGAATTATCTTTATTTAATGTGTTTAAAGGATTTTCTTCGATGTGTGTTGAAGTATTCATTTGTGACTCAATTTTTGATTCCATATACTCAGTACTGTTAAGGATGCCTGTTTTGTTCAAACTGAAGTCTATTGCAATTTCTATGGGCAACTGTTTCTCTTTTTCTGCCACTTGGAGATTGATGGTATCAGGTGGATTTTTTTCATTACTTGAAAGGCTTCCTTGTGACGTCAGATTTATTGGAGTCTGCTGAATATCCATTATCACTTTATTAAAGCCATTTGAAAAATCCAAATTTTCTTCATGATTCTTTATGTTTTCCGGATTTTTTATGATAACACTGTCAGTTCTGAGAGCATTAACATTCTGTGGTAAAAGGGTTTCCTTGGGCTCAAAAGTTTTAGATTTACGGTATTTACTCAATTTAGAAAACTCTTTTTCTGAGTCAACCATGTATGGTGATTTATCGATAATATATTCTGGCCTAGATGGATTTGCATTATTGAATTTATCATTAATTTGGTTGGGTGATTGATCCAATACTTCTAGTGTTGGCAGGTCCCTTATTGAATTTGCTAAAACGGTTTTATCACCTTTATTAGCATTAATGAATTGTTGATTGACTTCAGGGAAGTTCAATTCAATATCATTATCAAGTCGAGGTAGTGAGGCTAGACATAAGCCAGAGTTACTTTCCAAGTCGTGTATACTGTAGCTATTTTTCATTGGGTCAATAGAGTTGGTGTTGGAAAATTGGGTATTTATCATTTTGCAGCTTGGAATTCTTAAATTTTCATTCATATTCATATGGTGATCAGTTCTTGTCATCATGTTACAATCAGTATTTTCATTTATGCCATTTAACATAGGTGATCGCAGCATGACTGGATTTGCCACTTTCTCTATTGACCTCTCAACCAAAAGGTTTTGGACGGGTGCTGCAACTTCTACATTGAGCATTTTAGGACTACAAGGCTTTATTTCAAAATTACATCCAACATCTTTATGAATGACAGACTGGCTTATTTTAGATTCCACATCCAAAGGCGACACTGGTCTCGTAGGTATTACCCCTGTCGCGTGTTTCAGATGACCTTTCATTGGTAAATGGTACAATGACTCTTTAGGGGTAGGTGCCTTGTAGTTTTTCATATGTGACGATTCTATCACTTCTTCAAACTGATTGAGCAATTCAATACTATTATATCCTTTAATATTCTCAGGTAATTTAGAAACTTTTTGAATATGTTCATATTTTGCAAGTTCCTCACTGGGAACATTCACCAGCCCAAGGACATATAGTTGTTCCTGTGTCTGCTGACTATTCATAGCTTCATGTGAGTGTAACTTGCCAAAATTGTTTTTATCACTAGAACCTGTCTGTATTGTTATTTCTTTAGATCCATTTTCTTCTTGCTCTTCATCACCTTCATTCCACATTTGCAAAAACTGTCTAACATCTATTTGCTTTTTGTCTTTGGATGTATTATTATTACAATTCAATTGTGACTTTGGAATCATAGGCAATGTTCTAACTATTGGTCCATATCTATTTTCATAATATTTTCTAAGATATTCATTTGGTATTCTGTTGATGCCAGAATCAATACTTCGAACACTTGCAGTTGATGATTGGCTGACATAACCACAGTCTTCTTGAGAAGTTCCAAGAGTTTGTGTGGTATCATTACTGGTATTAGAATCAGTGGGTGAAATTGCTAGTGTGTTGGGTGAAAACACAGGTGCATGTCTTGACATAGGATTATGTATATTTAAATTAGGGTCCATGTTTCTAAAATGGGCCATATGTTCATAATTTTTGATTTGTTGGTTGTCTTTCTTATAATATGGATTTGGTGGTATGTTATGCATATTTAATGCTGAATAATTAGGCATTATTACTTGGCTTTTCATGGGCATTCTTGTCATTTCATTGATAAAGTAGCTTTCAGATGGGGGATAAATTTTGGGTCGACTACTTTCATATTCAATATATGCTTTAGCATTGCTATCATAAGGTAGTTTGTTAGGAGGTATAGATTTCAAATGAGCATCAGGTGGATATGAATGCATCTTACTTTGGGGACTGTTTCCAACTACTGGTCCATAGTTCGGATGGATTACTTGGTTACGATATTGAATATTGTAGTTGGGGCCTAGACCTTGAGGATTTCTTTGATAACCTTCCATAACAGGTTCAGCAACTCGGCTATCCAGATACTTAATTGGAGGATATGGGGGATAGGGGTGAGGGGGCAGAGGTTTCTGTATTTCATATTTATGAGAGGGAAAACCAGGTGGGGGATGGAATGGATTAGCATAATTACCAATGTATTCATACCTTTGCTGAGGATACCTTTCCTTTGAAGTTGGATACGGCTTGAAGCGAATGTTTCCTTCTTGATAGTATGGATCAGCATACACATAGCCTTGTTCCTCTGGAACAGTTCTATGAGGTCGCGGCACTACCGGACGGGGACCGGCACAGCTGGGGTACTCTTGATATTGGTACAGTTCAGGAGTACTGTACATCCTTGTAGAACGTAAGTTAACACTGCCCGGAGGCCATCCATGGGGAGCAGTCCGGGTATGAGTGGGATTTGCACTAGGTAAACACATTTCAGGGTTCCTAACATTTTTATGTTCATTACTACTAGGATTAACAGCATAAGGCACATCACAGAACTTTGCCTCTGGCGGCATGTTTAACTTTATATTTTTAGATAGACCATTGCTTCTATCTGATACTTGAGCATAATTGGTGTCTTCATTTACTTTGATAGAGTTGTATGTAGGTGGCACCATGATACGCTGCATGTTTTCTTGGAATGTTTGTCTTGGTGATATGTTTCTTGTGGGGTTCTGGTAATTGGTTAGCTTATGGGGGTATTCGGGTGGTCGTCGATACGCGGTGTCCATGCATGGCCATGGCTCGGCAGGACCTTTTTTTATGAGATAAGCTTCGCTGGCGGCGGGCGGAGGCACGACTCGGTCAGGTCCGATGACGGCACACGGCCGCGCGTTCGGCACATCCACTTTGCCCAATGAGTTAGATCCAATATCTTGATATGACTTATTTCTGTCACAGTGGAGTGCGATACTGCCGCCTTGAGAGTACTTGCTGCCGTCATTGTTGCGTTCACTCACAGCAGACTCGGTCCTCAAGTCTTTAGCATCCATTGCCACGGTAACTTGGACACATATTCGTATTCGGTGTTAACATCTTCAGTTGAAGGTTAATTCAAATTCCTTGGAACACCCAATAGCCAGAGGTTGCACAAAACCATTTCTATTCTGAAATATAAACAAAATATCAGATAGGCGAAGTGACAACTGTCAAAACAATATGCCACATATGCCCCCTAGATTTGGGATACAAAGCTTAACAATTCGAGTATCAACTTTTAATATCAAATATACCTTTAGTATTTTTTCTAATTTCATGAAACATCAATATTATTTCCAAGGAAACACCGATTTATTACGTTTTGAAGTCGCCCATAAATTATGATGTTACCCAAACAAAAAAAAAACAATACACCGCAGGGTTGTGCGTAGATCACAGAGAATACAAATGTCTTTTAATTTCTTATAATATTTCAAGTACATTATTTTTTCATTCATACCAAAAATCAATTTTATTTATAAAGATTAATCACCTCAAAATGGCTAAAAATGATACAAAATATCATAAGGTTGAGTTAGTCGATTTTGCCGTATTCATTTTAGTGACTATTCGGCAAGCGTTGATTGCATATGCGGTAGATGCAAGCTGCTAATAGTATAGATATCTGTGGATGTAAGAAATTAAAAGACTATAAAGGCTCAATTACACCTTTCGATTTCAAGGGACCCAATTTAGGAACAAGCTAAATAAGAAGTAGGAAGCTAGCGATTACACTATCCTAAATTGAACTCCTAAATCGGAATCCTAAATCGAAAGTGTTGCCAACTCTTACAAATTCAAGCCCTTAGACAGAATATCAAAAGTCGCTAGATAGTCGAGCGAACCAAAAAAGAAAAAGAGCGGACTAGATGTTTTTTCAAAGGGACCTTGGAAAATTTTATTTTAATACCCTAGTACCTACCTTTATAATAATAGTCCATTTGTGGTGACAAAGTCGCTAATTTTAGCGACACTTAGCTCTAAATCGTAGTGATGCACAACGACTACTATATACTGGGTAGTGATGCGATTACACTGGACAGTGTAAATCGCACACAACACAATGAAGTCAAATCGGGACCTCCCAATCTCACTAAATCGGTCACTAACTGCTCTAACTGCTATTACACCTTCATGTTTCCTAAATTGTGTCTCTTTAAATCGGAAATTGTAATTGAGCATAAAAGGAACACGTTCCTTACTTTTTGACAACAGGATAGCTGTATGAGGTTTATGATAGGTGCCATAGGTGGAAATGAGATGTAGCAGCTTATTATGTCATGATTGTCATGTCTGTCAGTTTGACTTTGACAGTGACGAGTGACTGCGTGCACAATCGTATCATTTGTAATTTCACGAAATACAAATATTTTTATTTTATTAAAAGCAGTTAAGAATCCTCCGGAATGAAATATATATCTGCTAGTTTAATATTGTCTATAATTTTTGCAGTTTATGTTATTAATACTATATGGACATTAGCTGAAATATTTATACCGCCAGATTGTAGTCGTGGCGAGCGATGTTTTTCATCCTATTTAACTTCAAACCCCGTGCAGCATCTAGTTCTGTATACTTCTGTAAAAGAGCATCCATACTTAGACGGTTCTAGTGTGGAAAGTGTCTCAAAAGTGTATACTTCTCTCAAGTTTGACTATCGAAATCCGGCAACTTTGTAAGTATTTTCCGCCCATGGGTCCGGCACAAAATCTGTAGTGTTTTTTCGTGAGAGTGTATTAATTTTGACTTGTTTTCTAGTGATATTACATTGAAAGTGCCACGTAAAACACGCAACAATGGAACTTTGTTTATGCATGCAGTTTTATTGGATGACGGCCGCTTATACAAGGAATTTGACGAGATAATTCGCACGGAGTCCATACACACTCTCCCCCTGGTCACTCATACGGAACCACAAGCTGCTACATTCAATCTTCTTCAGCAAAATGTAAGCTATTTAAACGTTAGTTTATATCAATGCATTCAACCAGGTAGTCATGGTCTATTAATTTTATGTTATATTCCAGAACGAGGGCAAGAAAAATATAGAAAAGAAAGCAGTTCGTCCATATTCTCACATAACTACAGTAGCTCCACTGTCCATTCTCACAGATGATCTAAGACTGCCCAGTAACAAAATACCTGGGGAACTGTATCCTTACATAAGGTAACATTTTTATGATTATACTTTTCAAGATGTAACTGCAATTTAAAACCAATAATGTAATAAGTTTTTTTGAGTGAAGAAGCTATTCTACCTTACCCCATTTAAAATTCTGTTGAAGGTGAGTATTGCAGTGTGCTGCTTATGAATTTAAGTCTTAACTTGCAGTGTTTAGGATATAGTTTCATGTTCATTAGCATAGTCAAGTCCAATAAATTACTGGAGCATGTAACTTCACTATTCAATACTTCTTATCTGTTCAATACAACTTGTATTGAACTCAACAAGCACAAGTTGTATTGAATTCAAGCCACAATTGACACAAGATGTTCTTGTTTGTTCAGACTGCTTAGTACAGTAACTGGCAAACTTCTTGATGAGTAATGGCACTGATGGTGCAGGTCCCGCCTTTGTCTTGTATACCTCATATATTCCTCAAATGAAGTCTTATTGATGGATTTGTAAATGCTCAAGTTGTTTGCTGGCTACTATACCTGTGAGTGACCAGAGACAGGAATGGGGGTGGTTTCATGTCCCTAAAGACCTGCTTGACTTACTGTACTTTAGAAATTGAAAAGTAATTCAAAAGTGACTCTTAAGTTCTAGTCCTTGTATTCAGCAACAAGGTTGGTGACGTTGTATACAATTTCACTGTTTTTGTCTAAATATCTCAGGTTTAGGTTTTTTCTGTGTGTACCCTCAAAACCATGGGTCACTAAATGGCAGAATGCGGTACTGATCTGGACCACTGACCTATTCTGTGTGGACCTAGAAGAACCTTAGAATATCAATGTAAAGATGTGTGGTAAATAAAAAAAAATAAAAAAAAAGTTTGTTCTCGTCTTACCAATGACCATCTCCAGGATTTAATGGCAATAGCTTGCACCAACTCAACTCCTGACTTCAGACGGACTGTTTTGTCATTTTTCGCATTAATATTAGGTACTTACTTTGCTATTTTTAATTAGATATATCTTTAATCTTCTATACATAATATAAATCAGAGTCACTTTACGCATCTTTCTATTTCTCCATTAACTCCTCCTAAACGACACAACAGAGTTCAGTTTTTACTAAAGAAATAGTGATAAACGAGGAAGATATGCGTGTATTATTTATACCCGTGCGGATTTAGGATGGGTCGCTAGTAAAAAATATTCTAATTTAGTAAGTAAGTAAATTTTATTTCACAAAAAAGACTAGCCTATAGGTAACATTAGTGTTGAAATTACATTCATGGTAGTGGCTGTTTTACGTAAATAAGACCCCTGTCCTTCAAACTAGGGTATTATCCTGTAACTTGAAGAACAGTGTAGTTACTTTAAATGGGTTGATACAGATCCTTGAAAACAGTAGATCATTAATTCTGATGTTAACTATACAATCTTATTTATATCAGGTAGGTAGAGGTTTATAGTGAGGAGTGTTTATGAAAGTGTGTTGTATGGGGTTAGTCTGAAAGCAGTTGTGTGTGAGTGTCTAATTGTTTGGGGAACCAGACAAGTAAGTGAAAGATTTTATTTTAGAGTTTAACTTAATTTAATATTATAATTAGATAATTTGATTTTATAATTTATTTTTTATTTTTAATTTCTTTTAGTTTTAATTATTTGGTGACATTGCAATCTTGGTTGCTGGTCATCATCTACCAAACAGACTGCGACAGATTTATATTTTTTTTAAAGGACCCGCAATGAAACTAATTGGTGATCCCTGTTCTAAACATTGTAAACTGTGCCTGTTGTCTGTCAATCTTGGTGGGTTAAATGTTTGAGCGCAAGGTTTAAAGATAAAATGAACTACCTATACAAATACCAAACCATAAAATGCATAGCCTACATGAAAGTCGAAAATTATAATAATTATATTTCTTATTAATTTTTTTTTATTCCTGGTACACTGACCTGGCAATGACTTTTCAAAAATGTTGAATGCAGTTTTACATAATTTTGAAAACAGTCACATGTTCCCTGTGAGTATCTGACTACTACTTATTTTTCCGACTAATGGCAATCACAGATAGTGTATCTTTTACTCAGTGAAATAGTTTTTGTAATTGGTTCAGGTCTTTCAGAGATCACCTTTTAAAAACATATATTCAAACCATTTTACCTCTTTATAATATTAGTTGACCACCAGCTTTTCCAGTGGTGGCCCAGTGGTATTGGCCGCGACTTACAAGTTGTAGGTCGTGAGTTCAAACCCAGGCAGGCGCTTTACTTTGTGTAAACTATTTCATCACCACTGCTCTCAAAACGGTGAAGGAAAACATCGTGAGGAAACCGGCATGTCCTAGAACCAAAAATTCGAAGACATGTGACATCCACCAACCCGCACTGGGCCCGTGGATTACGGCCCACACCCTCTCACAAAGAGGAGGCCTGTGCCCCAGCAGTGGGGACAATAAAAGGCTGATGATGATGATGACCAGCTTTTCTTAATTAAATTGCATCTCCTCTTTCAGGGTCAGAAGCGGTAAATTCCTGCCTATACTACAACACAATGTGTTGAAGTCAAGGTTAGCACATTACCAACTGCTAAACACCAGCTCAACGAAAGTGAATATAACGGTGAATGTGTCGCCGACATCTTACGGTTCCTTGAGGTTGGCTCTACATGTCCGGTTGGCGTTAGAACAGCTGTTTTCTCTTGGCTTCAGTGAGAAAGATGTTGATGACGTAAAAGGAATATTCGCTGACACCAACTTGTATTTATTATCAGCTACAGTGTTGATTGCTAGTTGTCATGTAAGTATGACTACGCAACTTTTACCAGACACCAAATTAAATCGAACAACGGGATTTTGCTATTGTCTTGGTGAGATTAAGCACGCGATTCTTAAGGCTGCAGTCTTGCAAAATTCACTCGCTGCGAATTATTTGCGCAAATTTGTAAATTTTTTTTAGACAAACTAGTGTAATAACACGAAATATTATTATTGCACATAAATAACCATAATATAATTAATAGCTAGTTATTTTTTTTAAGTTCATTTAGGTGGATTATGTTAGGTAAATCAAGCGTTGAATGCAGCTCTTTCGTGCCCAACATCATTTCGAGTTGTGTTTGTGCGCTTAGTATAAGGCAATAAAGAATTAATTTACAAATCTGTTCAGCGCATAATGAGCTCAACATGCTGATCTCCAAAATGCGCTGATTAGTTTTTTCTAATTATCTTTCATTTTCATAATACAGAGGTCTTAATTTCATCAAAATTCTCTGTTTTAATCTCTTAATAAACGGGTTTTTTCATAAAAACTATGCATCGTAAGTATGTAATAATAAGATTATTTTGATGCCAAGAGTTCAATAAAGCAAATACAAAAATAAAATGCACCTAAATCACCTTACTCTAACAATAATAATAATCTCAAGAGACCTCCAAAAAAAAGAGTTTATAAACAATAATTGCAAGAGAAATTCCTTAGTGGCCAGTGCACGGCCGGAGCGATCAGACGTGTGGTCCACGACGAATTTAGACTGTTCCCTCTCGCTCTAACTTTGCTCTCGCTCTAACGTAGGTTGCGCACCGTTATGACTGTAAAGTTGCTCTACTTTATTATTTGATGTATATAATTTTTCGAGTGTTTTGTAAATATTTGTGTTTTAGTTATAGTTTTTGTAAATATTTGTGTAACAGTACCTAATAGTTTTGTGAAGATTTGATTTCAATATGGATCGTAAACGTAATAAAAAATATGCTTGTACGAGAAAAAGAAAATTGGGTTCAAACGTAGAAGTGATGAAAAGAAATAGAATCCAAAGGTAAGTAGAATTGTTTACAGTATTCATACGGAACCCTAAAAACGAAAGTCAAAAGTGGATATGTGAGTTATTGGTCCTCAGCTCCTCACTTGCTATCGATATTATGTGTTCTAGTGTGTTTATGTATGCTGTGAGGTGTATGTGAATGGGGGTGCGTGTGCGTGTGTATGTGGGGTGGGTGTGGGAGAGTGTGTGGTGGAGTGTTGGGTGACGGTGTGTGTGTGTTTAGTGTTTATGTTCTAAATGCGATTTGCGCGTGTGTATGTTTGTTTCCTCTAAACTCCGTTACGGCTGAATTAATATGGATAAAATTTTGTATGAAGAGACCCTAAAACTTGTATTACACATTGGCTACTTTTCGCAGCGGATGAAATCGCAGGGTGCTGCTAATAATATTAGTATTATGACGATTTTTTTATCAATACTTCTGAAAAATGTTCAAAATATGACTTATTTAATTTATTTCACAGCACCGCTGCTGGCTCTCGTCAACCGTTGGCAGATGTTAGCAATCTGTCAGAAGATCAAAATTTTAAGCCTACCTCTTCTACTACGGAAGTACCAGTGATGAATGAAAATATTGACAGAAATAAAAACGTAATAAAGTTAAATAAAAAAATTAACCGGAAACGAACATTTGAGGAGGCTTTTCCATTTCGCCGAATTTTCGTAAGAAAACGTCAACATCCTGTAATTACTAGCGATGACCAACCGCTACAAATTGAAAATGTAACAGAAACTACCAATGATGACGAACTGTTTTGCCTAGAAGGACGCAGAATCGTATAGATCAGATATTTTTTAGAAAATTTGGGGAAGATTGCTGATCATAACGAAAAATCATTCGGATGCAGGTATTCAAATCTGAAATGTATCAGTGAGCGACGTAAAGGTTTCATTTCAAAACTGCGTTTCAAGTGTGAACTCTGTAATTCCGAATTTGAAATAAATACTGAAGATCCGTCTAACACTTGTGATGTAAATCACGGTATCGTTGCAGGTATTATTAGTATTGGCTGTGGGTTGGGAAATTTAAATGAATTAGCAGGTAATACTGATATACCTGGTATGTCAAAAAATTTATATGCTCAAACAAGTAAAAAAGTTTACGAATGGTTCCATAAGACGGCAGTAGAAGAAATGGCCAAGGCAGGCATCGAAGAGGCGGAACATGCTAAAGAAATTGGCAGTGTCGACTGTGAAGGTACACCAATGATTGATGTAATAGCTGACGGGTGTTGGTCCAAACGATCTTTCCGAAATAACTATTCAGCATCATCAGGTGCAGCAGCAATAATCGGCGCATACACAGGTAAAATTTTATACCTTGGTGTAAAAAATAAATACTGTATAGTTTGTGCAAAAGCAGAAAATAAAAAAATTGAACCTGCAAATCACATGTGCTATAAGAACTATTCTGGTAGCTCTTCCAGTATGGAGTCAACGTCGCTTGTTGAAGGTTTTAGTAGCTCTCTTGAAACTCACGGTCTAATATATGCTAGACTGATATCAGATGGTGATTCAAGTACTCATAAAAAAATATTAGAAAGCAATCCATATAAAACCTGCAAGGTTCAGAAAATTGAGTGCAGAAACCACCTGCTGAGAAATCTGTGTAACAAACTGAGAGCACTTACTAAAGATACTCATATTCCTATCCAATTAAGGAAACTTTTAACTGACTTCAAAATCATGAAGTTACGCAGATACACAGTGCGGGCTATAAAGCTAAGGAAACACGAAGACCTGACTGACACTCAAAAAATAGTTAAACTTCGTGCAGATATTTTGAATGCATTAAACCATTCTTTTGGTAGTCACTCTGATTGTGATGATGCTATATGCCCAGCAACTGACAAAACCGACCGAAATACGGCACTTGATGTAGGTAACACAATTTTGTGGAGGAAAATGAGTCAAATTGTCTTGTTTTTAGCTGGAAACGCTAAAAGTCTTATTTATGACGTTGATAGCAATCTTGCTGAGACATTTAATTCAGTGATTGCCAAATATGTGGGGGGGAAACGAATAAATTACACACTTAAAAATTCATACCAGGAAAGGTGTTCCGCTTCACTTATTTCCTTTAATACCAAGCAACCAATAAACGCTATCCACAAATGCGTATTTAACAAACCTACTGGCAAATACACAAATGTATATGAGGCACAAAAAGCCAAAAGAAAAGTTTACAAAAGAGCATTTCGAAAAAAAAACCGTAGATATATGAATGATCCTGATTATGGACAGAAAGCTCAAAGACCAGATATGACCGATGAAGATTTTCAGATGACAAGAAATGAATTTTTTAAACAAATGGAACTTTCTGACCAACAAAGAGAGGAACTACAGAGACAGACGGTAGACCAAAGTTCTAGTCAAGAATGGTTAGAGAACAGAAAAAATAGGTTAACCGCGTCTATCTTTGGAAAAATATGTAAACGGAAAGAAAACATTAGCTGCGCTCCTTTAGTGAAAGCTATTGTGAAACCGCAAAACCTTTCAAATGTCCCATCGATCACTTATGGTAGAGATAATGAACAAACAGCATTAACCCAGTTATCTCTGCAGGAAAACGTCACAATTGCCCGCTGTGGTCTTTATATTCATAAGACACTCCAATATTTAGGAGCCAGTCCCGATGGTATTTATAAAGACAAAGATGGAAAAACAGGACTGGTAGAAGTGAAATGCCCATTTTCTGCAAAAAATATGCAAGCTGAAGTAGCTATAAAAGCAAAAAAAAATAAAATTTTGGAAGTATAACACTAGGAAAAATACGTTTGTAATTGACAAAAACCACGATTATTATTTCCAAATTCAGGGCCAATTAAACATTACGGAGATGGATATGTGCTTATTTGCTGTATGGACTGGAGATGAGTACTTGATGAAAGTCGAATATATAAAAAGAGACCCTACGTTCTGGCACGATAAAATGGTAGGCCCATTGTCTAAATTTTATTTGCATTGTCTGCTTCCTGAGCTAATTGATTCCCGCCTTGAACGCTCCATGCCAATAAAAGACCCGCCATATATCATTCAAGGTATTGAGAAAAAAGTAAGAAGAAATAAGAACGCGTCCACGTCTTCTGCCGCAGACGCTGCCATTCAGGAAAAGTAATTCCTGCAAAGAATAGTCGTTACACAGACTTATGTAAATTTTGCGAAACAATGAAAGGAAAAAAGAAACAATAATTTTGTGTTTAATAACTACTTCTTAGAGCATTATAATAAACTTGCTTTACATGAAAATATGGCGTATGTATTCTTTTGACCTTAAAAATAACGCTTCGTACTCACACTCATAGGCTCCTCCCACTATAGTTTTCCAAGTCGGGGATACTACAGAACACACAAAAACACGGACAACTAACACAGACTCAAGCTCCTACCATTCAAACCAAATATAAATAAATATTATCTACTCTCATACCGTAAAATGCGAATTGTGAACTTCAAAACGAGTTTATAGTGACATAATTTATGAACACAATAGGTACCGAAATTTAAAAATAGAATAATATTATATCACTTTTTTCCTAACAAAATAATGTTGTAAACTTCTAATAGTATATTATGATACAAGTGAGCAAAGTTGCTCACGAGGCTGTGGGTCGCAGCCCGAGCCGTTGGCGAGATCGTAAATCAGCAGAGTGTCTAGTGAGTAAGTTGCTCACGAGTTTCATCTGCACTTTATAATTGTCTGTAGTAGTTGCTTTAGCGCATGCGCAGTGAAGTGCTGGGTTTTGGCGCCATTCATACGTTTTATTGTATTAAATTTCGTGGGATTTTTTTTATTTAGGTTCAATAAGTTTACACCTAATGTATGAGAGTAGATAAACTATTGTATGAAACTAGGTATTAAAACACTCGTGTATATACTATTAAAAACCGAGCCGTATTAATACCCCTCATTATAACACAGTTTCATAAATTACTAATATTGAATAATACTTAGTAGAGCAACTTTCCGACCGTGTCAAAATTGTTAAATAATACTACGCTTGGTAGGATGAATGCGGGGACTGCGGGGAGTCCGAGTACAAACGCTCGGTGCGTGGACTGGCCGCACGCGATTCTTATATTGTGCATTAGAAGACTACGCCCTTAACCTCACAGTTTATTTTGATAACATAATCTGTTTTTAGTGTTGTGGCTATTGTTTTGTGTTGTCTGGTTGGTGTATAAAGGTATAAGGTTAGTATATTAAGCTTTTTGGCACTCATTTCCTAAGGAAATGAGTGCCGAAGAACCCCCTGATGGGGGTGGAGGGACGCCTTCAGATATGGAGGTTGTGGAGTGTTCCCAAAACACTGGTCGCGTAGGATCGGATATTAGAAAACGCCCCGGAGTACCGGAGAGTTTTGTTGACGCGAAAAGAAATAAGCCGCCGTCTGACTCAATTCAGTCTGGTATTTACGAGACCGGGTTTTGAGAGCGACTCAAAAATGCTCTATAGCGATAGTGACAGAGCTCCCTTCACTGTATTTGTCTCTAGGTTGGAAACAGATTCTAAGCAAGGCCTAACCTTGAATGCTCTTAAGTTCACCCAATTTATTTTCACTAAAGGATTTAAAGGCAGTGTCAAATCTATGGGCCGTAACAGGATGTCGATTGATTTCGTGACATTCAAAGATGCCAACAACTTTGTCAGCAATCCCATTCTTATTGAAAACAAATACTCGGCAGCTAGCCCACGTTTTCTTGTAAGTCGCATGGGAGTTGTTAGGGATATTCCTACTGACTGGACACTATTCCGTGATTCCTACTGATTCCGTGTGCGCGCGCTCAACGCACGGTTGTGTGGTGCGTAAACAGTGACCAATTATCAATTTCGCAAATAAAGAAATAAGTGAAAGTAAAAATGGTGCAATGTAAGAAATGCAAACTGTTTCTATCTTTGACTAAAGATGATATAGTGAGATGTAAGGGTGAATGTGAAAATGTTTACCATAAAAAGTGTGCAACTAAAAAGTTCTTAAGCAATACTCTCTGCGAAGACTGCCAGACAAATAAAAGCAGCCCTAAACAGTCCGCGGTTGCTATGAAAATCACATTAAACCCTACAGAAGAGTCTGGAGAGAACGTTTTGGCTGAGGTAAATAAAAAGTTAGCGGTGATTTATAAAATGGAAAAGAAAATTGAAGACCTTGTTAACAGCGTTGAATTCTATGGTGACATGTATCAGACACTACTTGTTTTTAAAGAAGAAGCTCAGAAGAAAATAAAGGCATTGGAACAAAAAAATGTTTATTTGGAGAAGTGTAACAAGGCATTAGAAGAACGGGTACAGGAGTTAGAAATAAAAGATACAGAAAAAAACATTGAAATTCATGGATTAGAGAAGCATGAAAACGAAAATACTATATTATTAGTTCAAAAATTGGCACAGAAACTAAATCTAGACCCAAATGAAATTCAAGATGCACAGAGGGTAGGCCAGCAAAAACCAGATGACGTAAAGCCTAAGACTGTATTGGTCACGCTTCGGTCTAAATCTGCTCGCAACAGCTGGATGCTTGTAAAGAAGGAAAAAAAAATAACAAATAATAAAGTATATGATAATGGCAGTGAAAAGCGAATATACATTAACGAAGATTTACCAAAATACAAACGACAGCTTCTATGGACTGTAAGAAATAAGCTTAAGCCAAAAGGTTTTCAATATGTTTGGGTGCAGAATTGTAGTATCCTGGTCAAAAAAAATAGTGACGAAAAAAGGATCTATAACATTAGATCGGAAGAAGATTTACATAAAATCGATGAATGTAAATAAACACGCGTACATGACGCGGTGAGTACACACAAGGTGATTTCAAACAGCAACATTCGATCGTCTAAATAGCTTCTCCGGTAAATTGAATTTTAAACGATATTATGATATAGTAGCTCTAAATAACGACCAATCCCAAAATCTATGGAATACCCACATATTACATATGAACATAAGATCTCTTCGGAAAAACTTTAACGAGTTATTAATATTGCTTGATAAAAATAAATATACTATAGATATCTTAATACTAACCGAAATAAATATAAAGAAAGAAGAACTTCCACTTTATCAAATAGTAGGATATAAAACATTTATACATAATAGAGAAAAGAGAAGAGGAGGAGGAATATTAATATACGCTAAGAATGTACTGAATTTCGAAGCCAAAGTAGTAAACACAGGAGCAGTAGAAACACTTCATGGGCAATTGAAGCACGGGAAAAATAAAACACATGTAATCGCGATATATAGACCACCTGCCAAAAATAAATTGATATTTATTCGACAATTAGAGACGTTAGTTAAATCCGTACCAGCATCTGACAATGTTATAGTGATTGGCGACACCAATATAAACGTATTAAACAACACGGTTAATCCTACTGTAACAAGGTACAAAGACGCCCTGTGTGAATGCGGCCTGATGTGTGCAATACCGAGCGAAGAGATAACGCGCGAGGCGATCGCGGGCGGTCGACTTGAGATATCGTGCTTGGATCATATCTGGGTGCGAGAGGGATGGAGTGAGCATGATGTGTGTGCTTATGTGCTTGAGTCACGCATTACCGATCATCATGGAATCGGATTATTGTTGAACTTATGTGCGGGTGGAAGTGAAAACCAATCTGTGAGTGCCAATATCAATAGTATGCGCGAAGTGTTAAGTGAAAAAATTGTTAAACAAAAGCTGGACGAATACGAATGGGCCCAGTTAATAATAATACCGTGTCCGTTGTTATTGTATCAGACGATGTGTAGTGTATTTGATCGCATTTATAAGGAAAGTACAATTAAAATTAGCACAGTTAAGAAGAAAGTAATAAGACAGCCATGGATAGATAGATATTTATATACAATGTTATTGAGAAGGGATTATTTATTTAGAGTTTGTAAAGCGGATCCAAAGAATATGAACAAGCGATTAGACTATACAAAATTTAGAAATAAAGTGAATAAATTAACAAATTTGGCAAAAAATAAATATAGACAGGAACAAATTGTAAAATGTAATGGAGATTTTAGGAAAATATGGACAAATATAAACATATGGTTGGGTCGAAAAAAAACTAGCTTGGACGATGTCATTTTAAGGCATTTAGGAAAAACAGACTGTTTAAAACAGATTTGTACAAACTTTTCTAAAACGTTTACGGAGGAAATAAAGGGAATTAAACATGTTTGTAACTTGAAGTTTTTAGATAGAAATAAATATGTAAAACCGAGTGGGGTAAGCTATAGATATAATAAGGTGACTTCGTCAGATGTAGAAAAGGTCATTAGAACACTGTCCTGTGAGAAAGCACCCGGTTCAGATGGAATACGGGTGCAAGACATTATATACTTGTGTAAGCAAATAAGTCCTGTTATAGCTGCATTGGTGAATATGTCCTTTTCTAGCGGTATTTATCCTGACCAGTTAAAAAATGCAATTATACGTCCTATATACAAATCAGGAAGTCATTTAGAATATGGTAATTATAGGCCTATCGCAATATTATCTGTTATAGATAAAATAATCGAAAAAATTATTGTGGGACAGATTAGCGCGTTCTTAGAAAAACACAACATATTATGTGACACTCAGCACGGTTTCCGGAGAGGGCGCAACACTGTGTCTGCATTGTTAGGATTTTCAGATTATGTTAATGGCTGCTTAGATTCTGGTAAACAAGTTATAGCACTATTCATTGATTATAAAAAAGCTTTTGACACTTTAGACCATGAGATCTTATTACAGGCAATGGACGAATGTGGTATAAGCGGTCCCACAAATAATTGGTTTAAAAACTACCTCACTAATAGAAAAATAAGCACAATTATCTCCCGTGTGGTTGGGGAACAGGCGGATGTCGATTTGGGTGTGCCTACTGGATCGGTGTATGGCCCTATAGGATATATAATGCATGTGAACAGTGTGTCAAATGTCGTACAGAAATGCGAGGTGTTCATGTACGCTGACGATATGTGTCTTGTTTATGCCTCCAAAGATATCGCTGAGGTACAAAAGGCTATACAAGATGATTTTGAAAGTATTAGCAAATGGGCACATGACAATGGAATTATATTAAATTTGTCAAAGACTAAATGTATGCACATACACTCGCCATATAATCAAAATGCTAAATCTGTAAAAAATGAATATCTCACAGTGATAGGACATACATATGAATGTTTGCACAGAAATAAATATAATTGTAACTGTCAAAAATTGGAACATGTAGATAAATTTAAATATTTAGGTCTAACAATAGATAAGACCTTTAACTGGAGATTACATGTAAATGACATTTGTAATAGGCTAAGATTGGTGCTAAGTAAGTTTTACCACTTAAAAAATGTATTGAATAAGCAGACGTTAAGAATGGTTTATTACGCACTTGCCGACTCGCTAATAAGTTATGGACTTCTTGTTTACGGGCGAACATTTAGTACATATTTAAAAGATATTAAGGACATACAAATAAGACTGATAAAGTATTTAGTTAGTAAAAATGTTAAAGATAAGTGCAACAAAGAGTATGAGAAGTTATTTCCCATCTGTAAAATTATACCCATAGATAAAAAAGTAGAATATTTGGTCGGTCTGGAATATTATTATAATAATGAATATAAAGTTAATGTTAAAAACAAGTACAACACACGTAGGGTTAGAGAGAACAAACTGGTTCAACCACAGATAACAAATTATTATGGGAAGAGAACATCTAATTATTTGGTACCTAAATTGTTTAACAAAATAGATTTACTAAGAGAAAATGTAAAAACTAGTAAAGGAACACTTAAGACAAAATTAAAAAAACATTGTATAGGATTGCAAGCAGAATTAAACACATTGTGAAACCATAACAGTATAATATGTTATTATAAGTAGTAGTTAAGTACATAAGGTGGTTCATTTTTTTTATGTAAAAGAGCGCCTCTCGCCATCAAACGTAAAAGTTTGGCGAGTTTAAAAATAAGTTACACCTCTTTATTGTAATTTCATTAATTAAATAAATAAAAAAAAAAAAAAAAAAACTAGAGGAGCTAGTCCTCGCTATAGAAACCCCTCGTAATTGGGGAAGTCATTAGGGCTAATCGGCTTAATTTTAAAAACAAAAAAGAGGACTCTGTAACTTGGTCCCCATCATCAACTGTAGTGCTTACTTTCGCTGGTCAAGTTCTCCCAGAGAAAGTCTTCTGCTACAATGCTTCTCTTCCTGTCTCTATCTATCACCTCCCCACTATCCAATGCCGCAACTGCTTACGATTTGGCCATAATAATAATAATAATAATAATAATAAGTTTATTGACATAAAAGTTATAGGTACATGAGTGTGAATCCCCTGGTCCCTAAACTAGTGCTAACTGTATTATAGGGACCAGTGTCTTCGCCTGTTAAAGTTAATAAAGTATGTCAACAATAAATTTAAAAAAAAAAAAATTATAATAAAAATAAGGTTGTAAGAAATATTTAGTTCTACGAATACAATTGAACATTTGGTTAATCATGTGTGTTTGTGTTTTATGTGTTTGTGTTTGTGTAGTGTGTGGGTGTTTCGTGTGAATGTGCAGTTATGAATATTTAGTTACTTATTGGAGATTAGATTTTCGATTTCATCATAATTATACTGTTTGAGCCAGATTGTGAGTTTGGTTTTTAATTTTCGAACTGTATAGGTTTTGCAGTCTTTGGTAGTTTTCAGGAATATATTATATAATTTTGGAGCTAGAACACCAATATGACGTCTTGTAAAGGCAGTTCTAACACGCGGTACTGGGCAGCGGTCAACACGTTTTGTTGTGATAGGTAGTGCAGGTACGGTTTTTCTATGATATCTAATCAACATTTCGAGCACAAAGAGTTTCCTCACTGAAAGTACTTCTGCTCTTTCATAGACGTTCACTGTTGGGTGTCTAAAGGGCAAGCGCATAATTACCTTCAGTACTGCTCGTTGCGCCCTTTCTACTACAATCAGATGGTTCTTACATGTATTTCCCCAAGCGCAGATGCAATACCTGACTAGGCACTCACACAACGCACGGTAAGTTTGGATAAGAAGTTTGAAATTTGCCACACTTCGTAGGTTCTTAAATATGTAGATCATTCTTCTAATCCTCCCAGCAAGCGCAGTTGTATGAGTACTCCAGTCAAGTCTTTCATCTATTATTATACCTAGGTATTTGATAGAGGGGGTTCGGGAAAGCAAGTCGCAAGTACAGTTTAAGCGATTTTTGGTTCGGTTGCATGGGAACGAATGTATTTTTAGTGAAAAGTTTGGGCCTGGGTTTGTCAAATAGGACCTGCTGAAGCAAATATATTTAGTTTTAGAGGTGTTCAGTGAAAGAAGGCTATTTTCCAGCCATTGCGTTACCTTAGCTAACCCGTCCTCCGCCTCCTGGCGGACCATATCCCAGTTCTTCCCGTGGAAAACCATTACAGTATCATCCGCAAACATAAGGAGTTCCACTTGGGGTAGACTTAGACTAAAAAGGTCATTAATATAAATTAAAAATAAGGTGGGGCCAAGAGTGCTACCTTGTGGAACTCCAAATGTGCAGTGGCCACTGTTACTCTCATAAGCACTCAGTGCAGGTCTAAGCCTCGCTGTTACCGTTGCGCTCAACCACACCCTGGAGATAGCTGTAATGTTCCGGATATACAGGTCTCATGTCTTTTGTGTGACGGTGGAAGACATAAAGCCACTGATAATAAGTGCCCTGAACACTCAAGACAGAAGTCAATTAAAATGGTAATGTCTCAAGAAAACTTAAGTTACCGTGAGGCTTCAGTAAGGTTTCCCCGTCCCCGTAAATTGCCATACTCTAATGTTACAGCAGGTCCCTCCCAATCTAAACTATCTCAAGATTATCCTTCTGAACCCCTTCTTGCCTCGTCCCCTCTTAACACTCCTTCTTCTTCTCCATATGCATTCCCTGTTAAAACCTCCTATACCAAGACAGTTTATCGTTCCCCAAGACCTCGGCCAGAATTGGGCAAGTCATATGATACCCAAGCGTTTAAGTCCATGGTCTATACTCCTAACTCTTCTCAGCCTAATGGATGTGCTTTGAATTCCTCTTATGTTGAAACCACTCCCCTTCCCACTCCTAATGACAACTTGATAGAGCTCCTCGCTTGCTCCCTTATAAATATGCTGTCTAAATTTAGTGACGCAATACCGGACAATGTCGTTATATTAGTTCAACAACTCCTCGAATCCTGGACTCGCCAAAATGGAAAAAATACTTCAGTGGAATTGTAGATCCATTCGCAGGAAAAAACATGATATTATCTATCTTATAAATAGATATAATCCCGTTGTCTCTGCTGTGTCGGAGACATGGCTCAGGCCTGGATCTCTCTTTAGGGTTCCCGGATATTCGTGTCTTCGGGACGATAGAGACGACGGACGGGCGGGTTGCGCCCTATTGGTTAGCAGGTCTATCACTTATTCCCAGATTCCTCTTTCCAATCATGATACTGGTCTTCAAGTAGTGGCCATTAGAGCCATGGGCATATCCTATGTATCTGTCTACATTCCTCATCCTAATGCTGATATTTTAACAGAATTTAACTCTATCCTTTCTTCTATTCCTGACCCCCTGATTGTGTTGGGTGATTTTAATTGTCGTAACACCCTTTGGGGCTCTCACTGTAATGACCCCTCCTCCAGCTTTTTGCTAGACCTTTTAGATGATCGTAACCTTTGCATTCTTAATGATGGATCTGCTACCCGTAGGGTCTCCCCTACCCAAAATATTAGCATTCCTGACCTTACTTTCTCTTCACCTTCACTAGTGGTAACACTTTCTTGGTCTGTTCTCCCTAATTCATATGGGAGTGATCATCTTCCTATACTAATTTCACTCCCTAGTACTACCCCACGTTCTCCTCCCATTCAACCTCTACAAAAGTATCGCCTGTCCCAAGCTGACTGGTCTAAGTTCATGTCCCATTTGGACGCAGAACTTCAAAATTTTCCTCAAATAAATTCATCCAACTCCCTAAACCTATACAGTGATTTTGTTGATTGTCTGTTGAGAGCGGCCAATTCTTCAATCCCCCTTAAAAACTCTGCCCGACACCTAATACCTTCTCCTCCTTGGTGGGATGCTGAATGCACTGAAAGCGTCCGCAAACGTAAAGAAGCTGAAAACTCCTTGTCTTCTAGTTTAAATATGTCAGACTATTTAAATTTTAAAAAGACTTCTGCAACTACATGTAGGTTATTGGCAAAGAAGAAAAGATGCGGCTGGCTCAAGTTTTGCGAGTCTCTGTCTCCACGTTCTCCAGTTTCCCTTGTGTGGAAAAAAATTAAAATCTACCGTAGAGCTTGTGACAGTCAGCTTCCCGACATTTCTTCCAATGACCACGACACCTGGTTGGAAGACTTTATATCCACATTAGCCCCCCCCCCCCTTTGTTCCTAATTTTGAATGCCTTCCCACCATAGATCCTCCTGCTACTTCCTCTGATAGATTTGATGACCCTTTCTCTTATTCAGAACTTATTTGTGCCTTGGATCATCTTAGGGATTCTGCTCCGGGTGCTGATGGAATACCCTACTCTTTTATCTCCAAATCTTCTCCTAATTGTAGGTCAATCTTTCTGAACTTAATAAATTCTTTTTTCGTAACTGGTCAAGTTCCAGACTCTTGGAAATTCCAAATAATAATTCCAATTTTGAAACCTGGGAAAGACCCAAAAGATTCTACTTCCTATCGTCCTCTCGCCCTCTCTTCTGTCTTGGCCAAAATTATGGAGAATCTCATCAAGAACTGGCTTGAATGGATCTTAGAAACTAAAGGTATCCTTCCCAGTTCTCAGTTCGGTTTTCGAAGAGGTATGGGAACTCTAGATAGCCTTAGTGTTTTTATGTCTGACGTCCGCATTACCTTCTCCAATAATTAAAGTGTTCTTGGTGTTTTTCTAGACATTGCTTCAGCCTATGATAATGTCCAACTTCCAATGCTCAGGCAAAAGCTGCTACAGCTGAGTATCCCTGTGAGGATGGTCAAAATCATTTGTAATCTCCTTATGTCCCGTTCTATTTCTGTTCGTCATCAAAACTCTCTCTCCCCATCCCGTCTAGTGTGGAAGGGCCTACCCCAGGGGTCGGTCTTAAGCCCCATTCTTTATAATATATACACATACGATTTGGAGTCTTCATTGAGTGGTTTCTGCAAAATCCTTCAATATGTTGACGACATTGCTCTTTACTTTGCTTCAGCTTTCCTTTCGGATGCCTCATCTCGCCTAAATTCTGCCCTTTATTATTTAAACCAGTGGCTTATTGATCACGGCTTAAGTTTGTCAGTCTCCAAATGCAATGCAGTTGTCTTTTCTCGCAAGCGTATTATTCCACCTATTAACCTTAACGTTGAAAATGAACCCATTCTGATCCGAGACAAAGTAAAATTTCTTGGCCTCATTCTTGACTCAAAATTATCTGGTGTCTATCATCTGGATTACATTTTAAAAAAATGTGAAAGAGGCGTTAATGTGTTACGTGCCCTTTCTGGAGTTCGCTGGGGAGCTCATCCAACTTCCCAAAAAATCTTATATAACGCCATAGTACGTAGTCACTTTGACTATGGATGCTTTCTGTTGGAACCATGCAATAAAACAGCCCTTGCCAAATTGGAAAGGATTCAATCCAAATGCTTGCGTATTATCACGGGTGCTATGAAATGCTCACCTATTAATGCCCTTCAGGTAGAATGTTTAGAGCCCCTCCTTCACTTACGTAGACAATATCTCTGTGATAGATTTTTTTATAAAGTCATCCAAACTAAATGTCATCCTCTTCTCCCTCTTCTTCGTACACTTTATCAGCTAATCCCAACATCTGGCTATTGGTCTCATAAAAATCCTCCACTCCTTGTTAACAGCTTCAGTAAATTGAGTAATATGCATACTTCCTTATTTCAGTTAAATAGAAACGATATTTGAAGTAAATTTTGTTTCCTTTCTTTTCCAACCAAAAATAATTTTTAACTTTGGTATATCCAAACATGACCCTGCAGCTAATGTCAAATTCAATAGGATTCTGGCAGAGGACTGGCACGACTGGCTGACGTTATTTACCGATGCTTCCAAGTTGTCAGATAACAGTAATGTCGGTTCAGCTGTGTGGATCCCAAAATATAAAATCATTCTTAATTTTCGTAGCTCAGCATTTGGCTCCATATTCACAGGGGAAGCAATAGCTCTTTTGGAAACAGTCTCCTACATTGAATCGCATGGTCTCAACAAAAGCCTTATTCTCTCGGATTCTCTGAGCTGCCTACAGGATTTAATTAAATCACCTTTTCGCTCTCGACACAATTTCCACTTTATCCTACAGATAAAACAACCTGTATAGATGCCACTGCTTAGGCATAGAAATTGCATTGGCTTGGATCCCCAGCCATTCAGGAATTGCCGGCAATGAGAATGCGGATACGATCGCCAAGCTCGAAATGGAATCGATTCTTATTCTTCCCCGTGATCTCCGCTCTCTTGCGAAACCCGAGATGATGAAGAGTTGGAATGAGCACTGGCAAAAAACTCGGATATCGAAGGGCAAATTTTATGGCTCTATCCAACCATTCATTCCACCTAAATGTTGGTTCAGCAAACTAAAATTTTCGAGTAAGTTAGCGACCTCTGTCATAATTAGACGCCGACTTGGGTTTGTTTGCACTCCAGTTTTTTTGGCCAAAATCCATGTGAGGGACTCCTCTTTGTGTGAATGCGGTTTGGAGGAGGGTACTCTGGAACACTTGTTTTTTTCCTGTCCTCGTTTAACCACTCCCCTTTACGACTTACTCACTTCTGATATTCCCCGCCCAATTAACATTCCTTTTCTATTATCCTTAGTCCATACCCCTGCTGTTAAGATCCTATATAAATTTATTAACATTAATAAAATCCAGCTGTAGCTCTATTTATTTATCATACGCTTGATGTTGTAACATTTTTTTCTGTGACGTCTTATATAAGACGTCACAGAAAAAAATGTTACAACATCAAGCGTATGATAAATAAATTATGTGTACTAACCAAAATTGTTTTGTCCCCTTTTTTAGCATGGGGATCTATGGATGCCAACGCTAAAAACACTGATCAATGGTGTAATATTTTACGACAAGTCAATCTCTCATACCTTATAATTGGCAAAATCATCGAATGTCTTCGATGGAGCCATAACCTCAAAAATTGAATTGAATTGAAATCGAACAACACACTAAATTCGAGCAGGGTTTTTTTTTTTTTGTTTAGGGTTACTGCTACTATATTTGAATTTTGAATTCAGGATAATTTTTAAAACATATTTCAAATTACATTACAATCCATACTTTTTGTAGAGCCTTTTTAATATTTAAGATCACTTAAAATTCAACTTAAATTAGACGACTTGAGATGATGGGAGATGAATCCAAGTTATCTCAAAATATTTTAAAAGTTGTTTTTATAAATCAGATATTTAGACCCTACAGAATGTACTACGAATCTTAAATACTTTTTTGCCTTGAAACTACTACGTGATGCGTATCGATGTTAAATGAGGTAAAAACAAAAAAAATAGGCCGTCTTGGGGACTGCTGACACAAGTGAAAAGTTGAAACTTTGGAATAGTACACACGTCATTAGCATGTTGATGACGCGAACCCATAAGCTTTGTCCTTACCAAAAATCGCTCAATGCGGCTAAAGAACGTTTCACTTCAATAAAACCAAAGAGCTAACTACGCGGTCAACCACTGCTGGTTAGGTTTTTTGTTTCATGAGCCGCCGGCCGGCCTTGCCGTTAGGCAAGCCGCGGTGCATCCGGCGGCTTAAAAACCCGCTTTGCCGCACAAAAGAGCTGCCGAAATGACCGCCCCGGTGGCGCCTCGTGTCTCGTGCTTTGCGCAAGTTTGTGCGGCCAGGTGTCGGCCGCACAGACGCCAAAGAAAAGCCGGCAGCACGTGTCGGCAGCACTGTGTGTAGGAGACTTTAGATATCGATTTGAACTCATCATGTTTTTAGCGTTTCTCTAATATTTCTTTTGACCTGTAAGTATAATAAAACTATTTCTATTTCAGCTGTTGTTTGACTTCTTGGCATTCAAGAATGACGTATCATTCTGGCGCCGCAAGCGCTCCTTGGCGGGATTATCGGCGCGCACCATTTTCTGGCGAGCATTCTCACAGATGGTCATATTCTTCTATTTGCTGGATGAGCAGACTTCTCTCCTTGTACTTATACCAGCCGGTATTAGTGCGATTATTGAGGTAAGGCAATATTATCCTATGCATAGTCATTCATTAATTCATACCAGTTCATTCATATTCAACATTACCTAGTTTGCAAAGTTTTTGTTGTGCTGCCCAAAGATGCAAGAGATTAGACTTAGAGCGGTTGCGCACTACGTCCGAACGAATCCGATCAGCCCCCTTAGCCAATTAACTTTTATAATAGCGCTAACGCTAACGCTTCGTGCAAAATGTATGACAAGGACATTACTGGGCGTGAGTCACGTGACAGTTCTCTCCGCAGGTAACGTCCTTGCCATACATTTTGCACGAAACGTTAGCGTTAGCGCTTTTATAAAAGTTATTTTGCTAAGGGGGCAGAAACCGTGAAAATTTTTTTAGGTCGTTCTAGGTTTTCGTACATACAGCATTGCCAGAAGTTGACGTCGATTGAAAAGACTCATGATCAACGACGTGAACGCTCTGCTTGAATGACGTCTGAATCACGGATTGGGATCGGAGGTAGTGCGTAAAGCAATATCCGAATTTGGTCCGAGTTTCCTAGATCTGTATTTTCACGGATTCGGATCGGATTCAGATCGAACGTAGTGCGCCATATTTATAAAAAAAAATCTACAATCATCCTTCAGTTATGGAAAGTGAAGAAAGTCCTGCACCTTCGCATATCGTTCTCCGGCTGGAAGGTGCGCGTGTGGCGTGACACGAGCGCGGACGCGGGAGAGAGGAGCACGGCTCAGGCTGACGCAGAGGCCATGAAGTACCTCTCCATGCTGCTGTACCCGCTCTGCTTCGCCGGCGCCGTCTACTCGCTGGTTTATGAGCCACACAAGAGGTAATGTACTAAGTTTCTTTACATTAGGCGAGATCGAAGCCAAGAACTAACTAAAGCGGCCCTAGACGATCAATGCTGCCAATTGTCAATGTGCTACGTTATTGACAATTGCAATTGAAGTGCCATTGCTGCAGTTTTCAATGTGTTTTCGGTCAGTATGCTTTTTGGCATTGGATCAGTTGCTGTTCGCACAGGCAGCTAGGGACAATGGTATAAAATACAGACTTAGCGTTTCTTGCCATGATTATGGCTATCTGTACTAAAAAAAAAGAAAAGAAAAATATTCCCGGTTCTCGGATTTTACGTGGGGTATCAGCCATATTTGTTATCACTGCTGTCAGACGCGCGAGTGACGGAAACGATTGTCAATGACTCAATTAAACGATCAATTGGCAGCTTCAATGGTTCCTGTCAATGAGCATCAATCAAATTTTTTAACAATTGCTTTCATTCAAGTAATTGTACTTGTAAACGATCAATGGCAAGTGACAAGAAGAAGGATGCAAGAGCGAATAAAGCTAGCTCGAAAATTTTAGCGCTTCTTCTTGGATATGCTAGGTTCCTTGATATTATATGAGGTTTTTAAATTTTGTCTATGTACGTAATTGAAAGCCTGGGGGGTGCAAGAGCACATTCAAAATTTGGCTTTGTATAAGTTTTCTGCAGTTCAATGTTTGAATAACTTCGTGGACGCATTTGCCTGTACTTCGAGTGTCAAATTTTATTTTTGTTTATAAATGTGTTAACTGAGAATAAAATTACTCTTTACAGTTGGTACTCTTGGGCGCTACACAGCATCGTCAACGGTGTATACGCATTCGGGTTCCTGTTCATGTTGCCGCAGCTCTTCGTGAACTACCGGCTGCGCTCGGTGGCCGCGCTGCCCTGGCGCGCCTTCATGTACAAGGCCTTCAACACGTTCATAGATGATGTGTTCGCCTTTATTATAACCATGCCCATCGCGCATCGCGTAGCTTGCTTCAGAGATGATCTCGTGTTCCTAGTTTATTTGTATCAGAGATGGTGAGTTGAATTTTAATTTATTTGATTTAGATTCAATCAATCAATTTGCCTAGCCTTTTCGCAACTATATTGGGTTCGGATTCCAATCTAACTGGATGAAGCTAAACAAGTATTTTACATGAAGCAACTGCCAATCTCACGTTCACAACCCTGTAACTGGGCGATATGATACCCCTTGGCAAGGCTGGTGCCATATTTTCTGGCTTCTGAATACCCGTGACGACTGTCAAAGATGTACAAGTAACAGCACGGACCTACGGCTTTCCGAGACACGATTCCATCAAGATTATTTGACATTTTTGTTCATTACAGTTATTTTGACTGTTAACAATGGGTATTATAAAACCTGTGTAATATCCACAACCCAGTTATCTAGGAACTGAGTTTTGGGGCTCAGATAGACAGTTGCTCCATGTAAAATACAGGTATTCTACTGCATCCGTTTATCCCGGAACGGTACCCCAACAAAATTGGGAAAAGACTAGGCAGACTGACTCGATTGTTTGTCGTTTCCGGCCACAGAACAGAAAAAAACAGTAGAAGTCGCAAGTAGGCGGGGCCCGCGTACCCCGAGTTTTGCGGAGCTCCGCATATGTCTGCTCCGCGCACACACCACGCGCATCAGTCTTGTTACAACCTTCACGGTGACGAAAACTTGAAAAAAAATACAAAAATGCCCTATTGTGCTGTTTTAGAATGTAAACACGATAGCAGAACCAAAAATTTATCTAATAGTGGAATATAATACCGTCGATTCGAGTCCTAAATTATTTTATTTCGATTAAAATTTGAAAAACAACTTTTTTATTAAAAAAGACAAGTAAAAGTTTACTTTAATTTTTACAAGTTAAGGAGAGAGTAGTCTTTTAAAGTCAAACATATTATTCGTAAGATTCCTACTATGCATGTGCAGTGCACTTTGACATGTGTCAAAGTCAGCTACTTTACTACAGTACTAATGACCTCGATACGGAAATATCAATCTTTAACACAATACAGCTTTAAATTGAATGTATTTAATATCTATACTGACATCTAGCGGCGGGTAGCGTAACTTGCTCATTAAACTATTTCGTGTGCTCATTAAACGGAAAAGGTAATAAATACTTAAAAAGAGTAGACAATAAACGACTCTATGCTCATATAACTGTGGTTTATTTTCAAAACAGCGACGACTGACATATTTCGTATTTTCTTTCAATAATAAATTACCAATCACATCAAGGATTTCTTAGTGTTACGAAATACAATTAACCTGTATATGTGTGAGTTTCGGTACGCTGGTTCCGATACTAATGAAGCGCTAAGCGATTTCTACTGATTTTTCGGTTTTGTGTTTCCGGCCATGCATGATTATACTTCTCTTTTAGCTTATTATCGTAATAAAAGCAAAGTTTAATAATAAAATAATAAAGGAACAAAAATAAGTAAAAGGCAGGTAAAAATGTTAAATGAATAAAACTGTGGCACACAAAATAACGCTCATACATATTGTGCGCATTAAGTTTCAACAAACAGATTAGTTACTGTTATCACCGTTACTAATTCGCTTCCAAACATGATAATTATCGCTGCGCTCACTGATTTATGCGTTGGCGGATTTACTTTGAACACATGTGGTAAAACTAAGAATTTATATGCAACTTTGAATCAAGTCAGAAGTTGCATCATCACAAATCGACTGCTCTCAAAAGATTCTGTTTTAAATCAGAATCTATTTCATAGATAATGTTACATTTAGGTTTAGCATCATTGCACTTACTTATCTTTTATACACATTCATTCTTGTTAAATAAAACACGTATACCACGGGGTCTCATCTCGAACAAAGAAAATTTAGTTCAAATAAATCTCAATAGATGGCGTAATATGCATCCATTTCTTATTGAAGTAATATTAATATTTTGCAAATAAATATGGTAAAAACTGTATTTTCTTATTTAATAAACTGCCCTAAGCATAAAATTGTGAAATAATGGGCTTGGTATTCAAATTTAGACGATTATTGAAACGAATATGCATCTATATTTCTTGTACCAATAGATGGCGCTGTTTGAAGTTTTAGAGTTTATCCTTTCGCCTCTTTAAAATTTTAATAGTGACACAATTTGATACAGTAAAACTGCTATAAAGTGCCAAAAATACTATAAAATAATTCCTCAATGTGTGAGAAAATATTGGTAAAACTTTATGTAAATTCATTCAGCTTGCAAGCCGTCGCTGCTAAAACCATCTAGCGAGGTGTAGAGGACGGGCCCGAACGAAGAACAAAAGTTACTTGTGCCAGAAAAAAACCCGTAGTTACGGCGGTACCGTTTCTTAGTATGGGATGAGGCATACATAATATTCTCACACCTTTTCCCATGGGGGTCGGCAGAAGCTTCAGAGCACCACCTACAACGATCCTAACATACTCCTTTTGCTTCGTTTACGTTCATAGGTCTGGTCGTCCACGCACACCAATTGCCAGTACTACACACCTGGCCTGTCTGATGAACATCACTACATTTATTATAAAGCAATTATAAAACAAAGTCTCCCGCCGTGTCTGTACGCGATAAACTCAAAAAGTACTGAACAGATTTTCATGTGGTTTTCACCAATAGATAGAGTGATTCATGAGGAAGGTTTAGGTTTATAATTTGTACCCGTGCGAAGCTGGGGCGGGTCGCTCTCGCTAGTTTATTATAAAGCAAAGTCCCCCGCTGTGTCTGTACGCGATAAACTCAAAAACTACTGAACAGATTTTCATGTGGTTTTCACCAATAGATAGAGTGATTAATGAGGAAGATTTATGTGTATAATTTTTATCCATGCGAAGCAGCGGGGGTCGCTAGTCATCAATGAGATGTGAAGTCCTAGGGCGTCCTCTCGGCGGCGTTATCACTTACATCGGCCTTGTAAATCAAACATATTTAAAAATATAAACAATAGCAGCCAACCGGTATCGGGAACGAGGTCCAATTCCAGCATCATCATCTTTATCAGCCTGGCCAATCACCCGCTTCTGAGTTTAAGCTTCCTTTCTTTTCTGCCATATTTCTCGGTTCTATGCGTCCCTCGCTCATGATTTTCTCACAACTTTTGATAACGACGATCCAACGCGCTTTTGGATGCCTTTGGTTTCTATGGCCTAACATATGTATATCAATCAATAATTGTATACTTTATCTTAATGATCTGACTGTGCATTTCAGGTTGTATCCAGTCGACAAGTCCCGTACAGACACTGCTTCCAGTATGGATGAGAATCCTGAGGAGTTGGAGCCCATCAAGCAGAAAGAAGATTAGTGTTCAACGAATTATTTTTTTGAGATTTCTATAGTACCATAAAGAGGCTGTTTAAGGTGCTACTTGAGTCAGCGCTACGACTGGACTATTGAAAAGGCATTATTCATTGTCTTTGAAATTTTGTGCAAAAAAAAAGACAATACTAAAAAAAGGTCAAGTTAAATTAGCTGGAGAAACTTCACAAGATTCGGCTGTTATAACCATCGTCAGAATAGGGGTGTTTCCTGTTTAAAATATTTTTTTCCTTTCTGTTTAGTCCATTAGTAAGATTATCAAGAAATATTGAACATGTATTTTTTGCTATAGCAAAACAATACAAAATCACAAAGTTAAAACGCATGAAAGTTCAGGAGTGAGGGCTTGTTACGTCACTTCTAGGTAGAAAGTACATTTTTTACGTCGGGTCTCATCTCGAACAAAGAAAATTTAGTTCAAATAAATCTCAATAGATGGCGTAATATGCATCGATTTCTTATTGAAGTTTAGGTAATATTATTTTTTTGAAAATAAATATGGTAGAAACTGTATTTTCTTATTTAATAAACTGCCCTAAGCATAAAATTGTGGAATAATGGGCTTGGTATTCAAATTTAGACGATTATTGAAACGAATATGCATCTATATTTCTTGTACTAATAGATGGCGTTGTTTGAAGTTTTAGAATTTATCCATTCGCCTCTTTAAAATTTGAATAGTGACACATTTTGATACAGTAAAACTGCTATGAAGTGCCAAAAATACTATAAAATAATTCCTCAATGTGTGAGAAAATATTGGTAAGACTTTAAGTAAAGTCATTCAACTTGCAAGCCGTCGCTACTAACACCATCTAGTGAGGTGTAGAGGACGGGTCAGAACGAATAACAAAAGTTACTTGTGCCAGACGAAAAGCCGTAGTTACGGCGCGGCGGCGGTACCGTTTCTTTGTATGGGATGAGGCATCTGTACGCTAGTATTATATTATCTGTGCGTAGGTCGTTATACGAAATTTCAACGTAATGTATCGCTTTCCTTTTTTGTGTACGTGACCAAAGAGAAAATACATGTAAATATTATTTGGTAATCTGACTGACGGACTACATAGTTTTTTTAGGATTCTACAAGTAGAATTAAAGCTTATGGCGGATTGGAACATTCCGCGGGTTGCTGTGCAAATTCACGTGACAGCGAGGTTTAGAGGTCGGGTACTGTGCAGCGAAACGCAACTTCACACACGTCATTAACTTTGAATTGAACTATACTCTATTGTCACGGATCGCAAATTTCTTTGAGTTAGCGGTGACACTCACTGACACGCTTGGCTTATGAAGAGTTTTTTCAGTGCCGTCTTTAGTAGTTGCCGCCGAGGTAGTTGGGGGCTCAGTGTATCTTTAGTAGTTGTCGCTGAGGTATCTGGGGGCTCTGTGTATCTTAAGTATTTGCCGCTGAAGTATCTGGGGGCTCTGTGTATCTTTAATAGTTGCCGCTGAGGTATCTGGGAGCTCTATGTATCTTTAGTAGTTGTCGCTGAGGTATCTGGGGGCTCTATGTATCTTTAGTAGTTGTCGCTGAGGTAGAGGGGCTCTGTGTATCTTTAGTAGTTGCCGCTGAAGTATCTGGGGGCTCTGTGTATCTTTAGAAGTTGCCGCTGAGGTATCTGGGGGCTCTGTGTGGCTTTAGTGGTTGCCGCTGAGTTATATGGGGGCTCTGTGTATCTTTAGTAGTGGCCGCTGAGTTATATGGGGGCTCTGTGTATCTTTAGTAGTGGCCGCTGAGGTATATGGGGACTCTGTGAATCTTCATTAAAAATGCATGTCACGGTTGCGAAGGTTCCCCACCTAATTTAATTTGACCCTGCATTTTGCATTTAGTAGACTGCATCATAGCTACGTTTATTTTAGAAAATAAATCTTTTTACATTTTTTAGCAGAATTTTTTTATCTGGTATTTTGAAAGAGAGTTGAATCAATAGGCTATGATAGTTACTTGACTACGAAACAGATTAATATGAAATATTTCTGATATAACATTATTTTATGAGTTGTTTTTAGCTCATATTTATTTCCTATTAACTTAGTTTAAAAGATGACAAGATTTTTAGATAGATACTCGCTCATCTTGTGTTCAGGGTTTGTTCTAGATATTAGTAATTTTATAATTTTTGACTTGTATCGCCCGAGAAACTAAGCCGGCAAGGGCAGATCCAGCTTTTAAATCAGGGGGGTCACATAGTCAGGTCAGGCTTTGATTACAATAGTAAATGTATATAAAAAGATAGACTTGACTCGCGAGGTAGTTGGACATGTGAGATGTAGACTCAAGCGATTATTACGTCACACGAAGTTAATTATTTTTTGACTCCTCCCTTGGTCTTGTCGCAGCTGGTCACATTTGTGAGTCCCAAATGTAACCACGCATATTGTATAATTGTACATCTAGAAATTATTAAATTAAAACAGCGGTTCCGAAATTAGTATGCAAACTCGCAAACAAAACAATTTAAACCTTATGTTTATATTGATAGAGTTGGAAATATTTTTAAGATTTTCGTTTTAAGTTATGATTTCGCGTTTTAATAGATTTTGAAATGTGACGTCACGAAATTTATGACTCCTCCCACCTCTTGTCACACACTTCGTCAACCCCTCCCCTCCCCTTAACGTGTGTCGTAATTTATATCCATAAATTTACTAATAAGGCCCCAAACTTTTAAGCACCCTGCCTCGGATAAGTTACATTTTCTTTCAGAAGATGGGGTGGCAGGCTAGAAGATCAAAGTAGTGATTGTCATAAGATAATATCGCAATTCTGCTCAGAGGTCGCGGATAAATTCGAAACAGAGTTACCGCACCCCTGGGCACTCAGGCAACTGAAGGAGCAGGGGTGGGTTTTAGTCAGTAAAAGTCTGACACGGCCTCTCGCTCCACCTAGAGCAGGAGAAGTCAATGGATGATTTCTCAACCCCAAAAAAAAAGCTGGTCAACTTATATTCAGCCTGATGAGCTCCCCCTGGATCCGCCCTTGTAAGCCGGTGGCTGGTTATTAAATTAATCAACAACTACACAACATCCGGCGATTACTGTTTAAGGGGAGTTCCCTTGAACAAACAGTTGTATTCCTTGCTTAAGAGCGACCGATAAAACAAATCATGATTCATTGAGTTCAGTGAAGGATCCATTGTATGTTTAGACATACTTGCCTACCCATCCTACAAGAGACTTGATAGAGATTACTTTTTAATTGCAATTTGACATTTTATTTAAATTAATTTGTGATAATTATTTATTGTGAAACAATGAAATAACATAAGATAGTGTTCTGTATATTAGCTTAATTTTGCGTGATTGCTTCGCTAATTAGACTGTTTTTGATTTTATAATTTTTGTTTTTATCACCTGAACGCCCGTCGGCATGCGGGCATGCCGTCGGGCGTTCAGGGGTAGGCTATTTGCTATTTGATGGATATTTGGTTTTAATGTTTCCGGTGCCTTTTTTTTTTGGGTGGTAAATCATCCTATGACTTCTCCCGTTCTGGGTGGAGCGGGAGGGCGTGTGAGAGTCTTACTGACTAAAACCCACTCCTGTTCCTTCCTTGCTTGAGTCCCCAGGGGCGCGGTAACTCTGTTACGAATTTATCCGCGACCCCTTGGCATGCAGGCATTGGCCATGGTGGGCCCCATCAGTGGTGGCTGACATCTGTTTGAGGCGCGCGTGGAACACTACGCGCCGTCGACTTACGGGCCTGGTGCTGATCGGACGGCGAGCTACCATTACTCGCCGTCCACAGGCCCGCTTCTACGGTGGCCGGAGATCGTCCCGCGACCCCTGACGCCCAGGGCGTGTCCTGCGGCGGCGTGAGGGCCACTCCTTTGAGTCGCCCTCACCCGTTCCGCCTCCTCCTTCGCGAGTATTACTGCTTCGCAGTAGGAGGACACTGCTTCCTATTCCCTCTCGCTCCGTACCATGGCCTGGACGACGGCCGGGCGCGAGAAGTCGCTGCCGCCTATCGCATCCATGAGGACACGGCGGTGCTCCGCCCAAGCGGGGCAGGTCTCCACCGTATGCTTCACTGTGTCATCTGGGCGATTCGTACAATGGTGACACCCGGGCGTTTCCTCCCGCCGTATCCGACACAGGAACCTCCCGAAACAACCGTGTCCAATGAGGACCTGCGTCAGGCGGAAGGTGAGGACGCCGTGGCGCCTCTCCAGCCACTCCTCAAAGAGGGGCACTACCGCCGCAATGGTGGCGTGCCCAGCGCTGGGTTGCAACAGTCGCTCTCTCCATGTCGCCATGAGATCCTGCCGGAGCTCCGTCTGCCGAGCCGCGGCGTGTCGCGGCAGCGGAATTTCGCCCTGGCGTTTCGCCTCGGGCCACGCCCAGAAGAGCACGAGGACCTTGGCCTCCGATCCCATGGCGACAGTCCGGCAAAGGATTCTCGCCGCCTCACCGGAGACCGTGCGGTATCCCCGGACCAGCCGGATAGCCATGACCCTTTGGGGCGCGCTCAACCGGCGAGCTGGTCGCCGCCTCAAGGAGCGCGCCCAGTGTTTCCGGTCCTTGAAAAATACTTGTTATAACACGCTCGGCATAAAACACGGGTAATATTTGGGCTGCTTTTTGTTTGACTTTGGCGCTGATACATTTCAGTTTGTAGGTCATATAGACGCGGGTGAAAGATTCCAATTTCCTGCGATTAGACATCCTATAACTTGCCATTCGTCCTAGGCTGCTTTCTATATTTGCCAAATTTCATCGAAATCAATACAAATACGTACGGATAAACTAGTAGTAAGAAATTGGTTTCATGAATCAAGAAAGAAACAGCATCAGAGTTAGATTAACTAAACAAAACATTATAGTTGTAAAATACTTGCTGTTAATGTTATTTAACATTTAGCTTGAAAGTTTAATGTTATTTAATAGTATTGGCAGATGGGTGTAGATAGTAACCATTGATCTTTTTAGTTCCTACTATTTATCATGTTGAGATGTCAATGAAAGGCTGCCTGCCTGAATAAATGTCTAGAGTCTGCGCTTAGTCTTAAGGTGGAAGCGCCAGGGTGGCCCGCGAAATTCAATTGCAAAAAACGTAAGAAAATTTGAATTTCGCGGGCTACCCTGGCGCTTCCACCTTAAGACTAAACGCATATCATATGTACCGCGGAGCAAAACCGCCGATAACATTGGCAAATAAACTTTATTTTTAGTTTCTTAAAGTGCAATCTAGATAGTGCGATTTGTAACCTCTATAAGCCATTTAATGTTCTTCGATTTTTGTACAATTTTGCTCTTTATGTCACTAACTTTAAAAGTATGTAATTCAATGTCATGAGCAAATCCTCTTCATAGCGGGCCCTGCAGAGCCTTATACGTTACACTATTATTTTTTAATTTATAGACAATAGACCGTTTCGTTGCGGACATTCATCACACCGTATCAAACATTCGTTCGCGAGCAGAACTATTAGAATTTGATTTTCGTGTTGTATGTTTAAAGAATGTTTGTTGCGCCAAAAAGCTCGCGCATCGAATGCTTGCGGTGTGTCATTCTTCATGTAAATGTATTTGTGAACATATTGAATATTATGTAGATTTCATAGATTTTGTGGTTGTGTATACATGTTTATGTACAAAATCCAGAATTGAAGAGAAAAATAATGAAAGCATTTACAAAATTAATATAATATTGTCTCATCACAATAATCGGAGCTATTTATGTTAGATAGAAAAATCTTTTTATTTAGATATAATATTATTTTTATTATCTCAAATTATGCAGAACATAATTTTATTACGGCAGATCTATTAGCCTTTATTGAGAGCTATTTAAACTATGAATGTTTAGTATATAATAGAGCTTCCTACCATATATTGTTGTAGACAAACATAGATAACAATGCTATCGTCTGTTGGCTATGTACACAAAACTGTTTGATATTACTTAAAGCAATAATGTAAAGAGTAACTTGTAGTTATTAAATAAATCATAACACGGGCGCTACCTTCACGAGCGAATGTCTCGCGGTAATATTATCACGGCAATTCGACGAGCAAAAACCGCCATGTATGTCACCGGATAATTTGCAATCACCATACTATTGTAATATTAAATTAATACGTTAAGGCGTATATATCCGCCAAGTGGAGCCCTCATTGAATAAAAAATTGTAGCAAAGCGTACAAAATAAAGGTTAAAGAATCCTATGTTGCGTTTGTTACAAAGACTATAAGGTATTTTTACGTTGTCAAAACAGAACTCAAAATATTTCGTATCCAAAGTAGTAAGCAAAAGTGTCATAAACGGCCGTTTTTGGTACTTTTGCTTACTATTTTGAACAGGAAATATTTTGAGTCCTGTTTTAACCACGTAAAAATACCTTCTCCTCTTTGTAACAAACGCAACATAGGATTCTTTAATCTTTATTTTATATGCTAAGATACGATTTTTTTTTCAATGAGGGCGCCTCTTATGCGGAGGTAGGCCCTTAATGCTAAATTAATACGTTATAAATTACTAAATTTTGCTTTCCGGTGACATGGACATGTGGCAAAACGTCGTGATTTGCGATGAACCGTTCCGGCCACGCTGCGTACTGTTGCGACTCGCGACGATACTCTGCCGTAGGAAAATTCTAGAGGAGATCATCCGACGATGGGAGCGGATTCACGGCGATTCACTTGCTCTTGGAGGTGGCGCCATAAAGAGCAAAAGTTGTTTTGTTTCTTGCCCTTACTGGTAATGCACTCATAGATGCAAACAATTGTACCCGATTGAAATATGTTACTTCCAGTTTGAGCAGTTTTTAATCCAACGATAGAGCTATTCCAGTGGCTACATACTGGTCTGACGTTCCTAGGAATTTTTTTAACTTCGTCTCTGTTACTCATACCTACCTGTGTGACAGTTTATTTCTCAAGCTCGATGCTATACAGGGCCAAATTATCTAGTAAAACTCCGCAAATGTGATGGGAATCTAAACAACAATAGCCTAGGTTTTAAGAATTTTATTTAATGTTATGTTCTTTATGAGTTCACTTAAAATGAGTTTACGTTACTAACTTATATCTAAAGTGTTACAAGTTTGTGTCAGGTTTCTTTAAATCCATCACTATCCAAAACATATTCTTTCATCATTTTTGGAAAGGCGCGTTGGGCATTTTTGAGATGGGAAAAAAACAATTGAACTCGCGACCTCTCGCCACCGACACCGACACCGACACCGACACCGCTACGCAGGTCATTAAAGAGCTGTGCCTTATTTATAAAACTCACAAACCATATGCCTAGGTAAAATACTGATTAGCAGATTCTAAATTAAAATTCTCCATAGATAATTTTGAATTAAGAACCTGATAATCAGTGTTTAAACTTAGCACATGCTTACTTTTTTATAAATAAGACCCTTAATTTCAAGAAAACTGCAGACAAATGGGGTAAACGACCGCTGGTATTATTATTACTTGAGATATTAACCCATCTCATCTGTGGAGTTCTGCTAACTAATTTAATTTAAACTTGTTTACTTTAAGGTACTTAGATAATTGTTAAAATGAGACGTCGATCTTGTTTTATTGTTTATTTATTTATGAATAGAATCGATTCGTGTGAATGACTGCGCAATAAAATGATGTCTTTAATTTTACTGATAAGTTTTATTTGTTTGACCCTAATTTCTCAACCATAGTCCAAATGTAATCGTTAGTCGGTAAATATAATATATCGGGTGCAAAGTCATAGTTTAATCTATGGATTGTTCTTATCTTTCTTTTCATTTATTTAAAAACGTTGCACGCTAGTAATTACTCTTGTATCGTCGATACGTTCACAAACAGGTTAACTCACATACACAAGATATCCAGACCCGAAACGACTATATGTAGTCCATACAAATATTGGTTCCGAGCGGCTTAGCGCCTTGTGTCTGCCTCGCCGTCCGAGAGTATTTGCAAAGTGCTTGGGAGTAACTACTCACCTTTCCGTTTAGAATTCTTCACATGCAAAAAAATTTGGCTACAAAAAAAAACTTTTTTACAAAAAAAACAACCGACTTCCAAAAAAAAATACACTAAAAATTTATAAATAACTTTAATTTCGGAAGTCGGTGTTTGTATTTTTACTTCTTCGTTATTTGACACCGACTTCCGAAATTAAAGTTATTTATAAATTTTTAGTGTATTTTTTTTTTTGGAAGTCGGTTGTTTTTTTTGTAAAAAAGTTTTTTATTTTTCACTTTTTAGTTGTTATACCCCAGAACTAAAAACCCCAATATAATGGAACGTGGAATTTAAACATTTGGAGAACACCAAAACGTCATCGAGGTACACGTATTTTCCGTTTTTGTTCAGTTTCTCAAAAAGCGCTGAAGCTATTTCGATATAATTTATATGGGACCACCTCGGGAGTATATTCTTTCAGATGAAAAAAGAATTTTGAAAATTGGTTCACAACTGACGGAGAAATCGGGTAACATACATACAAAAAAAAAAAACATACAGACGAATTGAGAACCTCCTCTTTTTGGAAGTCGGTTAAAAAAACGCTAACAGCACAAATTAAAGATAACTGTAATATTTTGGCCCAAAGTTTCGAACCTAAATTAACATCCCACCTCCCACAAAGAGGTTTATTGCACCACTGTGCAACTAGGCTCATTTTTAGTAGCGATGTGGTTGCGCCGTACCCTCCAGAGACAAGGCTCTGGAGAGTAAACACCCCGCCCCGGCAGATGATCTCACCTTTCCCGGACCTTCCCGTTCCAGAAAACAACTCACTTCAAATTACAGCCTAACAAGTATGTGCGGCCGTGTGCTCCTTCCAGAGTGGCTCCGCCGGCGGCCTCAAAGGCCTGACACCTCAACACCTTAAGGACCTGATGTGCGCAGGCGCCGGGGAAGCTGGTGAGTCTCTTTTGAAGAAGCTGACGGCCCTCATAAACCTCATGCTCTCCGGCAATGTGAACGAAGCCGTCATTGATATTTTGTACGGGGCAGACCCATGTGCCCTGCACAAAAAGGATGGCGGCATTCGTCCCATTACCTTCCGACGTATCGCATTCGTAGCCAAAATTTTCTGTGCCTTTTACAGCGTACGTGTTGTGTACCTGCCGTATTAGACACAAGCGGCTTGGTACGTGACGATGGGAAGAGATCAGATGGCATGACGTTAGTGCACCAACGTGTGGGACGCAACCTGTGTCGACACCCTCTCATGTTCTAAGTACGGCGGGCTGTGCCAGCGTTGCCGCTGCGGCTGCTGAGACACTCAATCGGCGCAAATACTGTAACCTTATTGATAATTACAGTTTTGAGCCGTTTGAGGTCGAAACGCTTGGGTCATGGGGTTCGAGTGCACGTCATCTTTTTAAAGATATTTCTCACCGACTGGTTGACACTTTGTGTGACGAGAGGGCTGGCTCGTTCTTCGCCCAAAGAATTAGCATTGCCATTCAACGTGGCAATTTGCTGCCAGTCTTCTGGGCACGTTTCCGGCTTGCCCAGGTGACAGTGATGTGGAGGAATACTTCGACGCCTAAGTATATTCTGTTTTTTTATATGTTTATTATATTGTATGTTAGGTTAGGTTATAAATAGTTAGTTATTAGATAATATTTAGTTAAGTATTTTATAATAATGTGTGATTTTCAATAAATCTACTAACTATGTAAACAAACCTTAGAAGTTAAATTTGACCCACTTTCCGGTTTCTGATTAAGCTGAAATTTTCGTATATGTTTAGTTTGGATGACCATGTTCGTTCCAATAAACAAACAAAAAAGTGCCGTTCAGTGGCTGTTTTAATTATTCGTTTATTGATTCCTAGTGGATATTGTGCTGTAAAATTGGTGTAGTTTTGTGTCTCAAGTGTCTACGCAACTGGACAATATGTGGAATCATTGAAACAGGCGCGATCTCGGTAAAATAGAGGTGAGGATTTTATTGTAGTATTGACTACCTCAGCCAAGTATTCCGAGAGGGCTGACTCGACACATTTGTTGCCAAATACTACAAAATACATTAGAATGTGTTACATCTTCATTCTAGTGGAAAAATAAATATTTTCTGTATCTAATTACTATGTATCCAACTGAAAGACTTGAATCTATGGTCATGAATAAAAATATAAAAAAGTATGTTAATATTTTATCTATGGTATTCAGTTAGTCACTATAAGACCGACACGCGTTTTCTACACGAATTTTTACCTATCAGAAATACAGTCCATTATCAAAAGGTTTTATGTGGTTTAATTTAACACCAGCACGCCACAGACAATGCATGGTTAGCTAAGTGACGTCATTCTAAATCCAATATGGCGGACTCCCAAAGATGGCGAATTAGTTATTTTGTATGCATTCCCATGATATGGGTATCAAAGGAAAGGGTTTGTTGTGAGAACACGAAAAATAAAAAATAAAGTGTGTGTTTTTTAAACTACACAAAATTATTAATTTTCACAAGTTTTCATCGCCTTCAGAAAATATTTTTTGATTACATATTAATTATTATTATTAATTTCTAAGCGGGATTAGGTGTCTCTGTAATAAAAAAAAAACAGCAGTAGGCTGCAAGCAAAAGCAATATCTTGGTGCTTGGTGGAAGCGCTCCGTGTTCATTACTCACTGCACCCAGGTTTTCTGCGAAAAAGTCAGGTGTTAGGTCAGAAAGTGTATCTTTGATGATATGTTATGACGTAATTCTTTATCCCTTTACACCCGGGCTGAAACAATGAGTTTTATTTTCAATAAACATGTGTAGGTGTATAATAATAGAAGCTATTATGGGGATTACCACCACAGAAAATTTACCTACCTTCTGAAATTACAGTGAGGGATCGTTCCATATGAAATCGTTCTTAAAACCAAATGTTTATTTTCGATATATAGGTACCTACCTTCTAAGGTCTTGAAAATGTTTTTATATTTGTGCTTTGTACCTACGATGCCAGAAAAAAAATATATCGACATAGGTCCAATAGAAATGACACAGTAGGTAGTCACCTGGAAATCACGAAAAATGGTAAATTAAGCAATTATTTCTGTAGCTCACAATTCAAACACAAATTGTTTAGAGTTGTATTTTTTATTTAGGGTATTCATATCATTTGTATGCCAACCACATATCGTAGGTACCCAAAGTTATCACAAAGTAAGAAAATATATTTTTTCATACTTTTGATAGGCGCTTAACTTAATGAAAACTCAGTGGATTTCGACATACTGCTTGAAGTCCTTCGTTCTATTAACTTGTCTTCCTCTGCCTTATCCTGGTTTGACTCTTACCTTCGGGGTCGCTCTCAGTGTGTTCGCCTTGACGAGATTTTCTCTAATTGGAGTGATCTCACTGCTGGTGTTCCTCAGGGTGGCGTTCTCTCTCCACTTCTTTTCTCTATTTTCATTAATACTGTCACCAAGGTTATCACTTCTAATTTTCATCTTTACGCAGACGATTTGCAGCTTTATCGTCATTTCTTGCTTGCTGACGCGGACTCAGCGGTTAATGCCATGAATCATGACCTTGGAGCGTATTAATCAATGGGCTAAGTCTTACGGGCTACAGATTAATCCTTCCAAGTCCCAGGCTATGATCATAAGCAGTCGGTATTACCGCACTGCGCTTGACGTTTCCACATTGACGCCATTATCCCTTAACAGCTCAACCATTGCATACACCGACTTGGCTAAGAATCTCGGTGTCTAATTGACAACAACCTTTCTTGGCGAGCTCAAGTGAACGAGGTTAGTCGTAAAGTACACTTCACCTTCCACTCTTTAAAATCCCTGCAAAGTTTCTTGCCCTTTAAAACTAAAATAACTTTAGCTCAAACCTTAATTCAGCCAATCATTGATTACGCTGATGCCTGCTATCTGGATGCCACTGAGGAGCTCTTAAACAAGCTTGAGCGCTTGCAAAACCTGTGCATTCGTTTTGTTTTTGGTCTAAGGAAATTCGACCATGTTTCTCAGTTTCGCAAGGATCTCAAGTGGCTCCCTATCCGTCTTCGCAGGAACACTCGAATATTATGTCTCCTGTACAACATCCTTTGTAATCCTAAATACCCTGGCTACCTGCGTGATCGTTTTTCGTTCACTCGTCCTACCGACGCCCCTTGTAGATCCCGCCTTAAGCATCATCTCAATTTCCCATCCCATAAAACCCATTTCTATTCCCACTCCTTCTCTGTTCATGCGGTACGATTGTGGAACTCACTTCCACCTAATATCCGTGATTCTAAAACTGTCTACCAGTTCAAGAAACTAGTCAAAGAGCATTACCTCTCCATCATTCCGTGATTAAAATTATTGATATTTATTTTATATTTAATTGTGTATTGTTAAGTTAGGTATATTTTATGTATATGAAATATTTATGTATTCTAGTCTATTTTATGTTTCTATATCTATTTATACACACTGTGTCTACATTTCTCAACCAACTTTCCAGTCGCAGGTCTGCTGGAAGAAATTTCTTTTGAAATAAGCAGCACCTTTGTGCTCTTTCTTCTATCTGTATTTGTTCATTTTCTCTTGTAATTGTTTTTGTGTGTGCATAAATAAATAAAAAGTTTTTTGAGAGAGTCAAAATTAGTTTATGTAAAATTTGATATTTTATGTAGGTAAATAAGCTCAAGACTTAAAAGGTTTATTTATTTTTAGCTTTTTAGTTCTTTTTCGTCGGTTAATTTTTTTGTTAAAAAGTTTTTTTTTCGTGTTGAGTAGTGTAAAATCGTGTCGTATCTACCTACATAGGTATCTGACGAACTTTGGAATATGTACCATTCGGACCATGATTTGACAATTTTATTTAAAGAACTGGCGTCTATTGGGTATCGGTCTACGTCCGCAATGGCTTATCAAAGTACCTTACTTAGTATAAGTAGGTGTTATACTTGCTTGTATTAGTTTATTTCACATACTTGCATCATATCATCATTGACTCTACATGTGTTGTGTACTATAAATACTTAACAAACTGATATGTATAATCTGTATATGATAACTGGATTAAGATCGTTTACGTCTAGTCTACTTTAGCCGTAACACCTACGGATGACTTGAGTACTAAATTATTACCTACCTAGCCAAGGGCGGATCCAGCCTTCAAAAAAGGTTCCACCCGCCACCCGGTCGAGTGTGAGTCGGATTCCGGCCTCGCTCACGAGTTCACGACCGATTTATGTATTGCATTCCTCGCAAAAAGAGACTTACAAAATGTATGACACCCCAGCCAAAACCTTGTACCTGCCTGCGAGGAATTTGAAAAATAGGTATTTGAAGAAACTATTCCTGTCCTGCTGCCTCAAGCCTGCCCCCGTAGAGTGCGATAGGGACAGAGCGCAGCTCAGATTGAATTTTTCACAAAATTTTTGACAATATCGACGTTTCGTATTCCCCTTGTTTCTCTTCGAAAACTCAATTCAATTATTTTTAGCACAAAAATTTTAAGAAAGAGTATATTATATTTAGGTTCCTATTAAATGTTTTATGTTAAAAACCCTTCTAATTTGTCTGGTTGTCCTCTAATAACAGCGGTAAAAAGGGGCAATTTTTGTCATTTCTGGAGGGTTATATTTTCTTGACTTATTAGTTGCTGAAAAAAAGGAAATCACAGGGACATGTCTACAGCAGACCTTGACTTAATGAAAAAAAAGTTATTGCTCTAGAGGCATTATTCGGGAAGAAAAAAGGGGCATACATTTGTATGGAGAATCGCAGCCCCTGTTCTCTCTTACCGCCGCGAAGTGAAATTTTAAGATATATGTCGACTACGTATCCACCCGGGGGGGTGGATACGTAGTCGACATATATTTATACATTCATGAGAATGTAGAATGCGAGAGTAAGCGAAGTGAGCTCGAAAATAGCACTCATCGTCCAGGGCAAAACGCCACAGGCATGGAGCAGAGGTGTCGGTGGAGGTCTGCCCCGCTTGGGCGGAGCACCGCCGTGTCCTCGTGGATGCGATAGGTGGCGGCGACCTCTCGCGCCTGGCCCTGGTTCAGGCCATGGTACGGAGCGAGAGGGAATGGGAAGCAGTCTCCGCCTTCTGCGAAGCAGTAATGCTCGCGAAGGCGGAGGCGGGACGCGTGAGGGAAGCTCAACGGAGTGCCCCTCACGGCCCCGGGCCGCTACCACCGCAGGAGAGGTATTGGGCGTATTGGGCGTAGGACGTCGCGAGACGATCTCCGGCCACCGTAGACCCGGGCCTGCGGACGGTGAGCAGTGGGTAGCTCGCCGTCCGATCAGCACCAGGCCCGTGATCAACGGCGCGTAGTGTTCCACGCGCGCCACAAAGAGATTAGTGTCAGCCACCACTGACGGGGCCCATCGTGGCCGGTGCCTGCATGCCTAGGGGTAGCGGATAAATTCTGAAAATGAGTTACCGCACCCGTGGGCACTCAGGCAGGGAAGGAACAGGGGTGGGTTTTAGTCAGTAAGAGTCTGACACGCCCCCCCGCTCCACCCAGAGCGGGAGAAGTCATTGGACGATTTCCCAACCCCCCCAAAAAAGAAAAATGGAGCAGAGGTGTGGTGGTAGGTACTCTTCTTTAAAAAAACTATTTTACTAAAAAAACAACCGACTTCCAAAAAAAAAAAGATACAAAATTAAAAAATAACTTTAATTTCGGAAGCCGGTGTTTGTATTTTATTTCTTCGTTATTTGACACCGACTTCCGAAATTAAAGTAATTTTTTAATTTTTAGAGTTTTTTGTTTTTTTGTACTTAATGTGTTGTTGGCCGTAAATCAGCGTTGACCAGCGTTGCGGCTATGCTGCACGCTGCTCAACATTTGCTGAGCCCACTCCTTTTGCCACACTGATGTAAGTCTTTTGTGTTTTTGTTTTTTTTATTTTTAAATAATGATTGTTTTAGTTTTGGCAACAAATGGTTCTTTCTTTCTTTTTTCGCTTTGCTTAGCGTTTGTGGACTACGAGAAAGTCGTCGACTCAATCGAGACTTGGGCTGTACTGCTGTCTCTGCAACGGTGCCAGATCGACTATTGGTACATCGAGGTGCTGAAGTGTTTGTACGAGAATGCCACCATGTCAGTCCGACTTCAGGACCAGACCACGAAACCTGTCCTCCTGCAGCGGGGTGTGAGGCAGGGAGACGTTATTTCTCCGAAACTTTCCACAGCCGCAATGGAGGATGTCTTCAAGGTTATGGACTGGAGAGGGCTAGGCATTAATATCAATGGCGAGAACATCACTCACCTTCGATTTGCCGACGATATAGCTGAGATTATGGAGCATGGCTGAGACTATGGAGGACCTCAGTACAATGCTCGATAACCTCAGTAGAGCTTCCGAAAGAGTGGGTCTTAAATAGAACATGGACAAAACAAAGATCATGGTAAATACTCATGTAGCACGTAGCACCCACTCTTATCAAGATCGGAGACTATCGTATACAACTCTACATTCGAAGTTGTATACGAGTACGTTTACCTGGGATAAACGATTTAGTGAGGTAAGGCTAACTTCGAGAAAGAGGTCAATCGTCGAATCCGACTCGGCTGGGCGGCGTTCGGGAGGCATGCGTGGTATCTTCTCGCCCCACATACCACAGTGTCTCAAGACGAAAGTCTATGATTAGTACGTGTTGCCAGTGATGACTTATGGAACCAAAACGTGGGCGGTCACAATGGGCCTCATCAGAAGGCTTAAAGTCGCCCAAAGGGCAATGGAGAGGGCTATGCTCGGAGTTTCCTTGCGTGATCGAATCAGGAATGATGATATCCGCAAGAGAACCAAGGTTATCGGCATAGCCCGAAGAATCGCCGAACTGAAGTTGCAGTGGGCTGGCCACATTGCTCGCAGAACGGACGGTCGATGGGGCCGAAAGGTTTGTGAGCGGCAACGCGTACTGGAAGACGCAGCGTTGGAAGGCCACCAACAAGGTGGACCGATGACCTGGTGAGGGTCGCGGGTAGTCGATGGATGCGAGACGGACAGGACTGGTCATTGTGGCGACACTTGGGGGAGGTCTAGTCCAGAAGTGGACGTCTTTCTGCTGAAATGATGATGATGATGATGAGGATATAACATCAGAAGGACCACTCCCGTGTTTTTAAGGAATTTGAACGTTTTTTAAGTACGAGAATAGGCATTCAGCCTATCGACCGCAATTAGGTTTGTGGACATGCCTACGATGTCCAATATATCCGTACCTGGTAGCATTGATTACATTATTATCAGTAATGATTAGGTACTCTGCTGTGATGTTACATTCCGCGTTAGCTAGTCTCCACACACGTTCGTACGCTCTGTCAAGGTCTCTTATTAAGTTATTAGAGTTGACATTGAAAGTTGAAGTGGAAACAACTTGTATAATTACGAATGTACATCGTGTAGTTTAAAATCTAAAAATGGACATTTACGATATCCTCCTTCAGTCTGGATTGATAACTGGTGCAATAGTGTTTTACTTGGTATTTATTAAGAAGCAAACGCCAAATAGGGGGCACTATAGAGAATTTGGTAAGTAATTAATTATTGCAATATTAAAAAATAATGTTTTTTTATGTTGTTTAGTAAATTACATACCTACTTGTAATCAATTAGCTACTCGCCCCGGTACAAATTATACACGCAAACCTTTCTCGTTTCCTGTTCTATTTATTAGTGAAAACCGCATTAAAATCCGTTACGCAGTTTAGGAGGAATTAGCGAAGAAACAGACAGATGTGGTAAGCGATTTTCATTTAAACGATGTAGATAGGTAATGGGTACAGATATCTTGCGCTAATCAAACTGCTAGAAGGGTCTATAATAATTATTATCTAATTGGTCCAAGTCACGCGAGGGCGACAGAATAAACCATAATTATTGGGAACTACTCCATGAAATTATTAAATTGCTGGCTAAATTATGGTGTGTATGGCCGACAACAACTGAACGTGCATGAAAGCATGAGAGATTACAGACAATTATTTATCTACAATTAATTTTGATTAGATATTGTGTTGGTGGATTCTATTCCCATTAGGTATATGAAACTGTATTAGTTTTTCTATGATCGGGATTTTAACTACAACTACGGTTACAAGTAGTTTTTGACAAAAATTTCTTGAGAATGGGATCACCAGTACCACGAACCCACTCACGACATAGTGCAGTTTACTCGTATATCGTCAGTTTCAAAGTGAGATGAGTAGTAAGCGGCCAGTGATATTAGGGCACATCGAGTATAAGAAAAAGTTTGCCTCTGTGGAGCGTTGTCTTCTTTATAGCTGTAACACACGCTCAGATTTGGTCTGCCAGACCAAATCCACCAGATCAAATATGAGCGTGTGTTACAGCTTTTACTCGTACCTGTGGAACCAATTTTATTCTCTTTGTGTGAATCAGTTTCTAGTGCACCTACCTATGTACATTGAGATTAAGAATTGTTTTAATGAATATCCTGGCTGCCATGTCAAATTATGTGAGAGTTGAAAGATAGGTACTTGGCTGTATAAATTAAAGGATCACTCGAGTGGTCTATTACAGCCGTAGCTCGTAGAGTACCTACGGGCGTTGAATTTTGGGGGCAATAAATAGAACTCTAAAAAAAAATTGGTTTAAAAACTGAACCGCGTGACATAACAAATGAACGGGTTTGTTGTGAGGATCTCAAATATTTTTTTTTACAATTTTAAAATAGAAAAAATTAAACTTTAGATGTTATGTACGCTCTGGGACCGAATCCGTTTGGACCCTTCGGATACGAAAGGCATTTTAGCCTTTCGTTTTTAAAAAAAAACGGCAAAATACGTGTCAGACTTCGCACATTTAGGGTTCCGTACCAAATGAGGGAATTGTCAATAAAAAAATCTGATTTATCAATATATTGGTATTTGTTAGTTAAATATACGTAATAATAAACATTATCACCAAATTTCAAGTTCATAGGTCAATGGGAAGTAAAAAAAGTTCTTCGGAACTAAATTTTGTGACACACGGCGGACACGTGAGTGACAGCAATAGGGCTCCGTTTGGACCCTGCGGGTACGAAACCCTAAAAACACGTTTCTAGTGGGTAGTATTTTTATTATTTGTTGTAAAAGCTGTCACAGAAATACATATTCTGTGAAAATTTCAACTATCTACTTATTACGGATCATGAGATACAGCCCGCTGATAGATAGACGGATGGCCGGACGGACGTACGGACGTACGGACGGATGGACGGACGGACGTACGGACGTACGGACGGATGGACGGACGGACAGCGGAGGCTTAGTAATCGTCCGAAAGAGTCCCGTTGGTTACCCATCGGGTACGGAACCCTAAAAACGGCCACAACGCGTTGTGGCAATAAAGAAAAGCCATGACACGTTACAAGCCTGAACTGATGCCATATCGCGAAATGTATTGTATGGATTATTTAGGCTTGGTAATTAGAACAAATTGACATGAAGCGCAGTTCTGTGCAATGTGCTCTCTTTCTACTTCACTATAATCAAAAATCAAATCAAATCATTTTTGTTTCAGGGCTAATGACCCATATAAAAAAATTAAAAACATTACAAAGTTACATTATTAAATTACCAACCCTTCAACCCCCGCGGCCAAATCCGGGTTGTCAAATTGAACCTCGACGACAACCCGGGTTGACAGCCGATTTTTTTTTTTTTGCTCTTTAATTTTTTTTTTTTTTTGTCCGACTCACCAGTGAGTCGCGGGGAATTCATTAATTAAAAATTATTACAAAATTATTTCTTGCATTATTAAATAAGGTAATTGTTGCTGGAATATTAATTGCCATATACGAAGAAATAATTTGCTTCGTATATGGCCCTCAATATTCCATTGTTAGATTTGTGTATACGGTTCTTATAGGAGGCCTGTGACTTTCTCATGACTGCGTAAAAGTCATCTACCCTGTTTTCAGTAAACATACCGGACGTACTACACCGCCAGGGCAGACCCAGTATGCATCTGAATGCGTTATTATATTGAACACGCAATGTGTTGTACGCACGCTGCGTGTATTTGTACCATAGGGAACAAGTATACAGGTTCCGACAGTAGGCATTAAACAAGGTGATTTTCGCTTGACTTGAACATTTCGCAAATCGCCGTGCCAACATATTACTCTTCGCTGCGAGCGAACGCCTTTGTCTTTCTATGTCCTCATCATCTTTAAGCTTATCAGTCAATATATGTCCTATGTATGTAAAGCGTTTGACAAACTCCAATTTAGCGTTGCATAGAAATATGCCAGGTATACGCAATGGGCTGTTGTCGTAACGAAAACACATTGCTTGGCTCTTTTTAACATTATATTTTAGACCGTGCTTGTCCGCATATACCTCGCAGATTCCTACCAACTTTTGCATTGCCGTGACAGAAGGGCTGAGCAGAACCATATCATCAGCGTAACTAAGGTTATTTACAGGGACGTTGTTAACTAAACAGCCGACCCCTGCTCCGCTCAGCTCCTCTATCAGGTCATTCACATATAGGTTAAATAATATGGGTGATGTTAATCCGCCCTGTCTTACGCCCGTTCTGAGGACATAGTCGCTAGAGAAGGCCTGTCCCCATTTAACCGCGTTCGCTTGTCCCTCATACCAATACTTCATGATGTAAACAATGTCATGTGGTATACCGGTTTTAAACATTTTATCCCATAGAGCATTGTAACTGATTGTATCAAACGCGAGGCTTAAATCTAGGAAACATGCATACACATTTGTTTTTCGCTCTAAGTAGTATTAAACAGTTTTCTTTAAGGCAAATATAGCAGTGTCAGTTGCATGCTCAGCACGGAAACCAAATTGAGCGTTATTAAGTTTTAAGTGTTTCTGTATTTGGGGTTCTATTAGCCTTTCAAATATTTTTGACAGCACTGTCGCTAGTGTTAGGGGCCTATAGTTAGACATATCTGAAATATCGCCTTTCCTATTTTTAACCAATGGCACTACTAAGGACTTCATAAAATCTTTAGGTAAGAAAGTATGAGATAAGAAGGCATTATAAAGAATTACAATTTTTGCTGCTACCCCCCAGATAACATGTTTTAAAGTAAGTCCATCGTGACCCGGACACTCCCCACGTTTCATTTTGTGAACACAATCAAGTAACATCTCTAAAGTTATCTTAAGGCTAAGTTCCGGGGCACGGTGGCTACGCACAGATCCACCCTCCTCAGTACACAAGCCTCCTCAGAACCCATCATTTTAAATTGCGTTGCAAATGCCTCAGCGATCTGTTTGGGGTCCTGTATATTATTGACATTCGCCGCGCGACTCGGCTGGTACGATATATGTTATTAGTAGATTTCCAGAATCGCCCAAAATCACCTGAAGCCCTTTGCTTGGCAATAATATCCATTTTTATTTGATTTTGGTTTTTTTGACACCTCTTTATTTTTAAAGGCCTTTCTAGTAAAACACATATTTTCGTACACGTAGTTACGTGTACGAAAATATGTGCGGGGCGAAAGACCAACACAGAGTTCTGTGTTGGTCTTTCGCATAGTAACCAGCTCTGAAAAACCATCCTCGCGACTTCGTGAAGTAATAAAGAACAAAAAAAATCTGCTTCGTTGAACTAACGGTCGCAAGGGCTACTGATGGCTAGAAGGTTCTGCGGTAATTCAGGAAAAACTGTTATTTGGTTTTTCTATCCAGAACTTCTGGAGAAATGTGGATGGTTGTATGGGCTGATTCTTCGTGAAATATATTCAGCCGTGATGTTATGTAAAGTCTGTGTAAAGAACAATGGTCTCTATTAACTAGGCTGGAACTATTACCTGCGGCTTTTATTCGCGCGCTTTGCCGTGCGCCGCTGGAAGTCACAGCTGAAACCGACGCGGCTGGATGAGCTGCCTCGGCCGGAGCAGTACCAGGGATGGGACAGCTTCGCCGTGCGGACCACCGACTCCGACGGCACGGCGCTGCTGCTGGCCATTCGCAAGCTGTGTGGCAGGCAGCCGCTTGCGGAAATTGTGGTGCATGTCAAGCTACCTGATGGGACCACTTACAAGTTACCGCGTAAGTAATAAGAGGTAGATACCTACCTAAATAGTTTTATCTATTCTGGTTTACTACTTTCATTTGGACACGACTTATTTTGCATCGCGACTTATCGGTTATTATATTACATTACCAAAATACTACATGATTTGACATGATATTCCGTCAAGTTTTATAGTGCTGTTTGCGTATATCAAAGTTCGTCAGTATACTACGAGTTAAAAAGGGAGGGGCTCGAATCGAAATCATCTCGGTTACTTTGTTATGGGTAACCTTCGAAAAATTCTATCTCATTCGTGGCTGTTATATAACAACAGAGCATCCAGATACAGCAGTGTGTGCGTGGCAGAACGTCGAGGGTGGTTGGAGCGCTGATGGCCTGAAGATTCAAGTTCTAGAAGACCAAGAACGATATAGATTCCTATATAATGGACTATTGAAAAGAGTAGAAGATGGAGTCACACAACATGTGAAGCTGAACATCGTGTAAGTGAATTCTGAACTTACTCATTCTGAGAGGTGTAAATTTTACACCGCTCAGAATGGTGTACAAACGAAAACGAAACAGTATAAACTATGTAGGTCCTTTTACACTGTAAAAGGACTACATAGTTTATACCGTATTTTTTGAAGTTTTGCTCATTTTTTCTGTGATTTTCAGTTGGGGCTCAGTTACGAAAGCAGTCCGCTATCCCGATGATTGGAGCAATAAGCTAGCAGCTGAGGCATTGGCCCTTGAATCGTGGCGAGACGACAAGTGGCCCTATATGCTGTAAGTTAATTTCCAAAGAAAATATCTAAAATCTGGTTATTATTGATCAGAAGTTGGTGATGAAATAAAAAAAAACATGCAGGAAAAATGTGTGGATGATAAGAATTACAGGATATAACAATGATATAACAATTACAGGAGCAAGTCGGAAGAAGGCGGCTGGATTCAATGGGGAGTAGCACAAGGTCGTTTCGTATCGTTCGACGAGGAAGGAATTGTAGACAAAAGCGTGTTCTTGCGGACTCGCGGGGTAAAGGAACGAAGATGGGCTCCCCGAGCGTATGAAGGCCTCAGACGGTCCGTCAACATCACTGCAGTGGCAAGTGATGGAACAGCTGTGCAACTACAATGCCTGTCGTACAAAAATGAATTGACCCAGTGAGTATTTTGGATAGTTTCAAATTGGATTATGTTAAAAACCAGTCAACTAAATTTTAAGAGCAGCGAAATTCTCAAGAGCATCCTTCAATTTGTGATGATGATGATAATGAGATGATCTTATGACGATTGTGCAGTTATTATGGCATTCTAGTTTATCTGTTGGACCCTACTAAGCTAATGAATTACTGTTTTGCTTTTCAGTTGTGTATCTGGTTGTGTCAGATTCCCAGACTATAGGACGAAGGCTATAACTTCCACCGATATAGTGATGAAGGACTTCTGTGAGCGACCTGATGGCTTGAACGACGTTTACACGATTAATGTGCGCAGTAAGTTACATAAAAGATTTTAACTGTGCCTTCATCATCATATAAGGAATCATATTATGTGTGTGTTTTGATACCCTGTGTTATAGGGATTGCTGTGGATTTTGTCGGGCTTATATTATTTATCAACTTAAGGGTGACTGTCTACTGGAGTGGAGAGGAGACGAGCGGAGCGGAGCTGTGCTAATATTGAGGGTGCGGTTCCACTGAAACGGAGCTGGGCGGAACGGAGCGGAGAAGTGCATAAATCGTCCAACCACAGACAAGACGATTGACGTGATGAGGATTTAAACCATTGTGATAGGTCGATTCCTGCACGTCTCCGCTCAGCTCCGCTTCAGTGGAAACGCACCCTAACCAATGGAAGTGCATAAAGTCTCCGCTCTGCTTCAGTGGACAGGGATTTGCGAACTAGTATAAAAATTCATACAAAACTAGGAAGCGGAAAAAAAAACGAGCGCGTGGTATTGTAACTTGCTCAAATACTCGTCGCGTGAACTCGGCCTAGCTCTGCACAGTCCGTAACTGGCCCAAATTACTCGTCGCGTGAACTCGGCCTAGCTTCGCAGAGTCCACAACTCCACTCCACACTACTTCGCTCCGCATCTATGGACAGATACAGTCATGGTTAAAGAAATTTATTTCTCAATAAGAAATTACAAAGATTTAACTTACTTGAGAACATTTTCGTTCCGTATTACTCCCTCGCCCGCTCCGCATTACTCCCTCGCTCCGCTCCGCTGCCTCGCTTCGCGCCAGTGGATATGCAGCCTTAATCTTAATTGAGTCAAGCTCAAAGCTCAAGAGTTTTCTCTTGAGCTTTCAAGAAAATGATTATTCATCACATACATGCCTTTTCAAAATTTTATCTCGATTTTCCAGCTGACGACAGTTTTCTGACGTTGGTGTTAAGAATTAACGCTGATGGCGGCAAGCTGTTCAGCGGGGTTCCTTACCAACAAGAAGTGGTGTATCGCACGATGCATGTGGATATCAACTGTATACTGGGCACCGGAATACTAGAACTTGGATATGAACCTTCAGGTAACTATGACTGTGGCACGACTTGATCCCACCATTTTCCTTGTACCTACGTTTCATCAAAAGTATTGCTAGGTACCATTCGCGTCTGGCTGATAAACTGATTAGTCGTACTGAGCGCAACCTACCACATTTATTGTGCGGACAACCGAAGAACGGAACCCTAGTTCACACATATTCTTGCCGTTTTCCATTGTTTTCCTTTAGGCGTGATAGACGTTAAAAGCGGGCTCATTATCTTAATCATTCGTTTAAAAAATGTTTTATTTTCACAGTTGTGTCGGAGCCGGCTTCACGTATTCTTCCACCACGTCTTCTGAAGTGGTTGACGGAGAAGCAAGCTGGCGAGGTGGGCTACTGCGTTACATTTGAGGACCGTGCCGCGGCATGCCCCATGTATGTTGGAGGCAAAGGAGCTTCACTAGCCTTGCTGGCTTCCATGCAGAAGGATGAGGTACAATTTGCACACCATTTTGACCATAATTTGACCAGAGAATAAATAGTTTTTTTGAAGTTATTGAATAGGTGCTCTTTTCTATAAATCTTATCTATCTGTCTGGGTTTGGTTTCCGCACTTAGTCCCTGGTACGAGTAGGTCATTGTACGTGGGCCGTTGCAGTCTGGTAGTTTACTCCAACCAGCGCACTCTCCAAAAGCAGATATATTTAATTCTCAATTCTTTATTGCGTACCATAATGTATATAGTTGGTAGGGAAATTATTATATTAGTCACAATTTTGGACCCGTCGGGCACAGCATAGATCAAGTAGTTAATGATCCTGATGTGGGATTCATTAATCCTAAGGTTCGTATGCGTATATCGGTGACGCCCAGGCACTATAGGAGCACGTGCACGACCGCACCTCCGTCTCCATGCATGCTCTACACAGGGGACTTTCCATTACGCCTTTTGTACGCCTTTAGTGAGCAGTGTCCCCGCTACCAAGTACAGGTTCGTTTATCCAGTCGCAAAAGGCTTCTGAATAAGCTTTTGTTAAGGGATGGCATGGCTTCCTTGAACTACCTGCAACCCGATGCCGAGGACCACCAGTTCTTCACTTGGGTGTGGATGTGTTCACATAGCTGACTAAAGGGGATTAGCACACGGTGTTGAGTTTTCTAAGAGGTCTGGATATTTTGATGTTGAGGTAGTTGGAGCAAACTCCGACTTCGGTTCCAGTATCTGTCTTTGATCCATCAGCGTAAATTCTCAGCTCTTTCTCCTGAGTAGTCGCACAATTCTTCTGTTAGTTACATATTGTAGTATTTTTAGAAGTAAAGTGTATTTAGAGATTTATCGCAGGGTGATGCCATCATGGACTATCGTTTAACTTCATCTTCTATTATGAGTACGTGTTTGATTCCAGAGTATTTATGGTGCTTTTTTGCAGGGTTACCGAGTGCCACCCGGATTCTGCCTGACAACCAAAGCTTTGGAAAAGCATCTGGAAATAAACGCTCAACTATTGGTGGCAATTCGAGAAATTGAGGCTGCCAATGAAAATTATAACGAAGCTACATTCAAAGAATTATGTAAAAAGTACGTGATTGATGCTGATTCAGAGATTAGCCGATAGTGAGAAGTAAGAGATTTTAAAACTAAAAGAGTATCATATCTTTTCAGGGCATCAGAACTGTTTGTTACCACAGAAATAAAAGGAGATGTTAGAGATGAAATATTGATTAACATGAAGGACTTAAGAATCAAAGCTACCGAGGAGAATTTGGGTTCTGAACTACGTTTTGCAGTTCGATCATCTGGTAAGTTGGCAACGCCAAAAATAAAGATTGTTATAGTGGAAACATTTACCTTCATACAAGTTATTTTTGATACAGCCGTAGGCGAAGACAGTGAAGAGTTATCAGCTGCCGGACAGAACGAAACAATTCTTGGATGCATCAGCGACAGTGATATCATTGAAGGAGTCCAGAAGTGCTGGGCATCGATGTTTGCTTTTACCAGCACTTATTATCGCAGGTACCTACAAATTGCAATCAAAGGGAGTCATACTTTTTTGACTGGCCTGTTGGTCTAGTGGTTAGTGACCCTGACTGCTATGCCGGAGGTCGTGGGTTCGATTCCCACCCAGGACAAATGTTTGTGTAAAATGAGCACGATCATTTGTTCTGTGTCTGGGTGTAATTTATCTATAATATGTATGTATTTAGCAATATATAAGTATGTTTATCAGTTGTCTAGTACCCATAATACAAGCTCTGCTTAGCTTGGGACTAGATGGCGTTGTGTGATAGTTGTGGAATATTATTATTATTTGTGGATTTCATAAGTATTTTGGTCACAGAATCAAGCTTAACTGAACGATCTTTCGGTATATATACTTACTTTAAAGATGGGGCAAGGGCCAAAACACATACATACGACACGACTTTGCATCGTATTATTATATTACAAGCTCGATACACATCGCTTTACATGGCAAGGCACCGCGTCGCAGCATGATGTTGCAACGTGCCACAGTGCGGCGCCATGTCACGTGATTGTGTTTTGGCGTAAAGCTGCGAATTAATGATGTCCTTATTTCAGACAGAACGGGCAGCTATGTTTGTGTGGCGGCGGCGTAGTGGTGCAGGCCCTGGTGACGCCACGGGCCGCCGGCGTCATGTTTACGCGACACCCGGCGCACGGAGACCCTTCCAGACTGCTCATCACTGCCAACTACGGGCTTGGCGAGGTAATTTCTGCCGAATGGCATTAAAAGTTTAAAGGGAATCATTTGTTTTGGCATGTGAAGAGGAAAGATGAAACGCACTTAGCTTAAAGAGTTGCAAATGTGGATGGATGGAAGGGGAGGGCGAGGCCAAAGAATAGATGGATGGATGGAGTAGTAATGGTATGAAAATAAAGGGAGTCAGTAATAGCGTGACGTGACAGAATAGAAAAAGAATTGTGTTGAAACCTCAAGTAACATGGGAAAAGGGCAGAAAAATGACGATGGGCATAAAAGACGACAGTATTGTCACAGATAACATAATAGTAGCGTACAGATGCTTCACCTCTCTCTATGGATTTTCGGCAGGCAGCAGCACAGGTATATGTTTTTCCGCGTTCGGGCCAGTGCCGCGCGACGGGCGCGATTTGGACATCATGTTATAGTATTTTTATTCACTTCATAAAATGTGTTACTATACACATTTTAGTGAGGAGAGTCAAAAACCCTAAAATATCAAACAGCGCCCTAGACTTTTACAAAAAATATAGATTTAAATTTGAATTATGAGCCAATTATTCCACAGTTTTGTGCTAAGGGGAGTTAAAAAACATATCTTTTTTTATAAGAACATACCTACAAGTAGTAGTTCTTACCATCAATTTTTTGAAAAGCCTAATATCACATAAACTTCAACATGAAATCGATACATATAACGCCATCTATGGTAATTTATTTGTACTATTTTTTTTTTCTTCGAGATGAGACCCCGTGGTGCTGTTAAGCAGCTCATTAAGTACTTTTTGAACGCCGATGATCAGTAATTTACTGTTCACAATGTGTATTTCAAAGGTTCAACGTCCTCTTTTCTTAGTATGGACGCTACTGGCGCATTAAACTACTGTTTTCAACAAAACGGTTTCCTTGATACAATGTTCATGTTTGATTTACAGAGTGTTGTATCCGGCGCAGTAGAACCTGATACCATGATTGTAAAGCGGACAAGAAACGGTCAGCTTACAATAGTGAAGAAAGAGTTGGGATCCAAGAGTTGCCGTGTTAAGACTGAGGGTAGTGGCATCGCTATGGAAGATGTACCAGAAGGAGAAAGAAACGTGGCTTGTATCAGTGATGTCGAAGTACTGAAACTGGCTACCATAGGAGTATCTCAGGAAGAGTTGTGGGGAGCTGGCAGAGATATCGAGTGGGCTGTTAAAGAGGTGACACCTCCATTATAATTGATAGTATCTTGCACTGAGTCATGATTTATTTATTAACGATTGGTTTTAAGTAGTGTTCGTAAGGTTGCAGGTGTTGGCGGCGACATCTAGCGCCCGGCCCTGGTTCAGGCCATGGTACGGAGCGAGAGGGAATGGGAAGCAGTCTCCGCCTTCTGCGAAGCAGTAATGCTCGCGAAGGCGGAGGCGGGACGCGTGAGGGAAGCTCAACGGAGTGGCCCTCACGGCACTGGCCGCGACCACCGCAGGAGAGGCACTGGGCGTAGGACGTCGCGAGACGATCTCCGACCACCGTAGAACCAGGCTTGCGGACTGCGAGCAGTGTGTAGCTCGCCGTCCGATCAGCACCAGGCCCGTGAGTCGACGGCGCGTAGTGTTCCACGCTCGCCTTAAAGAGATGTTTGTCAGCCACCACTGACGGGGCCCATCGTGGCCGGTGCCTGCATACCTAGGGTTAGCGGATAAATTCTCAACATGAGTTACCGCACCCCTGGACACTCAGGCAGGGAAGGAACAGGGGTGGGTTTTAGTCAGTAAGAGGCTGACGCTTCACCTAGAGCGGGAGATGTCATTGGATGACTTCACACCTCCCCAAAAAAAAAAGTTTGCAGGTGTCGTGATGACAGAAAATAAGAACTTGGACAAGTCTCACGTTAAATTATCGTGCACAAGCGACAGTGCCATGGCTTCGACACAGATTGTACAATGCCTAAGAACTTTGACATTGGTTAAAGAAGTGTAATTAGTTATAAGCAACCAAGATCTTATAAATTATACTTTAAAGTTGCAATTACACAATACCTTTTATCCCTAGAACGAAGTCTTCCTCCTACAAGCGCGACCAATAACATCTCTGGATCGCTGGACCGAGGAGGAGCTACTGTTTGAACTGGACTCTCCTGTCATGGCAGACGATGAAATCACCTCGTTTGGTAACTGTGGTGAGGTAAGTGCAACAGATATTAATCAATGGTACCACATTCAGCTAAAATTGTAGATTGAATAATAATAGTAGGTTATGCAGCAAGGGGATAAAGTAGTAGTGTCTTATGTCACGGCTTCATATTGAATCTTGACCGTAATGAAGGATTCCGCAGTTAAGTGAATGACTGTGAATGGTTGAGAGTAGAGAGTTTTACTCGTGAGCGAAACAAGGGAAATACTTAAATCCGAAAAGCAGTGAGGGATTTAAGCTAGCCCAAGGCAAACACACCTGTATTCCTGAGGAGCAGACTCAACTTTTCACATATAATGTAACATGTCATTATTTTCTAATAATATTGATACATCTATAGCTTATGTCATGCTTTCGTTTCGCCAGTAACTAGCCACTTTTATGACTTCTTGTAACTTATAGAGTTATAAGGTGGAAGATTTACAAGGGTTTTTACTACGCTACGTTAAAAGGTTGGCAGTTAAGTTGTTGTTTTGTTCACAGGTCCTTCCGAAGCCATTAACTCCGATGAGTTACGATGTGGTGACTACTCCGTTGATGACTGGCATGGACAGGACAGTCGGCACCAACGGCAGCTGTTACGACAAGTCTGTTGTGCTCACTCACAACAGATGCGCCATATCACTCTACAATGTGAGCATCCCTTTTCATTTTCTTTCATAGACCTTTGACAATAGTATGGTTTCAATGTACGGAATTACGTATATTTGAATGCTCTGTCCAGGCATTTCTGTCTAGCCTTCCGGGCTCTGAACCACCTCAGTAAAGGTTCATACACACTCATCAGTTTCTCGACGTCTCTGTCTCGTCGACGATCAGTCTTGGGTTGTATGTTAATGACTGAGACGCGCCGGTTTTGACCTGACTGCCGTGTGGGGCCGGTGTTCTACAAATTCGACTAAACTACAATTATTTTTGACGTGACTGACCGGCGGCGACACGACGTGAACGTGACTGATGTACCTTTACCGTGATGAGGAATTTGTGGGCTGGAAAATCATTCAATAACATCTCTCTGGGTGGAGCGGGAGGGCGTGTCAGACTCTTACTGACTAAAACTCACCCGTGATCCTTCCCTGCCTGATTGCCGAGGGGAGTGGTAACTCTGTTACGTATTTATCCGCTACCCCTAGGCATGCAGGCACCAGCCATGATGGGCCCCGTCAGTGGTTGCTGACAATCGTCTCTTTGCACTACGCGCCGTCGACTCACGGGCCTGGTGCTGATCGGACGGCGAGCTACCCACTACTCGCCGTCCGCAGGCCCGGGATCGAAAGACCCTAATTTGCTACTTTGATTTGCAGTCCTTATACAGAAAGGCCCCCAAAGAACTAGGTGTAAACGTACGCATGATGGAAATGGCAATTCATGGACATACAGTAGCAGATGAGCAGATTATGAAGACGGCGCAGCACAGACGAGCGCCTCATTGGTTCGACCAGTTTGAAGGGATATGGCTCATGATTAAGGTAATTTTCCGGTCGCAATTGGGCATCACAAATTTCGACCATAAATGATGCTTTGATTGTATGTGGAGATTTACATCTCAAAGATGTGTGCTGACCTATTACGTTTTGACTTTCAGACGTTCTCACTGTCCAAATGGGCAGTCACTAACTCTGAGAAAGCATTACGTGTTGCGAATTATGACATTGAAAGCGATAGCCCCGAGAAGTTGTTCGAAGCTCTGTTGGAATCACAACAATTATTCGAACGCGTTGCTTACAACCATGCTTTTACCAGCACAGCAAGCACTTGCAGCCAGTTCGTGGCCATGTCAATATTTTTGGAAGGAAAATCAGGTATCATATTAGTTATTCCAAACAAATATTTGTAAGTTACTTGAAATATAGTTACTAGAAAAAAAATTTTTTTTAGAATTTACTCCCGAACAATGCAGTGAAATAAGTTCACTGTTCAGCTCGGGTGACGTACTATCAGCAGAAGTGCCTACGGCTTTGGCTAACATAGCTCAGAAGTTGGAGAAGTCTGGACTAGCAGAAGAATTTAGAGCTCAGGACCCTAAGAAAGCCCTGCATTGGCTGAAAGAAAATGCCCACGATGACATTTACGTTGATGTTCGACAATTTTTGGAACAACACGGCTACAGAGCCGTAATGGAGGTATCTTGAACAAAAAAAAAATCGATTCAAAGTTCGCAAACATGTGAATTATTTTATTGACGATGTACTTGCTTTTCAGTTTGATTTAATTACTAAACCTTGGGTTTTGGTCCCAGAGAACATGATGACAGTACTCCAAAATTTACACGTCACCACTGAAGGAATCAAACATACCAAAACTAGTCAGGAGATTGTAGACTCATTAAAAACTCCTCAGAAACCAAACACGAGGTACGTACCCAAGTTTATCGTTCTTTTACAAACCTGAGGTTACAATCGTTTCGTAATAATCAGTAGGCGACGGTGGAAACAATTGTGTTTAAAGTTTTATATGAACTGTTACAGGACAGTTCTTCGCTGGGTTCTACCGCTATGTCATCGTACCGTGCGCCACAGGGAGAGCACGAAGGCTAGTCTGGTGCTTCTTATCCACAAATTACGTATCGGTTTCCTTCGACTCGCCAACTTGATGGTTAAAAAGTGGTATATACCGAATCATGATCTGGTGTTCTTCTTCCGCAAGGAGGAGCTAAGGAAATATTTAGCAACAAGAGATCCTGCTCTATTGAAAAAGTAAGTATTTCTCTCGTATTATCGGGTTATTGGTTACTCGACGTATTTACGCTAGGACGTGATAATCTTTTGTTTTTTTTATTAAATCCCAGAATTCGTTTAAAACTGCTACTTATGTAATTGAAAACTTTGATTTTCCAGAAATTTTTCGAGTTTCCGCCTTGTCTTCCTCGGGTGTTTAATTGTTGTAAATAGGTCGCGCTATCACTGCTGCTGTCGAAGACTTGTGACATCCACCAATCCACATTGGGGCCGCGTGGTGGATTACGGCCCACACCCTCTCATAGAGAGGAGGCCTGTGCCCCAGCAGTGGGGAAATTAAAAGGCTGATGATGATCACTGCTGGTAATACGTCGAGTTACCAGTAACCTAAATACCGGCACATTTTGTAATAAAAGAATATAACTAGTAAGATGTTAAACCATTTGAACGAGCTCATTAACTGCTGCATTAAAGCCTGATAAGGGTCCTCAATCAGTAAATATTAGTGCAAAAAAATTGAAACTTTTTCAGAGCAATGCAACGCCAACAGTACCATCCAGGCTGGTGTAAGCAAAAGTTTGCGGAACTGAACTTTGGTTGGGTGGACAAGCTGGAACCCAAGGCCCCGACCCTGATAGCCGGTGACGTGAAAATATCCGCCACCTCAGTGTGCGGAGGAGAGGTGGTTGCGAGAGCCTGCGTCATCAAGGATCTTGAATCAGAAGTCAGTCTATTTTATGTTTTACGGTGTTTTATGCTTCAGACACACATCAGTCACGTCACCGTCTAGTCGCCGTTAAGTCACGTCAACCTTAGGATTGAATGTTTTCGTTGGGCACGTGCTCCTCGATACACGGGCGTCGCCGTATACGCATACGAACCATGGAATCTGGATCACTGGACAGACTGGCACATGGACGCTCTGAATAAACTGGGAGGCGTTGGAGAGATTTGGGCTGATAGGAGCAAAGGCAGCTGCGGCCCACGTACAATGCATGAACTCTGCTACACAGCCTAGTATGCCAGACGTTAGAGCCCATAGTTGTCACCCTGCACTGACCCCTTGCAGCTGCCCTACTATATACAGAAGCTCTTGTGTTAAATATTTGGGAGTGCACATCGATAACACATTGAGTTGGCAAGAGCATATCAGTGTGACAGTTACACGTGTTCGTAAGCTTATGTTCCCTTTAAAAAAACTAAGAAGAGTAGTTGACGACCGACTGTTAAAAACTATTTATTTTGCCTTGGGGCAGTCACTTCTCACCTATTGTATATCTGTCTGGGGCGGTACACTTAAAACGTATTTGCTTCGCCTTGAGAGGGCACAAAGAGCTGTCTTGAAAGTCATGCTTCAGAAACCTTATCGGTACCCCACTACCCGGCTGTATAAAGACATATCTGTACTCACTGTCCGACAGCTCTGTGCACTTAACATCACTCTACGTGTACACTCGTCATTGACCTATGACCCAAGCTTACTGGAGCAAAATAAACGTCGAAAAGATCCTGTATGCCCACCTGTCACTACCAAAACTACTTTGGCGAGGCGAAGCTACCCGTATCTTAGCAGCTACCTTTATAACACTATTAACGAAACCTGCAACGTATATTCTTTCCCTAAATTCAAATGTAAAACTGTAGTTAGAAGTTTTCTCCAAAAGTTAACATACGATGAGACTGAACAACTCTTTACAAAGAAAAATTACTAACGCGTCCTATAACAGATTTGAATTGCTCCTTTACTTTTTTATTTATTTTTTCTATATTTTTTACTTTATTTTTTATTATTATTTTTTATTTTTTTTTTATTGTGACATGACATACTTATACGAAAAACACAACCAAACACACACACACACATACACCAACACTACACACACACATTCACCAACACTACACACACACATTCCTTGCTTACATAAATTTTAATGTATTAAGTACTTAATTATATTAAACTAAGTTTTATGCCAGCCTAAACTGGTAACTGTCAGGTGCAGCAAATGGTCAATGAACTGTAAGAGGAAGGCGTCTGTGTCTGTAACACAGTTTATACTAGCACAGACACAGACGTTCACTCTGTCTCAAATAATGCATACTAGGTATACATACGCGTTGTACCTTATTGTTTTCGAGTTTGTTTGAGATGGACAAATTGTATTTGGCTTTTTGATGAATAAAGATTTGATGAATAAATGGTCCACCATGGATTAAGTACGGCAACCAATTCCAGATAGATAGATAGACGTAACTGACGGCGTCTTTACATTGATGTTACTGATGTGTGTGTATCAACCTTTAAATGTAGGTGCGATAATGTTTTTCCATAAACAGATTGGTGACCTTCGGCGCGGTGACGTTCTGATCACCCACGCGACTGACATCGGCTGGTCACCATACTTCCCGCTCCTGACTGGCATCGTCACGGAGCTTGGTGGACTTATATCACACGGTGAGTAATAGATTCTATCCAAACTGTGATTATTAACGGTATTATTCCAGCAGTGCCCTGGGCGAGATTTCTACGGCGCCCCCTAACTGCAATTCAAATCCATACGAAAGTTGCGTTTTTTGATATTTAAAACAAGAATGAAGATTTCAGACTTACGAGTTTATCAGTCATCACACAATATACAACCATCTATATCTGATTTTGAGTTTTTGACTTGAATACGTCGTTAAAATTGCCAACACAGTGGGATGCAATTCAAAGGAGGAGCTCGTGACTAAAGTTATAACAGCCGCACGGGACGATCCACCAGTTTAAGCTACGCTTGCCGGGGTTGGTCCATGGATGGGTGACCATCTTTACATACAGAGACTCCTCCGTGCCTCGAAAAGCACGTTAAGCTGTTGGTCCCGGTTGTCAACCGTGGATCTTTGACAGTCGTTACGGGTCGTCAGGAGCCCGAAAGTCTGACAACCAGTCTAATGAAGGGGTATCGTATTACTCAGGAACTGAGTTGTGTAGGTCAGATAGGCAGTCGCTCCATGTAAAATATTGGTATTCAGCTGAATCCGGTTATACTGGAAGCCGACCCCAAGATAGTTGCGAAAAGGCTAGGCAGATGATGATGAGTGGGAGGCAATTCAAAAAACGAATGAAAACAAAATCGGGGGATACAGTTTTTTGTTGCAGCTACATATTAAAGGCCTCCATCCAAAAATTAATTACTCCAACGGATAGCTACAGGATCAAAGAACTCGTTAGGTTAAGTGAGGACTGTGACACATCGCGCGTGGTGAAGGGGGAAGCGACACCATTTTGAGGTCATTTTGCTGCGTTTCAAGATTTCCATTAAGTATAACAGTGCTCTGTGAGTATAACTTTTGACTCGGAGCAGCTATGACGGTAGTTTTAGTTTCATTCGAAAGCTCTCACCAAGATTAAACGATTTGTATAGGTACGAGTATGTAAAAATAATTTTAAATAGTTATTGTAAATTTGTATATTTAATGTTTTAGTAAAAACAATTAAATAAATTTTGTAATGTCGGCCTATACTCGTCGAATCGCCAAATCAAAACAAAAGAAAAGTATACGATTTGAAAGAGTTCTTCAAGAGCAATCTAATGATACCCATAACACCCCATAAAAAATAGTAAAATGGTCGACAGACGCAAAAAGATGAAGGCGTCGGAGCCGATCAACGATGATGGTATCTGAATTTTGAACTCGAATATGAAATGCTGCCATACGTAGACGTATTCACGTAAAACGTGTGTCATGTGACACAGCCACCCGTTTTTTTTTTTTACAATGATAGGCTCACGTTTGACCATCAATATCTCACCTGATGGTAAGCGATGATGTGGTCGAAGATGTAGCACGCTTGCTTAGAAGTAACCTATTCACTTTCGACGTCTACAGTTAATTTCAATTGGAGATCACACAGTGTGTGTGTGTGGAGTGTCCAAAGACTTGAAAAATTCACTCTCAACTTTTTTTGGAAAAATTATAGGCTCATCGCGGGAAGTTTCACCAGTTTGACGCTTAACAAATCGAATTCTTGTATGGCTATAAACACAGGTTCAATGTCTAGTTCCTCAGCCTATTCCTTCTTCGTTGAAATTGCAATTTTAAAGCCTGTATTTCTATATTCTTCCAAAAAAGTGCAGCATTTTTCAACATTTCTGTGCATTTACCGAGATCCTTATCTGTTGATTGTAGAAGTTACTGTAGCGACATCTATGACGCTACACAAGAACTAGAACAGCTAAATTCCTACATCGCGCAAGCAGAGTTCTCCGCGCGATTTGAACATATACAACAGCCCGAAATCAACTATCGGGCAGTTGCCCGGACCAGACACAGCACCCGTCTGGTCGGAGGATCCTCCCTTTTCAACGGAGGTTTGCGGGACTTTACACCCTGTTCCGCATACCTCCACAATGGTGACCCCGACGTGATACGTGAGCGCAGCCTTCGTGATGACGTCATCACCTCGTCAGCGCAGCCTTCGTGCAGCTACTCCAGCGTGACGTCATCATCATCACTTCCTCCAAGCTCTTCAGCAACGAGTCATACAGCCAGCCAGTACAACGACAACGCCGACAACGATAACGCCGACAACGATAACGCCGGCAACGATACGCCGACAACGATAACGCCGACAACGATACGCCAACAACGATAAAGCCGACTACGATACGCCGACAACGATACGCCGACAACGACACGCCAACAAAACGATAACGCCGACAACGAAACGACGCACCGCTCCGACTCACTGGAGCCCGCAGCAGTACTCCGACTCACTGGAGCCTGCAACATCATCCCGACTCACTGGGATATCATCACCGCAGACAGTTCCGACTCACCGTGAACTATGCGCCTCTTCCGGTTCCGACTCACTGGAACCAGCCTTCCACTGGCCCGGCAAGCATCACGTATGAACGACTCATCGAGAAGAGAACAATCGATCTCCGATCTCTGGAGGGGAGTGATGTAGCGACATCTATGACGCTACACAAGAACTAGAACAGCTAAATTCCTACATCGCGCAAGCAGAGTTCTCCGCGCGATTTGAACATATACAACAGCCCGAAATCAACTATCGGGCAGTTGCCCGGACCAGACACAGCACCCGTCTGGTCGGAGGATCCTCCCTTTTCAACGGAGGTTTGCGGGACTTTACACCCTGTTCCGCATACCTCCACATTACTAACGACATTAATTAAAAATAAGTATATCATACTTACCAAACAAACAATTAAGAAGCTCAAATCTTTTAACTATTCGGCTAGAGTAGTAGCCTCATGGGAGACTTGAACATCAGTTTTCTGATTTGATGTAAAGGGGTCCCGGCGGCGCCCCTTCATAACCGGCGCCCTGGGAGGTCGCCCAACCGCGCCCCACTCTAACGCCGCTACTGTATTCCAGTTCATGCACTAAAAGAATCTGTAGAAAGTTTTTTGATGTACTACGACTAGTTTAATAAATATTGGTTTCCAATTTCCAGGTGCCGTAATAGCTCGAGAATATGGATTGCCCTGCATTGTAGGCGCAGCTGATGCTACAGATATATTCAAAACTGGAGACTTAGTACGACTATCTGGATCCAAAGGCATCATAGAGAAGGTGGAGGTGCAAGAAAAGCAACAACAAGATGAAAGCATAGAAAGTTAAAAAAAAAAGTTATATCGTGTACATACCGGGAAAGGTGCAATGTAGTATTAGTTTGTTTTGTAAAGAAAACCATGTATTTGAAAACGAACAGCTAGTCTACATGTGAATGGAGGGCTGGGCTTATCTTTGGCCAAAGAATTAGCATTGCTGCTATTGTAGTTAACACTTATCTCATTGAGACCGATGTGGATGACTTTTTTTATGCCCAATTTGTACATAATTTTTACTATTAGTTTGTATAAACTTACTTAGTTATTCTTTAGTTCTACATTATTAGCATAATATAGTTACATTATGTTGTAAATAATAAAATGTGTAAAAAATAAATTAAATTGAAATCACTACAAAACAATATTACACATCATTGCTTAATTATGCTAAAGAAAAGGAGCTACATCTGCCAACAAACTGCTGTGCAGTTTGGCTTTGGTTTAAAATTCGAGGGTTGATTATATATATTATTGTGAATAATAAATAAATAGTAAAAAGCCTTTTATTTCTTGCTTATTCATAGTAAAATTTCAATAACAATGTGCATGCAAAATTATTCACAAATTCATTCATATAAACATACTTAAATAAGTAATTTATCAATAAATTTAAATATATGAAGTAGTAATTCTTCATCTAACAGAGCTGCACATGTTTTTGTAAATCCTTTGATATCTAAAGCCGCGTACAGACATTGCGAGGCATGCGCCGCGAACGGCACACAACGATGTTGTAGCACATATCTCGCCACGGTACACACCTTGCGAGGAATTCGTTGTGCGCCGTTCGTGGCGCATGCTTCGCAATGTCTGTACGCGGCTTAAGAAGAAGTGCGTGTTTGCTGGGTGGTTTCTTTTTTGCATAAATCCGGACAATTTAGTAATTGTATTAATTTCCTTAATCTTTAATATCTCTAATAATATTGAACTTTAAAGCCATGAGCCTAACCAAACGGCGGAGAATCTTAACAGCGACTTTTAATTCGATGTTAATGCCATCTAGTTAAGCAAGAAGACAACTCGTACAGTTTTTGAACTAAATCCCTAGGTGAACGGGTTTCGGACAAGCATGGTTCTTAACACTTAGCCACCAATTCTCTCGAAAACTTTTGAGAAAATACTGAAAATAAGAGGTCCTTGACATCGGTTAGGTAGGTTGGAACAAGTAGTAAACGGAATTAATGTTAAAAAGTAAATCACAAGCTACTGTAAGCACCCGGGCCTGCGGACGGCGAGTAATGGGTAGCTCGCCGTCCGATCAGTACCAGGCCCGAGAGTCGACGGCGCGTAGTGTTCCACGCGCGCCTCAAAGAGTTGTCAACAAACAGGACGGGGCCCGTCATGGCCGATGCCTGCCCGGGGGTTAAGGATTAATTCGAAAGAGTTACCTCGCCCCTGGCCATTCAGGGCAGGGAGGAACAGGGGTGGGTTTTAGTCAGTAAGAGTCTGACACGCCCTTCCGCTCCACCCAGAGCGGGAGAAGTCATTGGATGACTGCCCAACCCACAAAAATAAAAAAAACTACTGTAAGTAAAAAAGGAGCATTATGGAGTAAAAGGTCTAGTTCTATGTCTATTTAAATCTTATTTAGATAATTGGAAGCATTATGTAGAAATTAAAGAAAAAGAAGATAATTATGAAAAAAATTACAAATCGGGACTTAAACTATTAAAACAAGGAGTATCACAGGGTTCAATATTAGGACCAATATTTTTCATTAGTAGTAAATTATTTTATTACTACTGCTCTCAAAACGGTGAAGAAAAACATGGTGTGGAAACTGATATCCTAGAACCAAAACTTCGAAGTTATGTGACATCTACCAACCCACATTGCGCCCGCGTAGCAGTTTACGACCACACCCTCTCACAGAGAAGAGGCCTGTGTCCCAGCAGTGGGGACATTAAAAGCCTGATTATGCTTATGCTTATTAATGATTCAATTAACTTTATGCTGAAACTAAGTGATGTTGAACTTGTGCTTTTTGCTGATGATACGAATGCATAAAGAAGCCGATAAAGATGTAGATATTCTCAATAGTAAGGTTAATAAGGCTCTGGCTCTAAAACTATTGTTGATCGTTTTTATAATGTTCTCAGAATTATCGTATACTATATTATGTATTATAATTTGTCTTCTAATTGTTTTAGTTTTATAGTATAGTTTAAGTTTTCGATAAAATTCAAATTATTTTGAAATGAAAGTGCCTGCCGAATTTACGAGTATGTGGCAGTGGTAGTCAGGCTCATAACAATCGCACAAATGGTGATCGCCGTGGTAGTGTACTCATATCTGGTAACACCTGCGGATGACTTGGGTATTACATTGTAACTTAGCATTGATTACGTTATTATCAGTAAAAAATAATAATATCTCGTCTCCACACACGCTCGTCGCTCTCGCTCTGTCAAGGTCTATTCGAGCTGACATTGAACGTTGAAGTGGTCACAACTTGTTTATTTAGGAATGTACATCTTGTAGTTTAGAATCTAAAAATGGATATTTACGATATCCTCCTTCAGTCTGGATTGATAACTGGTGCAATAGTGTTTTACTTGGTATTTATTAAGAAGCAAACGCCAAATAAGGGACACTATAAAGAAGTTGGTAAGTATTAATTCTTACAATATTAATGACAATGTTTTTTCTGTGTTGTTTAGTGAAGCCTTACGTACGAGTAGTGTGTGTTGCGTGATTTCTTATGTGTTAATTAAATGCTAATATTATTAAATGTATGTATATTGTATACAACAATTGAACGTGCATGAAAGCCATCATTGCAGATGATTATGTACTTACGATCGATTAGATATGTTAGAACTGCATTCTGTAGTGTTCACATGATAAGATAATACATGAAACTATATTTCGTATTTCAATGACTTATAATATCGGGATTCTATCTGGTTAAAAGTAGATTTCGTTTACAAAAACGGATTGAGAATGGAACCACCAACCAACTCACGAGGTAGTGCTATTTGTATCGTGGTGAGATGTTCAGTACCAATGTGGTCATGGTTTATAAAGCACATCTCGCTTTAGAGAAGGCTCGTCTTCCTAGAGCGCCATCTCCTTCACTTGTACTTGTGGGTCAGCCTCTTTTTCAAAGTCGATGAGCCATATTATTATCTACCAACACTGAGAGCTAGAAAGTTTTAAATGAAATAACGGCTTACATGTCAAATTATGTGATATTTAAAAGGTACTTAGCTGAATAATATTTCTCAAGCGTTTTATTGATGCACCAATTTTCGATAAAAGAGCTGTATCGGTTTATCGGTTTTCCTGATTTCACATAAAACATAGGAAAATAGTTTATCCAAGTGTGTTTTTTTTATCGACAAGACTAAAGCATATAGGGTTACTGGTAACTCGACGTATTTTTTTTTTGGGACATGCCCGCCACGCTATTCCCAAACCACTGTAACTTCTGTAAGCCAGAATCAACAGTAGCGACCACCAGAACAAACGCCGAGGCAATGAAGCTCGACGAGTCCCAGAGAAACGATTAAACTGTCTTGGGTTCCGCAACGAAATTAATCAGATAAGACAGCGGAGGAGTAAAAAAAACATAATTTCCACTTCCCTCATAATCAAGCAGGAGACAACAAAGCTAGGCCATTAGGCACAAACGGGGTATTTACAACTGGGGTCAGCTTAGTTGCCAAGCACCACTGCTTAAAAACACTAATATTAATGGGTCCTAAAATTGTGAGCTGTTACACTTGATTCCAATAATAGATATGGCAAAAACACTTGAACGCACGGAAATTCGTTCTAGTTTCCACTATGTCCGTGTAATAGACAACTCCAGACGTAGGCTGAATACTATCCAACATAATGCGCTGTGTGTCGCGGGTTCAATTCCCGCACGGAACAAATATTTGTATGACCTACAGATAGTTGTTCCGGGTCTGGGTGTCTTGTGTATATGAGTATACATGTTTGTGAACGCACCCACGATGCAGGAGTAATTCCTAGTGTGGGGCAACGTTTAAAAAAAAAAAAAAAAAAAATCATTGCGTTCAGTTTGCCAAAGAGTACACTCTCATAGAATATGATGTGCGGATTGTTCGTTTTCGCAATCAGGTGTAGAACATTGAAGGAAAATAATTTACCCTTAAAGTTGCTATGACCTGTGAAAAATTGGGCAACTCAGTGATCCACCTCCAGCCATGTCCTATCCAGCCGCTCGCGAACCGATCGGAAGAAGGAGGTGTCGGCCTTTGATGAAACGTTCCCACCTACATTGCCATTCGGATCAAAGGTAATAAAAAATATGTTTGTTCGAATTCTGGGAAAAAAAAAACTAAACTTTTCTCGGGTGCTTAATTGTAGCAAATAGGCCATACTATCATGTGATGCTGGGGATAACGCGAGTTACCAGTTACCCTGTTTAGAAGTCTTGTCAATAAAAAAACACACTTCGGTAACCTATTTTCCTTTTGTGAATTTGTTGCGATACCAGTAATCCTTTAGACTTTAGGGAACGAACGTACTTATTAATTTAATAGTCTCTCAGTTGGACACGATAGATAGCTAATTAACGGAATGTTGGTAGTGAGATGACTTTTAACTTTGATCTATCATGAGCTCAAACAGGTTTTTTGAACCTTCCTACTTGGAGAAATTTTTTATACAAAACGTGTAACCTTGAAGAAACGGACTGAGGAAGATTTTTCGTTTTCGTTTATATTCGTTAGGTTAGGTCATTGCCAGGATGTAGTATTAGAAACATAGGCATAGGTGGGCCGGCACTAGCCGGGGATCATGGAAGTCGTATTAGCTCTCACGGGGATCGTGATCGCGCGGAGGTCCAAGTGTGGGACGGAACACCGGGGTGGTTTTTAGTCAGTAAGAGTTTGACAGTCCCCTTCGCCTGCCCCAGGCGAAGGACATCCATGAGGATTTTCCACACCGGCAACAAAAAAAAAAAAAGGTCGTTGCCAGGATGTAGTATTAGGAACGGGTCGAAACACCTCCTGCCGGAGGCTCTACGTGGGGGTCGTGCGGTCCCTGGCCCTTTACAGGGCACCGGTGTGGGTGCGTTCCCTAAGGAGGCGACTAGCCCGCCGGCTGAACGCGTCCCATAGGTCATGACCATCAGGCTGGCCCGGGGATAGCGCACGGTTTCCGGTGAGGTGGACACACGCGCGGCGCATATATGGGAGTGGCGCGTGGAGTGTGTGCAACGACGGGGCGTAACTCCGCTGCCGCGTGAAATCGCGGCACGGCGGACAGAGTTCCGGCGGGAACTCATAGCGGCATGGAGAGAGTGACTGTCGCAACCCAGCGCTGGGCACGCCACAATTGCGGAAGTCCCCTCTTTGAGAAGTGGCTGGAGAAGCGCGACGGCGTCCTCACCTTTCACCTGACGCAGGTCCTCACCGGAAACGGTTGTTTCGGGTGGTTCCTTTTCTGAATTAGGCGGGAGAATACGCCCGAGTGTCACCATTGTATGGATCGCCAGGAGGACAAGGTGGAGCATACGGTGGAGGTCTGCTCGCTTGGGCGGAGCACCGCCGTGTCCTCGTAGAGGCAATCGGCGGTAATGACCTCTCGCGTCCGGTCCTGGTCCAGGCCATTGTACGGAGCGAGAGGGTATGGGAAGCTGCACCTTCGTCTGCGAAGGAGTAATGTTTGCGAAGGAGGTGGTGGGACGCATAAGGGAGAGAATCCTCGCGCCCTCACGCCCCTAGACGCCGCAGGAGACGCCCTGGGCATCGGGAGTCGCAAGCCGATTCCCGGCCACCGTAGGTGCGGGCTTGCAAACGGCGAGTAATGGATAGCTCGTCGTCCGATAAGGACCAGGCCCTATTCGACACGGCGCGTAGTGTTCCGCGCGTCTGAAAGAGATGCCAGCAAGAAGCGCTAGGGCCGATGCCTGCAGGGTTGCGGTGCAAGCCCTCCATACTATTCCCAAACCACTGTAACTCCTGTAATCCAGAATCAATAGTGGCGACCACCAGAAAAAAACGCCGAAGCAATGAAGCTCGACGAGTCTCAGAGAAACGATTAAACTGTCTTGACTCCCGCAAAGAAATTAATCAGAAAAGAACAGCGGAGGAGTAAGAAAAACATAATTTCCACTTGCTTCCTAATCAAGCAGGACAAAGCTAGGCTGTTACGGACATAGGGATACTTACACCTGGGGAAAGCCCAGTTGCCAAGGACCACGAATTAAATCACTAATATTAATGGGTCTAAAATTGTGAGCTGTTACATTTGATTCCAATAAAACATTAAAACAACAACAACAACAATCAATCTATCTATTGTGAGCTGTTCATTTGATTCTAATTTGGTTTTGATTTCAGGGTCGCGGTAAAGAACGAAAGAGGAACCGCGGCCTTGGCATAGGCAACTGAAGGAACACTGGCGGGTTTTAGTCAGTAAGAGTTTGAAACGCCCTCCCACTCCATCCAGAGCGGAAAAAAATATTTGATGATTCCCACCCCATAAAAAAAAAACTGGCCAAGTGCGAGTCGCGCCCCACGCAGTGTAGGGTTCCGTAGTCACCCGTTATAACATGCGAACTTAAACGGGAACAGCCCCCTTCTAAATAAACATTCAGAAATATTTACATCCCTAGAAAACCAGGAACTTGAAAAACCGTACATTGACATTTTAAAAACCATATACAACAATAGCTCTGCAAACATAAAAATGAATACTACTGGACCTTCATTTAGAATTGAAAAGGGTGTCAAACAGGGTGATCCACTCTCTCCCAAATTATTTACGAACACACTTGAGAAGATATTGCGAACACGGGCAGCCTCATAGACGACCGAGGGCATTGAAGTTGGAAAAAATAGGCTGAGAAACCTCCGATTTGCCGATGACATAGTTCTTTTTGTACCTACAGCTCTGGCACTGCGTGACTCACCACCCCCAAGTCCATCTTCCTTTGCCCAGCAGTGGGACAGCATATGCTAGATAAATAAAAAATAGATTATTTGGCCTCAGTCTGTATTGTGCCACTTCTATGCAAAAGAATTGCATCCTAAATATAAAATAACATGGTTTTAATTGATAAGGCTGGAACTACCACCTGCGGCTGTTATTCGCGCGCTATGCCGTGCGCCGCTGGAAGTCTCAGCTGAAGCCAACGCGCCTCCATGAGTTGCCTCGGCCGGAGCAGTACCAGGGATGGGACAGCTTCGCCGTGCGGACCGCCGACTCCAACGGCACGGTGTTGCTGCTGGCCATACGCAAGCTGTGTGGCAGGCAGCCGCTCGCGGAAATTGTGGTGCACGTCAAGCTACCTGATGGGACCACTTACAAGTTACCGCGTAAGTAATAGTACCTACTTAAATAGTTTTATCTTCTTATTCTGGTTTACTGCTGTCATTGATTTGGGCACATTCAGTTACCAAAAGATTAAGTGGTTTAACACGATATAGGTACATGATACAGAACTGTTTGCGGATATCAGGGAGGTATTCGAATCGAAACCACCTCGGTTAGTTTGTTATGGGCTTCAATCAACAATTTACATTGTTGATCGAAGGTTAAGGGCCACTTTCGAAAAATTCTATCTCATTCGTGGTTGTTATATTATGACTACAGAGCATCCAGATACAGCAGTGTGTGCATGGCAGAACGTCGAGGGTGGTTGGAGCGCTGATGGCCTGAAGATTCAAGTTCTAGATGACCAAGAACGATATAGATTCCTATATAATGGACTCTTGACAAGAGTGGAAGACAGAGTTACACAACATGTGAAGCTGAACATCGTGTAAGTGAATTTTGAATTTACTCATTCTGACCAGAACTAATACTCGCAGAACACTGGAGGTGTAATCAAATTTATGTATTTTTTAAAGTATCACTGATTACTTCTATGTTATTTTCAGTTGGGGCTCAGTTACGAAAGCAGTCCGATATCCTGATGATTGGAGCAATAAGCTAGCAGCTGAGGCATTAGCCCTTGAATCGTGGCGAGACGACCAGTGGCCTTATATGCTGTGAGTCAATTTCCAAATCTTAATCTTGAATCTGGGTATTGCTGACCAGAAGCTTGTGTTGAAATCAAACAATAAATATACAAAAGATTAGATATAGCTATGATATGTGGGCGTCCAAGCATAAAGGGACCAGTAGTGAGGTATACGGCACATTTTTAAAAGCATTATAAAAATAAGCAAAACAATTTTTTGGTTCTACTAATTTTTGTTATTAGTAGTACTTAGAAACATCATAATTATAAAGTCATTTACTATAGATATATAACAACTTGTAGATAATTGTTTTTTTTTAACTTGTAGACATTCATTATTATCAATTAAAATCGCGTAATGTAATTTTTTCACACAACTTTACAAAACTACATATATCTCGGAAACTAAATGCCGAGAATTGGACCCTTTTTCCGTGGATTTGGGATTTCCTTTTTTGTTTACTTGAAGAAGCAAGTCGGAAGAAGGCGGCTGGCTTCAATGGGGAGTAGCACAAGGTCGCTTCGAATCGTTTGATGAGGAGGGAATTGTGGACAAAAGCGTGTTCTTGCGGACTCGTGGAGTTAAGGAGCGAAGATGGAATCCTCGAGCGTATGAGGGCCTCAGACGGTCCGTCAACATCACTGCAGTGGCAAGTGATGGAACAGCCGTGCAACTACGATGCCTGTCGTACAAAAATGAATTGACCCAGTGAGTATTTTAGCTGATTTCAATTTGGATTATGTTAAAAACTAGTCAACTAAATTTTAAGAGCAGCGAAATTCTCAAGAGCATCCTTCAATTTGTGATGATCATGATGATAATGAGATGATGTTATGACGATTGGGCATTCTAGTTTATTTGGTTAGGTTTCTGTTGGATCCTACTAAGCTAATGAATAATTATTTTGCTTTCCAGTTGTGTATCTGGTTGTGTCAGATTCCCAGACTTTATGACGAAGGCTGTAACTTCCACCGATATAGTGATGAAGGACTTCTGCGAGCAACCTGATAGCTTGCCCGATGTTTACACGATAAATGTGAACAGTAAGTAGCACAGCAAATTGTAACTGTGCCTGCGTTTGCGTCTTTATACAGAGTCTAACGGAAATGGGCGTCAGGTTTTAAACACTGCCTCTGTATGGGCAGAGGCAGTGTTTAAAACCTGACACCTGAAAACCTGACCTTTCTATGGAGAAAGAATCATAGAATCACATTCTTCGAGAAGTCATAGACAATTCCGAAAAAATAAAATTGGACCTCCCATGACTTCGTACGGATAGTCTTGTTTGTTTTTTTTGGAATTATCTAAGGCCTTTTTGAAAAATGTTGAAAATTTACACGGGCAGAAGTTGTATCTTAAATATGACCACACATTTCCGTTACACACTGGCTAAGGAATATGGATCCTTAGCCAGTGTGAGAGACTCGCTCTCATTGGGATTGCTGCGGGTTTCGTCGGACATCTTTTATCAACTAAATTATGCTCAAGGCTCTAGCGATAATTATATCTTAGGAAATAGATTTTTTATAACGTCCTTGAAGGGTTTTTTAACAATATAATGTGTTTCTTTCTAGCTGATGACAGTTTTCTGACGTTGGTGCTAAGAATAAACGCTGATGGCGGCAAACTGTTCAGCGGGGTTCCTTACCAACAAGAAGTGGTGTATCGTACGATGCATGTGGACATCAACTGCATACCTGGCATCGGCATCCTAGAACTTGGATATGAGCCTTTAGGTAACTAAACTATGACAGTGTGCGCCATAAAGTGATTCTAATGTTTCCTTTATGCCCCGGGGCACCAAGAGTATTGCATGGTACCATCCGCATTTGGTTGATATCCTGATATATATATCGTTCTCAGCGCCACCCTTCACATTTATTGTGCGCACAGCCAAAATACGAAACTCTTTGCCAACGTCTGTGTTCCTCAACACCAATATCCGTTATCGTTCACACATTGTTTTATCATCAGGGTTGATCGACGTCAAAAGCGGGCTCATTAACTTAATTTATCGTAAAATAAAAAACTTTTTTCAAAAATACAACCGACTTCAAAAAATACAACCGACTTCTAAAAATTGCAAAATAACTTTAATTTCGGAAGCCGGTGTATATATTTTTTTTTGTTTCTTCATTATTTGACACCGACTTCCGAAATTAAATTTATTTTGCAATTTTTAGAAGTCGGTTGTATTTTTTGAAAAAAGTTTTTTATTTTTCACTTTTTAGTTTTTTTTTTCTTTATTGTTATTGTACACCAGAAGTAAAAGTAAATATTTAAGTTATGCCCGAATGAATAACATGGAATTTGAACATATTTTGTAGACAACCAAAACGTCATCTGTGTATACATATTTTTTGTTTATGTTGATTTTTTTTAAAAGTGCTGAATCGATTTCTATAAAATTTATATGGGACTACCTCTGATGTATGACCTACCAAAAAAAAAACCCACAGAATCATCAAAATCAATTAACAAGTGGCAGAGAAATCGCGTAACATACATACAAAAAAAAACAAACAGACGAATTGAGAACCTCCTCCTTTTGGAAGTCGGTTAAAAATATATATTTCCATAGTTGTGTCGGAGCCAGCTTCACATATACTTCCACCACGTCTTCTGAAGTGGTTGACAAAGAAGCAAGCTGGCGAGGTGGGCTACTGCGTTACATTTGAGGACCGTGCTGCCGTATGTCCCATGTATGTTGGAGGCAAAGGAGCTTCACTAGCCTTGCTGGCTTCCATGCAGAAGGATGAGGTACAATTTGCACACCATTTTGACCATAATTTGACCAGAGAAATTATGTTTTTTTTAGCTACTGAATACGGTGCTCTTTGCAGGGTTACCGAGTGCCACCCGGATTCTGCCTGACCACCAAAGCTTTGGAAAAGCATCTGGAAGTAAACCCTCAACTGCTGGTGGCAATTCGAGAAATTGAGGCTGCCAATGAAAATTATAACGAAGCTACATTCAAAGAATTATGTAAAAAGTACGTGATTGATGTTGAGATTATCCAATGATGAAGATGTAAGAGATTTCAAAACTAAAAGAGTATCATAACTTTTCAGGGCATCAGAACTGTTTGTCACCACAGAAATAAAAGGAGATGTTAGAGATGAAATGTTGATTAACATGAAAGAATTAAGAATCAAAGCTACCGAGGAGAATTTAGGTTCTGAACTACGTTTTGCAGTTCGATCGTCTGGTAAGTTGGCAATAACATAATTTGTTGTAGTGGGAACATTTAGCTTTAAGTAAGTTATTTTTGATACAGCCGTAGGAGAAGACAGTGAAGAGTTATCAGCTGCCGGACAGAACGATACAATTCTTGGATGCATCAGCGACAGTGATATCATTGAGGGAGTCCAGAAGTGCTGGGCATCGATGTTCGCCTTTACCAGCACTTATTATCGCAGGTATGTAGGTAAATGGTGTAGTAAAACCTGCCTACTTGCTTTATATAATATGATTTCCTTTGTGGGAGTAATTTGAAATCCCTTTTGATTTTAGAAACGTAGAAAATTGCTGAATACTGAGTAAAGACAAATTTTACCGATTATTAATTAATTGAAATAATACATCTTTGAGTATATTTCTTTTATAATAATCATTTACTCACCCTTCTTCCATGTTTCTCTATTAGTCGTCATCTTAGCAGTCACCCGCTTTATAGATATAGGTATCATCTTTATTTCTGGACTTATCGTTCTCTTACTGTCACCGATACTCGTACTCGAAACTTGACTAACGAAATCTTACTGTTCAGAAATTAGTAATAAAATGAATAATCGGGGATGATTAATATAATTCCATTGGTATAGACAGAACGGACAACCATGTTTGTGTGGTGGTGGCGTAGTGGTGCAGGCCCTGGTGACGCCACGGGCCGCCGGCGTCATGTTCACGCGACACCCGGCGCACGGCGATCCTTCCAGACTGCTCATCACTGCCAACTATGGACTTGGCGAGGTAAATTCTTCCGAATGGCATTAAAAGTTTAAAGGGAATCGTTTGCTTTGGCATGTGAAGAGGAGTCATTGAACGCATGTGGCTTAAAGTGTTATAAATGTGGATGAGTGGAGAAGGAGGCCAAACAATAGATAGATGGATTGAGTAATATGAAAAAAAGGGAGTCAGTAATAGCGTGACGGTTGACAGGACGGAATGGAAGAAGAATTGTGTTGAAACTTCTAGTAGGTAACATGGAACACGGGCAGGAAAATGACGGTAAGTATAAAATACGATAGTATTGTCACAAATAACACATAACTAGGGTACAGGTGCCTCATTCATACAAATAAAAGAGGGAACAGGGCCTGTGAGGAATTTGAAAATTAGGTACTTATATTTGAAGAAACGATTGGCGTTGTGCTGGCTCAAGCCTGCCTCAGTAGAGTGCGATAGGGACAGCTGCAGCTCAAACCGATTTTATACCAAAATTTTTGACGAGATCGATGTTTCGTATTCCCCTTTTTTCTCCTCGAAAACTGAGCCAATTCAATTAGTTTTGGCACAAAAATTTTAAGAAAGAGTATGATTAGGTTCCTATTAAATGTTTTACGTTAAAAACTTTTTGAATTGGTCTGGTGGTCTTCTAATCACGGCGGTAAAAATGGGTCATTTTTGTAATTTTTGGGGGGCATATTTTCTTTCCCTAGTGATTGCTGAAAAATAGGAAATGACAGGGACGTGTCTACAGAAGACCTTGACTTTATGAAAAAAATGATTGCTGTAGAGGCATTATTCGGGCAGAAAAAAGGGGAATACATTTGTGTGGAGACTAGCAGCCCCTGTTCCCTCTAGATTTTTGGCAGGCAGCAAGAGCAACATATTTTTGCCGCGTTCGGGTCTGTCCCGCACACCTGGCTAGATGGTGTTAGCAGCGACGAGTTGCAAGCTGAATGAATATACTTACAGTCTCACCAATATTTTTATTTTTTTCTAGCACATTGAGACATTGTTTTATAGTATTTTTATTACTTTTTTATGCACTTCAATAATCTTCTACAATGAAACTTATTATCATTGTATCAAAATATGTTCGGTACTATAGAGTAATGAACCAATTATTCCACAATTTGGTGCTTAGGAGGGCTTAAATAATAACTTATAGTACCAGCAACTTTTCCAAAATCTTAATCCTACTAATATTATAAATGTGAAAGTTTGGGAAGATGTATGAATGTATGGATGTTTGTTAATCTTTCACGCAAAAACTACTGAACGAATTTCGATGAAACTTATACTACAGTAATATTGCTTAAACAGCGGAATAACCTAGAGGCTAATTTATATTGAAGGGAAATACCGATTCCACGCAGGTGAAGCGCTGGTAGAAGCTAGTATTACACAAATTTTGATATGCAATCGATACATATCATCACGCCATCTATTGAAAGGACCATGCAAAAAATTGTATGGGCGCTGTCCCCACCCACCAACAGACGTGGCACTAGTTTCAATATTATTATGGCGTCCCATGAAAAGACTTATAACCATTTCCAATCTAAAAATCGATAGGGTTTTTTTTTAATAAATTAAAAAACTTTATTCAAAAATCTGGTTTTAAAAATTAAATAACAATAAAATAACACTTTTAATCAAAAATAAACAATAAGTACTTAAGTAACAAGGCCCTGTAGACAAAGTAACATCGCTTCGTAGCGAAACGATATCTAAATTCGTCATCGTCTCTGAGATATCGATAAACATTTCCTAGCGTTAGCGTTCCTTAGTTATCTTTTTTGGCGATCACGATCGAGGCGAAGGCGAACTCTGAAAGCGCTGCTTCTCTACGCATTTGTATGGGATAAACACGATAGCAATTCGTTTCTTTATGGTTTCGTTGCGAATTATAACATTGTCTACCAACTTGCGATAACGATGTCGACAGTCGACTGACCACGTGACTTAGCGCGGTTTATGTCAATGTCATACATTTTAGTCTTTTCTAACTTCGTTATCGTTTTTAAATTGTTACTTTGTCTAAGCCCCAAGGACGCGTGAGCCACGTGACAGTCAATGTGTTAACTTTAACAAACTACAACAGAAAATAAAACTTCTAAACATGCCACGATAGTAAACCCAATATTAATGTATTCTAATATGTTATGATAATGACCGCGAGTAACTAAAACGTGACAGCTTAATAGAGAATATGTATTTTTAATATAGTTGTGTATTTACAACTATATTTACTATATATGTGATATTTTAGCTCCTGGCTAAAGTAATAACCGTCGCACGGGCCGATCCATCAGGTTAAACTACGCTTGCTGGAGTTGGCCCATTTTTTTTTGTGGGGTGGGAAATCATCCAATGACATCTCCCGCTCTGGGTGGAGCGGGAGGGTGTGTCAGACTCTTACTGACTAAAACCCACCCCTGTTCCTTCCCTGCATGGGTGCCCAGGGGAGCGGTTACTCTGTTACGAATTTATCCGCTACCCCTAGGCATGCAGGCACCGGCCATGATGGGCCCCGTCAGTGGTGGCTTACAATCATCTCTTTGAGGAGCGCGTGGAGCACTATGCGCTGTTGACTCACGGGCCTGGTGCTGATCGGGCGGCGTGCTACCCACAACTCGCCGTCCGCAGGCTCGGGTCTACGGTGGCCGGAGATCGTCTCGCGACGACCTACACCCAATGCGTCTCCTGCTGCGGTAGTGGCCGGGGCGTGAGGGCCACTCCGTTGAGTCTCCCTCACCTATCCCGCTTCCGCCTTCGCGAGCATTACCGCTTCGCAGAAGGAGGCGACTGCTTCCCATTCCTTCTCGCTCCATACCATGGCCTGAACCAGAGGCGGGCGCGAGAGATCGCTACCGCCTATCGCATCCACGAGGACACGGCAGTGCTCCGCCCAAGCGGAACAGACCTCCACCGTATGCTCCACCGTGTCCTCTGGGCGATCCGCGCAGTGTTAACACCCGGGAGTTTCCTCCCGCCTTATCTGAAACAGGAACCCCCTGAAACAACAGTGTCCGGAAAGAACCTGCGTCAGGCGGAAGGTGAGGACGCCGTGACGCCTCTCCAGCCACTCCTCGAAGAGGGGCATTACCGCCGCAATGGTGGCGTGCCGAGCGCTGGATTGCGAAATTCGCTGTCTCCATGTCGCCATGAGATCCAGCCGGAGCTCAATCCGCCGAGCCGCGAGGTGTCGCGGCAGCGGAGTTTTGCCCCGACGACGTTTGGCTTCCTCGCGCCACTCCCAGAGTAGCGCAAGGACCTTGGCCTCCAGATCCCATGGCGACAGTCTGACACGGAGGCTCGCCGCCTCACAGGAGACCGTGCGGTATCCTCGGATCAGCCGAATGGCCTTGACCCTTTGGGTCACGTTCAACCGGCGAGCTGGTCGCCGTCTCAAGGAACGCACCCACACCGGTGCCCCGTAAAGGGCCATAGACCGGACGACCCCCGCGTAGAGCCTACGGCAGGAGGCGTTTGTAACCTCCAGATCGGGCAGAAGCCGCTTCAAAGCAGCACTGGCCCGCTCCAGTCTGGGAGCCAAACGTTGGAAATGCTCGATGAAGTTCCACCGGCTGTCGAGGACGTGTCCCCCCAACGCCGATGTGATCCCTCCTACCGTTGTCTGGGAATCCGACGGTGGCGCGTTCCGAGGACCATGAAAACACATGGCCTCGGACTTGTGCAATGCCACCTCGAGTCTCAGTTGCCCGATCCTCTCCACGACTGTCACAACCCCGCGTTTCACTAAGTAGGGCGCCGCCTCGTGCAACCTCCCTTGCGCCAGCACCAACGTGTCGTCAGCGTAGCAAACTATGCTGACGCCGCTGGGAGGTCGGCGCGCAGCACCCAGTCATAACCGCTGTTCCACAGAGGCAGTCTCAGGACCGATCCCTGTGGAACACCGCACGACATCTCTCACCGGTTCCACTCTCCCTGATGACCAGGGTAGTTGACGGCCCTGTGCGTCAGATAAGCCTCAAAGCCTTTCCCATGAAAGCCATCGGGTCCTGGGGCGGTGTTTTTGGCATTCAGCCTACGCACTGCCGCTCTCAGCTCTACCCCGGTTACCTCGGGAGCATCGGCGTCTCTATGGAGTTGGCCCATGGATAGGTGACCATCTTTACATACCGAGACTCCTCCGTGCCTCGGAAAGCACGTTAAGCCGTTGGTCCCGGCTGTCAATCGTGGATCTTTGACAGTCGTTACGTCAGAAGCCCGAAAGTCTGTCAACCAGTCTTACCAAGGGGTATCGTATTTGGTACCCAGTAACTGGGTTGTGGAGTTTAAATAGGCTGTCGTCCCATGGAAAATACTGGTTTCAGCTCCAACCGGTTAGACTGGAAGCCGACCCCAATATAGTTGGGAAAAGAATAGGCAGATTGATTTACAACTATATTTACAACTCATGCCAACAGAACTGTTATGTAGTGTCAACAATTGAATAATTATTCGCCTATTATTACACTAGATAACAATTCTGCTGGCAGATTAAATTCAGATTAAATTGACGCCCTTTCCCCATATACCACACAATTGGGATTATACGAGTATGAGCGCAACTTCCAATTGTACGGGCCCCTGTTAAACATGTGCAGTACCACTGTGTAATAGCATGTCTGTCAGTAACGGCCAAGTGGCGCCCTCATTGAATAAAAAATCGTAGCATAGCATAGAAAATAAATATTAAAGAATCCAAAGTCACGTTTGTTACAAAGAGGATAAAGTATTTTTCAACACATTTGCTCAAAAAATGCATTTACGAAGCCTGTATACATTGTTCGAAAGTTAAAAATTACGCACCCTATAATGGAACGGGCGGTAAAATAGGTACTCACACCTAAGTACCTATTTTACCGTACGCTCCATTGTATAGCGTGCGGTAAAACCGTGCGTATCCTTTATGGATTTTTTTAATTTCCATATTAAAACATAATATAAGAATTTCTATTTTGTTTTCTTTTTTGTGTTGTTATTGGTTGTGGTGGTTGTTGTTGTTGTTAGTTCTGGTTTTTTTTGTTGGTTGTTGTTGTTGCTTGTTGACGTTGTTTGTTGTTGGTTGTTGTTGTTGGTTGTTGATGTTGTTTGTTGTTGGTTGTTGTAAATATTGTTGTTGGTGGTGGTGGTTGTTGTTGTTGGTAGTGTTGTTGTTGTTGTTGTCGGTGGTTGTGGTTGTTGTTGTTGTTGGGTGTTGTTGTTGCTGGTTGTTGTTATTGTTGTTGGTTGTTTTTGTTTGTTGTTGTTGGTGTTGTTTGTTGTTGGTTGTTGTTGGTTTTTGTTGTTGTTTGTTGATGTTGGTTGTTATTTGTTGTTGTTGGTTGTGGTTGTTATTAATTGTTGTCGTTGTTTGTTGATGTTGGTTGTTAGTTACTGTTGTTAGTTGTTGTTGTATTACTTTTTTCGCATAGATGTTTCTAGGGAGAAGGGAGTCGAGAGCGGTAGCGTAGTGGGAGCTTCGTGGCACGACGGCGTCATGCCGTCACGACAAACGAGTCGGTTTTACTGCCAAGCCGCGCCAATAGATGTTTCAAATCAAAAACAAAAGTATTTTTTTCATCACCTATTTATTGTAGGTACTGTTTTCTCGCAAAAGTGTTGAAAAACGTTGTATGACACACGTGCGGATTGATATTTACAAACTCGTGACTATGGTAAGCCCTCGACTACATTCGTCTACTCGTTTGTAAAAACCAACTTACCGCACTAGTATCATAAATAACTATTGCCTAACCGCGCCGCGCCGTCTACGCCGGGTACGAAGTCGGTGCGGCGCGATAAGACCATTCTTTTTCTTGTCCTTCTAGTTGGATAGTGTTCATGTATGTAACTAACTGTGTATATAAAAAAAAAAAACACTGAAAAAGTACAAAAAAATTAAATATTAAAATTCGATTTTTTGTATGAAACCCCATTCCTACGGCGGATGTCGTCATAGTAGAAAATCATCAGGCAGTCAAGATCTATTAACTGAGAAACGTTTGAAATCAGTTGGTGGGTGGGGACGATTTTTTGCATTTTTTTCTTCGAGATGAGATTTCGTTACATTAAGTACAAACTTATCGAACGCCGTTGATTAGAGATTCACAGTTCACAAAGTGTGTTTCAAACGTTCAACATCCTCTTTCCCTAGTATCGATGCTACTGGTGCATCAAACTGCCGTTTCCAACAAAACAGTTTCCTTCATATAGTGTTCATGTTTGATTTACAGAGTGTTGTATCCGGTGCCGTGGAACCTGATACCATGATTGTAAAGCGGACAAGAAACGGTCAGCTTACAATTGCGAAGAAAGAGTTGGGATCCAAGAGTTGCCGTGTCAAGACTGAGGGCAGTGGCATCGCTATGGAAGATGTACCAGAACCAGAAAGAAACGTGGCTTGTATCAGTGATGTCGAAGTACTGAAACTGGCTACCATAGGAGTATCTCAGGAAGAGTTGTGGGGAGCTGGCAGAGATATCGAGTGGGCTGTCAAAGAGGTGAGATCTTCATTTAAGTGGCATCTGGCACTTAATCTAACTCATGATTTCTCAATTAACGATTGATTCTAAGTTGCTGTTCCTAGTGTTGTGATGACAGAAAATAAGAACTCGGACAAATAGCAAAATAAATTATTAGCGTAGCTCGTTTGACAATGTCGTGGCTTCGACACAGAGGGTACAATGCCTTTGACATTGGTTAAAGAAGTGAAAGTGGTTTAAAGAAATCAAGATTTTATGAATTATACTTACTCGTAGTTACAAAATAAAAAACCATTTATTCAAATCAGGCTGAGAGCCACCCCTTTTGACAGTCCCCCGAAAACGCCCACCCGTCACCAGTTCCAGGTGTTTTAACTGTGAAGAAAAAGTGTAACAACCAAACTCCCCAGCAAATCATCGTAAAGTTTGAAGAACTTGAATCGATATAATTGTATGCAACAATTTTTAACATATATTTATGTAACATATGTAAAACAGAAAAAATTAAAACATATCGTCCGAAATACAATCATAAAATTAAATTAACCGCCACTTTTTAGGTAGCACACTCAATTATGCCATCAAAAACAGAAAAACTCAAGCATAAACATTAAACCAAAACCAAATTAAAAAAGTCTTAGTATATAACCCGCTTACACTTTTCTTACTCCTCCGCTGTCTTTTCTGATTAATTTAGTTGCGGGACCCAAGACAGTTTAATCGTTTCTCTGGCACTCGTCGAGCTTCATTGCCTCGGCGTTTTTTCTGGTGGTCGCCACTGTTGATTCTGGCTTACAGAAGTTACAGTTAATGGTGTTCAAAGTTGCTTTTTGGCAATCACTTGCTAAATGCTTTGTGCTAAAAGTTTTAAGCAGGTTTTGTTAAATGCTTTAATTTAGCATGATTTTTTTATTAGTATCGCGTAGGTACTTGTTGTTACGGCCAAACGGGCGCGAAAAAAGCTAGCGCGGTGACTGTTAACTGAGAGTAATGCTTTTTATGAGTATTATTACATCGCGTTTATGAATAAACAATGAACTTTCCTTCATACTTTGCAGACTTAGGACTGTCTATAATTGATTAAGTGTTGTTTTGTGTTATTATGAAATAAATTGTTACTATTTAGAGCAACGGTGTATTTAAAAGTTAATTGATTGTATGAAAAAAAATCGACTATTTACATAATTATTGTCATTTACCATGATTTTGTTTGAAATCAGTTAAAAAAATCATTGTTCTTTCTAAACATTTTGTCCGTAAAAATTAAAAAAAAACACAAAACAACAACACAATCACTCAATCTCAATCAATCGTCCTTACACAATTATAGATTCAATAATGCGTGTCCTATCACTGTTTATTAACACAAAAAACAATTATAACATCATCTTGGACGTGTCTGTAAGGGTGTTATAATGTAATTGAATAAATAATAATAATATAACTAATTTATTTAACACGTTACATTATTACGTGATCGTAAATTCGCGCGCAGCGCTTAAAACATTTACGCACGTGAACGACAGCAAGCGCTATGATGCAACGACAGGCGCGCCTCGCCGCTTACTGCTTACGAGTGCTTAGCGCTTATACAAAGTTACGCGAGTGCGTCGAGTGAAATGTGAATTATGTAAAACCAGATAAGCAGATAGCAAAAAGCAACAAGTGAGAGCCACGTAAGCATTTGCTTTTCTATATTTTGAAAAAGCAAGTTATTTAATAATGCTTATGCTAATGCTTTAAGATATATTAACCACCACTAGTTACAGTGGTTTGGGAATAGTGTGGCGGGCTTGTCCCAAATAAAAAAAAACCCGCTTACACGTGCAACGGTAGTATCTATTGATAGGGCTGTGATTCGAAGCCACAAGTAATAATAATATAATAATATATATTCCACAACTATCACACAACGCCATCTAGTCCCAAGCTAAGCAGAGCTTGTGTTATGGGTACTAGACAACTGATAAACATACTTATACAGAGTGGTGATGACAATACGACATTAAATTAAACCTCGCATACCTCAAGACGTTCTCAGTCTACATACAAAAAATCATTTGAATATATCCAGTAGTTTAGTCACAGGAAATTATTTGTCATTTTTAACATTTGCTACATGATGTATCTGATAATAGGGAAACACTGTCAGGTTAACGACCCACATCGGTATAAACATCAAAACATTAAAGTCACGTTGCCAACTCCCTACTACGCACTTTCGCCAAATTAGTATTTTCATCTGATTTAGTGAAAATTATACCTTAACTCTGAGTAATAAGAGTCATAAAGCGTGTCATCAGAGTTGGATAAGAAAGTAACGAATGCGGAAATTGCAATGCACTCATAATGTTAATAGAAAATTTAGTGTGTGCGAAAGAGATAAATCTAGTTTCGTTTGTTAGTTCGCTTTCTTGAAGAAATTTGCTACAACAAATTTATGTTAGTGTGTCGCCGCGGTCCTGTGACGAGTCACGCGTCTAGGTACTTCCCCGCCGCTCGTGTTTTTTGTAAATTCATTTACGACGGTATTAGTGCGAAATTGGACGCTTTATTTTGGTGACAGGACACGTAACGTTTTAATAGGTATTTAGTTAAACAGTGAGTGAATTGTGCGAAATTAGACGCTTAGTTTTTATTGTTTTCGTGTTTTTTTTAACGCAACCCAACGTGTAGTTCAGGTGTTGACCATACAACTATTCTTAAATTTTAAAACGCGACAAACGGAAGCCGTATAAATACAAGAAATTGCATGCATTGTTACCTAGAGACAAACCAGTTAGGTAAAACTTCTGTCGCTGGATTGAAAATAAACATTTCGAGAATCCGGATTTCTTGTACAATGTGATGTGGACTGATAAAAGTACATTTACAAGGAACGGTTTATGGAACAGACAGAATATTCGTTACTGGAGCCGCGTGAATCCGCGTCTAGGACGGGAGACTTCGCACCAGTACAGATTTGGTGCCAATGTTTGGGCTGGCATTCATAGCTGTGATTCTGTGCTAAATAATCTGTGATTTAGTGTAATTTTACTGAGCATTAATCCATAATTAAAAGCCAAAAAATCAAGTCGCTACAGGACCGCGCGTTGTTGCCGCTCTTACGACAGGTTAGTGAACTCATATTTATAAGTGGTGTTCTATTTCGTTTCTAGTTTTATGCCATTTAGTTTGTTTGAAATTTTTATTTTTTTATTTTCGATGTTAGGATATTTTTGATAGCTTAAACTTATTCTTATAAACTGGTATTGTCCGTGTTTTCATTTATTGTCGTATTGTCTTCTCCACGCTGTATATTTCTAAATACATACATATTATAGATAAATTACACCCAGACACAGAACAAATGATCGTGCTCATTACACAAACATTTGTTCTGGGTGGGAATCGAACCCACGACCTCCGGCATAGCAGTCAGGGTCACTAACCACAAGACCAACAGGCCAGTCATTGTCAATCACAAGTGATAAACTAGGACTATCACCGCAAAATCAGTAAACAATTATTATATGAACTCATAAGCTAATTGTGGGAAAAGAACATCAAGTTTAACATTGTCTTGTGTTCAACACAGCGGCCAACTATTCTTATTATATAATAGTCGTTGATGGAATAGTATGCTAAAGATTATATTTAACCTTAGTATTAAATGCATTAAAATGCAGGTCAAGAAAAGAAAGGGGTTGCTTATTATAAAAGTGGATGCCGAGATCCACAAACGAGCCATTAACCTTACGAAGACGGTGGGAAGGAGCATGTATGTAGTTTGTGATTGTTTCTGGTGTTAAAATTTGGATTTCACTGGTTTTGGTTTATATATGTACCTATATTTTGTCTAATTTATAATACGAGTATGTTTGCAGAAAAATATTGAGATCCCACCGTGAGTGTAAATACATAATACCTTTTATTCTCAGAACGAGATCTTCCTCCTACAAGCGCGACCTATAACATCACTGGATCGCTGGACCGAAGAGGAGCTACTGTTTGAGCTGGACTCACCTGTCATGGCAGACGATGAAATCACTTCGTTTGGTAACTGTGGCGAGGTAAGAGATAATGAAAGAAATAATAAATCAATGATACCGCCTTCAGCTTATATTGTAGACAATTTTCTTAACAATAAGAGCACAAATCTTAATTTCAGTCATAATAAGAACACAAGTTTCATTTTTATTTTCTAAAAACAGCGATACATCGATAGATTATGTAACATGCTTCTCGTTTCGCCGACCACTTGCCACATTTACGTGGATTTCTTGTAGCGTAAAGTTATAAGGGGGAAGATTTACGAGGGTTTTAGTTACGTTGAAAGGTTGCAGTCAAATTGTTCATTTGTCCACAGGTCCTTCCCAAACCATTAACCCCGATGACTTATGATGTGGTGATTACTCCGTTGGTGGCCAGCATGGACAAGACAGTTGGCACCAACGGCAGCGGTTATGACACGTCCCTAGTACTCACCCACAACAGATGCGCCATATCACTCTACAATGTGAGCATCGCCTTCCATTTTCTTTAATAGACCTTTGACAATTTGGTTTGAATGTACGGAATAACGTATGTTTGAATTCTCTGTCAAGGTAATTGCAGTTCTAGGCCTTCTGAGCTCTAAGCCACCTCAGTAAGTGTCATACGGACTCATAAATCACGCCATGTATCTATCTCATCGCCAATCAGTCATGGATTATAAATTTGAATGAGACGCGCCTCATTGTCACCTGACTGACGTGTTCAAGGAATTCCACTAAACTATATAATGTGACTGATCGGCACATAGCAAGGTGCGGTCATGATAGGTGGATTAAGCCAGTGATCAAGTGGCGACCAAGGACTGGAAGAAGGAATGTTGGTCGTCCAGCAGTGAGATGTGCAAACTATATTGTTGCCATCACGAGTAAAATCTGGATAAAGGTGACATAAGAACGTTAGGATTGGCTCAAGAAAAGAGAGGTCTATGCCCAGCAGTGGGCGAAGTCAGGCTGTGGATGACGATGATGATGACCGGCGTCGCGACGTGGACGTGAATGGTGCACATTTACCGTAATAGTAGTAGCTATAGTATTAACAGTCGCACGGGTTGATCCATCAGGTTAAGCTACGCTTGCCGGGGTCGGTCCATGGATGGGTGACCATCTTTACATACCGAGACTCCTCCATGCCTTGGAAAGCACGTTAAGCCGTTGGTCCCGGCAGTCAATCCTGGATCTTTGACAGTCCTTACGGGTCGTCAGAAGCCTGAAAGTCTGACAAACAGTCTTACCAAGGGGTATCGTATTGCCCAGTATCTACGTTGTGGAGGTCAGATAGGCAGGCGCTCCATGTAAAATACTGGTATTCGGCTGCATCTGGTTAGACTGGAAGCCGACCCCAAGATAATTGGGAAAAGGCTAGGCAGATTGATTTTGGTACGTTAGTCAGAGGAATGCTCTCGGAAGCATTGAGGACTTAATTTTTATGCCTCATAAGCCTGGAAGGCTCCTGGCCCTGATTCGAAAAGAAAATTAACGCTTTCGAAAGACACTAAGTTACTTGTTTGATTTGTAGACCTTATACAGGAAGGCACCCAAAGAACTAGGTGTAAATGTACGCATGATAGAAATGGCTGTTCATGGACATTTCGTAGCAGATGAGCAGACAATGAAAACAGCTCAACATAGGCGGCCACCTCACTGGAGCGACCAGGCTCAGGGGATCTGGCTCATGATAAAGGTAAATTTACACTATTTACATACCTCTACCCAGGTCGCTATGATGTTCTCATTCAAATTGGCACTATCTGGAATCACAGAAAAATTTCGACTATGTACTCAAATAATGCAGCGAAATGCTTTTGTATTGGAGATTTAAATGTTAAACGTGTGTGTTTGTTTATAATAATAATAATTGAGCATCGTATGGGTAAAGCTAGAGCTCTCATAGGTAAGCTTATCTGCTTCAGGGAGGGCAACACTCGCCCTAAGGAGATGCGCTTTATGAGGCGGGCGTTCTCGCGGACTGATATTAGTGTCCGAGATTATCTGACCTGCATTACAGAGTGTATCAACTTTCTGAAGCAGTAGATCTGTGAATGGGCAAACCGTATTCGCCGGTACAAGCGGCGACTGGAACGGTACACTCAGAATCGCACTTTTCAAAGCAAAGGTGGGTTTACAGGGCTTGGGAGTGGCCGGACCAAGGTGTGTTTGTGTGTTTGATTTGCACCTACTTGATGATGGCGTCATGAGTTCATTTTGGCGAAACATCTGGTCGGTGCCTATCAGGCACACCGAGGCTGATAGGATTCGAGAGGTCGAGCGCGCGTGCTATCTTGTACCAGAAATTGGAGCAATTACCATCAGCCTCCAAGATGTTGCTCGTGCAGTCCGTCCTTTGCCTAACTGGAAATTTTCAAGGCCGGAGGGCTGCACAACTTCTGGATGAAATGGTTCCAAAGGTCGCACGCTCGCTGGCAGTTCAGTTCCCGTTTGCTTTAGAGTCAGGGTCGCTGTCCTAGTTTCTTATGGACAGGAATAACCCACCTGTTCGTAAATCAGGTAGTACAGCGGAATTCAAAAATCACAGACTGATAACGTATTTCCGACGGTTTATAAAGTTACTCGTAAAACACGGTTTTCCTGGGAATCACTCTCGAGTCACGACTCAAGTCTACAATGGGGTCCTCATTTAACATATCTTGCCGGACGGTTAAGTTTAGCAGCATATGCTGTCAGAAAAATCTGTCGTTTTACTGATGTTGGTACAGCAAGGCTGGTCTATTTTAGTTACTTTCATTACTTTCACAGTACCGTATCTTACGGTATTTTGCTATGGGGACGAGTTGCAGACATAGTCTATTTTTATTTTGCAGAAAAGAGCTATCAGAGCCAAATATAACCTTCGCAGTCACGATTCTTTTAGGGAATTGTTTAAACATCATGACGGTACCTACCTTGTCGAAACATTATACGAAAACATCATGAATGTTCGGAAAAATCTTCATCTCCTTAATAAGATAAGTAACAGTCACAATTTTAATACTAGAAAGAGGATCAATTTAGATCAACCTCGGTTCAAATTGGAAGCCTAAAATCGACCATTGAGTCGATTTTGGCTTGCAGCAGCAAGCTCGCCAGTGCAATATTAAAATAATTATGCAATTTGCCAGACAAACGGATTGAACCTGATGACTATTATGGAATCAATTGGAGCGACTATCAGTTATCCTGTGTCTCAGAATGACATACTGTCTATCACAGAGTTCCTCATGCGCTGCAACAGGCCGTGTGTTTTACGTGAATACGTCTACTTAACGGGTAAATGCAATCGGGAGATACAGTTTGGTGTTGCAGCTACATTATCTATCATCGACGAAACCGAACACAATTACGAACGAACGTCATTGCTGCTACGAGTCAAAAGTTATACTAAATGGAAATATCTAAACGCGGCAAAATTACCTCAAAATGGCGGCGCTTCTCCCTCCAACGCGCGCGATGCGTCACAGACCTCACTTAGCGTAAAAAATTATTTGACCCTTTAACTATCTAGTAGTGTAATTAAATATTGGATGGAGATGATAGATTTGTAGCTGCAACACCAAACTGTATCCCCCGATTTTGTTACCATTGGTTTTTTGGATTGCCATATAGAAGAAAATTTAAAGACGTATTCACGTCAAAAACCTAAAAACATAACAGTTAAATTGAAATCTCAGATAATTCGTGACCACTTCCTCAGCACCTATCGTAAAAAGAAGAGCATCAAGTCGGATGACCTAAGAATATCGGGCACTACACATTCAGTATTCATCATTGAGCATCTCACACTTAAAAATAAAACTTTATTTCGTAAGTATAAAGAAGTCGCTGGAAAACATGGTTCTAAATATGTTTGGGTTAAGAACGGCACGATACTTGTTCGTGAACGAGATGAAACCTCGGCCTTTGTCACATGCTCCGAAAACGATCTCAAAAAGATCACGGGAACTGAGAAGAATAGTGGCTAAACCACTTTCTTGTATCTCAATTAAATATTATAATTTAATTTCTTTATCTTCTTTAAGTCAAGTACAATTTTGAATGAGTTACTTATCTGTGTTTGTATGCTATTACTTTTAGAAGCTATTGTTTTTGGTGTGATTTTAAGTCAGCAGTTGTGATAAGAGAGTATTGTTCGAGAATGTCAAAGATTTCGATTTTTATTATTGTGTATCCATCCTATATTAAAACTACAAAAACGGTCATTTCAGATTGCAATAGGTAATACATTAGGTAAGTGCTTTTATAATTTTCCAATAGGATTCCATTATTTACTCAGCCTGATTTTATGTACTAGAATAAATCATTTTATGATAATTTGTTGTTGCAAAACCAATGGCCTAGCAATATTGTGCAATATTATCAGAATTGTAGAGGAATTTGTACAAAGCTGCTTAAACTGTACCTGAATATTACGTCGTGTTCTTATGACGTCATCATATTTACTGAAACTTGTCTCATTCCTAGTATTCACGATAGTGAGTTCATTGACGATCGTTATACAGTTTTGAGATGCGATCGCGATCGATCGGCACAAATAAGCGTGAAGGAGGAGGTATTTTAGTGGCTGTACGTCGAGAGATGCGTCCCGCTAGAATGTCGACACAATTTAGCCATGCTTACATTGAGCAGGGTAAACAGCAGTTTCTTTTAAACTTTATGTCTTCCAGTTTACAATAATAATAATAAAATAAACTAACTAACTTTGTTCCAGGTGCTTGAGCCAGCCGTCAACGTTTCGGCCCAACGACTGTCGGATCAGGTGCGGGTCATCCTGCGTAATCATATGTTGGATGATACTGTACTTGATCGCCTCCGAACTGAAATGGGTAGCCATGTTATTGCCCCTCCGTCGCAGACTGTGTTACCAGTTGTGGTACCACCGTCCAACTATGCTCCCAGCCACGCTGACGAGGAGTGTAATGACATGGTTACAAACGTAAGTACCCACTGCAATGATGAATTGAGGAGTGCTTTGGAGTGTGCTATTCGGGAGTATCGCAGCATGCCGCTCGAACTTAGGCCACGTTTACCTCGTTTGCCCATGCATAACAAGAATAGGGCGCTGGTGGCTGCTCTGGATTCGCAGTTGTCAAATTATTTAGATGACTGCGAAGACCTCACCGATACACACTCGATGCTGTACTGCGCGGCTGTAGCGGCATGTCGTGTAGCTCACGTCAAATTTCCTAATGACCGAGCTACACGACCGAAGCCAGCTGTGCAGGCTTGGCAGTGCAGAATCGAGCGTCGTATTGGTGGGGCCAGAGCACTCATAGGCAAACTAATCTGCTTCAGGGAGGGCAACACTCGCCCAAGAGTGATGCGCTTTGTGAGACGGGCGTTTTCGGGGACTGATGTCAGCTCCCGAGACTATATGTCCCGTGTCACAGAGCGCATCGACTTCCTGAAGCAGAAAGTATATGCATGGGCAAACCGTATTCGCAGGTATAAGCGGCGAGTAGAACGATACACCCAGAATCGCACATTCCGAAGTAATGAAAGGTGGGTGTATAGGGATTGGGAGCGACCGGACCAAGGTGTGACTAATACGCACCTGCCGGATGATGACGCCATATACTCGTTCTGGCGCAGCATCTGGTCGGTGCCTGTCTGTCATACCGAGGGCGATTGGATTCGGGATGTTGAGCGCGTATGCGATCCAATACCAGAAATGGGGGCAATTATCATCAGCCCCCAAGATGTAGCTCGTGCAGTCCGTCCGTTAGCTAACTGGAAATCTCCAGGGCCGGACGGGCTGCACAACTTCTGGATCAAATGGTTTACAAGGTCGCATACCCACTTGGCATCTCAGATCCAGTCTGCCTTAGAGTCAGGGTCGCTGCCCCAATTTCTAACTACAGGAATAGCCCACCTGCTCCATAAATCAGGTAGTACTGCGGAACCTAAAAATGATAGACCGATCACGTGCTTACCGACGGTCTATAAGGTTCTTACATCCATTTTGAGAGCTAAGATTAACACACATATAGATAGTAACTGTATCATGTCTGCCTCTCAAAATGGATGTAGGAATGGGTCCCGCGGTACTAAGGAGCTTCTCCTCATAGATATGACCATTAGCCAGCAGGTTCGGCGTTTCCGAAAGGATTTGTCGACATGTTGGATAGACTATAAGAAGGCCTATGACTCAGTTCCTCATACATGGCTCATGAGGGTGCTGGAATTGTATAAAGTTGATGCAACGCTACGCACCTTCCTGATGTCATGTATGGGGCAATGGAGGACGGTCCTTCGCTATCCAAGATGTCGACAAATCCAGAGGAATAGCGAACCGATAAGGATCGAGCGGGGTATATTCCAGGGTGACAGTTTGAGTCCGCTTTGGTTTTGCCTAGCTTTGAATCCTCTAAGCACACTGCTAGAGAATTCAGGGCTAGGCTATCGGTTGAAGAGAGGTGGTCAGGTTATATCTCACCTCCTTTACATGGATGACTTGAAACTTTTTGCCCCCAACAATCTGCAACTGATGGAGCTACTGAAGGTAACTGAAACCTTCAGTAGTGCCATCAGGATGGAGTTTGGTGTGGATAAATGTGCGGTCATGCATGTAAAGCGAGGGGAGATTGTGGAATCCGTGGGAACACAACTCTCGGATTCCATAAACCTGAGATCCCTCTCTCCAACCGAAACCTATAAGTATTTGGGTATGTCGGAAGCGTTAGGTATCAATGTTGCTGACATGAAGCAATCGTTGAAGGAGCGCTTCTTTGGCCGCCTGAAGAAGGTATTTAATAGCTTTCTTTCGGGCGGAAACAAGGTGCGCGCCTTCAACGGTTGGGTCATGCCGGTATTGATGTACTCTTTCGGCGTACTCAAATGGACTCAAACAGAACTTGACGCCCTGGATAGGCGAGTCCGTACGCTGCTGACTGCATTTCGAATGCATCACCCACGTTCGTCGGTGATGAGACTGTATATCCCGCGGAAGTGTGGAGGCCGAGGCTTTTTAAATGCTAAGACCCTACACAACCGCGAGGTATGCAGTCTAAGGGAATATTTCCTAGCTGCTGACGTGGGTATGCATCGAGATGTAGTGGCAGTGGACAAGGGCCTTACTCCACTCTCCTTGGCTAACGAGAACTGGCGCAAACCTCTAGTGCTTGACACTAACGATCGCAGAGAAGTATGGCAGAGTAAGGAACTTCACGGACGCTTTTTCCGGGCCCTACATGGGCCCGATGTAGACCAACTAGCGTCCGTAGCCTGGCTGCGTGTCGGTGACCTCTTTGGGGAAACCGAAGGTTTTGTCTGTGCAATTATGGACGAAGTTATCATGACGAAAAATTACCGGAGATTTATTGTGAAGGACGGCACGGTTGACATATGTCGGGCATGTCATCGTCCGGGAGAATCAATCCGCCACATAATCTCTGGTTGTTCTCGTCTAGCTAACGGTGAGTACTTGCATAGGCACAACCTCGTAGCCAGGATTATCCATCAGCAACTTGCTCTGAAATACTCTCTTGTGGAATCGGAAGTGCCGTACTACAGATATGCGCCCGACCCAGTTCTCGATAATGGTCATATCTCATTGTACTGGGATCGGTCCATCATCACTGACAGGACTATTATAGCCAATAAGCCTGATATAGTGGTGGTGGACCGAATCGAGAGGCGTGCAATGATTGTTGACATTACCGTCCCACATAACGAGAACCTCGTGAAAGCCGAGAAAGATAAACAAATCAAGTATATTGACTTGGCTCGCGAGGTTGTCGACATGTGGGATGTGGACTCAGCGATCATTGTACCGATAGTCGTGTCAGCCAATGGCTTAATAGCCACGAGCCTCGACCAACACCTCAGGAGGCTCTCGTTAGGCGGCTGGATCAAGGGCTTGATTCAGAAAGCAGTACTTCTGTACACGGCTCGCATTGTCAGGCGGTTCCTCTCTCTGGAGCCCTGACCGCCGGTAGCTTGGACCCTGTTCCCGATACCGGTGGGATACTATTTTTTATATTTTTAAATGTTTTTTTTTTATTTTTTCATTGAAATATTTAAAAATATAATTTATATGTATTTACAAATGAATAAACGAAATGATAATAAATCTTAAATGTTTTTATATTTTGATATTTTAATATTTAAAAATGTAAATTGTATGTATATATTATAAAATAAATGGAATAATAATAATAATAAAATCGTGAAAGCCGAGAAAGACCTCGTGAAAGCCGAGAAAGATAAACTAATCAAGTATATTGACTTGGCTCGCGAGGTTGTCGACATGTGGGATGTGGACTCAGCGATCATTGTACCGATAGTCGTGTCAGCCAATGGCTTAATAGCCACGAGCCTCGACCAACACCTCAGGAGGCTCTCGTTAGGCGGCTGGATCAAGGGCTTGATTCAGAAAGCAGTACTTCTGGACACGGCTCGCATTGTCAGGCGGTTCCTCTCTCTGGAGCCCTGACCGCCGGTAGCTTGGACCCTATTCCCGATACCGGTGGGATACTATTTTTTATATTTTTAAATGTTTTTTTCATCCTTTATATTTAAAAATGTAATTAATATGTCTATAAAAATGAATAAACGGAATAATAATATTCCACAACTATCACACAACGCCATCTAGTCCCAAGCTAAGCAGAGCTTGTGTTATGGGTACTAGACAACTGATAAACATACTTATATATTTCTAAATACATACATATTATAGATAAATTACACCCAGACACAGAATAAATGATCGTGCTCAATATAACAAGTGTAAAACAATCTTTGACGACCACTTGACTTGTTTATCACGCAGATTGTCAAACTATACCTTATAGCTCGCTACTGCAGCCGGACCCCTACCACCCTGTTGTTCCCATAATGACTGTTCTCAATATGCAATTTATTCCTATGAAATTCCGCTCAGTTCCTAGGTATAACTATCATAAGGCTAACTATCCTGACATTAATGAGCAAATTACTACAGTAAAGTGGGAGAAGGAACTCTCCTGTCTGCCCGCTGAACAGGCCGTCAACACGTTTTATGATATTTTATACGGGATAATCAGACTAAACATTCCATTGACTCGAGTTAAAAATTCATAATTTCCTGTCTGGATCTCACCATCCTTAGTCCATATAATCAATTTTGTCGGATCGACAATTTGGATTTAGACCTAAACTTTCAACTGCCGATGCCGTTCACCATCTAACTGACTATCTGGCTCAAGAACTTGACAAGGGTAACCATACAGTAGGAATTTTTCTGGACCTCGCCAAAGCTTTTGACACAGTTTCTATTCCTATTCTGTTGCGCAAGCTTGAGACATAAGAGGCATTCAGCTGAAACTCTTTAAAAGCTACTTAGAAAACAGTACCCAGTGCGTGAAGATTGGCAGTGTTCTCAGCGCAGACCAAAAAAACACGTCTTTTGGTGAAAGGAACCATTACCCAAGGAAGTATTTTAGGACTCACTTTATTTCTAATATACGTAAATGACCTTTGTAATGTAAAGCTAAAGCATGGCACAATAATATCTTACGCTGATGACACTGTTCTTCTTTTTTCGGCTGGATCGGAACATGAAGTCTACAAGCTTGCGCAAGACGGCTTCAATAGTGTAAATAAATGGCTTCAGCATAACTCACTAACTCTAAATGCGGATAAGACAAATTATATAAAGTTTTCGATGCGCAAACAAGCTTCTCATATTCCTTTAACGTTGTTTGCTCATTGTTGTACAGTCCCTACAGATTGCCCGTTTGTGTGTACCAATATTAGTAAGACCAATAAAATAAAATATTTGGGTGTTTTATTTGATGAAACTCTAACCTTCAAACAAACAGCATATGGAAGCATTAAATAGTAGAATTCGTAAGCTGATATTCGTATTCAAAAAGCTACGATATATTGCAGACCCAATAATAATTAGGCAAGTTTACTTTGCTCTATGTCAGTCAATATTGACGTACTGCATTACCTCGTGGGGTGGAGCATGTAAAACTTTATTACTGCCCATCGAAAGAGCTCAAAGAGCGATTCTCAAGGTGTCTACTTGCCGCCCTTTTCTCTTTCCCACTAACCTACTCTATAAATCTTGTGAAGTACTAACAGTTCGAATTATTCATAATGAGCATTTTACTAAAACAACACGCAGCTCTTCGCTACAGCACTGAATTTACTAACAAGAGACGAAAAGACATAGTTTGCCCCACAAAAAGTACAAAACATGCTTTCACAGCCAAATTTTATGTTTTCCTTGGACCACTACTCTATAACAGACTAAATGCAAAAGCAAATATTTATTCCCTAAATTATAGAAATTGTAAGGAAACTCTCAAGGTAGCTCTTCAAAGTTTGTCTTATGAAGATACAGAGAAGTTGCTAGCTGTAATGAAATAAGGAATGTAGTGTTCTATTCATTTTGTTTTTAATTAGTTAGCTAAGTTAGTATACTAAGGTTTTTTAAACTATTCACTCCTTTTTACATACCTCTAAAATGACTATTTTACTTTATTTTATATAATTACCGTGATTATTTCATAATATTTTTACCTCATATCGCCTGAAACACAGGATATCCTAGTTCAGGCACATAACACTTGTGAACTTGACATAGATTTAAGCAAACTGTTTTACCAGACACATGAATAAAAAAAAAAAAATATTTATTTTAATATTTATTTATATTTTTATTCTCTAACTATCGCAAATTATTTCGAAGAGAGTGTGACACCTGTTTCGGCAATTAAGATAGTATCCCGAAAAATGTTAAGTATTTCTGGAGTTACGTAGCGAATAGGAAGAGCAATGCAAGTTTCCCAGGCAACATGCACCTCAAAAATACTTCTTCCGCTAACCCTACAGATATAAATGTAACTTGTTTTCGACCTTCTTTTCTTCTGTTTACGAACCATCTACTTTTGACCCTGAGAAATGGCAACCATCGCACAACTGTGGAGCTAACACTTCCTGCATTTGTGATATATATCTATCTAATAATGTTATACTTAAGGCACTCAAATCACTTGATCTTTCAAAAGGGGCTGGATCCAGACGGAGTGCCACACGCCTTTTTCATCTAACCTTCCGATAGCATTCGTGGTGTTCTGTATTTAATTTTTAATAAATGTTTAGGACTGGGGGTTTTTCCGGTTGCATGGAAACGCGCGTTTATTACGCCTATTTATAAAAATGGAGACGAAGAAAACGTTGAAAATTACCGCCCCGTTTCAATTCTTTCCACCTTGTCGAAACTTTTTGAGATGCTTATGCACTGCTTTATATCCTCAATTTCATCGACTGTCACGACACAAAACCATATTGTTCGCGTATAATACCCGAACAATATGGTTTTGTTAAACGGCGTTCTACAATTACTAACCATATGATATTTGCTAAATTTTTATTTGAAAACATGGATCACCGTATCTAAATTGACGCCATGTACACTGATTTTTGGAAGGCTTTTGACAAGGTGGATCACTCGCTTCTTTTGGAAAAGCTGGCCTTTAACGGAATTCGTGGGATCATGCTGCGTGGGTTTGTCTCATATATTTTTAACAGGACTCAAAAAGTCGTTATCAAATCGTCTACGAATCTGAAACCGTTATTGCAAATTCTGGAGTTCCTCAAGGATTCATTTTAGGACCTTTTCTTTTTATTATTTACAAAAATGGCATTTAAACATGTGTCGTCAATGCTCGTTTCTTAATGATGTATGCAGATGATATGAAAATATGTAAATCATGCAAACATATCCAAGACTGCCGACTCCTTCAAGACGATCTTGACTTAATAACTATTGCAAAGAGAAGAAGGTCTTTCTTAGACTCCCTAAATGTCATAATGTATCATTTACAAAGAATAAGAATAAAATTAATTTTACTTCATCAAAAATCAACGCTTAAATGTAGTAGATTCTGATTCTGCGACCTAAGTGTTATTATGGACTCGTATTGGCACTCCAACCTGCACATTGATAGCATTAAAATAAGGATTTTCCAATGTATGGCTTCGTCATGAGATCCTCAAAGGACTTTGTACAGCCCTCTACTTTTTTAACTTGTCTTTGTCTATTTGTCTATTTGGAATCCATATTACCTTAAATACAATAGCAAATTAGAAATGATACAGAAAAAATTCTTGCGTGGCATGAACTATGAAAGTTATTTATTTATTTATAAGAGGTACAGTTACAGAATACAGACCAAGTTGTGATCAGGATTATTTTTACGTGATAACATTTTTACATCTGCACTCCAATTACTACTATACACAGCATTCAGGATTTATACAGCTTCAAAGATGCAAGTGAAGGCTACAAAAAATAAAAATAAAATAAAAAGAAGTTACAAATAATATAGTCAAGACAGCATATTACAATACAATATGTTAAGGTGTATTAAATTTTCGCAAGGATTCTATAAATCTGCCGTGACTATCCACAAATATATCAACATGAGTGCAAATATCATTATATTGTCTACACATTCGAGACAGTGGACTATTTTGGGACACATTGTTATTGCTCGTTGGTATCTGAAACTGCTGCGGAGTACGTACAGATCGAGTAGGTACCTTGAAGTGTAACTGACTTAGGAGAGTACCATTAGATGAATCATTACAGACCTTATAAAAAGTGGACATGTTGCTCATCAATCTCCTTTTATCCAATCCAACCATGTTAAAGTACCGCAGCCTAGCCTCGTATTCAGGTATTTTACACCTTAAGCCACATTTCATACATGGAGTTCTGACAAACCATCTTTGCATAGACTCTATACGGTCTATATGAGTTTTATATATTGGAGCCCACACAGATGCGATAACTAAAGCATAGTATAGAGTTATCAGTGAACTGGTTTGTCTAAAAGGTTTTGCATTCCGAAGTAGGAAAGATAACATGCGATTAGCCTTATTAAAAACCTGATCGTAATGTGGTCTGAAAGATATAGCTGAGTCGAAGATTATCCCCAAGTCACGAATTTGCTTTACCCTGTCTACAATGCCCTTGATGTGATAATTGTAACTGAGTAGTGTTTTGTTTTTTGTAAATGATATAACCTGGCACTTTTTATGTTTAAAGACATTAGATTCATTTTCACTCGAAGATTCCCTACAAACATTTATTACGTAAATACAACATTCTAAGTCTACACTCTAGACGATTACTTTTGGATGTAATGGTGCTGCATGTTTTGTGCCACAATAGATTTGGCTGCACTGAAATTACAAATAAAGTATGTTACACGGTACCCAGAAATGTAATCAAACGTGGGACTATCGTGCCACGCTTATTCCACGTGAAGTCATGTAATACCAATGCAGTACTTCTTCGATGCCTTGTGGAAATTTATAACGCACACTTCATGGACATAGACATTTTCTTTTTTTTTAAATAAAAAAAATAAATCTCTCGCTATAACTTCATTAGCATCAAAATTTTAAATTAGCACTTAACTCAAATAACCTAAACCGATATTCTTAAAATCTCTTCCGTTTTTCATTTATTTGATTAATCCGTGGACAATAGTGTGGGTTATATATATAAATATATTATTTTATTGTTGATAGGCACGCGTTTGACCAGCATCTCACCTCACGCTTGCCTAGAAGTAACCTATTCACTCTTGACTTAAAGACTCCCAGGTTGTAGCTATCAGGAAACACAGACTCCGGCAGGGAATTCCACTCCCTAGCTGTACGCACAATGAATGTGTTCTCAAAACGTGTAACGTAAACGTGTGCGTGTGGATGTTCACCATGTACCGGTGGCACATCGCCGTACGTCTTGTGGTCCGCTGATGGAACGGGCTTGGCGGAATCAAATTATGCAATTCCGTCGCACACTCCCCAAAATGTAACTGATAGAAAACCGACAGGCTAGCAACTCGCCGTCTATGCTCGAGACTTTGGAGCTTCGACTCAACGAGCCTATCATTGCCGATGATCCTTTTGGCTCGTTTCTCAAATATCTCAAGGGCATCAAGCTGGTATCTGGCAGATCCGTCCCAAAGATAAGAGCAGTACTCCATACACGATCCAACTTGCGCTTGATAAAGTTTGAGGAGCTGTTCCGGCGGGAAGTATCGTCTCACCTTTGCGAGGATCCCCAAATTTTTGGCAGCCACTTGAGCCTTTGCCTCTATGAAGGGACCCAAATTGAGGGTAGATGTTAACGTAACACCAAGAAGATCAAGTTGGTCGGTTATTGGCACGGTTACACCTCGGAAGGAAGAAGCCAGGTGAAATTGGCTCCTTTTAGCGGAAAAAGGACACGCCTGGGTCTTAGCAGCATTGAACTTGACCAGATTGGCATCGCCCCATTCTGAGACAGCCTGTAAGGACAAGTTCAAGCGCCCAACCATAACCTCTCGGAGAGACCGGACCGGAGACCCACCATCTCGTGTGTCGGACACGCATCTCTCGGAAACAGTGCTGTCGTCTGCATACCCAAAGGTAACGGGTTTTAGCAGATCGTTAATATGCAGCAAAAACAATGCTGTCGAGAGCACCGACCCTTGAGGAACGCTGGCATTAATAGTCAGCAGTACGGACGAACAGTCATCTATGACCACTCGGATAGACCCCCCTCAGGAAATCCGCAATCCAATCACACAATCCGGCGGGCAGGCCGAAAGAAGGAAGCTTGCTAATAAGGCTATAGTGCCAGACCCTGTCGAAGGCCTTGATGGTGAGAGGGCAAATTTGTGGGCCTTTGTCTCTTCCGTACTATTCACACCAACATTGCCGCTCCAACTTTACCCCCTATTTTGCTATCATTTGTTAAAATTCTCACAGCAAAATTGCTGTGGTGATTATACTGATGTTCGTCTACCAGGCTGTCGAATTTTAACCCTACCTGCCTTGCGGGGTATGGAGCGTCCATTTTAGATGCCATTCGCTCCACTTCCCTATCGCCTGACTCCTTCCTTGGCGCTCCCTTCTTGGCTTCGTATAGTGAAGCAGCCTCGCGTACTCGTAGGTCTAGAGGGAGCGTGCCCGCCAATAAAAGTGCCGCGTTCAGAGAAACGTTGCGATATGATCTGCACATTTTTTGTGCAAAGCCCCTCTGAACAACACCCAACTGTTTTTGCACCCCTAATTTTTTCGCTGCCGCTGCTGGTGGTGGCTGGTTAAAGCGGCTCGGGTCAACCCCAAGCTGACCCGAGCCGCTTTAACCAGCCGCTTGTAGATGCCTATAGCCCTTTTACAAATGTTTGTGACGTGGGAGTTGAAGGTTAGCCTGTTATCGATAGTTAGCCCGAGGATCTTAATTTTATTGGTCAATCCAATGTCGACCCCTTCCATGCTCAAGCGTGGAGTGTCCTATTTTAGTCGTTTTGTGATTAACATAGCGCAGGTCTTATGTGGCGCGAACTATAGTTTCTTGTTGACGCCCCACACCTGAACATGTTCGAGGGCGGCATTGGCTTGCCCCTCAATTTCTCGGGCCTCCATACCGTTAAAAAGCAACACCACGTCATCCGCAAAGGCCTGGCAATAATATCCCAGTTGCTCGAGCTGTTGTAGCGACGGTTCCAGCAGCAAATTCCAGAGGATTGGTCCCCCTATAAATCCCTGGACGAAACCCTTCTCTATGCTTCTTTTGTGGCTCTCCCCTGCGTATCTTACTACAACTGCCCTCTCGCTCAAGTAGCTGTCGATGACCTACTCAATTTCATAGGACACTTTACCTAGTTTACGCAGTACCCTACGGACATCCTTCTGATGAATGCGAATGTTCGACATAATCGACTCGCATCCACCAAGAGAATCAGGGGGCTTCGCACCACCAGGATCCAGACGTGAAGATTCCGCAAACAGAGAGCAAACAAGTTCGCTTTCTCCTCAGCGGAGTGGGCCAATGACCCGTCGGGTTTTAACAGTGGAGGTAGAATAGAATAGAATAGAATAGCAAGAAGCAAGTTTGTACCCAATTCGGCTAATGTGGTCAAAGCGAGCCCTCCGCAACACCTTCTTGCAGGACGTGGCAGCCCTGTTGAAGGCTATCTTCTTCAGACTCACGTTATTTGCTTTACGCGTCCGAGCGTCGACCCATGCCAGGTAGGCCACGTGTTTAAGCGCATCAGCGCGATTGTGCTCGGCACCAAACCATGGAGGACCTTCACCAGACATTGTTACGTCAGAGAATGGAGTGTAGTACTCCATGCCCTGCCGCAACACATCCGTCACGGCGTCCGCACGTGACGAAACATCAGTCGAAGAAAAGTAAGTGAGCTGCCAAGGATAACATGCGAAGAAAGATCGCATGCCATCCCAATCTGGTGACCTGTATCGCCAAACCCACCTGGTGCCTCTAGGGCTAGGATCGGGCGGGGAGTAGACGGATACAGACTCCACCAGACAGTGGTCAGAAGTACCTAATGGTGAGGAAATCGATATCGGTAACGGTCTAGATCTGTTGTCAGCAGAAGGTCCAAGCAAATGGCTGTGTGCGAATCAACATCCGGCACTCTCGTTGTCCCCTGCACCAGCTGGGTGAGATTTAACACTAGCGCTAGCTTACGCGTCTCTTGTCCAGCATGGTGTGTGCACTGGTATGGGAAGAGCCACTTCTGATGGTGGGTGTTGAAGTCCCCCAGTAACACCAATTGGGCAGAAGGGTACCGCTGTTGAGCCGTATCCGTTGCCTCCGTGTTGTGTGAGCCTAGTTGTCTCCAAATCACTGCTGTGCGAACAGGTGTAGATAATTTTATCCAGGTCTGTGTCCACTAGGACCCAGAGCGTTGAGAACCTGGAGTCCTCAAGGTTGCGGAGACAAGGTGCCGATAGCAGATGTCGTCCCGGGCGTACATGCATATACCAGCGCAAGGCTTAAAGTTGTGCTCCAGTGTAAACCCTGGGTATGATAGGTACGCCACGTCTGACGGACATCCGATCTGCGTCTCCTAAAGGAACAATAAGAGAGCTGGTTTCTCAGTCTCTAGGTGGTGGTGGTGGACTGCGGCGAGATTTGTGTGCAGACCTCGTATGTTAGAAAGGTGCACTTTGAGGAAGTGCTGCCGCTGTTCAGCTTTTTTCTTTTTCGTTCCTTTTTTCATGATTGTGAAGAGTGAAGGAGGGAGAGGAGAAGGAAGTGAAATGAGGTTCCATGCAGGCTACCTTCAGGCACGCACTGACAAGATGGTATCATTGGGGGACTAGTCTGGAGATAGCGGGGACGCCCGAGCCCCCCCCGGAATGTCCATCGGGCTTTCCGGGATTTTTCGACCGTTGGCGGGGCAGCATTCATGTGTGGCTAGCACACTACTTGGGCCCCCAACTACCTGCGATCGGCCAGCGGCGCACTGTGCCTCTGATCCCGCTACCCTCCGCGACTAGTCTCCCGATACACCCATATCAGCGCGAGCCTGGTTGGCCTGCCTGCAATGGAACAACTATTTCGACCCAACTTCTCTGGATTGGCTACACTGAGCATCGTACCGGAACACGGCCAGGCCGCTTGGCTGGGCAAAGACTTACTATGCCCAGTGGGTGGTCGCAAACCATCGGTTTAATCCTACCACCAGTTAGTGTCACCTGATTAGCACCATCCAGGGACAACGTGTAGGGACTCAATAGGTATACTCCTACGGACGCGGGTGACTCGGCCCCCAAATATGTTTACCTATTTATCTTAAGAATCTTATTTTATCGCCTTAACATGTCACTATATTTATGTCTCTAATAAATAAAACAAAATACAGATAGGCCAATATTTTTTAAGTGGCACAGCAGTCAGCTAACGTCTGAAAACTGAGGTAACGTAACCGAGCGAAGCAGATCAGCTCTTACGTAAACTATGACTCCGTCATTTCGGTTCCTTGGCGTGGTAGTATCGTAAGCAGTGTACCCCTCAAGTGGCGGAATGATTGTGTACGCATTTCCATAGGATTATAATATCGCACGCATCAAAATTGCAAAGAACCAATGAGGGCTGATAGACCGATTTCGTCTAAGTCCTAAGAACACGACTCACCACTGCGGGCCGGGGACTGGGAAAATACAACGGTTGTGATTGGCCGATGCAACAATGTCAGGACGAATGTTCCAAACATCAGTTTTGCAACAATAAAATCGATATCGATAAAATCGACGTCTATTAATACTACATGTTTTTAAACTCTAGTGATAGGGTGACACCGTGACGTCACGCGAAATTTCAACGCACTGTATCACCCTCATTTTTAGGGTTCCGTACCCAAAGGGTAAAACGGGACCCTATTACTAAGACTCCGCTGTCCGTCTGTCTGTCTGTCCGTCTGTCACCAGACTGTATCTCATGAACCATGACAGTTGAAATTTTCACAGATAATGTATTTCTGTTGCCGCTATAACAACAAAATGTTATTATGCACATTTTGTTTTTTTGGGAAGCCGGTTCTAATTAAAAAAAAAAGTTTTTTTTTTTTTTTTTTAAATGAAAATGGATCAGAAATGGGAGCCACATTGAAAGACTTACATACACGATCGTAGTTACAATTAGCATAAAACGCTTAAAAGTTCTTATGAACTTTTAAGCAAGCTGTCGCTGCTAACACCATCTAGCGAGGTGTAGAGGACGGGCCCAAACGAAGAAATTATGAGATACGATTTGACTTTCAGACGCTTGCTACATCCAAATGGGCAGTCACTGATTCTGAGAAAGCACTAAAGATTGTGAATTATGACATTAAAAGCGAAAACCCCGAGGAGCTGTTAGAAGCTCTTTTGGGATCACGCCAAGTAATGGAACGCGTTTCTTACAACCATGCTTTTACCACCACAGCAAGCAGTTGCAGCCAGTTCGTTGCCATGTCAATATTTTTGGAAGGAAAATCAGGTAACATTTGATGCTGTTTTACAGTCAAACTTATGGACTACCTAAATGTGTCAGTTGTAATAATTTTTTAACAAAGTAATTGCGCCTTGCAAGTTTATTTGTACTTGCATGGAGGTAACGCCGTAGGTAACAGGAATCTTGCATTTTTATGTGGATATGTTTCTCGTACTTTATTAGGCATTAGCGTTCTATTAGTAAAAGATAAAACTAGGTTGGACAATTTTTGAAGTATAATGTTGTATAGTAGATAATTAGTTAACAATGGTTTTATTTTTAGAATTTACTCCCGAACAATGCAGTGAAATAAGTTCACTGTTCACCTCGGGTGACGTGCTATCAGCAGAAGTGCCTACGGCTTTGGCTAACATAGCCCAGAAGTTGGAGGAGTCTGCACTATTAGAGGAATTTAGAGCTCAGGACCCAAAGAAAGCCCTGCAATGGCTGAAAGAAAATGCCCACGATGACATTTACGTTGATGTTCGACAATTTCTGAAACATCATGGCTACAGAGCCATAATGGAGGTATGCTTTTTTAACTTTTTTATTGCAATCTCTGTCATTCTTGCAGATATTCAACCATATGTTTGAGATTAATAACGGGTTTGTACAGAAGTTGTCTAGTGATTGCCCCGTTTGTTCTTACAGCCTCTTAAATAAGGTCTTGAGGAATCTTTCTCTTTAGCCTTAGCGTCTGTTTTTATGTGTTCATCAGGTTTACTGCTAGGAGGTTTGGATGATTTGTGATTCGCTCTTTGTACGTTTTTGTCCTTTTTGAAATTTCTTCTATTACGGTTTCGATGCAGAGGTCGTGAACTCGTGATGGAGACTCTTATTTGAGACATACCAAGGTGCGTTCTTTATCATTCATTTTTGACTAGAACCTTTGAATTATTTCTAAATTTATTTTGCCGCTGAACTCAACAGTTGTAGTCCGTATACATAATAAAGCCTATATGTCCATATAGGCTATAATATGCATGTGTTTAGCAACAATTTGTTTTCGAATGAGTTTTGTTATTTAGCAGCCAGTAAATTGTGCGTAATTTTTGGCCCATAGCCAACCCTGCTGGCTGCTGGTAAATATGTGCTTCTTCCAAGTTAAGCGTCTATCCAGATCTATTCCAAGTTACTTGGCGTAATCCTTTTGCGGGAGAGGTATTGCATATATTTGTTTTCCTGTTAGTGAAAGTCACCTGGACGGATTTAGTTTCGTTGGCCAAGATTCGCTAGTATTTGAGCTATTTGTATACCTGATCGAGACTAGTACGAAACTTTTGTGCTGCAACGTTCGATGAAGCGTCCACCGAAAGAATTGCTGTGTCATCAGCAAATGTTCCAGTGACAACGACCGACGGTCGTTGGGAGGTCGGCTGTGAAAAGCAGGTGCAACGGTGGGCCCATTACACTGCCTTGAGGTTCTCCAGCTTGAATAGTAAGGAAGTTAACTCTTCTCCTTGTTTTAAAAAAAGTGTCTGTCACTTAGATATGACTTTATAAGGTTGTAGAAATTTATAGGCAGGTCCCGTTTTATTACGAACAGTAGTCCGTCATGATCACACGATGAAATGCCTCGGATATATCCATAAGGCTGCAGCACTGTACTATTTTAACTTAAGGGCTTTGTTGCTATGTTCTACTAATCTATGTACTTCTTCTATGATACTGTGTTTTCGGCGAAAGCCAAACTGGTGATCATGATCAGTGAACCACGTAACAACTTATTCGAGGAGATAATCAGGGGCAATCCACGCAGGATAAGTATCTCCATGATTTTCGAGTGTGTGGGCAGAAGGCTAATAGGTCTATATGAATGCGCCTCGACAGGTTCTTACCCGGCTTGACAGCCATTTTATAATGGCAATTTATATTGGCTACTTTCCATTGAAGTGGAACCATACTCTTTTGCAGGATAGCGTTGAACAGGAAAGAGAGAAAATTGCGTTCCTCTGGGAGTTCTGGGATTGTGTGTCTTGTATATGTGAGTTTAAATGTTTGTAAACGCACCCACGATACAGGAGTAATTCCTAGTGTGGGGTACGTAGTTTAAAAAAAAGTTCTCTTAAATTTTGCTTGATATGAGCTAGGAGCCTAGCTATATATGCCTTAATAGCTGTTTTTACTTCTTCCTTTGTGAACTTAGTAATGAGTAGATCTAGTTGGTGGGTTTGGTTCAATGATTGGGTGAGTTCATGAATTTAAAAAGAGCTCATATCTGGATTTGGTGAAGACCTGTTTAAGATGATAAGCGAATGTGTCAGCTTTGCCCTTATCACTGGAAGCCCATTTTGAGTTACCCTTGCGGATAGAAGGTTGGTTAGAAACAAGATGTTTTCGTTTTTTAGTGACTTTTCATATAGAATAATTAGTTTCTGATCTTGCGTCTAGGTTTTTTAAAAATGTTTGGATATTTTGGTTGTCTGTAGCGTGATATCTTGTAGCGGTGTTTGTAGTTTCTTCTGTAAATAGTCCAGACGATTTTTTGTCAGCAAAATGGAGGTATGTTGAACAAAAAATGATCGATCCAAAGTTGCGCAAACGTGCTTACTTCAAAAAAAAATGTCTAATTGACGATCTTTTTCAGTTTGATTTAGTTACTAAACCTTGGGTTTTGGTCCCAGACAACATGATGACAGTACTTCAAAACTTACAAGTCACTACTGAAGGAAAAATACATAACAAAACTAGTCAGGAGATTATAGACTCATTAAAAACTCCTCAGAAACCAAACACTAGGTACGTACCCAAGTTTATCATTCTTTTACAAACTTGAGATTACAATCGTTTCGAAATAATCAGTAGGCGACGGTGGAAACAATTGTGTTTAAAGTTTTATATGAACTGTTACAGGACAGTTCTTCGCTGGGTTCTACCGCTATGTCATCGTATCGTGCGCCACAGGGAGAGCACGAAGGCTAATCTGGTGCTTCTTATCCACAAATTACGTATCGGTTTCCTTCGACTCGCCAACTTGTTGGTTAAAAAGTGGTATATACCGAATCATGACCTGGTGTTCTTCTTCCGCAAGGAGGAGCTCAGGAAATATCTTGTTACAAGAGATCCTGCTTTATTGAAAAAGTAAGTATTTCTCTCGTATATAGGGAAACTTTTTTGTTCTAAAAGTATTAAATTAAGTGTTAGGTTGGGTTAGGTTCCTATTATTATAATAGTAGTTCTTATTATTATAATAATAGGTTACAATCATTTGATCTGAAAGCCTAATCAGTGTTAACACTTTCACTGTCCGAAGGTAATTGGTAATCCTATCACCATACGTCCAATAATAATATTGCACTGAAATGTTTTATAAGGTCTTTTACTAGTTCTACGAAAGCCAAAATTCGTACATCACTCTCAGATAACCATTACATATCATTTTCATAAATGCATTACTTACATGGAATGCGTATGAGCTCCACTCCCAGTTAGTGTTGTATACAAAACAGTATGAAACAAACACTGAACTGGTTCTTTTCAGTCTATATTTACTTGTGATTGATAAACTCATCCTACGCGGATGTCCGCGTTGGATGAATTATTCGCTACCCCTAGAGAATTTATCCGCTACCCCTACGTATACGATACGTAGCCCTATACGTGCCCTATGCATGACATGTAATGCACTGGATACGTAAACTATACGTCCATGCATGACATGTAATGCACTTGTAGTTATCTTTTTTTATCCAATATAGTTTCCGCCCGCGCCCGGGGGTAGCGGATAAATTCTCAACATGAGTTACCGCACCCCTGGGCACTCAGGCAGGGAAGGAACAGGGGTAGGAGGCGGAACGGGTGAGGGAGAGGCTGCAACAACAGACTCGCCCTCACGCCCTCAGCAGCAGCCGCCGCAGGAGACACCCTAGGCGGAGGACGTCACGAGACAATCTCCGGCCACCGTAGGCCCGGGCCTGCGGACGGCGAGTAGTGGGTAACTCGCCGTCCAATCAGCACCAGGCCCGAGAGTCGACGGCGCGTAGTGTTCCACGCGCGCCTTTTGAGGAACTCTTTGGAGTTGTCAGCAAACAGGACGGGGCCCGTCATGGCCGATGCCTGCCCGGGGTTTTTTTTTTTTGGGGGGGGGGGGGGGAAATCATCCTATGACTTCTTCCGCTCTAGGGTGGAGCGGAAGGGCGTGTCAGACTCTTACTGACTAAAACCCACACCTGTTCCTCCCTGCCTCGAGTGCCCAGGGGCGAGGCACTCTTTCGAATTTATCCTCCACCCCCGGGCGCGGGCGGAAACTATATTGGATAAAAAAAGATAACTACAAGTGCATGCAGCGTATCCAGTGCATTACATGTCATGCATAGGGCACGTATAGGGCTACGTATCCAGTGCATTATATGTCATTGCATGGACGTATAGGGTTACGTATCCAGTGCATTACATTTCATGGATAGACGTATAGGGCTACGTATCCAGTGCATTACATGTTATGCATGAACAGCGAACGTGTCCTAATAATATTATAAACTAGTGACCCGCCCCGGCTTTGCACAGGTGTAATATTTTATACTCCGATTTTTTTAACATTTTCTTTCATACAAACTTTGTCCTGACAATTAACCAACACGACAAAAAAAAAATTGCCAAATAAGTGGACCCGTTCTAAAGTGATGCGCTTACATACATTCAGCAATTGATATTTATTTATATAGATACGAAAGTTTGGATGTTTGTTACTCACACACGCCAGAACGGCTAAACGGATCTGGATAATTTTTATTTTTTTTTTACTTTTTAATTTGGCACAGAGATAGATTATAGTCTGGAACAGCTTAAAAGCTAATTTATAGTGCGGGAAGTACTAATTCCACGCGGGCGAAGCTCCTGGAAACAGTCTGTCATAAAAGTAAGTCCTCAAAATCTCGAGCAGTGAATACAAAAAAAAAAAAATATTTTTTCAGAGCAATGCAACGACAACAGTGCCATGCGGGCTGGTGCAAGCTAAAGTTTGCGGAGCTGAACGTCGGCTGGGTGGACAAACTGGAACCCAAAGCCCCGACCCTGATGACTGGTGATGCGAAGATATCCGCTACGTCAGTGTGCGGAGGAGAGGTGGTTGCGAGGGCCTGCGTCATCAAAGATCTTGAATCAGAAGTCAGGCTTTTTGTTTTACCCTGTTTTTCGCTTTGTGGGACTGCTTTTGACCTCGATCTCGCCTGATGGCAAGCGATGAATGTACGATAGAATGAACGCACCTAGACAATTTGCCTGTTCACTCTTTTTTTGAAGTCTGATGGGTCACAGGTGGTAACACAAATGCTGGCAGAGAGTTCCACTCCACTCTATTACCAATCCACTCTACTCAACTTCCACTTTGGGCTATTCGTATGATAAATATGGAGTAGAATTCGTTGATTTTCGGATGTTTCTGATATAATTTAGTAATAGGTGTGCTAATGGTTTTCTTAAAAGATTGGTGATCTTCGGCGCGGTGACGTCCTGATCACGCACGCGACTGACATCGGCTGGTCTCCATACTTCCCTCTCCTGACCGGCATCGTCACCGAACTCGGTGGACTTGTATCACACGGTGAGTAATATGTGACTCAGGATGGATGGACATATCTTCAAAATAGCTCGCATTTAAGTAGGTCAATAGGGCACTTGATGTGACGGCTAAACACCCTTATTTCAGAATTTGTGAGGCTACAGAATCTTAGATAATCGATCGAAAACGTGTCCAGCCATCTTGAAAAATACATTTTTCGCTGGTCTCTCAATCTCGTTAACGGAAGTGATTTTGACGCCTTTTTGCATATCAACGGGCGTCATATAAATTTGTGACAGGCATCCAGCTAAAAGTTTTGTGATACGTACAGCGGTTTAGTAGAAAATGCAAAAATCTGTGTCAAAAAAAAAGCCATCTTGAATAAATAATATTGACTACCAGCGCTGCAAAAGAGAGCCCACTTGTATTTTGCGTTTAGTTCATTATCATTGAAACGCTGTCTATGTACATATAAATGAATGTGATTTTATTTACAGCAAACATTATTTTTTCATTTAAATACCTTCGAGCATTAGTTATCCTGACACAATATCTACCCATGTACTTACCATGAAAAACACCAATATCTACCTACTAAAAAGAGTAGGTATCTGCACGTAAATAATCAATAACATTAAATCAACAACAAATGACCGAGGGGTTCATTTGTTTCCTTCCTCACTTTTGTCTTCTATCGATTTAAATACCTACAGTTGTTCGTATTAGTATCACTAATACACGGATTTTCGTCCATTAAAGAAAACACCTTAAAATATACTTAGTCCTACATAAAACCCACAATATTGGTAACCCTACTGCAAAGTTTGTATGGGAAAATTTAAATGATCTATATCTTTAAAACTACTCAAAGTTTCTCCGTCACGAATTCAGGTTATCATTATCGTCCCCGTCACAAAATTTTGAACACATTTCGAAAGTCGTATATCATCAGGCAGCGGAGATACATGTGTCCAGCCATCTTGAACTCAGACTGGCTGGACATTAAGCTTTTATTGATTTCTCGAAAACCCTTAAATGTGACGCCATAAATCAACGTTATTACTGTCACAAATTGCGTCACTAAATATTAGTAAAGGAACCATATTCGAAAATGCTCTCGTTATTGAGATTCGGAAGTGCCAGCCAGAAGTTTTATACGTAAATTCAAGATGGCTGGACTCTTTTTTGCATTTTTCTTCTAAACCGCTGTACGTATCACAAAACTTTTAGCTCGATGCCTGTCACAAGTTTATGTGACGCCCGTTGATGTGCAAAAAGTCGTCAAAATCACTTCCGTTACCGAGATTGAGAGACCAGCTAAAGTGGGTTTTCAAGATGGCTGGACACGTTTTCGATCGATTATCTAAGATTCTGTAGCGTCACAAATTCTGAAATAAGGGTGTTTAGCCGTCACATAAAGTACCCTATTGACCTACTTAAATGCGAGCTATTTTGAAGATTTGTCCAGCCATCTTGAGTCACATTTAGTAATACATCTCATCCAGTGTCAGTATCAGTCAGATAAGTTAAATAAATATTGGTTTGCAATTTTCAGGTGCCGTAATAGCTCGAGAATATGGATTGCCTTGTATCGTAGGCGCCGCTGATGCTACAGATATATTCAAAACTGGAGATTTAGTACGACTATCTGGATCGAAAGGCATCATAGAAAAAGTGGAGGTGCAACAAGATGAAAGTGTAGAGAGTTAAGTTACGCAGAAAGGTGCAATGTAGTAAAATATAGTTTTGTTAAAAATCAATATAATTGAAATAAAAAATAAGTACAATAATAATAAAATAAAAACAATTTAAAAAATTCTAGCAAATCCTTCGACACTCCAAATTCAAGACAAAACAAAACACTGTCACGACTTGGTAAAATCGTAAGTAAAATCTTATTTGGTGTAATCTGAGTATCTTAACCCGGGCCGGATCTACTCAAAATCCCGGAGGGTGACCACCTTACCTTTAAGGTCATTTTTTTGACCACATTATCGATCCCAGAAATTTTATTGCAGTCGTCAAGGATTTCGAATGATGGATCGCATTAATTCAAGTCCTCGATTCCCTAAAATAACTCTTAAGTACAGTACGCGACAGCTTTACATTTGAAGATAATTTACTAAGAATGGTAAAACTTTTTAACAAAAAAATTAACCGACGAAAAAGAACTAAAAAGCAAAAAATAAATAAACCTTTTAAGTCTTGAGTAATGAGCTTATTTACCTACATACAATATAAAATTTTATATAAACTAATTTTGAGTCGGCGCCAAACAACAATCTGATTATTAAATATCTAAATTTAAGTACTTACAAATGAAGAAGGCCGTAAGTAGGTAATTAATCATTTTAGTAATTGGCGCCGACTCAAAATTAGTTTATATAAAATTTGATATTTTATGTAGGTAAATAAGCTCATTACTCAAGACTTAAAAGGTTTATTTATTTTTTGCTTTTTAGTTCTTTTTCGTCGGTTAATTTTTTTGTTAAAAAGTTTTTTTATTTTATGATTTTTTGTGGCTCGCATCATCTTTTAAGACTCTGAGGGTAATTCCTAAGTCTTCGTCATTCCTCTTGCCACTGAGCTGATGATATAACAATCCTTCCATGAAGTTCCCAGGATATTGATCAGTTGAGGTTACCTCCAATATTGTAAAGACGTCTTTTCGTCAAAGCATATTAAGTGGTATTTGTCACTAAAACCAGTTTTTATATCTGACTTCTATTGTTTAGGAAAGGTATGGTTTCCATCATCAGCTCAGTTTTATGATGTGATGGTTCCTAAATCCAAATACCTGATTCAGTTATGAAAAGTTAACAGAAACAATATTCGTGCCCAATTTTCGAGGTTCTCTCTCAATTTTTTCAGGATCCCATAATCAGATCCTGATTTCCTTGACATGGGGCCACCCTTGAGGTGTACCCTATCTAACAAAAAAAGAATAATCAAAATCGGTTCATAAATGACGGAGTGACGGCTGAACATACATACAGAAACGCTAAACGTGCCCACAGTTTTCGAGGTTTTCTCTCAATTTTATCAGGATTCCACTGTCAGATTCTGACTTCCTTGACATGGGACCACCCTTGAGGTGTACCCTATCTAACAAAAGAAGAATAATCAAAATCGGTTTATAAATGACGGAGTGAGGGCTGAACATACACAAAAAAAAAAAAAACATATATACGGTCGAATTGAGAACCTCCTCCTTTTTTTTCGTTGGTTAAAAACAGCCGAATGACGATTGGAATTAAGAAACTGAGTGGTAGAACCACTTATAACATATCCGTGTCCCTAATACGCTGTCGCCTACTGTAGTTCATTTGCAAGCTCATAAGTCCTCATCACTCGCGAGCATAAGTAGTTCGTAGCAGTTGAAGGCGAAGGGCCTGCCGAAAATGACGACGTGGCAGTGGTAGTCGGGCTCGTACACGGCGCCCAGAAGGTGGTCGCCGTGGTAGTGCACGCGTCCCACGTACATGCCAGGGGCTACGCTCACGGCACGCTCGTCGATTGAGCCGCCGCGCCACGCCAGCCAGCGCACCTCCGCGTTACACATCACCTGCCAAGATAGCACAATTACTTGACCACTTCATTAATTTGTATGGACCCCAAAAAAAACTTCGGCCTTACCTCGTTTAATTTGGCAAAAAAAAAAGGAATTTGTCCTTTGTTTGTGTTATTTTTAACCTAGTATTTGCAAAATAAATATCATTTTAATCGGAAACCAAAGAGGATGGACGCAATTTGGGGGCTCGTTTTTTTTTGTAACTCGCCTCGGATATGCTCGGTTCTTCAATAAATATATTTGTATTTTTGATTGTTGTGTATTATTTATTGTAAGCCAGGGTGCCAGCGCTCTCCTTTGCACCCTCCTCGGTCCCATGACGAAGGCCCATGACTGAAGAGGTTCTTTTTCTCACCTGATATTTAGTGTAGCTATGGACTTGTCCCTCAGCGTAAATGAGGCAGTAGTGTTTGGAGGGCAACAACGTGGCTGGTAGCACCTTACACCTGCATGCACGGGAGACAATGAATAATCCTTTTTTTTTCTAAATATAACCCACAAGGTTAAATAGTAGTGTACCTATTATATGTGTCAGTATTATATGAATACCTAGGCTCAAAGACCAAATTCGCTCAATGAGCTAAAAAAAGGTTCTTCAACGGGTTGTGGTTGCATTCAAAAGCCCACTTCGTCTTTCTCGTTGTAGTGTGGCTATGACGAAAAGCCATGACGCGTTCTGAATGTTTAGGTGTAATATACACAAAACACGATGCACAGTGGTTTGCATAATCTCCAGAATTTTTTATAACGTACGTAAACCTTTTAAACATCCAGGACTTAATATCCCAGGGTTATGGCGTGCTAAACTTTGTAGTTTAGCAAATTAGTGGGTACCCTATAATTTTGGGCACTTTGGGAGGCCATTTTGGGTACTGTAATAATAGTTGTAAGTGATTATATAAATAAATAAATATTTTCAGCAGCGACCTCATGGATCCGATCTCTCGGGAGAAGTAAACAATGGCGAGGAACAGAGCTCCCATCTCTCTCTTGCGTTTATTGACTGGTTTAAATGGAAATCCGCAAAAACGCCACAACGCATACGTGAGCTATTTTTTCGCTCAATGAGCTTTTCTAAAATCTCGAACATATATATGGTCAGTATAGCGTACGCATGTGAGCATCCAACCAATGTTAGGTTAGCCGTTCATATTACGCGAAATTAAGCACCTGTGCATCACCCTAGCGACCCAAATGACTTCTCCGTCGCAGACGCCGGCGGCGACCGCTCCGCTTGGCACGGCGCCGCTAGCACTCACCACCCACACCGGGCCGGGCTTCTTCCACGAAGGCAAGTAGTCTGTCCGACAAAGAAAACCAGTCTATTCATACAGTAATAGGAGCTATAAGTATTCCGCATGAGTCTAAGTAGTCCGTATAAGTCTAAAAAGTTACTGGTTGTTATTTAAGAATGAAGAACGAAAATTTTTAAGCTTGCTGTGTATCGGAGCCCTAACCCTCGAGGACCTAGTGCCCCGCACAACTTAACACCTTACGCCATTGCTATAGATTTTTGTAGGTCGTTTATTTGAGAGCGAGCTCTTTGTGAAGTTTCTAAAGGTGCGTCCAAACATTGAGCGGCAACGGCGCGGCAGCACCACGCGGCATGTCCAGGAAACAATTCTGCCGCGCTATAGTTAGGACAATCCGACGCATGTTTGCGCGGCAATATGCAAGACACGCCACGTATTTGAATTCAGTCTGAACCTAAACTACAATGAAGGCGGTGAAGGTGTTTTAGCTCTGCTTATTATTCGAAATCGTTAAATGAGCCACATATTTCAATCAGTCTAATTGATGTTTCATTGTCCATTTTCGAGAAGCGCAAACACGTCCAGACACGATTACCGACGAACGATACTGAGTAATGTTTGCGCGCGGCAGCTAGATCGCAACGTTCGCGCGCGGCTGTTGTCCAAACACAACGCGACAGCCGCGCACGCTTGCCGCTCAATGTTTGGACACACCTTTACAGGTACGAGCTAACTCGAATATCAGCTGGTCCCTGCCCTTTTAGGACAAAAATAACACGACTTTTTATGGGAAATAAATACAAAAAATCTATTTCATCTAGTAACCTAGGACTACCTGGAATATCTTTCCCATTACCTGACGACTATAAGATGTACCTGTCAAAGATATGACGCGCTCTCGTAAATAACCTATTGGTAACAAAATGTCAAAATGTGTGAGAACATACCTGCAATAAGCGTACTGTACTTTTGCTCCCAAGATACTTTCAAGTACTTATTGTAATTTACCCAATCGCTGGAATACCCTTCAACTTTCGTCTTCAAATGATTCCAACGCCTGTGTATAAACATTTTAACATTTACTAATAAATCATCTGCCAGGGTCGCCGGTGTACTGTGTGGATCGCCCAGAGGACACGGTGGAGCATATATACGGTGGAGGTCTGCCCCGCTTGGGCAGAGCATCGCCGTGTCCTCGTGGACGTGGCAGCGTCCTCTCGCGCCAGGCCCTGGTTCAGGCCATGTTACGGAGCGAGAGGGAATGGGAAGCTGTTACCTCTTTTTGCGAAGCAGTAATGCTTGCGTAGGAGGAGGCGGAACGCGTGAGGGAGACTCAACGAAGACGCCCGCACGCCCTCAGCAGCCGCCGGAGGAGACCTCCTGGGCGTCGAGGGGCTGCAAACCGATGTCCGGCCACCGTAGGCGCGGGCTTCCAGACGGCGAGTAATGGGTAGCTCGCCGTCCGATAAGGACCAGGCCTGAGAGTCGACGGCGCGTAGTGTTCCACGCGTGCCTCAAAGAGATGTCAGCAGTACCAGACGAGGCCCGTCAGGGCCGATGCCTGCCTGGGGTCGCGGATAACTTCGAAATAGACTTTTGATTTTATAATGTTAGTATGGATTACTTACATTTGATGTAACGGAATCTCTGAGCTAGAGATTTGTTGCAATGAATCGGTTTCTTTGACCTGTTAACAGATAGTGAAAAATTTTAAAAATATTATTTAAACTTCTTTAAAAGGATCACTTACGATTGAATTTCGTAAACCTAACTTTCGGATGTAATAAATGACAAGGTGGTGGCTAGCCGCGACACTTTTTCGCACGAGTGCGACAATAGAAAGAGAAAAGCACTAGGCGTGAAATAATCTGCATTGCGAGCCTAAAAGGGGTGTGACAGGATAGTTTTGGAGTAAGTGTATTGAAAATAACACAAACCTACAATTTTTTTTCTCCTTTTTGATTCAGTGCTGAATGGGATCTCCTTACTTTGAATCTAGTTTTTTTTTCTGTCACGTCAGAGTTCTTTTATTTTTTACAACATACATGATAGAAAGAAATCCAGTAAAAATCGGTATAGTCAGGTAATAAAAAATCAGAAGTAAAAGAATATGTGAGTAGTGAGTATTTTTTTTAAATTAACTGATTGTTGCAAACATCAACATTTTAAAATACTACAGAGGCTTGTAAAACGTTTTATTTTTTTCTGCGAAGCTTTTGTTGGGCGATTTTCTCTCGTGAGTCCGGTTTGGATTATCGCGCTTATTTAACCAACAGCAGTCAGCCATCATGCTAATATTCTTGATGTCTGCACCCCATTTCCTTTATATCCTGATAAAATAAATCTTCTTGTTCCTTGACCTTCGCTCAAATGTAAAGTTCTTTTAAGATTTATTTTTTTATTCCATTAATATGTTACCTGATCCATTACAATCAGATAGTATCAAAATAACATAATCGTAAGTTAAACTTTCGTAAGCCTTCAATCTAAATTCCTATACAAATATGGAATTAAGATTGAATATATTCTGATGTGACGGATTTTTTTAACTATTTTTCCCTTTCACACCAAAATCTAGGAGAAATGCTATTTGAATAAATAAGGTATTTTTTGTGGGGTCTGTGTAATTAAAAGATTGGAAAAGGGATCAAAAGCTGGTCATGTCCAAAGAAATCCAGACGGTTGGTAAGGCTACTTACGACTAAAGTTAACCACTGGGTCCACCTACTGAACATTTCTATCATGTCTAACATCGCCTCCTGGCATTCTATGTAGGTTTTAGTTTGCACGGAGGTGCGATTTGGAGACACCATCTAAAAACAGACATGGAAAATGTTACCAGAATACACAGAGCTATTTTTCAATGACCAGCCAAAAAATCAGCTGGTCAATACAATTTTGTTCGCGTAAGGCCCTCCATAGACGGCCTGCTTAGAGCAGTCGAGACCAACTGCACGAAAGTAGTCGTGTTGTGGTTGGGGCCTCCATAGATGGACTGTTTGGAGCATTCAGGGCATTTTTAGCTGAGACTGCAAATTAACTGCTTGGAATCCGTGCTGGATTTGGAATATAAAAATATTGAGTATCCCAAAAACATCCAAAATCTGATTTGAATATCGTGAAATGGGTATTAATCATATCGGACAACAATCTCTTTCTTACTTCTTTGTCCCTGTACTGCAAGTGAAGACGATTCGTCTGTTGTCGGCTGAACACACTGTATTGACGCCATTGCAGGGCTTCCGTAGTCACTCTCCTACAAAACGATAGCCAAGAAGCGACCGACGTTTCTCCTAGAATTTAAGTATACCTATCCATCATCATCATATTCCTGCCCTTATCCCATGTTACTTGGGGTCGGCGCAACACGTTTTTTAAGTGTATTCATATTTATGTTAAAATCGTAGAAATCGAAGAAATTTAATAGATCTAAAATTTGTGTTTAGAACTGGATAACAAAAGTAATGAGTAATTAAATTACCTCTGATGAAACTGGGATATTGGTATGATAAGACGTGATCAACAATCTCCTGAATCCAATCTCGCCATGCCAGCACATTCCACAACAGACTCACCATCGTGGCGTCGCAGTCGACCAAGTGATCCGGCGATACGATAGGAGTTCCTAAAAAAATCGGTTTGCTCTCTAAATAAAAGTTAAATTTTTCAACTGGATTAATTCAAAGAGTAAAAATAACTTACGTGAGCTGTATCCACTCTTAGCTTGTGAGCTTTCAGAGGAAAATTGTTGGGACCGATCACGTCTGGGTTTAGAGTGTGATGACGATGCTTCGAAATCGTAAAAACTAGTCGAAGAGGAGTATGAAGGTGAATACGGCTCCTCTAATGTGCAGGCATATTGCAGTTGTTCTCGTTGTTTTCGAATATATTGTGGGTTATCAGCGTGAATATCAAGTAAAAGAGATTGGTGTTTCATCGTTCGAGGAGACTCTGACAACAAAAGTGATTTAGGCGAGTAGTCAGAGGTAGAAGAGCTCGGTGTCAGTGACGCCGACGGCTGCTGTTGTACGGCTACATCTCTGGAGCTGTATATTTTATGCGTCGTATCGTATAATAGATATGAAGTACACTGGGCTGGTACGCCGGGACAAAGCGGCAAGGGTTCTACTGGGTGTAGGTTCCTGGCTTGATTAGGGCAACTTTTGAATGATATCTCCAAGCCGGGAGCGAGGACGTGGGAGTGGTCGGGGGTGGCGGCGAGGAATTCGGCGGGTGCGAGGTCGGCTAGCGCCTCCACGGACACGTGCCGCGAGCACGTGCAGCAGGGCTTCGACACGCGCCGCAAGATCTCGTCGCACCACAGCTCGCACTGCACGAACACGTTCTTGTAGCACTTGCACACCTTGACAACTTCTGTCAACAACAATATATGTGGTGAGCAAAATTTTAGCTTACTATGACTACTATTTTAAATGCTTTTGTAGTGTATTTAAAATAAATATTAGAAAATGTGTTATGGAATAAACTATTAGACTTACTTGATTCTAAAAGAGCCACAGCCAAAAACATGGTGGCGTCTGAGATGGCCTCTGAAAACATTATTATTTTGGTGTTTATTGTCCGTGTCGATAATTAGATTAACCAGTGGCGCCCTCATTGAATAAAAAATCGTAGCACAGCACAGAAAATAAATATTAAAAAATCCAACTTGACGTTTGTTACAAAGAGGATAAAGAATTTTTACGTTGTTAAAACAGGTCTCAAAATGTTTCGTATCCAAAGTAGTAGGCAAAAGTGTCAGAAACGGCCGTTTCTGACACTTTTGCCTACTAAACGTCAAGTTGGATTTTTTAATATTTATTTTCTGTGCTATGCTACGATTTTTTATTCAATGAGGGCGCCACTGGACCGCGAGAAGGGCCTTAAGGTGGGTTCAAAGCGTGACTTTGTTAATTATATTGTCTGCGACTTCTTCCACCTTATCAAATTTTCTTCAAAAAATCGTCAAATTCCAAAACTGAAGGGTATTTTTAAGCCTTCGGAGTAGTTTAAAATTATAGATAAATATTCTTGTCTTGTTTCAATATTATAAAACGCAGGAATGAACCCTTTTGCAAAAAAACGGGCACTTTAGTTTTTCTCTCTATCTTATATTTTTATAACAAAAAAGAGGTTTTATTGATTTGACGAGTCATTTTGTCCTGGCATGAATGCTCGACGTTACTCAAAATTTTTAAATTAAAAAAAGAAAACTAATTAATTATGAAACTGTTTTATTAATGGCGCGAATTGGTGAAACTGTTACTTGGGTATTTATAAAATTTTAATTTTTTTTTGGATAATTTAAGTTAATATTTGCATAAATTAAAATTATCCAAAAAATTTCAAAATTATTTTTTATAATATTTATTAATGTAATTTTACTTTTTACATTCAATACCACTTTCTGATATCTATACTAATATTCAATAGAGGTAAAGTTTGTGCGTTTGTGAGGTTGTAGGGGGGAGGGGGGGGGGGGAGTGGTGAATCCCAATTTAATTTCCAATATGTCACTTGTAATGATGTGATTAAAACTTTTAATACTTTAAATGTTAAAAAGACTGCAGATCTATGGGGTAATTTTGTTGACGTTGCTAGGTCTATTATAAACATTGCAGCACCTACTTTAGCAGTAATTTTTAATAATTGTGTAGATTGTGGTGAGTTTCCTGATCTAAGGAAATATAGTAAAATTATACCATTGTTTGAATCGGGTAGTACATCAGACCCTACTAATTATAGACCTATATCAGTGCTACCTTACTGTTAGTAATTTTTTTGAGAAAATTATTTTAGATCAAATATATTTTAATAAACACAAATTATTACACAACAAACAGTTTGGTTTCACAAAGGGTCGTTCAACAACTGATGCTGGTGTTGAACTTTTGGGACACATTTTTAATGCATGAGAAGATAAATGCGATGCGTTGGGCATTTTTTGTGATTTGTCTAATGCTGTCGATTACGTTGTCCATGATACATTGATCAGGAAGCTACACTGCTACGGAGTCCGGGGCGCCTGTCTGGATCTTCTTACTTCATACTTGAGTAATAGGATTCAGAGAGTTGATGTGAACGGCTAAAGGTCTCCCGAGTCTGTAGTCAGAATGGGGGTTCCTTAAGGCTCAATTCTGGGTCCTTTTTTGTTTCTAATCTATATCAACGACTTGCCTTACCTCATAAAGGATAAACATGATATATTGCTGTTTGCAGATGACACTTCCCTTTTATTTAAACTCAAACGTCAGCAGGTGGTTGTTGATGATGTAAATAATGCTCTTTAAACTGTAGTTAACTGGTTCAATATCAATAATCTTCTCCTTAACGAGAAAAAAACAGAATGCATAAAGTTCACATTACCCAATGTAATACAAGTGAATACTAGTGTGTCAATAAAGGGTGAAGAGTTGAAACCCGAGGATTCCACAGTGTTCTTAGGTTTAACTTTGGATGCGCAGCTTCAGTGGAGCCCCCATATAGATAAATTGTCCAAAAAACTTAAAAATTCGTGGGGTAACTGATTTAGAGACAGCTCGTTTAGTATTCTTTCGATTATTGTCATAGTGTGATGTGATGTGCTTAGAGGATTCAGGGCTAAGCAGAACCAAAGTGGACTCACTGTCGCCCTGAAATATTCCCCGTTTAATCCATATAGGCTCATCACTCCCCTGGATTGGTCGACATCCTGGATAGCGAAGGACTGTCTTCCATTGCCCCATACATGACCCAAGGAAGGTGCGGAGAGTTGCATCTATTTTGTACAACTCCAACACCCTCATGAGCCATGTATGTGGAACATGAGTCGTTGGCCTTCTTATAATCTATCCAGCATGTCGACAAATCTTTGTGGGATCGACGAACCTGCTGGGTTATGGCCATGTCTATGAGGAGTAGCTCCTAAGTGCCGCGGGACCCGTTCCTACATCCATTCTGAGAGGCAGACATAATTGAATTATTCTCAATGTGCAGATTAATTTTCGTCTCAGGATGGATGTAAGAAGTTTATAGACCGTTGACAAACATGTAATCGGCCTATAATTCTTGGGTTCCGGTTCCGCGGGACTACCTGTCTTATGGAGCAGGTGGGTGACACCGGTTGTTATAAACTGAGGCAGCGATCCAGACTAAGGATGACTGGAATTGAGATGCCAGGAGCGCCTGTGAGCTGCTGTACCATTTCAGCCAAAAGTTGTGCAGTCCGTCCGGTCCCGGAGATGTCCAGTTCGGTAAAGGACGAACTGCTTTGGCTACATCTGATGGATTAATGGTGATTTTATCCATTTCTGGTATAGCGTCACACGCGCGCTCGACATCACGCATCCAACCACCCTCAGTGTGACAGACGGGCACCGACCTAATGCTGCGCCAGAATGTACTCGTAGTAACATTATCCGGACGGCACCCGTCAGTCACATTTTGTTCAGGTCGCTCCCAAGCTCTATATACCCACCTCTCATCGCTCTGGAACATGCGATTCTGCGAGTACCGGTCAACTCGCCGCTTATACTGCCGAATACGGTTTGCCCATGCACAAACTTTCTGCTTCAGGAAGTCGATGCGCTCTGTGACACGGGACATGTATTTTCGAGGACTAATTTCAGTCTCCGAAAATGCCCGCCTCACAAAGCGCATCACACGTGGTCGTGTATTGCCCTCCCTGAAGCAGAGTAGTTTGACGATGAGTACCCTGGCCCCATCGATATGCCTCTCGTTCCTGCATTGCCAGGTTGGTGCAGCAGGCTTTGGCCGAATAGCTCCTTCACTATTCGGAAACTTCACGTTGGCCAAACGACATGCTGCAACAGCCCCGCAATACAAGATTGAGTGCGTATCAACGAGGTTCTCGCTGCTTTCAAAGATGTTTTTAAGCAGCGAGTCCAAAGCACACACCAACGCCCTGTTTTTTTTGTGACCCCGTTTACCACGGTTACCCATGTAACCGTGGTAAACGGCCACGTGGCGCCCACGTGGCGTGGCGGGCGCGTGGTAGTTCGGTCGGAGTGGATCTATACTCGCGAAGCGCATCCTCCAGTGCGCTCCTCAGTCGATCGTTGCACTGGCTACATACCGTGACAACCCTATCATCTCCCTCATCACTTACGTTAATAGCCCGCGCTGGGTTTGCGTCCCTAGCGGGCTCTGGCACCGCGGTCTGTGTCGGGGTCGAGATGATAGAGTTGTTCAGTACTCCTGAGCGCAGCCTATCAAGTGCAGCATCGTCCAACTTGTAGTTATGTTGGATGACCCGCACCTGATTCGACAATCGTTGTGCCGAGACGTCGACGGTTGGTTCTAGGTCCTGGAACAGAGACAGCATCCTGACACGGTACGCAGTTAGGTTAATTCCCCCCTCTGTAGGTATACCCATAATATGCGCGCATGACGTTCTCGTTCATGGACTGAGTCCATTCCATGCGCTGCACACAACCACCGGCAGCGGGGGGACCCGGCTCGGGGCCGGTTGGCCCCTAAGTCCCAAGCTGTTCGGTGGCCGGCCTCTCCCCTGCCGACGTACAGGTGTTGGCGACGTCGGCGGGGAGAATTAATACTCGTCGCTTGAGCTCGATGCGGCTGCAGCTGCCGGTAACACTGGTGATCCAAGGTCCGGCGGCGACGAGGCGGAGCTGAGCGGCGAGTCCGGGGGTGAAAGACGTGCGCGATGGGCAGCTGCTCTGGTCAACATTTTATTTATTTCATTCCATTTTCATTGCTTTCCTGTAAACATAGTATGTCGTCGTTGACAGACGTCATTCTGTGATTTCTTGATTTTAATTTTCTTCTTTTTTGTTTACTTTATTTGTTTGGCTGGATAATCAATGGTTATGTTGTAATTTTTCAGTTTAGGCTTCCTGTACGGTAATATTACGTCCGATTTTGGGTAAAAAAAAATGGATTTTGCGATTATAAATGGAATAGAAAAAATATGACTTGTGTTGCCAGTGGGTTGCCAGGTTATTTTTGTAGTATTATTTCGTTTATTCATTTCTTTCATATTACATTATATTTTTAAATATTTCAATTAAAAAAAGTAAAAAAAAACATTTAAAAATATAAAAAATAGTATCCCACCGGTATCGGGAACAGGGTCCAAGCTACCGGCGGTCAGGGCTCCAGAGAGAGGAACCGCCTGACAATGCGAGCCGTGTCCAGAAGTACTGCTTTCTGAATCAAGCCCTTGATCCAACCGCCTAACGAGAGCCTCCTGAGATGTTGGTCGAGGCTCGTGGCTATTAAGCCACTGGCTGACACGACTATCGGTACAATGATCGCTGAGTCCACATCCCACATGTCGACAACCTCGCGAGCCAAGTCAATATACTTGATTTGTTTATTTTTCTCGGCTTTCACGAGGTTCTCGTCATGTGGGACGGTAATGTCAACAATCATTGCACGCCTCTCGATTCGGTCCACCACCACTATATCAGGCTTATTGGCTATAATAGTCCTGTCAGTGATGATGGACCGATCCCAGTACAATGAGATATGACCATTATCGAGAACTGGGTCGGGCGCATATCTGTAGTACGGCACTTCCGATTCCACAAGAGAGTATTTCAGAGCAAGTTGCTGATGGATAATCCTGGCTACAAGGTTGTGCCTATGCAAGTACTCACCGTTAGCCAGACGAGAACAACCAGAGATTATGTGGCGGATTGATTCTCCCGGACGATGACATGCCCGACATATGTCAACCGTGCCGTCCTTCACAATAAATCTCCGGTAGTTTTTCGTCATGATAACTTCGTCCATAATTGCACAGACAAAACCTTCGGTTTCCCCAAAGAGGTCACCGACACGCAGCCAGACTACGGACGCTAGTTGGTCTACATCGGGCCCATGTAGGGCCCGAAAAAAGCGTCCGTGAAGTTCCTTACTCTGCCATACTTCTCTGCGATCGTTAGTGTCAAGCACTAGAGGTTTGCGCCAGTTCTCGTTAGCCAAGGAGAGTGGAGTAAGGCCCTTGTCCACCGCCACTACATCTCGATGCATACCCACGTCAGCAGCTAGAAAATATTCCCTTAGACTGCATACCTCGCGGTTGTGGAGGGTTTTAGCATTTAAAAAGCCTCGGCCTCCACACTTCCGCGGGATATACAGTCTCATCACTGAAGAACGTGGGTGATGCATTCGAAATGCAGTCAGCAGTGTACGGACACGCCTATCCAGGGCGTCAAGTTCTGTTTGAGTCCATTTGAGTACGCCGAAAGAGTACATCAATACCGGCATGACCCAACCGTTGAAGGCGCGCACCTTGTTTCCGCCCGATAGAAGACTATTAAATACCTTCTTCAGGCGGCCAAAGAAGCGCTCCTTCAACGATTGCTTCATGTCAGTAACATTGATACCTAACGCTTCCGACATACCCAAATACTTATAGGTTTCGGTTGAGCAGAGAGATCTAAGGTGTATGGAATCCGAGAGTTGAGTTCCCACGGATTCCATAATCTCCCCTCGCTTTACACGCATGACTGCACATTTTTCCACACCAAATTCCATCCTGATGGCGCTACTGAAGGTTTCTGTTACCTTCAGTAGCTTCATCAGTTGCAAGTTGTTGGGGGCAAAGACTTTCAGATCATCCATGTAAGGGAGGTGTGACATGACCTGACCACCTCTTCTCAACCAATAGCCCTGTCCCGAACCCTCCAGTAGTGTACTGAGAGGGTTGAGGGCCAGACAAAACCACAGTGGACTCAGACTGTCGCCCTGGAATATGCCACGCTCGATCTTTATCGGTTCGCTGTTCTCCTGTATCTGCCGACATCCTGGATAGTGAAGGACTGTACTCCACTGCCCCATACACGACATCAGGAAGGTGCGCAAAGTTGCATCAACTTTGTACAACTCTAGCACCCTCATGAGCCATGTATGTGGCACCGAGTCATAGGCCTTCTTGTAATCTATCCAACATGTTGACAGATCTCTTCGAGAACGACGAACCTGTCGGCTAATAGCAATATCGATGAGGAGCAGCTCCTTAGTACCACGGGACCCATTCCTACATCCATTCTGGGAGGCTGACATGATACGATTTCTATCAATATGGATTTTAATTTCAGCTCTCAGAATGGATGTAAGAACTTTATAGACCGTCGGTATACACGTGATTGGTCTATAATTCTTAGGTTCCGCAGTACTACCTGATTTATGGAGCAGGTGGGTTATTCCTGTCGTAAGACACTGGGGCAGCGACCCTGACTCTAAGGCAGACTGGAACTGAGCTGCCAAACGAGCGTGCGACCTTTGAAACCATTTGATCCAGAAATTGTGCAGCCTGTCCGGCCCTGCAGATTTCCAGTTAGGCAACGGACGGACTGCACGAGTTACATCTTGGGGGCTGATGGTAATTGCCCCCATTTCTGGTATAAGGGCGCACGCGCGCTCGACCTCTCGAGTCCAATCACCCTCGGTGTGCCTGACAGGCACCGACCAGGTGCTGCGCCAGAATGAACTCATAGCATCATTATCCGGTAGATGCCTTTCAGACACACCTTGGTCCGGTCGCTCCCAAGCCCTATAAACCCACCTTTCGTTGCTTTGGAAAGTGCGATTCTGAGTGTACCGCTCCACTCGCCGCTTGTACCGACGAATACGATTTGCCCATGCATAGACCTTCTGCTTCAGGAAGTCAATACGCTCTGTGACGCGGGTCAGATAATCTCGGGAACTAATATCAGTCCCCGAGAACGCCCGCCTCGCGAAACGCATCACCCTAGGGCGAGTTTTGCCCTCCCTGAAGCAGATAAGCTTGCCGATGAGTGCTCTAGCCTTACCGATACGACGCTCAATCCTACACTGCCAAGCTGGTACAGCAGGTCGTGTAGCTCTGTCACAATTGGTGAACTTGACGTCAGCTACACGACATGCCGCTGCAGCTGCGCAGTATAAGATTGAGTGGGTATCGGCAAGGTCTTTGCTGCTATCAAAACAATTTGATAGCTGCGAATCTAGAGCACACACCAGCGCCTTATTTTTCTTATGCATGGGGCAAACGAGGTAGACGAGGTCTAGTGTGGAGCGGTAATCCCGGAATGCATCCTCCAAAGCGCTCCTCAATCGTTCATTGCATTGAGTACTTACGGATATAGCTGCGTCATTATCATCCTCACCAACGTGGTTTGGTCGCGGTGGAGCACTGGGTTGCAGTTGCACCGCGGCCGGTGGCAAAACAGGTGAGACACGGCTACTCCGTGATTCAAGGCGTAGTCTATCAAGTACGGCGTCATCCAACATACGGTTACGCTGGATAACCCGCACTTGATCCGACAGTCGCTGGGCCGAAACGTTGACAGCTGGCTCAAGCACCTGAAACAGAGAGAGCATCCGACCACGGTGCGCAGTCAGGTTAATTCCCCCCTCTGTAGCCCCAAAGTGCGACATTTTCGTTTATGGATTGCGTCCATCTCATGCGCCGGAGGGCCTCGAGGCCGTCGACGCGCAGGTGGTGGTGACGTCGGCGGCGAGAAATATTTGTCGCTCGAGCTCGACGCAACTGCAGCGGCCGGAATCACTCGACTCACGGCTGGTGCAGGTCCCGGCGGCTGCGAGGCGGAGCTGAGCGACGAACCCGAAGATGTTGGGTGTGTGGTCAGCAATTTGGCCCGGCTTCTTGTCAGCATAACGTTCGTCCGTTATTTGGTCCGTTAATTTATCGCCATTTCGTTGATGTAAAACTGTTTTTCGGTACTTAATATTGATTTATTGTTTGGTCTTCTTTTTTCTGCGTTTTTTATTGTTGTTGCACATTTTGTTGGTTAATTTTTTGTTAAATTGATAAAAAATTTGAACGAGAAAAAACTTTCTGTCAGTCTACTTGACAGCCGGGCCACAGATTATTATAATTGGAACGAAGTTCCTTATCGCGCGTTGTGAAAGGGGGCTAGACGGAAAAAATTCTTACGAAAAGTTGTCACGACACTAATGAGGCTGTCCATCCAACAAGATTGTGTTGGAAAAACAATCTCATAAAAACTTCTTGTATTTTTGGTGGGTAGGTACAAAGTTTGCAAGCAGATCTGAGCTGAGCTGAGCTGATCTGAGCTGAGCTTAGCTGATCTGAGCTGAGCTAAGCTGAGCTGCGATGAGATGAGATGATGAAGTATCACTTCTTACGTGCGTACGTGTGTACGTAGTTAATAATAAAAAAAATATTATAAATTAAAAAAATAAAATCATATTACAATTCCTACACTAATTAACCAAAAGGAACTTCGTTCCATCCGGGTGTCCCTTGACACCTCTCAAGTTTTTTTTTTTATTTACTTGAATACTTTGTTAAGTATTATATTTATTTTTATTTTTTGATTGACATTTTATTATTACTATTTTGACATGAATATTTACTTTGTAAAGTATTATATTTTTATTTTTTTGATTACTTAATTATTGTAAATGTGAGGACTATGTGGGTTATTATTATTATTTTCTCCTCCTTTTTACAGTAATTTTTAACGTTGTCTGACAGTTTGAGTACTTTTGCGGCCTACCCAAATGTCCTTTCTTTGGTATTGTTCGTCAAGTCATTGAGCTCCTTAGTGGTTTTTAAGTTGAGCTATTCGACTATTGACAAATGCTTGCACTGACTGGACAGGTCCACTCAAATATGTGTGGTTCTTTCTTCAAAAGACCATTACATATACTAAGCTGCATGGTCCTCATATAGAATAATGTGAATGCGAGAACTATGTGTGTCGTTATATTCATGTAGATTTTATGATTGTCTGAAAGTTTTAGTAGTTTTGCGGCCTACTCAAATGTCCCTACTTTGGTATTGTTCGTCGGTTCGTTGAGCTTCTCAAAGTTCTGAGTTGAGCTTCACGATGACTGACAAATGCTTGCACTGTCTGGACAGGTCCACTCGAATTTGTGTGTTGCTTTCTTCAAAAAGCTCATCCCAGACATAAACGTACATGGTTCTCATATGATTTAACCAGTACACATTGTATGGATTTGAACACTTTAAAAGAGACTTTGACCTCTGAGTTTGTTTCGGTGTTTCTTCTCAGGGTAGTCAGCTAGGAAACACCGGCCTCATCTAGCTTAAACTGACAAAAAACATTGACGTGTAAAAGTGTTCCTTGTAACCTATTTACTGAATAAACATCATTTATCAATCTCCGGTTCTACTGAACTGATTTAGAAAATTCTTTTACGTATAGAAAGCCACGTTATTTGTGAGTGTCATAGAAATACACGCGGATGAAGTCGCGGGCAAAGTTCTAGAGGTTGATAAAGCGATAAGAGCCATAAAATTGTAGCGCTCCTTGAAGAAGGTTGTTCGCAAACTTCAGTGGCTAAATGTGAGTCGTTCGATTCAGAGGACTTGGCAACGGTATCAAGAGACCGGTTTGATCCAGAGAAGACCATGTTTCGGAAGAAAGCGATGCGCAGAACCACGAGATGACCGCTTTTTGGTGAGTCAGGCGGAATCGTAAGGCGTCAAGTGTGGACCTAAAGAAGTCTTGAAGACGTAAGAAGTGTAGAAGTTAGCTTGTGGACGGTCAGGAGGAGGCTTTTGGCTGTCAATATCAGCAGTTACCGCCCAGCCCGGGGCCCTAAATTACTCCGTGAACACAGAGTTTCCCGACTTCAGTTTGATCGAAATTGTGCATCATGGACTTTGGAGGACTGGAACAAAGTAATGTTTTCCGATTACGCTAGAATCTCTTTATATGGTGAGGATCGACGCCAACGGACGGACAACCAGGGCAATGCTACACGGACGTGTGTTTCGAAGAAATCATGGTGGAAGCTCCGCTATGTTTTGGGCAGCAATTCATTCTACGAAGCGTACGGAGTTAGTTTTCAAAATGGAACATTAAATGCACACCGGTACATAACGGAATTCCTAATTCCACATGCACAACCCGCATTAACTGCTTTTGGAGATGATTCCATTTTTATGAACGACAATGCTTGCCGCTCGCCGTTCTGGCGACATGGAAGCGTATATGCAAGAAGTTGGGATCCGTCGTTTAGATGCGCCTACTCGAAGTCCCGACCTCAATCTAATTGAGCATATCCGGGATGCCCTAAAAAAAAGGGTAAGATCAGTGCAACTTGCTCCTCAAAATATTAGGGAGCTAAAAAGAGTTATTGCTGAAGAGGAACGTTTCTCACAAGACATTATTAAAAATATCGTGGAAAGCATGCCTAAGGATGCAATCTGTGACTTTGGCAAGAGGTGCTCACACTCGTTATTAGGATTTTAATTTTTTAACTTTTTTAATTAAGAAAACTAAAAATCTTCCTTTCTTTATTGCTGAACACTTTTTTGTTTAGACGAGTACATCGATTTTACTGAATTTATCGAAAATTTATGAAAAAGTTTCCAGAATTCACTTGTATATGACTAAGTATACAGCCTATACAGGCTACGTCAAACAAATCAAATTGAATTAACTGAAATCGGCCTTGGAACGTAAATTTCCTTAGGTGGCCGTTTTTATTTGCAATGGACGTGTATTTTCGCAAAATTGTTTCCGTACAATTATCTACTTACCAATCATAAGTTCCTCAAACTTAGCCGGGGTCGCACCAAACATTAAGTTATTCAGTTTGATTTGTATTTTTCTGGCAACAACAGGATCTGCATTGTGTGCCTGGAGGAGATCATCTGAAGTTTTCCCATCCAACCTAGATTGAGTTAAACAGCAGTGTTAATTTACAGACTAGAAATACAATTTCAGTTTATTTCTATTACTTAATCCACTCTTTTATTAAAAAAAAAGCTTTTAACAATTTACAGACACGGTTTTTTTGGCCTGACCTTTTTATTATAGTTCAAAATTAACTCTTAAAAAAACAGCTGTTCAGCAAATTTATTAGTACAGTTGTACGTACGTACGTTTGTAGTTGTGTGTGTTGTGTTGGTGTTGTTGTTTTGTTGTGTTGTTTGTTTGTTGTTGTTGTTGTTTGTTAGTACGTATAGCATTATCTCTTTCTTACACCGGATTCATGATGAATTCATAACGTCATAGTAGGGGCAGTTCGCATAATTCGACAGGGTCAGAAACAGTCGGTTTTTGAAGAGTTAAGCGTGGATCGTGTATTTGATTGATAGAGATTCATCGCACACCCAGAATCGATCGTTTGGGCGCATTATGTCCAATTCGCAAAATGTCCAACTGTCCAATGCTCGGTTGGTCCAGTTCGCAAATGGTCCAGTTCGCAATTGGTCCAGTTCGCAATTGGTCTAGTTCGCAATTGGTCCAGTTCGCACTTAGTCCAATTCGCGATTGGTCCAGTTCGCAATTAGGGGGCGTCCTTGATTACGAGAGGGTTTTTGACACGACCCCACTTGTGATTGGGTGAAATTCATCTCGAAGTAAAAACGCATATAATTTATGATCAACTCTTTTATTAGAAAAAAATACAATTATGTATTCAGTATTTGGGTCTAATCATAATATAGCTATTAATTAAGAACAAAAAAATCACGTAATGTAGTAATGTCAGTCATAAGTTTTTTTTAAATGGAATCAACATAATTATGGGTACCTAGTACCTATCTAGAAATAATGATATATTTTAATATCAACGCTTAAACAATGTAAGATGAAGATATATAATCTTTGTGAAAAAGCTTAGGTTTACCATTTTGCAATTCGATCAAATATTTTTTTTATATTTTTTGTAGTTTTTATCAAATGTGATGTCTTTTAATCTTCTTTTGTTTCCCACCGTTTTGATTATAGAATCCTGAAGGCGTTTATCACAATATTTGGCTTCTTTTCGCAGTTTATCAAGAAAATGATACAAATTGGAATTTTCAAAATACGTCCGTTGATGCGTCGGAGCCACCCTTCCAGAGCATTCGTTGTATGATGTCTTTGATTTGCACAGCTGAGAATGGTTGGTGGTAATTGCGGATACCATTGTTTCTCAAAATATTGACGAAACTGCCTCATTTCTTTGCAAGTCGAAAATTTATCGCCATGCAGCAGAAATCAGATTCGCAGGTATGGATCATCGCGATCATTCTTGAAATATTGCATCCATTTCTAGTACTGATCAATTTCTTTTTTTTTAAATCTCCAAATAGCATCATTAAAATGATGATAACATCCACTGATTGAGACTGATGGGAAAACGGACGAAATCGCATTTATTTGAGCGATTTCGTAATCGCATTTGAATATTTTTATTATGATGTTAAGTTTTTGTTTTATGAGGGTAAATAATCGCCTATAAGTCTTTTCTGTTTTATTAGGTAGGAGTGCAAATATTACAGGGACGACGTTTGTGGATTTGCTATCTGCATTACAATCAATATGCAAAACATACATTTGATAAAATGGCTTGGGACACACTCTAAATGTATTATTAGCGTAGAATGAACTCGTTTTCTTCACAAATTTTTGGGCCGTTTTTGTTGAAAAAATAAAAATCTTCTCTTGTTCTCTATCTTCACAAATTAGGAAGTCTCTTGCCAAAGCCTCTGGGATAGTGACAGTGCGTGTATCGCTATGACTAAGTAAATCAGTATTTAAATATTTTCGTCGGGCCCTGTATAGTGTATCTTTTATTGATTGAAATTGAGCTACCTCATCATTATCTTCAGTTTGCTTTGTTCTAGCGTAAATATTTCCCGTAACGGACCTAAATTATCACATAATGCCTTTTCCAGAACTACATTTCCCTTTAAAACTTCATTTGAAGTTGTGCTTGCTACACAAAAATGGCACGATTCACGTAAAATCACCTTTTTTTCTTGGTGCAGTGTGATTGAGGCAGAACATATTTTACGATTAATGCACCGCCACAGTGTGTTATTAGCATTTATTCAATTTAGAATATACCGGTGGCCATTATTGTGAATCAAAGTCAACTTTCCTCTCTGATATTCAATAAATTCAATCTCGCGGTTCATTGTGAGTTTCTTCCACTCTAGACACTTCTAGGTGTTCAAGAAGATGCCAACCGCTCCTCGCGAGCTCTATACATATAAGGGTCGGGCGACTGGACGCCAACGTTCTCCTTCCCGTCTCTCGCTCGAGCCAGCACGTGCCGCTGAGCCAGTAAATCCCCCAATGAATGGAAACTTGATCCAGCCTTCCTTTCTGCCCCCCTCCCCCCAGTGACGCCCTAAGCCAAGGCCCGTACCCAACAGGGGGTGCCCTTAGCGTTGTCACTTAGTTTGTAAGTTTTAAAATAAGCCCTGGCTGGAGGCTTTAATAAATTAAAGCCTACACTGGCAATTCCGGTTGAGCAGACGACAGCCTCAGAGGCTGCCCTGCGAGATGTCCCTCAAAAAAAAAAGACGCCAACGTTTACTCTCCAGACAGACACGGCACATCATTGGTACCCGAATATATTAACGTTTGTCAAATATGTCGATTCTGTAATAAACGCAGTTTTGTTTTATTTTACTTTTAAATTACCAAGAAGTTTTCTATATGTATAAAGCTTGTGGTATATGTGAAAAAAAAACTTTCTGTTTTAACATGCATTGCTGTAATGTATAATCTAACAAAATATTTTAATTTATTTTCTCTAATAAATAAATAATTATTTAATTAAATTGTTATACTTAAATAGTAAAAGTTCCGAAAAAAGAAAGAAATCTTAAACCTTGGATAACTCCAGGTCTATTGCGTTGCATTCGTAATCGTGGTAAACTACATATGTAAAAAAGCTCGTAACTAACCTAATAATGATATTTTTGCAGATCACATATAGACACTATCGGAATTTTCGCAATTGCCTTCTTCTTAAAACAGCGCACGAAAAACTTTAATTGGATAAAGCAAAACGTAATCCTAAAACGTTGTGGAATAAAATTAAAGAGATTATTAATACTAAAAAAATTACAACACCCCCTCTAGAACTCCTAAAAATCCTTGAATAACGAATACCAATATTTGATACGGAACTCTTAATATGCGAAAGCCGACAAGCACTTGTTCAGTTTTTTTTTAATGCCTTGAATTGCCATACTGCGATGCGGTTCAGCACAATAATCTCTGTATAAGAAAGAGATTTAAGAGAGTTAATGTACTTTAAAAGGATATCTATAGTCTATACCTATTTAACGACTGTAATTTGAATTGGTCAGTTTGCGAACTGGACCATTTGCTAATTGGACAATTTGCGATTTGGACAATTTGCGAATTGGACAATTTGCGAATTGGACAAATTGCGAATTGGACGTTGTGAGAATTGGACATTTTGAGCCCACTGGACATTTTGCGAATTGGACATAATGCGCCCAAACGGAATCGATGAAGAGCCGTTATCTCGTGTAATGTCAAAGTTATTGCGAATGCCTTGAACATTGCTTGTGAAGAATCCAATACGAGTTCAGTCGATTCAAAACGCGATAATAAAGCAAAAAAAATGCATTTCTTGACATAATTCTCTGTTGTGGAATGTCTGAACGAAATAAAAATGAATTATTTTGAGTTACGTGCCTCTTACTGTTTAATTCTGAAATAAAGCACTATTATTCTATAAGTAGTTTGAGTTTGATCTCATCTTTGGGACGGATCTGCCAGATACCAGCTTGATGCGCTTGAGTCAATTAAGAAAAGAGTCAAGAGGATCATCGGCAATGATAGGCTCGTCGAGTCGAGGCTCCAGAGTATTGAGCATCGACGCCGAGTTGCTGGCCTGTCGGTTTTCTATCGGTTGCATTTTGGAGAGTGTGCGACGGAATTGCAAAGTTTAATTCCACCAAGCCAGTTCCATCATCGGACCACTAGACGTACGGCGATGCGCCACCGGTACATTTCGGACATCCCACTCACAAAACCACAAAACGTTTTGAGAACACATTCATTGAGCGTACAGATAAGGAGTGGAATTTCCTAACAGTCTGTATTTCCTGATAGCTACAACCTGGGAGTCTTTAAGTCAAGAGTGAATAGGTTAATTCTAGGCAAGCGTGCTCCATCTTCGACCATCATCCGTCATCATCGCTTACCATCAGGTGAGATAGCGGTCAAACGCGTGCCTTTAAACGAGACGATGATTTTGATAAAAGTTACGAGAAGGTATAGCACAAATTAATATAAAGTTAAGTTTCAAAATTATGAAATGGTAAACTAGAAAATGGGTCAAATGACCCCAGCCCGTCTTTCCGGTGTTAATCAAAATATATAAGAAATAAAAAATTACAAAGTTGGTAACAGGGAACCGTTAAGACACTTAAGTATCGTAAACTATCTTTACTCAAATTATTATTGTTACGTCGACCGTATTACACTGGAACGTTCGAGAATGTAGTCGAAGTTTCCAGAAGTTTCCACTACGTTCGAGAACATTCCATTGTGATACTGTGTAGAAGTTCATAGATGTTTCTAGAATATTCCACTATAGGATAGTTCTACAATGTTCTGGAAACTTCCATGACTGTATAAATAGGCCGGACGGGCGGCGAGTGAGTCACCGGCAGTTCAGTCGCTGGCACCATCCGCTGGGCCTCCCACAGGGAACTGTGGGTCTCAACCGGTGGTGGTAGACCGCCTAGCTGCCGCGATTACCCCCGCGAGCCTGCCGCATTACACATAGCAAAACACAGGGCGATTGCTAGGGGGATCTCGGCAGGCGCTACAACACAGCGCTAGCCTAGGAGGTTCCCATAGTCAGTCGCCCGCAGTCTTCAGCCTACGAGTAGGCGCCCCAGCGAAGCACCCGTTGTTACGGGTGCCCACAGACCCCGCGGTTAGAGGGCCTAGCCCTGATGCCGCCCGCCGCGTTCCCTTGCGGGAACGCAGCGACGTCCCCACGACGAGTGAGTCAGTCTGTTTTCGACTACGGATGCGAACGGATGCGAATACAAGCGATTACGAAGAGAATAGTGATTATTAGTGAATTAGTGTTTGTGTAAATAAGTTGTTGAGTTAATAAAGGATATTTGGTTAATTAATAGGTGTAACATAATTTATACCATACCCAACTCGAACATTAAATTAAATTAAATATCATTTATTTCAGGCAATTATTAAACCCATATCATACAGACACATACTCTTAACTACCGTAAACATTAACAAAAATAACACAGATAGAATATTAAAATAGGTACAAAAAAATGCAATAACTAACAATATATATTATAAGTCTTTTGCCTTTCTTGCAGGATGGACGACACGGTACACAGCTTTTACAATTTCATTCCTACTCAGGGTTACCCTTGTGTAGCATGACACACTGAGTTTACTTAGCAGCGCGGAAAAGCGCCGCAACGTTGCTCTCGGCGAACATGTCAGACGCACTACACCGCCAGGGCAAGTTCATCATAGCCCGGAAAGCATTATTATACTGTACACGAAGAGTATTATAAGCACTCCTCGTGTACCGGTACCAAAGTTGGCTGGTGTATAACGACTGGCTCTGAACAGCGTCACCTAACTTGATTCGAGCAGTGATAAAACGTCTAGCTAGCATATTGCTTCTACAAGCGATACTGAGTCTCTGTCGTTCCAAATCATCAACATCCGATAAGTTTTCTGTTACAATATGCCCGAGATATTTAAATTTTGTAACTATTTTTAAATTAGTTCCACCTAAACTAATAGGGAGTATTACATCAGGGCCTTTCTTATATTTAAAAATCATAACTTCCGTTTCATTTACATGTACATTATCTTGGTACAATTATACATACTTACTATTACCAGTTTATGAGATAACAAGCCTTATATAAATCACCATGTATTAAAATATCACAAGCTTATTTAAGGTATACATAAGTCACTAACTTCAAATAAAAAAAAATAGGTAGAGTTTAACTAATCCGGCATTATTAAAAACCAGGCGGACTGCGCAGGTTACTGCTAGCTGCTAACTGGACATGAATGCTTTGGGAAGTACCTGCGTCGCATACGTCGGGAGCGGGTGCCCGTTTGCCACCACTGCGTGGAATGCCCCCACGGCACGGCACATCATACGTTGGGGGAGTGCTCAGCTTGGGTGCAACAGCGTTATGCCCTCGTTGTGGCACTTGGCGTAGGCTGTCTCTCGCTTCCCACCGTGGTTCAGTCCATGATCGGAAGCGAAAATGCGTGGGATGCCGTTGGCGTCTCGTTTTGCGAGGAGGTGATGGCGGGAAGGGAGTGGGAGCATACCTCTCACTCCACCAACAGCAGCCGGAAGAGGCAGAGCGCAGTTGCTATATGCGTGCCTTTATGGGAGTATGTGCGGTCGTTGAATAGGCGTCATTGATTGATGGGGCCCGCTAGCAATGACGGTCTGATACTAGTCGGGGGTGCGAGTCAATTAAATTGTATCCCGAGCCCCCACCTCAAAGTAGCGGTAGAAAAAACTGGGGGTTTTATTCGATAGGAGTCCGACATAACTCTGCGTTGTCCCCGAACGGAGATTCTCCAAGAGGATTTCTTCACATAAATAAAAACTGGCCAAGTGTGTGTCCGGCCAAGTGTGTGTCCGGCCACGCGTAGTGTAGGGTTCCATAGCCGCCCGTTACAACACGAATTATGTAATGATTTTGTGTTTTGTACGAAATTTTCTAAGTAGGTACATTTTATAAGTTGGGCGACTATTACTCCTAAACTAACAGAGCTAACTTAGCCGTGATAGTTTTAAGTTCGTTATATATACATATAAACTACCATCACGAAGAACGAAACGAAACTTTTTCAGATTTTTTGAGCCAACAGTTTAGCTTTGACACGCTCGACTCGAACATAAAATATCAAGTTTAATATTTTGCAAACAAATCACTGAATCGAAAAATAATCTTCCGAATCTCTCAATAATTTTGAAAGACCACCTATCCAGTGAAACCTCACACTATAGGGTAGGCGAAACAAATAAAAAACATCCCCACTTAACATAGAAAATAGCTACCATAAAAATTTCTTTTCAAAATTCAAACGAGTCTCTTAGCTATGCGTCGGACGGACAGACCGAAACGAAGGGTTCCTAGTCATTGTAAGGACTACGGAACCCTAAAAAGGGGGTGCTGAATTGTTGGAATGTTCGGATTATTGAATTTTACCTGTATAGAAGTTCTCGTAATCAAGATAATTAAAATAAAGCATTTTAGAATGGCCTAATTTAATAAGGGACTATGTAGGAAGTGGTCTGGGTGGTGTGAATACTGGAATCCCGGATTAGTGACATTACTGTACTCAATTACTATAAAGCCTCAATTCTCTTTGACTGTACTATACCTGTTAAAAACGTGGCAAATCTTGTCCTAACACATAGGATCTCAACGTTTCACTTTCAGTCAGAAAGTCTGGTTTCTTCTGTGGTTGCCGCTTCATGTGGTTCCATTGTCTTTTTATGTAACAGGAGACCATGAGCCCTCACCATATTCTGGCAAATAACAATAACAAAGGAGAATGCCAAAGTTTCTTACAAGACTAGGCCCGAACCGACAAAGATGAATTATATACCTACCATAAAATAGGAAAATAAATATAGAGTTTGATAGTATAATTAGTTTTTTTGTAGAAGGACACCAAAAAAAGTTATAGTTAAAGAACTATAACTTTTTTTGGTGTCCTTCCAAAAGTTGACCACTTAATACTTCTGATTTTAACGATAACATGAACTAGACTGATAAATGACTAATTAAATTAATGACTTTTGCCACATTATCCTCTCCCAAAAACATATAAATGTTTTTATAGTAAAAAATATACATAATACATAGCATTCTTACTTAGATTATTTTAGAATGTATAAAAAAAAAATCCCATGTAGGTATACTTTTTAACAATTTATTATTCATCAAACAGTACATCATCATATTTAATTAATATATCATCTAAAAACTGGGCTGGAGGGGTTATATTTGTTTGATGTCGTGCCCAACCGCGATACCATAATATTGTCATTGTATGTGCACAGCAACCTACGGTTCTTCGCCCAACTAAGCAATTACAACAATATTGGTCAATTGCCTCTCTCCCAGTTTCATTATTATTAATTATGATATAAACATAATATATTTTTCGACTTATATGTCTGCTTTGAATTTTACCTCTAAGGAGCCAGTGATTTTGAGAGAGTGACAATTCATCCCATATGTTGCTAAGATGAGCTTCTCTACACACTTCAATAATACAGGAACCATTGTTCCGAATATTATTATGTTCGCCGTAATAAGACCGTGCTTGTTTTATTTGGTAAGTACCACAAGCAATTAATATCAAATCTTCCTGTGTGAGTTGAGGGAAGTTATTTATATTTTGTGAATCAACATTTATGTTTGTGAAGTGAGCTCTCCTTCTATTATAATTATTTATTTATTTACATCCTGCTGGGACATAGAATTTAAAATCTGCAAAAAGTCTTATTCTAATAGATAATGGCACCACAAGTCTTTCAGTATAGTGACAACCTGGAAAAAAACAGCGTGCCTGTGTGTCTGATGCCCTTCCTTACTGAGATAAAAATATTGTTGGCACTTCTTGAGGGAGAGACGGAGAAGATTCGATTTCAACAGGTTGTGTTACTTGCCCAGACGATGTACCCAGAAGATCAACTATGGATTTGTCAGATGTTGACGGTAGAGATGGAACTGCGATGCTTGGATGTGGAAGGTTCAGTGTAAAGTACAGCCAAACTATCACACCTCTGCCAACAAGGGTGACAAATCTGTTCAGATGTACGTAGCTGTAATAAAATATAAAATAAATTATTATAAACACATATGATTTACCGTGCAGGGAATACAGTCATGTTTAAAAAAAAAATACAGTGTAATTAATTATATTGTTTTGGAGCAAAAATAAATATAAGTGAGAGATAATAAAAGATTTGCTTATCATTTTAAAGCATTTTGATAAAATATTAGCATGAAAACATACCGAGTATGGCAAAATCCTCTCTACAACAATAGCTCTTATACATGCTTCTCTTTCCGTATTACTTGATAATGTATGGACTCTTGACTGATACAAAGATCTTCCACAGTGTACACATAAGTTCCTATGTCCGACAGTATCAGTACCAGATCCTGGTGTTGCAACTGATTGATGTAGTAGCAACCAACAAGCATGACACAAAACACTATCCCTTGGTAACTGTAAAAAAAAAAGATTGTGTTAAAACATTGAATAATGAGCTACAAACAAAGGGTTAAGTTGATACAGGTTTTATTATTAGCTCAGTAGCTTGTTTTTGTTTATTCTTTACATTCAACATCCCGCCTGTTATCCCCGTTAGGCAGAGGTGTACCGTACCCACGTTTCGCCTGTTATCATCATCAATCGGGCGGGGTTTATTATTTTGTTTGTAAAATCATGTTGTTATTATAATATTCAGGATAAAACATTAACTAATATATCACTTACTCCAGAAAGAGCATTTTGTTACAGGACCAGTTGCTGAATCTCTTCAGTCTCTGTTTCTAACAAGTATCGTCGCATCCGAAAGGCATTTACACCACAATTGATGCAGCGAATCATGGTTAGTAAACTAAAGGTTCAGATTTCCGTGTGAGATAAGGCAGATCAACAAGTAAGCAGGTTCAGATTTTCAGTTGGGCGAGCCAGGTCAGCGAGTAATACAGGTTCAGGTTCAGTTTCAACAGCCAAGGTAGTCGTAATGGCTCAATCACACCTTCCGATTTCAAGGGACCCAATTTAGGAAACAGGAAGGTGTAATAGCAGTTAGAGCAGTTAGTGTCCGATTTAGTGAGATTGAAAGGTCCCGATTTGACTTCCTAAATTGTGTACGATTTAGGATAGTGTAATCGCATCACCCCGATTTAGAGCTAAGTGTTGCCAATTTAGAGACTTTGTCGCTACAAATGGGCTAGTAGTATTTTTGTTTGTGTTTAAAATTAAATTAAATTTCACAGTCCCTTTCCCAGAAAAAAACACTGAGTCCGCTCTTTTTATTTTTAAGTCCGCTCCTGGTAGAATCAGTTTTTAAGAGACTTTTGAGCGACTTTTGATATTCTGTTGGCAACACTGCCGACTTAGGAGTTCAATTTAGGATAGTGTAATCGCTCGCTTCCTGCTTCCTAGTTAGTTTGTTCCTAAATTGGGTCCCTTGAAATCGGAAGGTGTAATTGAGCCTTAAGTAGTAGAAAAATCGCAGTCCGGAAACAGCAATAAACAACACAAAACTCAAAAATAAACACGGAAAAACTTCGTCGCTCGTGATAATACGCGGGAGATGTAAAACTTTTTGACAATGACATCAAGTGTTGCCAGCACACTATAATAACATTATTAGATTAACCTATTCTAGACGTTATCGATAACTATTTTTAATTATTACTATTTAATATAAATATATTCAAAAATATAATTAAGGGCAATATTATTATAAGAGCTACGAATTACGACATGTATAAATTCACTTACGTAGATTCATAATGATATTATTTTAATCGATTTGCAAGTGCAATTTCGTATCGATATTATTTTTTTTTTGGTATTGGTAACATTTCTAATTGAAATTGTGGCAGATGATTTGTTGATCGAATAAATAACTATTTAAATATACTTTTAAACGGTGTGGTTCTACAGATTTTATTTATAATGTATAATTCTTACTGTATTTTCATATGACTGATCCTAATAACAGAAAGTCTGTCGGACGCTACATGATTCGAGCCGATTCCTATCATTCTCCTTTAATCCATTTAACAATAGTAAATAGAGAACAATATAAATAATTATTTTTATTTTTATCTAGAATGTAAGTAACAATAATTCTGAGTATTTAACAAGTATTTATTATGATTTTTCAAAAAATCGAACATACCTTCGTCAACAACAGAGTATTTACTATTCGAAATAGTATCAAACTCGTTATTTATGCACAGTCACCAACACTGAATTAAAACTAATTCGGAATAATTTTCTACATTCAACAACACCGCATTATCACAAAATAATCCACCTTTGCGTAAGGATTTCTTAAGGCAGACAAGTTGCAACTAGAAATAGTTTTGTGTTCGCGGTACGAATCTGGAATTTGGCCCTTGGAAGCGCGTCTTCACCAATAGAGAATTGAGCCATAAGTTGGACATTTTTGTGACACAATCGAAGTGATGTGCGTGGCAAATTTTCGGCTATTCCTTGGTACATAAAACTCGATTTAGAGATTTTCGACATAATACAGTGTCGTTCTAGGTGTGCGACTTTGCCTGGCAAAGATATGAATGGAGTGAAAAAAAAAAGTTCTATGTATACAAAATGTAAAGTACTAACACAGCGGCGCCCTCTTTGAAAGACTTGCGAATAGGTCCATGTCTCAACAGCGCTCCGTCTCCTGCAGCCTTCATCTCTTTGACAAGCACATCCAATGCTCCAGCTTTTGCAGCTAAAAAAAACAGTTTTGGTTTATAGGTGCGTGAAAAAACAACAAGAAATAGGTAGGTACCTATTTTTTTTTTTTGGTGGGCTTGGAAATCATCCAATGACTTCTCCCGCTCTGGGTGGAGCGGAAGGGCGTGTCAGACTCTTACTGACTAAAACCCACCCTTGTTCCTTCCCTGTCTGATTGCTCAGGGGTGTCATTTTCAGAATTTATCCGCTACCCCTAGTCATGCAGGCACTGGCCACGATGGGCCCCGTCAGTAGTGGCTGACACTAATTTCTTTGAGGCGCGCGTGGAACACTACGCGCCGTCGACTCACGGGCCTGGTGCTGATCGGACGGCAAGCTACCCACTGCTCGCCGTACACAGGCCCGGTTAGGTAGGTACCTATAAGGTTACTTACTGGTAACTCGGCGTATTCCCGGCATGACGTGATAGTGAGACCTATTTGCAGCAATTAAGCACTCCAGGAACCCTAGGTGGAAAACCATGAGTTTCGAGAAAATTAAAATTTTTAATAAGCAGTTTCAAAGAAAAATCATGGTTAGTAAAGAAATTGAAAAATATATTAAAAAAAATGTAAGGTGCTTAATTGTTGCAAATAGGTCACACTATCACGTCCTGCCGGGAATACGTCGAGTTACAAATAACCCTTTATAGTGGCGAACACCATGAATATGACGTGAGAAAAGTTTTTTCAAAGCTCCAAATAAAGTGGGATAAGGAATAAGGGGATCGTCTTTAATTTATAAATAAGTAGATACTACCTTGTAATAAACGTACCTTGAAACATAACATTCGACACCAATAGTTTTGCAACGTCAGAAATTACGGCTACAAACAAACCAAATAAAAGAATATTAGTTATAGATAGTAGATAGTCAGTCACCTGACTAAGATCACTGAGTGACATAACAATGCTACAAACAAAGTAGCGGTTATACAACATGTCTATACTCCATTCGCAATCGCATTAAACAGAAGTTAAAAAAGGTTTTTTTAATGCACACTTTGTAACAAAAGTACAATAAATAGACGCCTAACTTATTATAATCTGCTTACACAGCAGCTGTCACACTTAATTATGACTATTTTAACTATTTATCTTATAAAATTATGTGGCTTTCATTTAGCTATATTAGGTCCACCTATGAAATCAGCGTTTTGTATCTATAATGTTAAAAAAAATTGTATTTTTCATACAACATTTTCTGAATTTATTTAACACTATGAACATGTGTTCTAAAACTTTTATGCAATAATGTTTAAAAACTAAGATAACGTATGCCACTTAGATTAAGCAACAAAAATAAGTTTTGGCTAAGTTAAAATAACAAGAGCACTCATTTTTAAGGTATATTGTTTTTGTTTATAAAACTATAAGTAATAAGGTTTTTTTACTATTGGCAGTTGGCTATGATGGTCATTATTTGATATAATACCAAGCAATTGATGAATATTTTAATTCATAGAAGTGATGACATTCTCTATTTGTGAGAAAAAATCGCCAATTTCATAATTATGTAAGGACCCAATAAATTTCATTCCAATTAAAAATTACCGTGTCACTGCTAAAAACCTAAAAGAAAAGGAGTGAACATACCCGGAACGTTTTTCGTTCCACTATAATTCCTACAAAATTTAAAATGTTACCTAATCCCTTCATAGGTTTTTCCAATTTTACCGGTTTATGTCGTCTGTTAAACTGTCGTAAATAATGTTCTGTGATTGTCATTCAATGTGAATACTTGTGAATGCGACGCCTTGTTAATTATTATTGCCGAATTTTGATTTAGTTTTTATTTGTTTTTCAAAATTAAAATTAAGGAATTGAAATTAAAATTGGAACTTGGGGGCCGAGTCACCCGCTTCCGAAGAAGTATACCCATTACTAGTCCCTACACGTGGTCCCTGGGTAGTACTAATCAGGTGACACTAACTGGTGGTAGGTTTTGACCGATAGCATGCGACCACCCACTGGGCAAAGACGTACCGCCAAGTGACCTAGCCGCGTTCCGGTGCGATACCAATTCCAAGTGTAGCCAATTTAAAGGAACTTGTAAGCGCAAAGCAAATGACGTGAGTCAGAAGAAGAGAGCCTTCAACAGGCTGCCAAGTTCTACAAGAAGGTGTTGCGGTGGGCTCGGTTTGACCACTTTAGCCGAATTGTGAACAAACTTGCTTCGTACCCAGCTGGTAGTAAGGCGTTTTGGTCCCTGGCTAAGTCGGTTGAATCGAACTTCTGCCGCCCCTCACTGCCTCCACTGCTGAAACCCGATGGTTCGCTGGCCCACTCTGCTGACGAAGAAGCAAACTTGTTTACCTTTCTGTTTGCAGAATCTTCGCTGGCGCGAGGCCCCCTGATTCTGTTGATGGATGCGAGTCGAATGTCGGACATTCGCATTCATCAGAAAGATGTCCGTAGGGTACTGCGTAACCTAGACGTAAACAAGGCTAGTGACCCGACGGGATACCGGCAATTGTCATGAGGGCTTGTGTGCCTGAGTTGTCTCCGATCTTGACACAACTATTGAGACTGGTAAAGTGCCGATAGCTTGGAAGCAAGCTATCGTGCAGCCCGTGCCCAAGAAGGGTAGTCGAGCTGACCCAGCGAACTGTAGACCCATCTCGGTGACTTCGGAACGCGTACGGAATGGTAAGCTCCTGGAATACCTAGAAGCTAACGAAGTTCAAGAAGTTCAAGAAGTTCAAGAAGTTCAAGAAGTTCAAGAAGTTCAAGAAGTTCAAGAAGTTCAAGAAGTTCAAGAAGTTCAAGAAGTTCAAGAAGTTCAAGAAGTTCAAGAAGTTCAAGAAGTTCAAGAAGTTCAAGAAGTTCAAGAAGTTCAAGAAGTTCAAGAAGTTCAAGAAGTTCAAGAAGTTCAAGAAGTTCAAGAAGTTCAAGAAGTTCAAGAAGTTCAAGAAGTTCAAGAAGTTCAAGAAGTTCAAGAAGTTCAAGAAGTTCAAGAAGTTCAAGAAGTTCAAGAAGTTCAAGAAGTTCAAGAAGTTCAAGAAGTTCAAGAAGTTCAATAAGTTCAAGAAGTTCAAGAAGTCGAGTGATACAGCACGACGATCGGGCAACTTCGCGAAGTGCACGGCGCGCTTTGACAGAGGATCCAAGAACGCGGAGGAGCTCGAAGCGTTCATCGACACGATCGATATTTACCGCGACTGCACCAACATCAGCGAAGAGCACGCGCTGCGGGGGCTGCCTATGCTGCTAGTCGGCGAGGCCGCCGTCTGGTGGCAGGGCGTGAAGTCATCGATCTCGTCGTGGACTGACGCGCTGCAACGTCTTTGAGGGATGTACGGAGTGCCGCGAGCCGGCTATAAAATATTTCGCGACGTGTTCCGTACCGAACAAAATAGTGAACGGGCTGATGTGTTTATCAATAAAGTGCGCGCAAACATATCAAAGTTGCCTTATGATGTGCCAGAAGTGATGATGTTGGACATAGTTTATGGTTTGTTAGATCGTAGGGTTAGAAAACGAGTGTTTCGCGACGAGGTCAACGACCTGGAACAGCTGATTGCAAAGGCCAGGTTAGTCGAGGCGTCGTTGGCGGAGGTAAGTGCTTTAACTCTTGTAAAAATAGTTGCGACAACGTAAGTAAACAATGACCCTCCCGTCGCCGCGCCTTTCAAGCAGGAAAATTAACTCTGCGAATGACCTAGGTGACCCGCCTTACTCGGGTAGTAAACAACGCTCACCTAGGTCCTAGGTCCTAGGTTCCTTGTAACCTATTTACTGAATAAACATCATTTATCATTTATCATAGGTCGTCCGACTCGCACGCAATATAACACTACAAGTGACGGGCACAGACGCATTAGGCCGAAATGAGCGATGAAAGACTGTCAGGTCATCGACCTTTCTACGAAGTCGAATAATAATAAGTTAATAATAATGTCGCTCAGCTTCGCCTCGCAGCCGCCGGGACCTACGCCAACCGTGAGTCCAACGATTCCGGTCGCTGCAGTTGCGTCGAGCTCGAGCGACGAATACACCACTCCGCCGACGACACCACCACCTGCGCGTCGACGGGGAAGAGGCCGACCACCAGCCAGCTTGGAACCTCGAGGCCCACCGGCCTCTGATAGGGTTCCCGCTGCCGGTGGAAGTGTGCAGCGCATGCGATGGACACAATCCATTAACGAAAACGTCATGCGCTCATGCGCTCGTCATGGGCTACAGAGGGGGGAATTAACCTGACTGCGTACCGTGGTCGGATGCTCTCTCTGTTTCAGGTGCTTGAGCCAGCTGTCAACGTATCGGCCCAACGACTGTCGGATCAGGTGCGGGTCATCCAGCGTAACCGTATGCTGGATGATGCCACACTTGATAGACTACGCCTCGAATCACGAAGTAGCCGTGTCTCACCTGCTTCGCCACCGGCCGCGGTGCAACTGCAACCTAATGCACCACCGCGACCTGACCACGTTGGTGAAGATGATGATGACGTGGCTATATCCGTGAGTACCCAGTGTAACGAACGATTGAGGAGCGCTTTGGAGGATGCATTCCGAGAGCACCGCTCCACACCGCCTGGGCTTAGAACTCGTCTACCTCGTTTGCCCATGCATAAGAAAAATAAGGCGCTGGTGTGTGCTCTAGATTCGCAGCTATCAAATTTTTTTGATAGCAGCAAAGACCTTGCTGATACCCACTCAATCTTGTACTGCGCGGCTGCAGCGGCATGTCGTGTAGCTCACGTCAAGTTCCCCAACAGTGACAGAGCTGCACGACCAGCTGTACCAGCTTGGCAGTGCAGGATCGAGCGTCGTATCGGTGAGGCTAGAGCACTCATTGGCAAGCTTATCTGCTTCAGGGAGGGCAACACTCGCCCTAGGGTGATGCGCTTTGTGAGGCGGGCATTCTCGGGGACTGATATAAGTTCCCGAGATTATCTGACCCACGTCACAGAGCGTGTCGACTTCCTGAAGCAGAAGATCTATGCATGGGCAAACCGTATTCGTCGGTACAAGCGGCGAGTGGAGCGGTACACTCAGAATCGCACATTCGAAAGCAACGAAAGGTGGGTTTATAGGGCTTGGGAGCGACCGGACCAAGGTGTGTCCGATACGCACCTACCTGATGACGACGCCATGAGCTCATTCTGGCGCGGCATCTGGTCGGTGCCGGTCGGGCACACCGAGGGTGATTGGACTCGAGAGGTCGAGCGCGCGTGCGATCTTATACCAGAAATGGGGGCTATTACCATCAGCCCCCAAGATGTAGCTCGTGCAGTCCGTCCGTTGCCTAACTGGAAATCTCCAGGGCCGGACGGTCTGCACAATTTTTGGATAAAATGGTTTCAAAGATCGCACGCTCACTTGGCAGCTCAGTTCCAGTCTGCCCTAGAGTCAGGGTCGCTGCCACAGTTCCTTACGACAGGAGTAACCCACCTGCTCCATAAATGAGGTAGTACTGCGGGACCCAAAAATTATAGGCCGATCACGTGTTTACCGACGGTCTATAAAGTTTTTACATCCATCCTGAGAGCCAAAATTAACAATCATATTGACACAAATTTTATCATGTCTGCCTCTCAGAATGGATGTAGGAACGAGTCCCGTGGTACGAAGGAGCTGCTCCTTATTGATGTTGCCATTAGCCAACAGGTTCGTCGTTCTCGAAAAGATCTGTCGACATGTTGGATAGATTATAAGAAGGCCTATGACTCGGTGCCACATACATGGCTCATGAGGGTGCTGGAGCTGTACAAAGTGGATGCAACTTTGTGCACCTTCCTGATGTCATGTATGGGGCAGTGGAGGACGGTTCTTCACTATCCAGGATGTCGACAATTCCGGGAGAACAGCGAACCGATAAGGATCGAGCGTGGCATATTTCAGGGCGACAGTCTGAGTCCACTGTGGTTTTGTCTGGCCCTAAACCCTCTCAGTACTCTACTTGAGGGTTCGGGCCAAGGCTACCGGTTGAGAAGAGGTGGTCAGGTCATATCACACCTCCTTTACATGGATGATCTGAAACTCTTTGCCCCCAACAACTTACAACTGATGAAGCTACTGAAGGTAACAGAAACCTTCAGTAGCGCCATCAGGATGGAATTTGGTGTGGACAAATGTGCAGTCATGCATGTAAAGCGAGGGGAGATTATGGAATCCGTGGAAACTAAACTCTCGGATTCCGTACACCTTAGATCCCTCTGCTCAACCGAAACCTACAAGTATTTGGGTATGTCGGAAGCGTTAGGCATCAATACTGCTGACGTGAAACAGTCGTTGAGGGAGCGCTTCTTTGGCCGCCTGAATAAAGTACTGAATAGTCTTTTATCAGGCGGGAACAAGGTGCGCGCCTTCAACGGTTGGGTCATGCCGGTATTGATGTACTCTTTCGGCATACTCAAATGGACTCAGACGGAACTTGACGCCCTGGATAGGAGGGTCCGCACACTGCTGACCGCAAATCGGATGCATCACCCACGATCATCGGTGATGAGGCTGTATATCCCGCGGAAGTGTGGGGGTCGTGGGTTCTTAAATGCTAAGACCCTACACAACCGCGAGGTATGCAGCCTTAGGGAGTACTTCCTCAAAGCTGACGTGGGTATACATCGAGATGTGGTCGCTGTGGACAAGGGCCTCACCCCGCTCTCCTTGGCAAAAGAGAACTGGCGCAAACCTACAGTACTGGATACTAATGACCGCAGGGAAGTATGGCAGAGCAAGGAGCTTCACGGGCGCTTTTACCGGGTCCTACATGGGCCCGATGTAGATCTCTTAGCGTCCGTATCCTGGCTGCGCTTTGGTGACCTCTTCGGGGAAACCGAAGGTTTTGTCTGTGCGATTATGGACGAAGTTATTATGACGAATAACTACCGGAAATATATTGTGAAGGACGGTACGGTTGACATCTGTCGGGCATGCCACCGGCCCGGAGAATCAATACGACACATTATTTCTGGTTGTTCTCGTCTAACTAACGGAGACTATTTGCATAGACACAACCTTGTAGCCAGGATTATCCACCAGCAACTTGCTCTTAAATACAATCTTGTGGAATCAGAAGTACCGTACTATAGATATGTGCCCGACCCAGTTCTCGAAAATGGCAATATCACGTTATACTGGGATCGATCTATCATCACTGACAGGACTATTGTTGCCAATAAACCTGATATAGTGGTGATAGATCGATTAGCGCGTCGCACAATTATTGTTGATATAGCTGTCCCTCATGACGAGAACCTCGTGAAGGCTGAGAGAGATAAAAAACAAAGTATCTTGATCTGGCTCGCGAGGTTGTCGACATGTGGGAGGTGGATACAGCAGTCATTGTGCCGATAGTCGTGACGGCCAATGGCTTAATTGCCAAAAGCCTCGACCAACATCTCAGGAGGCTCTCGTTAGGCAGTTGGATCAAGGGCTTGATCCAGAAAGCTGTACTCCTGGACACGGCTCGTATTGTTAGGAGATTCCTTTCTCAGGAGCCCTGACCACCGGTAGCTTGGACCCTATTCCCGATACCGGTGGGCTACTACTTTTTATATTTTTAAATGTTTTTGTATTTATTTATGTTTTTATATGTAAGTACCTAAATATTTGAAAATGTAAAGTGTATGTATATAAGATTAAATAAATGAAATAATAATAATAATCTGTGGCTCGACTGTCAACTGCACTGACAGAAAAAAAATTCTCTCTGCAAATTTTATCAATTTCATCAACAAATTATCATATTTTAAACATCCAAAAATGCATGCAAGACCGTTCAAAAACTACTATAGTACCTACAACATATAAATAATAAAAAACAATAGTGAAAATGAGAAGTAAAAGTTAATAATGACGACGAATAGGCCAGTGAGAAAAGAAAAATGTTGACGAGAGCCGCAGCACAGAGAGCACGCCCACCACCTCCGGCCTCGTTGCTCAGCTCCGCCTCGCTGCGGCCGGAATCCAGCCTCTCCGTGAGCGCTGTGACACCGGCCGCGGCAGTTGCGTCGAGCTCCAGCGACGAGTTTTTCTCGCCGCCTACGACACCACCACCAGCGCGTCGACGGGGAGGACGCCGGCCGCCGGAAGTGTGAAGCGCACGCGATGGACACAAGCCATCAACGAGAATGTCATGCGCTCATACTATGGGGCTACAGAGGGAGGTAACAACCTGACCGCGTACCGTGTTCGGATGCTCTCTTTGTTTCAGGTGCTTGAGCCAGCTGTCAACGTTTCGGCCCAACGACTGTCGGATCAGGTGCGGGTCATCCAGCGTAATCATATGTTGGATGATACTGTACTTGATCGCCTCCGAACTGAAATGGGTAGCCATGTCATTGCCCCTCCGTCGCAGACTGTGATACCAGTGGTGGTACCACCGTCTAACCATGCTCCCAGCCACGCTGACGAGGAGTGTTGTGACATGGTTACAAACGTAAGTACCCAGTGCAATGACGAATTGAGGAGTGCTTTGGAGTGTGCTATTCGGGAATATCGCAACATGCCACCCGAACTTAGGCCACGCTTGCCTCGTTTGCCCATGCATAATAGGAATAAGGCGCTGGTGGCTGCTCTGGATTCGCAGTTGTCAAATTATTTTGATAACTGCGATGACCTCACCGACACACTCGATAATGTACTGCGCGGCTGTAGCGGCATATCATGTAGCTCACGTTAAATTCCCTAATGACAGAGCTACACGACCGAAACCTGCCGTGCCGGCTTGGCAGCGCAGGATCGAGTGTCGTATTGGTGGGGCCAGAGCACTCATCGGCAAACTAATCTGCTTCAGGGAGGGCAACACTCGCCCAAGAGTGATGCGCTTTGTGAGACGGGCGTTTTCGGGGACTGAAGTCAGCTCCCGAGACTATATGTCTCGTGTCACAGAGCGCATCGACTTCCTGAAGCAGAAGGTGTATGCATGGGCAAACCGCATCCGCAGGTATAAGCGGCGGGTGGAGCGATACACCCAGAATCGCACATTCCGGAGTAATCAAAGGTGGGTATTGTAAGAACCCTAGCCCTCTTGTGGCTGTAGGGTTCTTACATGTGGCGGCGAGCGCCGGGTACGAGCGCCGTATGTAAGAGTGACGGCAACGGTAACGGTGTGCGGTGGACAAGCGGAGGACTGGTGCAGCGACAGCACCAGGATAAGAGGAGTATAGTCCAAGCTGAGTGGTTCTGTTTTAGTAAGTGTTAAATAATTTGAAAAGAGGGAAATGCGATACTTTTCGGGACACACGTATGAAGTGTGCCTCGAAGAATTTATCGAAGAGTTCGTGTCGATGGCCATTGCCAGGGGTGGCGAAAGAGCGACTTGAAGAGGGCACTTGTATTATTTTTATTGTTCAATATAACGTATAAGTGCGACATCCCTCTTTCTTTTATAACACTACACACATAAGCAGTCACTCTCGTACACCACACTCTCGCGCTGCCAGCGAGTACGACAGCCCCCAGACGCGTATAAGGAATCTCCAGGGACTCTGCACTACGAGAAGGTGCTCCAGGTCCCTATAGTATATAGGACTTGGGAGCGACCGGAACAAGGTGTGACTGACACGCGTCTGCCGAATGATGACGCCATGAGTTCATTCTGGCGCAACATCTGGTCGGTGCCTGTCAGTCACACCGAAGGCGACTGGACTCGGGAGATCGAGCGAGCGTGCGATCCAATAGCAGAAATGGGGGCAATCACTATCAGCCCCCAAGATGTAGCCCGTGCAGTCCGTCCGTTGCCTAATTGGAAATCTCCAGGGCCGGACGGGCTGCAAAATTTTTGGATAAAGTGGCTACAAAGGTCGCACGCTCGCCTGGCATCTCAATACCAGGCAGCCTTGGAGTCTGGTTCGCTACCCGAGTTCCTTACAACAGAAATAACCCACCTGCTCCATAAAACAGGTAGTACTGCGGAACCTAAAAATTATAGACCGATCACGTGCTTACCGACGGTCTATAAGGTTCTTACATCCATTTTGAGAGCTAAGATTAACACACATATAGATAGTAACTGTATCACGTCTGCCTCTCAAAATGGATGTAGGAAAGGGTCCTGCGGTACTAAGGAGCTTCTCCTCATAGATATGACCATTAGCCAGCAGGTTCGACGTTCCCGAAAGGATCTGTCGACATGTTGGATAGACTATAAGAAGGCCTATTGACTCAGTTCATCATACATGGCTCATGAGGGTGCTAGAATTGTATAAAGTTGATGCAATGCTACGCACCTTCTTGATGTCGTGTATGAGGCAATGGAGGACGGTCCTTCGCTATCCAGGATGTCGAAATATCCAGAGGAATAGCGAACCGGTAAGGATCGAGCGGGGTATATTCCAGGGTGACAGTTTGAGTCCGCTTTGGTTTTGCCTAGCCTTGAACCCTCTAAGCACACTGCTGGAGGCTTCAGGGCTAGGCTATCGGTTGAAGAGAGGTGGTCAGGTAATATCTCACCTCCTTTACATGGATGACCTGAAACTTTTTGCCCCCAACAATCTGCAACTGATGGAGCTACTGAAGGTAACTGAAACCTTCAGTAGTGCCATCAGGATGGAGTTTGGTGTGGATAAATGTGCGGTCATGCATGTAAAGCGAGAGGAGATTGTGGAATCCGTGGGCACACAACTCTCGGATTCCATAAACCTGAGATCCCTCTCTCCAACCGAAACCTATAAGTATTTGGGTATGTCGGAAGCGTTAGGTATCAATGTTGCTGACATGAAACAATCGTTGAGGGAGCGCTTCTTTGGCCGCCTGAAGAAGGTACTTAATAGCCTTCTATCGGGCGGAAACAAGGTGCGCGCCTTCAACGGTTGGGTCATACCAGTATTGATATACTCTTTCGGCGTACTCAAATGGACTCAAACAGAACTTGACACCCTGGATAGACGGGTCCGTACCCTACTAACTGCATACCGAATGCATCACCCACGTTCGTCAGTGATGAGACTGTATATCCCGCGGAAGTATGGAGGCCGAGGCTTTTTAAATGCTAAGACCCTCCACAACCGCGAGGTATGCAGTCTGAGGGAATATTTCCTAGCTGCTGACGTGGGATGCATCGAGATGTAGTGGCGGTGGACAAGGGCCTTACCCGACTCTCCTTGGCTAACTAGAACTGGCGCAAACCTCTAGTGCTTGACACTAACAGTCGCAAGGAAGTATGGCAGAGTAAGGAACTTCACGGACGCTTTTTTCGGGCCCTACTTGGGTCCGATGTAGACCAACTAGCGTCCGTAACCTGGTTGCGTGTCGGTGACCTCTTTGGGGAAACCGAAGGTTTTGTCTGTGCAATTATGGATGAATATTCTAGCTAACGGTGAGTACTTGCATAGGCACAACCTTGTAGCCAGGATTATCCATCAGCAACTTGCTCTGAAATACTCTCTTGTGGAATCGGAAGTGCCGTACTACAGATATGCGCCCGACCCAGTTCTCGATAATGGTCATATCTCATTGTACTGGGATCGGTCCATCATCACTGACAGGACTATTGTAGCCAATAAGCTTGATATAGTGGTGGTGGACCGAATCGAGAGGCGTGCAATGATTGTTGATATTACCGTCCCACATGACGAGAACCTCGTGAAAGCCGAGATAGATAAACAAATCAAGTATATTGACTTAGCTCGCGAGGTTGTCAACATGTGGGATGTGGACTCAGCGATCATTGTGCCGATAGTCGTGTCAGCCAATGGCTTAATAGCTACGAGCCTCAACCAACACCTCAGGAGGCTCTCGTTAGGCGGCTGGATCAAGGGCTTGATTCAGAAAGCAATACTTCTGGACACGGCTCGCATTGTCAGGCGGTTCCTCTCTCTGGAGCCCTGACCGCCGGTAGCTTGGACCCTATTCCCGATACCGGTGGGATACTATTTTTTATATTTTTAAATGTTTTTTTTTATCCTTTGTATTTAAATATTTAAAAATGTAAATAATATGTCTATAAAAATGAATAAACGGAATAATAATAATAATAATAATAAGCCCTCTAAACAACCACACGTCCTGATTGAACATCTAATCACGTAGGGGGCGGACACATGAATGAGAATTACTGGCGTGGCTAACGTGGCTCTGAAAACCCATTCAAAATGGAGACACGTTAAAAAAATAAACGTATAGGACCGCTGCCCGGGGCCGATGCTGGGTGTCACAGCATACGACCCATCGGCGGTGGGGACTGAGCAGGCGGGTTCTCCCCGACAAAAATACTACAGCCGAAATCATTGACGATGGTGACAGACTTACGGACAGGACAAACACCCCTGTAGAACCGTATAGTCCAAGCACAGTCTCATACACACCCTCTAGAGCATCATCACCATCCATACCATCGTCAACCGTGCTATCACCTTCATCACCTCCCATTACAAGTTTAAATACAGCCCCACCCACTGCTACCTTGATTGTTGCGCGGGAGGTTAGTTCCTTTTTGCCCGCGTCCACCAAGGCATGAAAAGTAAGAGTTCGCATGAGATGGAGCAAAGAAGTTAACTTATTTATCATGCGAACTTACCTATACATCACTAAATTAGAGACCGATATGACCACCTACCTTTTTACACGCCAATTCCCAGAAGTTACTGTCACAGAACAAAGGATTTCAGATCAAAAAAGAATTATACTTAGGAATAGACTATTGTCGCAAGACATAATAGATCAGTTAAAAGAAGAAGTTCGTACACAGTTAGACGAAGAAACACAAATGAATGAAAGCGATATCGATATCACATTAACACAAAACTCAACGGAAAATACTCAACAAGATCTACAGTCGAACGCTCACTTGGGTACTAACACACAATCTCAAACATACTATCAATCACTAGCATATTCACAAACCTTGCATACATCTACGCAAACCGAAAGTATCACTATAATGTTAGAAAATGATGTTGAGATCCTAGCAGATATCGATCAAAATGAACCCACAGATTCGCATACAAAAGAAATACATGATAAGTTTAAAACAGCTCTTACCCAATATGGACGGATACGGATACGAATACGGATGGATCCAGCAGCTCGACCAAAGCTGCCCAAGCTTAGGTACACACCAAAACTAAACCAGCTTATTTATATATTTAATCAAAGTATTCTTAACCAATATATTAGCGAGGAAACTCAACTAATAGACGTTCATACTCTAGTATACTGTACAGCATTAGTTATTTCCGAAGAACTTAACTATAAGATAACAGAACATACAGCAAATACAAGGCAAAGAAATAATAACAAACCAGCTTGGCAGCAAAGGCTTGAAAGAGATATAGAAAAACTTAGAGCAGACTGTGGTAGACTAACCCAATATATTAATAACAATAGATCAAACAAAATATTTAAGAGAGTAGAAGAAATATTTAAGAACATGACTATTCACGAAGCTGACAATACACGAAGGTGACAATAGGAAACCGGAAGAATTTTTAGATACTTTGAAACAGAAATCAGCACTTAAATTCCACAGGTTAAGACGGTATAAGAAAGCTCAGGAACGCAAAAATGACAACTCCTTATTCGCTATGAACGAAAAAAACTTATATAGAAATTTACAGACTAAACCACAAACTGACACAATACTTGAAAACAACATATAATTACCAACAGTAGAACAACTTGAAACATTTTGGTCTGGTATATGGGAAGAGCAAGTACAGCATAATGATAAATCTGATTGGATAGCAGACGAAGTGACTAGACGGAGTTCATTAGAAGAAATGGAGTTCGTCGAGTTTACTGAGTCTGACATAACTAGTATTACAGCAAGACTACACAACTGGAAATCGCCTGGTATTGACAAAATACATAATTACTGGTTTAAAAAATTAGAATCATTACACAAAATTTTAGCAAAAAATTTTACAGACATTATTTTAGGAAAACAAAATATACCTGAGTTCATTGCTACAGGAATAACCTATATGTTGCCGAAAACTAAATACTCACCACAGCCTTCCCAATACAGACCAATTACATGCCTACCCACAATATACAAGATCCTAACGTCAGCCATTACAATAAAAATAAATAAACACATAGAACATCACAACATAATGGCAGAAGAACAAAAGGGGTGCAGACAGGGTCACATGGGGTGTAAGTAACAGCTAGTAATAGATTCAGTAATACACAAGCATGCCGCCACAAAAAATAGAAATTTACATTGTACTTACATAGATTATAAAAAAGCCTTTGATAGCATTCCACATTCCTGGTTGATTCAAATATTACAGATTTATAAAATAAATCCAAAAATTATAGCCTTCTTACAAAATATTATGCCCCGATGGAAAACTATACTGCAGTTAAATTGCCGTGACCAAGTTATAACAACACGACAAATTGCCATAAAAAAGGGCATTTATCAGGGAGATTCTCTGAGCCCTCTATGGTTTTGTCTCGCTCTGAACCCCTTGTCTCACCTACTGCAGCGCTCCCGGGCTGGATATTGCCTTAAACACACAACAGAAGTAACCACTACTCTCTCATCCTATTTATATGGACGACATTAAATTAACGCAAAAACTGAAAAAGACATGAAAAAATTAATACATATCACTATAGAATTTAGTAATGACGTTAACATGCAATTTGGACTAGACAAATGCAAAACAGTACACATAGTTAAAGGCAAAGTTAAACCTGGTGACTATGCAATTACCAATACTGACACAATTGCAGCATTGGAATCAACAGATTTATATAAATATTTAGGATATAGACAACTCAAAGGACTCGATCACACCGCGATTAAACAAAGATTGACCACTGAATACAAGAGGAGAGTTATCGCAGTATGTAAAACTCAACTCTCAGGCAAGCATTTAATAAAGGCACTGAACACTTACGCAATACCAATACTTACATATTCATTCGGAGTGATCAAATGGTCAAAAACTGATATCCAGCAAATAGAGAGAACAACACGCACCACACTTACTAAACACAATAACCTGCACCCTAAATCTGCAATAGAAAGACTGACAATCAAACGGCAGCACGGAGGGAGAGGCCTAATAGACATTCATCACCTTTGGCAGAAACAAATTAGTAGATTAAAAACATTCTTTTACACAAAATCTCAGACAAGTAACATACATAAAGCCATAGTCACAAACGATACTAGCTACGAGTACACCCCTTTAAACTTAATCGAAGAGAATACAACTCAGAATAGTAATAATGATCCTCAAAAACAAAAGTTAGAAGACTGGAAAAAGAAAGTGCTGCACGGACGGCATCCCCATGATCTAGAACTGGCCCACATAGATACAATAGCTTCAAATAAATGGCTTAAAATAGGAAATTTGTTTCCGGAAACCGAAGGGTTTATTATTGCAATTCAAGATCAAATCATAAATACTAAAAACTACAGGAAATACATAATCAAAGACCCCACAATAACGAATGACAAATGTCGCAAGTGTCACAGCCAACCAGAGACAATACAACACATTACAGGAGCATGCACAACTCTCACACAGACTGATTATACTCACAGACACAATCAGGTAGCAAAAATCATTCACCAACACCTAGCAATCAAACATAAACTCATACACTATCAAGATACAAACACTCCTTATTACAAATATGTTCCACAAACTATTCTAGAAAGCCCCACACACAAACTCTACTACGACCGCGCCATTCTAACTGACAGGACCATTCACTACAATAGACAAAACCACAAAACAAAACCACATACCTGATAGATATTTCACACGCATAATTTACAAAAGACCATAGGAGAGAAAATAAGCAAATATGCAGAACTTAAAGAAGAAGTGACTAGAATTTGGAGGCAAGAAAAAGTATATGTCGTGCCCATAGTTGTCTCCACTACAGGGGTTATACCCAACCATCTCCACCATAGCCTCAAATTAATAGAACTGTAAGATTCAATTTACATAACACTCCAAAAAGCTGCAATTTTGAATACTTGTAGAATAGTTAGAAAGTTCATGCAGATAGAGGAAAACGAAATTTTTCCTCAGAACACACACTCTACAGCTTAGTGTACTCACCACACGCTACATTGACTTGGCATGGCCCGTTAATGTAGTTTAAAACTAGCCAAAGTGCTAAGAAACAGTCCATGTTTTTCCCAAATAATAATAATTTATTTGCATGGAAAGTTTACATTTTACATTAAACATAATGGTAGTACATACAATTTTAGTAGAATTATACAATAGTGTGACGACTCCAGCACCCTTGCTAAGTTGACAAGACAACTTGTGTTAAGAATGCTGGGCCCGACCCTTAAGTAGGTGCTTCTTAATTGTATTTGGGTTGGTATATGCATATAATTCTGGTAGTATACTAATAGTTTCCTAGTGCATTGTTTACTATGAGGTAGACAGACAAATAAATTATTTAGAAAAGAAAATAAGAAAATTCATCCAATGAGTGGAGTAGCGTGGTGTGTGTGTGTATGTGTTAGTGTGGGTGTGATGATGTATGCGTGTGTGTGTGTGTGTGTGTGATTGTGTGTGTGTTAGTATGTGCGTTTGTACGTGTAATTGAATGTATTTTAAGGAGAGAGAGTGTGTTTTTCTGTTTGTGGGTAAAGATTGTGATGGGCGAATGGTGAAAGGATAGGATTTAACGGGAGCCACATTGAGTCATCAATAAGCGTTCTGTATTGTTGTAGTTAAGAGTTAGTAGCCAATTATTTAGTTTCTTTTTAAGTAATACTTTAGGTAGTGAGTAGAAGTTTAATATTTTGTTGATTTGATTGTAGAGATGAGGACCTTGGAAACAGGGAAATCTTCTTATAAGAGTATTGACAACAGAAGTGTTGGCATACTTTGTCTTTGCGTCTTGTGGTAATTATTTGATAAGGGGTTTTTTGGTGTTGATATAATACTGTGTTTAGCACGAATAATTGTCTGACTGTAAGGACTTTACGGTTCCTATATAGTTCCTCAGTTGGGAAGAGGATGGACCGAAAGGTGCTAATTTTGAGCACGGCTCTCTGAGCTCGTTCTAGCTTTAACAGTACCGTTTTGGTGGCACCACCCCAGGCAGATACACAGGACGGTAAAAGAGACTGACAAAGAGCAAAATATGTACATCTAATAATTTCTACTTCTGCAATGTGGCGAAGAGTCTTAAAGACAAAAATAAGCTTTCTAATTCTTGTTGTCAGTAAATCTATATGTGCTGTAAAGCTCAGGCCATTGTCAAGAGTCACTCCGAGGTATTTAATATTTCGACAACGCTCTAATTTAGGACAGGTACAAGTCATATTGTCAGACAGTAAACATGAATGCGCTACTAAGGCGTACGAATCTGGAGGTTGAGTGGAATTTCGTAAGCTGTACGTAAGAATTTTAAATAATTTTTCGAATAAAAACACGGAGTTACATTGTTACGGATGTGATCAGCTGGGAGTGGTACGTTCCAAATGTAGTAACTGCAAAAATGTGTCCAATTTTAGAAAATCCAATTTTTGTAGCGCTCAAGTAGCTGATAATAACGATCCGCGGCCGCTGGTGGAAATCCAAGTCGCAAATCGTAAGGGTGTAGCAATATTAGACACGGGTGCCATACATTCCATCGCTGGCCCCATGTTATACGATTTATTAAGAAAAGCTGGCATAATTTTTAGGAAAACCACGCGTACCATAGGGCTTGCTGAAGGGTCGCAGCAAGTAGGTATTATGCTCGAGTGCGATACTGAGGTAAAGTTGAATGACAACGTTATACCTACGACTTTTATAGTGATACCTGATGCGCAAACTCGAACATTACTTGGTAGAGACTTTATTATGAAAGCGAATATTATGTTGGATTTACCACAAAGCAACTGGTGTTTCAACGGTGAGCCGGAACGCTGGCACCCGTTCATTACCAGTTTTTGCTTACCTATTGGCGACCAGATGGAGCTGATGAAGGTAGATGCGTCCAACCTTGTGCTGAGAAATGATGAAGGCACCAAGCTAACGGCAGATCAGAGGGTCCAATTGAATGCGTTTCTGTTGAAGAGGTCTGAAAGCTTTTCAAAGGGCGGGCCACCAACGGAATATGCCACATACCGGTTGAAGATCAACCCTGACCAGGAACCCATCGCCTCACCGCCTTACCGGATGTCTCCCAGTAAGAGAGCGATGCTGGAGCAGGAGTTGCAGAAGTTGCTGGACCCTGACGTGAGAAAAATCGTCGAGGATCTCGAATCAGCCGATGATTCGTTTAGGGGGAGGAGTTGGTCAGACCGCGGCTTTGTCATGTCAGACGGTGTTTTATACAGATACGGACCTGAAGAGTGTGAAGAAGAGACAGGGTGTCTCGTTGTACCGGAGCACGAGCGTGATCAAGTCATGGCGGAATATCACAACGCACCGACGGCTGGACATTGCGGAGTAGAACGCACACTAGATAGAGTAAAGTCGAAGTATTACTGGCCTGGTATGAGACAATACATCGTTGCATACCTGAAAAAGTGTGTAGAATGTCAGAGGTACAAAGCCGATAATAGGAAACCTGCTGGATTTCTGCAGACTCCCGCAACTAATCGCCGCTTCAAAGTTGTCGCCATAGACCTACTGGGTCCTTTACCAGAAACCACCGACAAGAACAAGTGGATCCTTATCATAGAAGACACGTGATCTCGATGGGTAGAGCTATTTGCTCTACAGGATGCTACCAGCTTAAACTGTTCCAAGATCTTGATCTCAGAGGTTTTTCTAAGATACGGAGTACCTAGACGGATTTTTAATGGTAATGGTGTACAGTTCATAAGCGAAATAATGCAGCAGGCTTGCCCCACATTTGGCATTACTCAGTCGCTGTCGCCTGTATACCACCCACAAGCGAACCCTGTGGCAAGGAAGATCGTGATCTTAAGCCGCAACTAGCTATTTTGGTCGGAAAAGATCACAACACCTGGGATGCTCACTTGCCCGCGATACGTTTCGCGATGAACTCTGCGACAACTAGTAGCACCGGATTTTCACCGGCTTACCTGACTTTCGGGCGAGAAATGCGTGCGCCGGCTGACGTCATTGCCGATATGCGCGCTATTGTGGAGAGTGACAACGTCGTGACGAGCCTCACCCCGTATCTTCAAAGGATGTCAAAAGTACTATTTGAAGCTAGGGAAGTACATGAAAAGGCACAAGCAAATCAGAAACGTTATGCCGATGAGGGCCGCAGCGCCGCACCTGATTTTTCTGTCGGCGATCTGGTCCTTTTGAAGACTCAAGGGAGCAACGACACGACCCGTGGTCAAACGCCAAAGTTTATTCCGCGACGGGATGGGCCTTACCGAATTAAAGAAGCCGTGAGTTCAGTACAGTTCGTACATGTTGGAGAAAGTAAGGGGTGGGGAAACGTTTGGGAGGTACCATGTTTCCCAGTTGACCCCGTTCGTAGGTGACGTACCGACTGCCCCGCTTAACGAAAAGCGTAGACGCGGCAGACCCAAGCGCTTTCTTGACTTACCCAGACGCGTGGGCGCATGCCTGGGTTAGAGGAGGAGGATGTAACATGCATGGCCTTATGATGCTATCTGTGAACGTGCTCATAAACGCGGCGACGGGAATATCCACCGTCGCCTACGATTCCTTGACACCCGACACGTTCCCGCCAAGAGCAGTGGACGAAAGAGCGCGAAGACAATAACAACAGTCGCGATACGCTCCCTAAATTTTTATTGTTTTTACCATTTCTTACCTGTTTGTGCCAGTTACTGTTTTGTTTTACATTATAATATACACTTCTGGACACATCTATTGGCCCACCTTAGAGTTTAGGTTTCGATGGCCTACCGAAATATGATTGCTAGATTGAACAAAAACTGTTGATGCAGTTTTAAACCTGATACATTTTACCATCTTTTTCGATCGTATTGTTTTAAATTTGAATTCAGAATACCATACGACATGGAGCTACGCCTAACAAGTCGGATATGCGCCTTGTTAAAGGCAATTGATTTTTTAATAAAAAACATGTTTTATCAAATAAAGGTTTAATTTAATAACGCGTGTTGCCTCCATGGGCATCTACCACAGCTCTCATACGATTAGGCATAGAGTTTATCAACCGCTCTATGAAATTTTGAGGGATCATCTCCCATTCCTCTTCTATGGCAGTTTTCAACTCCTGCATCGTCTGCGCAACTGGCTGACGAGCCCTAACACGTCTTTTTAGCTCGTCCCATATGTGCTCAATGGGGTTCATGTCTGGGCTTCTGGCTGGCCAGTCCATAACTGTGATGTTCACATCCCGAAGATATTCCCTGACGATGCCGGCCGCATGGGCTCTTGCATTATCATGCATAAAAAGGAAATTTGGGTCCACATAGTCCGCGTATGGTATCACGTGATGTTCTAAGCACTCACGAATGTACCTTTTAGCATTTAATGTTGGCAGCCGTGGTCCTGTAACAACCTCAAGTTGAGTTTTGCCGCTCGCGGATATACCGCCCCAGACAGTCCATGAGCCACCGCCATAAGCAACCCTCTCTTCAAAGCAGCATTGTGCGAAACGCTCTCCCTTACGTCGGTAGACCTTCTTCCTTCCATCATTGCCATGTAACACAATTTTAGACTCATCAGAAAAGAGTACACGGCTCCAATCTTGCTGTGTCCAATTTAAATGACTGCGTGCGAAATGAAGGCGCGCTGTTCGGTGGGCTCGCGTTAGTTTGGGCCCATTAGCTGGCTTGTGTGGTACCATATCGCGTTCTTTTAACCTTCTCCGAACAGTTCGAGCGCTCACAGATACTCCGTGGAAGTCGCGAAGTTAGTTTTGTATCTCAATGGAGGTAAGGTGACGATTTCTCAAGCTGGTCGTCACGATGAATCGATCCTGCCTTTCAGTTGTGACCCGAGATCGTGGCCTTCCTTGGCGACGAACAAAGCCGCCAGTCTCTAGGTACCTCCGATAAACATTTCGGACCGCAGATCGACTTAAATTAAGTTGAGTACTCACGTTTCTTTGGCTGTGTCCGGCCTGAATAAGTGCCACAGCTTGGGCGGCGACTTCAGGTGAAGTATATATAAGTATATAACCATAGATTATTGATAGAACCTCACCTTAATGTTAAGAATAAGTAATGTTTGTTGCAAAACCAAAGATATCAATCACTTTTTCAAGAATTAAATCCAAGTAAACCAATAAAACCAAGTTTTCTTAGTATTCGATTGTTTGATATCAACAAACAGGCTCCAAATTGTCTTTTGTTTCTTTAAATTCTGTGTTCGAAATTCAAAAAAAGACTATTGAATGAAATTGTGAATGTGCCAGGTTCAAAACTGCATAAAAACTTTTTGCTCGACCTAATATAAAATTTTAGCTAGGACCAAACGAAACTGAAAATACAAGGTGGGCCAATAGATGTGTCCAGAAGTGTACATTTAATACACCTCATAACGTGCGAACTTATTAAATAGCCCATTCACCAACCCTGAGAAGAAATTTACTTTACAGTAGTTTTTTTGTTTTTTGTGTTCTATTGTTTGCATACCTATTTATAAAAAAAAAAAATAATCTAATCGAAGGAATGACAACAAATTTTTGCCATTTTTTTAATGTCCATAAAAATAGTAGTAAGAATGGAAAAAAATCAAATAACATGTTAACAATAAGAAAATACATTAAAATAAACAAATAAACACCAAAAAAAAACTGCTTAAATAAGGTTTGGGGACAGCACCTACATCTATACATAGATATACAGTAACACGGCTTTCCGTTACTGTAGTAACACCCACTTCTAGAGACATAGATGTATCTATGTCTCTAGATGTGAGTGTGGTAAAAAATTTAATATTTTCAAAAAACCCGATTGTCAAAAACAACTAAGTTCCAAACAAGGCACTTTTCAAGCAGTCTGTTGCAGTTGGTGGCTGTTGTTTTAGTTCAATTATTGAGTTCATGCCACCATCTGCATCAGACTGATTGAAAAGTGAGTAGTTTTGAACGTTTTAGTTGTTTTTGACAGTCGGGAGGTTTTCCACATTTTAGTGAGTTATATTTTTTAAATCGCCTACCTCGAACCCTTTATTTTGATACCCCACTTAATACAGTTCGTCGACTTTCATTTTTTTATTTTTCACAATAAGACGTCTGGTTGCCGCCATATTGTATTTTGATTACTGTCATGTCTTTAGTAGATAGCACTCGCAAGGTTAAGACAAATCAATTGACGTGAGAATTATCAAATCGGCCCACGCGTTTGGTCTCTATAGTGCCACAAAGTAACAAACATACATACATACATCCTACAATATGTACATACATACATAGGCTGATAAACACATTACCCTATTGTGTCGCGCAGTCGGGTAAAAATCTGCTTCTACCCATCGAAATGAACATCTTGCATCGAGGAAGTAAAAAAAATTGTACCTCTCATACAAATTTTGGTCAGCTGATGACGACTTTGTACGGAATCAACATTTTTTTTTTTGGGAATGTGTACCTAGTCCTTAGAGAAAGTTGTTCATTAACATGGCCAGATTTGATTTTTAAAATATGACCACTCCTTTCCGTTACATTGTTAATGTTAGGGATCACTGGTAGAATAATTCACTTACTATTCATAACCGAGGCGGTTTTGCTTCTACCAGATGGTGGGGCATTCGCCATCATTTCCTTGAGTTTGGTCTCAACTCCAGTTTGCATTGGTATATTCGGCCGTTGAACAACGTCCTTAAATGAGGTAAGTGTACGAAGACTGTGGAAGGTAAATATTGAAATGAATGAATAGTTTCTCAGTTCTTCGAGGTTTTCCAAAATTTTTCAAAGATAGGTATGAGAAAATGGAATGAAACTAGTAAGAAAAATGTCTTATTTAACACACACACACACACATAAAGTCTTTCATTATTGCTTAAAGGTGGACGAAATGAAAACTAGTTAGGTTGTACACTGATCAAATTAAAATACATCAAAAATTTAAAAAGAAGTCTCTACAGTTTTCTAATTACAAACATATATTTCTGTGTACTAATGTAGTCAATTTATTAATCATCTCATAATACGTATGGATCTCCGTTCTTAGCGATCAACCTATCCTCACGTTAGGCGTTCAACCCTATGCCTAGGGGTAGCGGATAAATTCGTAACAGAGTTACCGCTCCTCTGGGCACTCAGGCAGGGAAGGAACAGGGGTGGGTTTTAGTCAGTAAGAGTCTGACACGCCCTCCCGCTCCATTCAGAGAGCGGGAGATGTCATTGGATGATTTACCAACCATATAAAAAAAGGCGTTCAAACCTGGCTCTTCACGTTTAAACCTTGCCAGCGAGACATGGAGCGCAGCATTCTTAACAGCTCGCTTTTGTAATTAACCTGTCCTTATGTAACTAACTGTGTAAGTGTGCAAGAAATCACGGAGTCAGACTAACAGACTGTGTTAGAAATACAGTGCTGCGTTCCAAAACTCAAATGAAAATTGTCACTTACAAATAAGACAGGCAAAAATCTAAAATTCAGTCAAGCTTGAATGGAACTGGGCCTGGGCCGGTTGGTCCAGCCGGACTCATGGGCTTTATTTGCCACGCCAAACAGAACGCCACGGACCCAAAAGCTCTACGTAATAAAAAAAAAATACTAGCCGATATTTTACTTCAAAATATCTGTGCGCTCGTGTCTTAACTTTAGACAGGACTGGTTCACGTTGGCTCAAAATAGGGAGCAAGTTATAAATAAAATAAGCATTATTGCCTTGCAATTAGGGTTGCCATCCGTCCGGATTTGTCCGGACATGTCCGGACTTTGTCCGGCTCTCTAATTTGTCCGGATTTTTTGGCTTTTATGGAAAACGAGTAGTATCAAATAAGTCATCTTTATTAACTTCTTATTTATCTAAAAACAAAATATACTTTAACAATCACCCTAACGAGATCAAACAATAAATCTTCTATTAGTCCGGTCAATCTAGACCAAAAAATGAGACAACAAGAACAAGCTGAAAATCAATAAACTACCAAAAAATAAACAATGTTTAGAAGTTCCCAATCATTCCCATGTATGGAAAAAATTTTATTCAAGGTCAAAGGTAAAAAAAATGAATTTTTCGCGATTTTCAGCAAAACGATAAGTTTTATCATAAAAGTACGAGTACCTCAGACAAAAAATTGTAGATCATAAAATTATCTTTAAAAAATAATTCAATACTTTTTCTTATGAGCCACCGTTTCTGAGATATAACGATTCAAAAAGTTATAAAAGTTGGTATCGTCATAATATGCACACGTTTCCACGCCACTTATGAGGTAGTGTACTTAGCGCGTTTTTTTTAACGTGGTTTCCCCAGTAGGCCTACTCCACGGGTCAGTTGTGATCCTGTGATAACGGAAATTTTCAAAGATTGGAAAAGATAAAAGCGATGTAAATAAAAAAAAAGTGGTGAAGTTCATTCGCCTGATTCGTAAGTTTCAAATTTTTCTTGTTCTTCTTCTTCTTGATTTTCTTCTTGTTCTTCTTCTCCTGCTTCTTCTTCATCTTTATTTTGGATGCAAGTAAATTGCGTCAATAGCGATGTATCGCATGACACTTCGTCGGAATCAAACGAATCCTCCATTGTTTGTGATTCAATATTAGAGCACGACCGGCATTCACAATTTGTGCATGCCAAAGAACAAAACAGTCCTACTTTTTTGCAATCACATTTAGCACTGCATCCCTTTTTGCAGTTGCAAAAAATTGTGTTCAGCAGTTTTTCTGGCGCAGTGGAAGTAAAGTTTGAACTGGCTCTAATATATTGTTGACCAACTTCCAACCCCAGTCTGTAGGGTCTAGCTGATAACCAAGCTACACTTGAACTTGGTAATATACCCGAAAAAGATGTTGATGAGCAGCAACTGAGGTTGGAGGAAGACAAGCTAATTGAACTTGTTTTTTATTTTTAGTATTTTTAACGAAACATGGATATCGATGCTTATCTAAACAGATAGTTTTTTTAGGAGCTCCATACATGTTTTGTTCTTTGGCATGCACAAATTGTCAAGGCCGGTCGTGCTGTAATACTGAATCACAAACAATGGAGGATTCGTTTGATTCCGACGAAGTGTCATGCGATACATCGCTATTGACGCAATTTACTTGCATCCAAAATGAAGATGAAGAAGAAGCAGGAGAAGAAGAACAAGAAGAAGATCAAGAAGAAGAACAAGAAGAAGAAAAAGAAGAATTTGAAACTTACGAATCAGGCGAATGAACTTCACAACTTTTTTTAATTTACGTCGCTTTTATCTTTTCCAAGCTTTGAAAATTTCCGTTATTTTGCAATAGTTTTACATTAAACAGGATCACAACTGACCCGTGGAGTAGGCCTACTGGGGAAACCACGTTAATAAAAACGCGCTAAGTACACTACCTCATAGGTGGCGTAGAAACGTGTGCATATTATAACGATAACAACTTTTATAACTTTTTGAATCGTTATGTCTCAGAAACGGTGGCTCGTAAGAAAAAAGTATTGATAGAGTTTTTATAGATAATTTTATGATCTACAATTTTTGTTTGAGGTACTTTTATGATAAAACTTACCGTTTTGCTGAAAATCGCGAAAAATTCATTTTTTTTACCTTTGACCTTGAATAAAATTTTTTCCATACACGGGAATGATGGGAAACTTTTAAACATTGTTCATAATTATGTTTTGAACAATTTTACTGATTTTCAGCTTGTTGGGACTTTATGTACCTTCGAATGTCTAAATTGACCGGACTATATAGCAAACAAGCAACTAGTTCAAACATAAAATATTTTCTTCAAAACAAAAATAGTTTTACGTAATATAATCAAACTTATAGCTAGTTTTCGGTATACTATTTTTTACTGCTAGTGCCTACCCATCACTGTAACTAAGTGGTACCTAATGTTTGCATTCTGTGACTAAAATGTCCGGACTTTTATTGAAATTTCAGACGTTTTGTCAGGGGTGGATAAATTCGAAACTAGAGTACCTTGGCACTCAGGCAACTGAAGCAACAGGGGTGGGTTATAGTCAGTAAAAGTCTGACAAGCCCCTCCCGCTCTACCCAGAGCGGGAGAAGTCATTGGATGGTTTACGACCCCCACATAAAAAAGGCTTTTTGTCAGGACTTTTCAAATTCTTAAATGGTAACCCTACTTGCAATGAAACACCAGTTTGTATTGCCATGATTTAGTCTAACTCCATGAGTTCTTGCACACAAATTACGCAGGCTAAAACACAATTAAAACTAACTATTTTGCTGATTCTTTAGTTGTTTTAGGGATTTCGCCTTCAATAAGTCGGGTATCACCAGCGGCTTCCATTTCATCTAACAGCGAGACATAAGCCTCAATGTAATCATCTGAAAAAATTCGTTACTTTGTAAGCTCCGTAGTTTAAAATACAGGTTGTAACGGAAAGGTGTGGTCATATTTTAGGAACTGCATCTACCCATTGTTACTTTATTCAAGAAAATACGAGGCAATTCTCAAAAATAAATTACCTCCCATACAAATATTGATCAGCTGATGATAATTTGTAGGGAAAGTCAATATTTTTTTTGGAACATTTAATTTTTTTTACATAAAGTTGTTTATTTTCATGGGCCTCTCCGGTTCTTAAAGTATGACCACACCTTTCCGTTACACCCTATATATTAATATAAGGTATATATAAAGTTGCTTCCAGGGCGCTTACCAGGTTTGGTTGCCACAGCTGATAAATACTTAGAAGTGTCTTTAACATTTTCTGCAAGATATATGAATAATAGTGTAAAATATTAATAAATAAATAGTAGTTATTGTGGGACTGCTGATCGTGAGATCCTGGGTTCGATTCCAGATCGGGTCAAAACTTCTATTGGGTTTTTTCCATTAGAAACTACTCTGTTAACAACCCAGAGCCTCGCAAAGCTGTTGATCCTGCACCTGATCTCTCCTCGGTCGTGTCGGATTGCCGTTCCATCGGACTCTCAGAGTAAAGGAACAGAGAGTGTACCTGCGCATACGCTTGTCCCCTGCGTGGTTGGCTAATCTCCGTTGAGATTGGCCACCGTGATCGAAATACGGTTGGGAGGATTTTTTTTAAATTAGGAACTAGCTGTTAACTTGACAAAAACATTATTCCACTCGTTACTCGCTGAGCTAAAAACATATTTAAATAATAGTAGGTATAAGCACATATTACGTATAGGGTCGTCATGTATCACTCTACCTCTCATTGTCATGTTCAGCTTCTTTGGTATAGGGCGAGAACGGACGGCATCATCCAATTTCTTCTCTATATCACCAGCCACTTGATAGCATGGTTCGTTTACGGCATCTGGGTCTTTCCTCTTTACCCTACGATTATTTTTTTATTACTTATTGTTACGTAACATGCGGCGTAGTCCTACAGGGTGAAAAAAAACCACTACGGGAGTCTACGGGAGTGCCGACAGAAGTGAAAACTTGAACAAAAATGCCCAACGTGCATAAAGAAGTTTTCACTACAATCCGTTACGCGATCCGCTACGAGTGCTACGACGCTACGGTGTCGGTGTCGATATCGAGTTGAATAGTTTTTTCCGATCTCAAAAATGCCCAACGCGCCTTTAGAAGTTTTCTTCTTTTTTACTTCAAAAAGACACAATACCAACATCAATTGTACTGTAAAATAACAGGAGATAAAACTAAATGCTACGATACTACTTTTACACTTGATATTGCTCGTGGAGACGGTTCCTAAGTTTCTTGTTAGGACTACGGAACCCTAAAAAACTTAAATGACGAAAGAATAAGTGACTGTCGGCTTGACGACGAACCTTGTTAGGTACCTACATTCATTGTATAAAGCTATTGAAGGAGGCGAGAACATAAAAAATGTTTAAAAACCTTTGAGCGGCAAAGAAATAGGTTTCTGCTGCACCATCCACTTCTACAAGTATTTCGTTTCCACGATTTTGCATTGCTTGTACCAAGCCATCTTTTACAAGGGATTTGAAATCTGTAGAGTTAATAATAATTAATTGGTGATATATAAGAACGAAAGAACAATGTGTTTTGGAATGAGCCTCAGCAGCAGTAAGAATACGCGTTACGACAGACGATTGCTGAGTTAAGACTTTGAAGTTTAATACTTGAATGCTATGACCGAGTTCTCATGTTATAGTTTGATAAGATTTCAAACTTTGAATTCTCTATTCTGAATCCGAGGGTTAATTTATTTTTTGTCGACATTGGCAAATAATGTTGATGATTGATTATTTTAAAGTAAATGGCATTGATTCAGTTGGTGGAGGAACAGTTAAATAAAGCTATCAATAAATTTAAGTTTAATTTTAAAAATCCATGCAAATATTTACTTACTTTTAACAACAAAGAATTCTGCCGTTTTTCGAGCGGCCTCAATGACGACATCTGTGCGCAAACAACAATCAAATTATTTTTTAACACAAAACGATAAACTACTTCAATTATTGGCAGTAAAATTGACACCTTTGCCTTTTTACAAGTGCCGGTTGCCAGGCAGCCGGTGCAGACTGTTTGATAACACATTCAGCTTTCACACGAGACGATTTTGTATCCATTTTCCATTTTCTCGCGTTGACCGTCTAGACGCTACCTTCTAGACCGTCAACTCGAGTACATTTGCGTTGAACTACGTATACATTTTAATTTTCTCTTTTTTACTAAAAACTAAATTTTCTTTCTTCAAGATGAAACCCCGTGGTACTAGGGACCGAGCATATTGTTCTCAAATCCAACCTTCGGGCTACTGCTGAGAAATTCCAGACAGATAAACTCTAAAAGTATTATAGAGTTTATCTGTCTGGAATTTCGTCACTTGACAAATGAGTAAGGCAGTTAATTACTTAACAAAACTACATAGTAACAATGGATAAAACATTTGTCTTGTGAAATGTAATGGCAAAGGCAATGGCCGCAATTCTTGGTTTCCTGTTTGTAACCTTTAGCTCTACGCTTAACTGACTGCTAGACCATCTGCGTCGAAATTATCGGTCTATACTTATCTACATAATACCGAGCTCGATGTTTATCTTCATTTACATTTTAGTGAGCTCGGCATTCCTTATATTTTGACGATCACAGCGAGCGTGTAGATATAAAACATGCACAACTTTATGTGTTTAAATAATAAGGTATAGACCTTGCATTGCGTCATTTAGATGCGGTGGTGTTTTTTCTTTGACGAGCCCACTCAGTTTTCTTTCAAACTTCTTATGAAGGCGTGCCGTGTCAGCGGAATCTCTTACAGACTTGTCCACTTTCATGGGTTCCGGCTCCATCAACCTGAGCAATAAATGAATTAAGGGAAGTATCTCAAGTAACAGGTGTCTCTGTGCTATTGATTTCACCATAATAATATTTGTTTGTGAATATCATAGTACCAGTCTGAAGCCATTCTGTGCGTGAGGACGGTTTGCGGCTGCTCGTAGAATATTTCGGGACCGTGCGCTTGCAGTTCTTGGTGCAAGATGTCCAGGGACCCCAAGTGCTCCAGATCATAATCTGTAAACACAAAACAATACTGCCTGATATATTTATCACAAAATTTCTCAAAAATTCATGGAAGGTCTTAAGGTGGTTTTCCTGTAATTAACTCTTGCTGTCCCATCTCAAAAATCCCCTGTATAAACAGTTATTGGTAAATTAGTATTTCCGCCAGGACGTGATAGTGTGACCTATTTACAACAATTAAACAACCGAGGAAGCCTAGGTGAAAAGTCTTAAGTTGCGAGAAAATCCAATTTTTCAACTGGCAGTTTCAAAGAAAAAATATGTTTAGTAAAGAATTCTGGGAAATTAAAAAAAAACTCGGATGCTTAATGTGATACAACAATATCTTCAGGATGCTGATACGGCTGTCTCGCTATAGTAGTGCATCCGGTATGTTTGCAGAGGTGCGAACGGACGGGCCCCGCGTGGTTACGCAAGAGCGTAGCTACCTTGTTGCAACGCGTGCGAGGCAGTAACAACGGCGTCCGGCAGATGATTGCTTCTCGACCGGAGTGACTAATCCAGAACAAATGGATGGAATTGTTATAGGTGACAAACACAGTTTTATAGCCGTAGTCGCATGCCTGCCACACATACCTATAAAATTATAATGGAATGCGATGACGCGACCACGGCTTAACGTTGACCATTTTCGTACCTAAATCTTGATTGCCTTCGTTTCGTACAATTTACATCAATTTTATTTTTCCGTAGTCTAAAATAAAATCATTTATTACTTTCGACAAAATAGAATCTTTTTGTTGCATTTACCAGCGCCCAAAGCTCCGCCGCGATATTTTTCTGCAAAGATAAAATTAAATCAGTTATCTATTAGATAAAATTAAATTTAAGTTATGTTAAGTTACATAAAAATAGTTTAACTAATACAGCATCGTTCCTTTTTCCTTAGAGAATAGTCCAGCTACATTTTTTTTCTCCTCTTTTGTTACAACAAGCTCCTCGCTGATTGAAAAAATACAATAACGGGGTGCTCAATGTTGGAAACTTGTTACTGAAGCTGGGGCCTCATACCCGGCAGTAGCGCTTGTGGTCACTAGTCTAACGATAAGTAATTTTATAGTAGGCACGTTAGTGCAATTCTTACCCCTCGCTCGTCTCATTTTTTCTGCATCCTCTTCTGCACGCCTTTTTCTCTCTTTTGCTTCATCTTCTGCAAGCCTTTTTCTCGCTTTTGCTTCCTCTTCTGCAAGCCTTTCTCTCACTTCTTCTTCTTTTCTTGCCTGTTCTGCCGCCGCGGCACGAGATTCCTCGGTTTCAATTTTATCTTCTATCTGTAAACCGGCTCCTCCAGGACCAAGTGCCACTGCCGATAATCTACGTTGCTCACTGCAAACCACAAATACATAAAGACATAATAAAGCTTCGGTCTCTTGTTTGGAACGCACAACGCTGCGGTAAGCGGTGCCGTAAAGTACACTTAATCTTTCTCACCGCTGACGTTTTTCATACTTACGATTATGTGCCCGGAACCGCATACCGCAGTGGTGTGCTTTCCGTTCAAGAAACTGAAGCTTAAAGCTGAACTTTAAAGTAAGATTTCGATGGTAGTTAGGGCCTAAAAATAATTATAATATCATACATTAAGGCTTTGGCATCAGCATTAAATCCTGCAGCGTCTAATTCTGCCAGTTGTTTGGCATCCAAACCACCTTAAACAATAACTTTATCATTTATTTTTTATTAACTATATATTATTTTTATATTGTATTTATTTATTATCATTTATTTACAAAAAATCTTCTTGCAGGTACTCGTAAATGGGTCATATGTTAACTGAAATGTGCCACACATTTTTGTTGTTACAGGTTGCCAGCAATATTGTTACTTTGCCATAATTATAAGTGAGGCCGATCGCTCCGTTATTAAAAACATTAACAAAATAATGCACGGCCACAGTATTTGTTTTAATTAATGCAAAGTAGTCATCTGAAATTTACTGAAAAGGAGAAAGAGTAGCACGGTTGCTTATTTCTCACTCTTTTTAAGCTGTTTTCCTGACTACACTACAATCCATGAAGAAGATAAGACCGTTTCTGTTTAGATAGAACCTAGTCAGTCAGGCCATACATTTTCTAGCTATCGGACTGAATGAACTAATCGGTTCATTCAGAACAGTCGAATTATTAATTTATTGATTTAACAGTGTGTTTTATTTATAGTAAGTAAAGGTATGTGTTGCAGTAAATATGGTACATTAATGAGCACTTTATAAAAAGAAGTATTTAATATTGGCACCGTCAACGTACACTCCTTTGTTGCCTCACTAGCGATGTATTGAGCAGCGATGTTAGTCATACCTGTAGAATTGTAAAACAGTTTAGAACAAATGGACACTGAATTCCTTTAAGTTAACAAGCTTGGTTCAAAGTTGTATCCCAGGGCCAAAGTAACCTGTTTTTACGGTAATTAGTTTAACAGTAGGTATCGACCAAGTGCCAATCTCCTTAATAAAAAAATCCTCAACTTTTATGAAATGAACGAAAAGTACTTAAAAAAAAACAAAACATTAAAATTTAAGTACAGTCTGGCGTTCATTGCGAGATTCATAGATCGTATGTTGACTTTGCTGAGTTTGCGGATCACACAGATAAAAAATTGTTTATTGTGTCAAATAGAGAAATACATTGCATTTAAACGTGTTTGGAGACCCCTTTATTTAGCAAAAAATGCCTGTATTAGAAGGCACATCAAAGTAAAAAAAAAAATGTTTATTGAGTCTTAAATTTACATAACAAATGTGAATGAAACAGCCCCAGTAAGTGGTTAATAAAACTTGTGTCGGGGTTGTCGCGCTCAAAGAAAAAATGTCGTACGTGAGTTAATATGGTGTACTGTGACCTTAAGGGTAAAAAAAATGGGTAAATAAATGCAGTTTAAGTACATTTTTGTGTATTTGGCTTATATTTTAATGATCTTAAGAAAAAAAATGTATAAGTGATGTTTCAATTTAAATGATTAACAGAAAAAATAAAACTTATTCCCAGTTAGTGCATGTCAAATAGTATAAAGTGTGTTGTGGTAATAGTCCAGTCAATTTAGACATTCGAAGGTACATAAAGTCCCAACAAGCTGAAAATCAGTAAAATTGTTCAAAACATAATTATAAACAATGTTTAAAAGTTCCACATCATTCCCGTGTATGGAAAAAAAATTATTCAAGGTCAAAGGAAAAAAAAATGAGTTTTTCGCGATTTTCAGCAAAACGGTAAGTTCTATCATAAAAATACCTCAAACAAAAATTGTAGATCATAAAATTATCTATAAAAACAGAATCAATACTTTATTCTTACGAGCCACCGTTTCTGAGATATAACGATTCAAAAAGTTATAAAAGTTGTTATCGTTGTAGCGACATCTATGACGCTACATATGAACTAGAACAGCAAAATTCCTATATCGCGCAAGCAGAGTTCTCCGCGCGATTTGAACATATACAACAGCCTGAAATCAACTATCGGGCAGTTGCCCGGACCAGACACAACACCCGTCTGGTCGGAGGATCCTCCCTTTTCAACGGAGGTTTGCGGGACTTTACACTCTGTTCCGCAGACCTCCACACTGGTGACCCTCGACTATGAACGTCAGCGCAGCCTTCGTGCAGCTAATCCAGCGTGACGTCATCATCATCACTTCCTCCAAGCTCTTCAGCAACGAGTCATACAGCCAGCCAGTACAAAGATAACGCCGACAACGATAACGCCGACAATGATACGCCGACAACGATACGCCGACAACGATAACGCCGACAACGATACGCCGACAACGATAACGCTGACAACGATACGCCGACACCGATTATGCCAACAACGATACGCCGACAACGATAACGCCAACAACAAAACGACGCACCGCTCCGACTCCCTGGAGCCCGCAGCAGTACAGCAGTACTGCTGAACACAATTTTTTGCAACTGCAAAAAGGGATACAGTGCTAAATGTGGTTGCAAAAAAGTCAGACCGTTTTGTTCTTTGGCATACACAAATTGTCAAGGCCGGTCGTGCTCTAATATTCGATACCGACGACGAAGATGAAGTGTCATGCGATACATCGCTATTGACGCAATTTACTTGCATCCAAAATGAAAATGAAGAAGAAGCAGGAGAAAAAGAACAAGAAGAAGAACAAGAAGAATTTGAAACTTACGAATCAGGCGAATGAACTTCACCACTTTTTTTTTTAATTTACATCGCTTTTATCTTTTCCAATCTTTGAAAATTTCCGTTATTTTGCAATAGTTTTACATTAAACAGGATCACCACTGACCCGTGGGGTAGGCCTACTGGGGAAACCACGTTAAAAAAAACGCGCTAAGACACTGCCTCATAGGTGGCGTGGAAACGTGTGCATATTCTGACGATATAGAGGTATGCGGAACAGGGTGTAAAGTCCCACAACCTCCATTGAAAAGGGAGGATCCTCCGACCAGACGGGTATTGTGTCTGGTCCGGGCAACTGCCCGATAGTTGATTTCGGGCTGTTGTAGATGTTCAAATCGCGCGGAGAACTCTGCTTGCGCGATGTAGGAATTTTGCTGTTCTAGTTCGTATGTAGCGTCATAGATGTCGCTACATCACTTCCCTCCAGAGATCGGAGATCGATTGTTCTCTTCTCGATGAGTCGTTCATACGTGATGCTTGCCGGGCCAGTTGAAGGCTGGTTCCAGTGAGTCGGAACCGGAAGAGGCGCATAGTTCACGGTGAGTCGGAACTGTCTGCGGTGATGATATCCCAGTGAGTCGGGATGATGTTGCAGGCTCCAGTGAGTCGGAGTACTGCTGCGGGCTCCAGTGAGTCGGAGTACTGCTGCGGGCTCCAGTGAGTCGGAGCGGTGCGTCATTTTGCTGTCGGCGTTATCGTTGTCGGCGTATCGTTGTCAGCGTTATCGTTGTCGGCGTTATCGTTGTCGGCGTTATCGTTGTCGGCGTATCGTTGTCGGCGTATCGTTGTTGGCGTTATCGTTGTCGGTGTCCAGTTCATATTAATGCATGTAGTTAGATGTAGAAACAGTCGCAAATAAATCACCATTGAGTAAAGACGTTTGGTACCTTTATTATAAAACACCGTTCCATTATTGCAAACAAAAGCGAACCTTAAGTACATAAACATATGGTCCATCGCCGGATTAATTAGTGAATGGAACGGCTTGCGGACTCGGTGCGCGAAAACAATTAGAGGACCGCATTCCTTAGATAAGAATCGAAGTTGTTTACAAGTCATTAGTGTGTGAAGACTATAACTTATAATATCGTTTTTTAAGACATTGTAACGTATTGAACGTGTTTGTGCGAAATACTACGTGGAATATTTATTTTAATTCTGCAAAATGACGTCACCAACTCCAGAACAATCAAAATACTTGTCAACGTTAGAAGATGTGGCTGGTATGATACGGAAAGCACAAGTTAACATAAAAAAGTGCCCGAAACAGCGATTAACAGCAGGTTATGTTAAAGCAAGATTAAAAACTATAGATGAATATTGGGATTCGTTTAAGCAAACGCATGGCAGCCTATTGAAGTGTACACCACGAGAACATCGGGGCGTGTTGCCTTACTTTCTTAATGAAGAATATTATACCTATGAAGAAATGTATCTCTGTTTACAAGCGGATTTAACCGATCTCCTAACAAACTTGGAGTCACAACACAGATTATTAGAAGCGTCCAACATGTCTACTTCATCACACGATGGCCAGCTACCGTTTGCTAAGCTACCAAGAATACAGCTACCTACTTTTTCAGGCAAATATGAAGAGTGGCCTACGTATAAGGATATATTTACAGCACTCGTACATAACACTACTATTAGCGATGTGCGTAAGTTGCATTATTTAAAGACTAGTGTTGCCGGAGAGGCAGAGATGTTATTACGACATATTCAAATTACGGAAAGTAATTATGCAACTGCATGGGAACTACTTCAAAGACGTTTTGGTAGCAAAAAGATGATTGTGTCGTCAGTTTTAAAGAAATTTTGCTGTCAGAAAAAGATAAGCAACCCGTCAGCTACACAAATTAAAGCTTTGCTCGATAATTCTGTAGAATGCATCAACAGTCTGAATAATATGGAAATAAACACCGCCACTTGGGATCCTATCCTAGTATTTCTAGTGGCGCAGAAATTGGATTCAGAGACGTTAAAGAGTTGGGAAGAGGAAGCTTACAAGGAGAATAGCGATGAGTTGTCTACGTGGGAGGCGTTAAAAAAGTTCCTCGAGTCTAAGTTTCGTACGCTCGAGCTAATTGCTCCCATCACTACTACAATTATTGCAAAAGAGAAGACACAAGGTCACAAAGCGTATCATGTCGTAGCAAAGGATACTGAGAACGATAAAGGTGACTCTGCGCACACGACTAGCAGTTCATCACCTTGTTGTGTATATTGCAAGGGTGACCATTACATCTTTAATTGTAAAGAATTCGCAAAACAAACTGTGCAACAACGACGGGAATTTGTGAAAAACAAAAACCTTTGCTTCAACTGTCTAATACCGAATCACATAGTCTACAAATGTAAACAAAAGAGGAAATGCCGAGTCTGCGGAAGAAAACATCATTCTCTCTTACATGAAACAAAAGAAAAAACACAAGAGAGTGAGACAGAAGAGAGTAATAAACAAGAAGAACAAACAGAGAAGGTCACAAGCGCACATTTCTCTAAAGAACAAACTGGTCGTCAAGTGTTATTGGCAACAGCACAAGTACATGTCACATCAAGCGACGGCAAAACACATGTACTTCGGGCATTGATTGACCAAGGCTCAGAGGCTTCATTTATATCGTCAAGAGTAGTTGAACTCTTGAGATTGAAGAGGACAAGCATCAATGGGGTAGTCTCCGGAGTGGGAGAAGGAAACTTGGTTCCAATAAAACATGTAGTTGACCTGTCAGTTACTTCGCAATATAATAGAAAGGAAGTTATTCAAGTGAAGGCTTATGTTTTGAAATCACTATCTGCTAGATTGCCTTCAAAACACATCACGATAAACTGGCCAGAACTCCAAAAACTACTATTGGCTGACCCTACGTATAACACACCAGGCAGAGTTGATATATTACTCGGTGCAGACATCTTTTGTAAAATTATAGAAGTTGGTTTAGTAAGATGTTCTGATGGCATAGTGGCTCAGAAAACACGTTTGGGGTGGATACTTTCAGGTCAAAGAGAAGACAAATTGATTAGCGACGAACACAAAATAACAACACTACATGTGACAAGTATGGTATCAGAAGACAATGATTTATTAAGAAAATTCTGGGAAATCGAAGTAGGTTTATACAAGAAAAGACAACTACTTACAAAAGAAGAAGAGATGTGTGAAGAGATTTACAAAAATACAACTAAAAGAGTGAACGGAAAATACACAGTGCATTTACCTTTGCGGCAAGGAATAGAAGAAACACTGAAATTATGTGGAGATACGAAACAACAAGCTGTTTATAGATTCAAACAATTGGAGAAGAAATTACAAAATTCTCAGAGTTTAAAGTCAGATTATTCTAAAGTAGTTCATGAGTACATGGAGATGGGTCATTTGAAAAAATCTGACCCAAACGATGACAATAGATCAATCTATCTTCGTCACCACGCTGTAATACGCGAAGACAAGGACACAACAAAGGTTCGAGTAGTTTATGATGCGTCCGCGAAGGGTTCTAATGGTCATTCTTTGAACGACACCATGATGATTGGACCTGTATTGCAACCTGATTTACGAAGCTTAATTATCACTTGGCGAACACATAAAATATGTGTAGTAGGAGACATAATTAAGATGTATAGAATGATTGATATGACACCAGATCACACAAATTTACAACGCATAGTCTGGCGAGATAACCCTGAAGAAAAACTAGACAGCTTCAACTTGATGACTGTGACCTTTGGTACAGCTGCAGCACCCTATTTAGCTGTACGAACGTTACAACAGCTTGCTGATGATGAAGCACTTGAGTATCCTAATACAGCACCTGTAATTAAAAATTCATTTTATATGGATGATTTGATGTCGGGAAGTGAAACTGAAGAAAAAACAAAGAAAATGTGTGAGGAAATAAAGGTGATATTAAGTAAGGGGAATTTTAAAATGCAAAAGTGGTCTAGTAATTCGGAAGAAGTATTAAAGTATTTACAAGAGAGAGATAGTACAAACAGTACGAAGGATGGAATAGAGATAAAGCTAGATAAAGTTATAAAAATTCTGGGATTGACATGGGATAGGAAGGATGATACATTTAAATTCACAATTAACTTACCTGAAGTTCGATGTCCCGTAACGAAGAGATCTATTCTATCTGATGTAGCAAGGCTGTTTGACCCATTTGGATGGCTGTCACCAGTGATCATCAACGCTAAAGTTTTTATACAAAAACTGTGGCTATGCAACAAGGGATGGGATGACGACCTGCCGTCAGAGTTGATAGATGAGTGGATGAGATATAGAGAAGAATTAACACACCTTCAAAACATAACAATACCACGCTGGTTTAAAACTACACCGATCAATTATACAAACATCGAGTTGCATGGTTTTGCAGATGCATCTACGCATGCATATGCTGCTGTGACTTACCTTAAAATTATTGAAGAGGACACTGTTCATATCACAATCATCGCATCTCGAACTAAGGTTGCGCCGTTGAAGCAAATCTCAATTCCTAAATTGGAATTATGCGCTGCAGCATTACTAGCAGAGTTAATCCATGATCTGGTAGACCTGTTGAAAATACCTAAAACTAAAATCTTTACGTGGACTGATTCAATGGTCGTGATGTCATGGTTGCAATCTCAACCAACTCGTTGGCGTACATTTGTTGCGAACCGAGTGGCAGATATAACACGGATACTAGACAATGACCGATGGAAACACGTTCAGTCTACAGATAATCCAGCCGATATCGCTACAAGAGGCGTAAAAGCAAGCGACTTGGCTTCTTTTGACTTATGGTGGACTGGGCCTGTATGGTTAAAACATAAAAATCTCGATCTACAAACATATGAAATCCCTCAAACTGAATTAGAATTGAAGAGTTCATCATTTCACACAAATTTAGAAGTCAATCCAATCTGGGAACATTTTTCTTCAATTTCGAGAATGAAAAGAATATTAGCTTACTGCAGAAGATTTACAAAAAGAGATAAAGAAATAAGGGAAACATACTTAACAGTTAATGAGCTAGACAAAGTATTAGAATTATGTATAAAGTATTATCAAGACTTAGTCTATGCGAAGGATATAAAAGATTTACAAAAGGGTGGAAGCGTAAAGAAAGGAAGTTCTCTTATCACACTCGCCCCTTTTTTAGATAAAAACGGGATAATAAGAGTGGGAGGAAGGTTAGAAAATGCATCCATAGCTGAAATTACAAAACACCCGATTGTAATACCATGTAGTCAGCATATAACTAAGTTATTAGTTCAAGAAGCTCATCTTAGAACACTACATGGTGGGATACAAGCTATGATGGCGTTTGTGAGAACAAGATACTGGGTAATAAGTTTGAAGTCTGCCGTAAGAAAATGTATTCACAACTGTAAAACCTGCATTTTAGATAAAGCGAAGGTAAAAACCCAGTTCATGGGTCAATTGCCTACCGTTCGAGTTAATCAACATCGGCCATTTATGAATAGTGGGGTTGATTACGCTGGACCGGTATTGATAAGGACATCAAGAGGACGCGGACACCATGCAACAAAAGGCTATATCTGTTTATTTATATGTATGGCCACTCGCGCGATCCATTTAGAAGCGGTCACAGACCTAACAACACAAGCCTTTATAGCCGCATTTCGAAGGTTTGTGGCGCGCCGAGGCCACTGTTCGAACTTATGGAGCGACAACGGCACTAATTTCGTCGGCGCTGCCAAGGAATTGAAGGACATGTTCCTGAAGGGAAAGAATAATATCGCGAAGGAAGCGGCTGAACTTCTGGCTAATGATAACACAATATGGCACTTCATACCACCTAGGATGCCCACATGTGGAGGCCTATGGGAGGCTGGAATTCAGTCTGCTAAAAGACACCTCTACAGAATAAATAAGGATACAAAACTGACCTACGAGGAGATGTCTACGCTCTTAGCACAAATCGAGGCGTGTCTCAACTCTCGCCCCCTGTTTCAAATGGACAATACTACGATGCCACTTACTCCAGGGCATTTTTTAGTAGGTGAGCCCTTGATTTCGGTCCCTGACACATGCTACGAGTACCAACCAGTCAGTCTTTTAACTAGGTGGCAAATTATTCAGAAAATGACTCAAGATTTCTGGCATAGATGGCGTACAGAGTATCTTAATACACTCCAACAAAGATACAAGTGGCAAGTGAAGGTTCAAGAGCCTGCTATTGGAGATGTCGTTATTATTAAGGAAGATAATCTGCCCCCTACGAAATGGTTGTTGGGACGGGTGAAACAAATACATCCTGGAAAGGACAATCTCGTAAGAGTAGTAACAGTCCAGACTATGGGGAACAAGGAGTTAAAGAGGCCCCTATATAAATTGATACCGCTCCCTAAAGAAACAATAAGTTAGTGAGCTATGGTGGGCGGTTAAATGAATGATTTGAGTTGAAGCCTGATGATTAAATCAAATTTATAACAAGTTACAAATATTTACAGTCCATTCATTGTTCGATTTGCATAACATGTATTATTAGTGTACATTAAGTATAGATTTAAAACTAATGTTTTGGTGGGCGGTATGTCCAGTTCATATTAATGCATGTAGTTAGATGTAGAAACAGTCGCAAATAAATCACCATTGAGTAAAGACGTTTGGTACCTTTATTATAAAACACCGTTCCATTATTGCAAACAAAAGCGAACCTTAAGTACATAAACAGTCGGCGTTATCGTTGTACTGGCTGGCTGTATGACTCGTTGCTGACGAGCTTGGAGGAAGTGATAATAATAATAATAATAAATTCTTTATTACGGACAACATAGATCCACTGTGTTAGTAAATTTCTTATAACTAATGTTAGTAAAGTAATAATAATTATAATAATTAAAAAACATGTTTACTTGAGATCGTTTCATGTGGGCGACACACAAGCGAAAGTAAATAACTTCACTCATTCATCACCCCCACAAAACGTCTCAGAATAGGAGAGTAGATGTTCTCCGACACTGTCCTCAAAATACTGTTGTCACTGTCCCGTAGCCTTGCTATTAAAGACGAGATCTTTTTTCGAATGACCGCATAGAAGTCGTCAGTTCGATTCAGCGCAAACATCTCAGATGCGCTACAAAAACGGGGCAGTCCCAACAGCATTCTGAAAACATTATTATACTGGATGCGCAGGACCTCCAGCGATCTTTTGGTAAAGCTGACCCACAGACTCCCCGTGTACATACCCTGACAATAAGCTTTGAAAAGGGTTATTTTAACCTGATTAGTACAACGGTAGAACCTGCGCGCCAACATATTCCCTCTGACCGCCAATGCCCTCACGCTGGAGTAGCTGCACGAAGGCCGCGCTGATGTTCATAGTCGAAGGTCACCAGTGTGGAGGTATGCGGCACAGAGTGTAAAGTCCCGCAAACCTCCGTTGAAAAGGGAGGATCCTCCGACCAGACGAGTGTTGTGTCTGGTCCGGGCAACTGCCCGATAGTTGATTTCGGGCTGTTGTATATGTTCAAATCGCGCGGAAAACTCTGCTTGCGCGATGTAGGAATTTTGCTGTTCTAGTTCGTATGTAGCGTCATAGATGTCGCTACAACGATAACAACTTTTTTAACTTTTTGAATCGTTATATCTCAGAAACGGTGGCTCGTAAGAAAAAAGTATTGATACATTTGTTATAGATAATTTTATGATCTACAATTTTTGTCAGAGGTACTTTTATGATAAAACTTACGGTTTTGCTGCAAATCGCAAAAAACTCATTTTTTACCTTTGACCTTGAATAAAATTTTTTCCATACACGAGAATGATGTGAAACTTTTAAACATTGTTTATAATTATGTTTTGAACAATTTTACTGATTTTCAGCTTGTTGGGACTTTATGTACCTTCACTCTCATTTATTGGTCTAAATTGACCGGACTATAAGTAGTGCGATGTTATGTGTGGAATGTGGTGAGGGGCGCGATGTGGAGTGATGTGTGGCGTGATACGTGGTATGGTGTGTGGTGTGGTGTGGTGTGTGTGTGTGTGTGTGATGAGAATGTGTGGTGTGGTATAGGTGTGTGGGTGTGTGGTGTTTTAAGTTGTAGTGACACAATGGTGTAGTGGTTTGGAGCGAAGTAAATGTGTCCCATACTGTATTGCCACTATGACAAATATGTATTACAGTAGTACCCAACTGATAAGGCGCGTCGTGAATCTTCGTTCGCGCAGAAAAGAAAGTATGGTCCCGAAGATTAACGAAAGAATGCTTAAAACTTACAATCAACCTAAGATCACTATTATAAGGTTCATAATACACTGCAGCTGTTAGTTCCATCTCACTTGCAAGCCACGCCCCTCCGCACAATTACACTTCATGCTAATTTTATCGGGCCAACATTTTTTTCCATTTAATTAAATTAAAAGTTAGAGGTTATTTAAAATGTACGATTTATTTAATTAACAATTAAGTGTTTGTTTAGTAAACAATAGAAAAAACTTAATCTAAAGGCTGCACTCCTGCTATCCCAATATCACTCTGAGCGTCGCTACTATCACCATCACTATCACGATTCGAACTATCCGAAGAGGATGATGTACTCGATGATGTATCTTCGTTAGTGTTTATAACAAATTGGTCCAATCTATCGTCGATGGCCTGTTCCAATATCAGAAATTTGTCTTCGCATTTGATGGCATGATCTACAACTTTTTGCCACTCGTCGGGCCCGATGGATGCGAATTTTTCAGACAAAAGACGCTGCACTTCGGTCAAATTGATGGCAACATTGAATTTGCTTACGTGACCTTTTACCTGTGACCAAATGTTTTCTATCGGATTGAAGTCCAGATGATATGGAGGGAGCCTTAACACTGTGTGGCCATGAGCTTCCATTATGGTGTCAAGCGAGTACTTTACATATAGATGCTTATGGCGTTTAATTATATCGTACAATTCCGGTTTATACGCGTTGATATTAAAAGGTATGTTTTTATCTTTTAACCAATCCTGCATAATCTTTTTTGTAGAGTTACTGTTCGGTGCCCTGTCCTCTAATGTGCTATGGTATGATGCATTGTCAATGACAAACACAGAATTCGGTTGGAGGTTGGGAATTAACTTCTCTTGCAACCATTTTTCGTAATTTTCTTTGTTCATCTCACTGTGATAGTCTCCTGTAGTCTCGAGCCGATTTGTACATGAGCAAAGCATTTGGTATGAATCCATTAGCACTACCAGCATGCACTATAATCAACCTCGGTCCTTTCGAAATTGGTTTTTTTATGCCTTTGCCTTGACCATCATACCAAGCTTGTTCCTTGGTGTGAGTCGAATGAACATAAGTCTCGTCGCCATACACAATAGGTCTCCCTTCATGCCGATACTTTTTTATATTTCTTAAAAATCGTATTCTTAAAAGCCTTACTTCGTCTTTTTCGGTCAGCAACTTACGGTTTGTTTGCGTTTTACGTCTATCTCTTTTACGATTCGGCGTAGAGTTTCTCTGCCCCCTTCGAAGTCCATATCTCTTCTTAATTTCTTCAATAGCGCTTTCATTGTAACTATCTGTTTTTCTTCGCGGTGAAAGTAATAAATTTTCCTGCGTATGGCTTGGTATGAAAAATCGTCCAATTCCTTACGATAAGTTTTTTTCAATTTGCCCTTTTTCGGCGTTCTAAAAGATGGCCCCGCAGTGTTTTCATTCGTATGTTGATCCTTCTCTTTAAGAATTCTCGTTATTGTTCGTTTTGAAATTTGTGTAGCTTCGGCCGTTCGGTCAATAATTTTCAAAAACCGATCTTTTGTAAATGTTGTGGTCTTAGATTCCTGAGCTTCTTGCTTCATAAACTCGTGCACATTGAAAATTATTTCCCGAGCTTGACTTTTAAGTGGTAGCCCCCCTTTTTTTTTAAAGAACTCATTTTATGACATAAAAAGAAATCAGTTTTTTTGCCACTAAGTGTACTTTTTGCCTGCTACGCGTGCACTCAGTAAAAAGTATGGCGGCTGACTAACATGCCACGCGGCGATCGCTAAGATGGCGGCGGCTGCCGACCAATAGCGGTTCAAGAAAAAGAAGCGCGGTGCGTGGAACGTGCCGATTGGTCAATAGCATTTCCCGCGCTTTGAAAATTCATCTTCTGCGCAGGTACATCGGTAAGTCATATCAGTTGGGTACTACTGTACCGGTGTATTATTCCGTTTATTTATTATTATTATTATATTTTGGCTATTCAACGTTATCCAGGAGTGCCTCGGTTTCCTCATAGGTAAGTGGTTTTGTTCAGTCTATTATACTTTTTCTACAGTCGTGGTAACTTTTAATATATACATAAACATGTTTGTTAATTTTGTTACGAAGCTGAGTAGAGCGTTTATTGAATTTCTTGTATGCAAATCTAGATTTAGTTTAGGGAACTTGGACAATTAAATCTTTTCTCCTTTTAGATTTTTCATTATCATTATAAGGTAGGGTCATTTACATACATTTTCCTTATAGAGAGTAAATAACTTATTTGGTATAAGCTTGCAGTGGAGAATCTTTTTTTTTCTATTTTTGTTGGAACAATATGTCCGAGGGTTTTAAAGATCCAACTGAGTTTCCTTATTCTCCCAGAAATTTTCTCAAGTTGAGGGTATAGGGACAGGGACAGTGCTTGATGTATCATAACTCCAAGATATTTCGTTTCAGTGACCCCCTCTCAATGAATGGGCAGTTGCAGCTTATAGTAGGCACGTCTCCACATATGTGTACTTTTAAGTCTAACTCTTCACCAGGCTGTGTTCAGTTACTGATACTAAAGCATATGTAGTTTGTTTTAGTTTTTTGTTCAGAGAAAGTAAGTTACTTTTCAGCCAAGCAGCCACCCGAGCTATTCCTGCCTCTGCACTCAGTTTAACTTCGTGCCCGGATGAACCAGAGAACACTATAGATGTATCATCGGCGTACGAGAATACCTTGGCATTTTTTATTTCCATATTACAAAGATCATTAATGTATAGGAGAAAAAGGGTAGGCCTCAAAACCTTACCCTGTGGGACGCCGAATGATACATCTACCTCGTCACTGGAGTACTGTCCTATTTTTACTCTTTGATTCCTGTTTGAGAGGTAGTCTTTGAGTAAACTGAGTCCAGACCCTCTTTTTCCGGCTTTTTCCAGCTTATTCACAAGGATTGAGACAGAGACGGTGTCGAATGTTTTTTGAGGTCTAAGAAATCAGACGGGTATCTGTTTCCTTTGTCAAGGTGTTCAGTTACAATAGAACTTAACGCAGTTACTGCAATATCAGTACATATAGGGTGACTGGTAATTAGTGAACTTAAATACGTGATTGTACTCATGATTACAAACAACTTTCCCAAAGAAACTTTTTTTTTATACGTATAAACTTTTTTCACAATAACAACAGTTTGAAATTCGCGCGCGTGAGGGCAGTGACCGCCGCGATCAGCTGTTTCTAATTTAAAGGTAGATAAAGAAATCACAAAGCTGTCAAAATTCTAGTAAATACTCCGTATGTTTAGAGATATTATGGTGAGGTCGCTTTTATTTACTTTATATGTTTATGGAGGTCTGTAGAGTCGCATTCTACCGGACGGGCAATTTCAATGCTATCTATTTCGGATACAGTATGTATTGGATTATCCATTTATACTTAATATCAATTGAATAACCGTCAGGATTAGGTAAGTATTTATTTCAATGTATTTAGACACTAAGTAGCCATGTAGGTCTGTACTGAGATTTTAGTTTGTGTTTTTTGGGTGAGCAGTATTTTTATTTTACCACATCGTAATACGTGTGCGTAGATGAGTGTAAAATATACACATCTACGCACATTATTTGCTTATTTGAACAGCAAACTCAAAGTATGATCTATGAACCTATTCACCCAGTCGAAACTGTACAAATACTTCGCCTAGATCTCTACTTATCTACTACTGTTATCGTATTTCCTAAGACAAAAGAAAATAACAAAGGCAGAATAGTGACATTACTTTTCATATGGTGCTCAGCCATTGGTTTATTCGTAGGAGTTTCTTTCGGTACCACGTCGAAGTGGTACTCAACGTTCTCCAGAATGACCGGTGAAGGGTGATCGGTCTTCAAATGCGGTGCTGTAACCAGCCTGGAAAGACGAATATTACGTATATTTATTGTTTATATTAAAGGTCATTTTGAAATAAATTGATTAATCCAAATGTTATGGCTAAAACCCGACTACACCTAATTTTACCCGGCTAAAACTAGGTGTGGCCGGTAGCACTTGTTTAAACTTAGGTGTAACCTAATTATTCACGGCTAGAACTAGGTACAACTGATTGCATTCGGCTCTAAAACCTACTCTACCCTAGCGGTACTAACAACAATTACAGTTGTAATTGTTGTTAGTTTGTTGTAGTTGTAGTTGTAATGGTTGTCATGGTATGGGCATGTGACGCGGAGGAATGAAGAAAATGGCGTAAGGAAAGTCTTGTGTATGGTTGTGGATGGCTATAAGAGTAGAGGAAGGCCAAAGAAACGATGGTTGGACTGTGTGAAAGAGGATATGAGTAAAAAGGGGGGTGACTACAGAGATGACGACTAATAGAGGAGTATGTCAGAAAAAGATATGTTGCGCCGACCCCAATTAAATTGGGATAAGGGCAGGAGAATGATGAATGAGTTCTGTAAATACGTACTTGTAACGGCAGCGAATCACATTTTGATCAACACACAACATGATACTAAAAAAATTGCATAAAACGTAAGAAATTTTGAATTTCGCGGGTTACCCTGGCGCTTTCCCGTTAACTATAAAAGAATTAGGGAGAATAGAGAGTTTTTTTTTTCTAGCTTCTGAAGAGAAGATTTAATATGATTCTTTGATTTCTCTTACGACAAAGTTTTCAGTAACGTTTAATTTACTACCAAAGACAGGTAGCATCTATCCTACTAATATTATAGATTTGAAAGTTTGGGAGGATGTATGGACGCAAAACCTGCTGAACTTGTATTGTGTGAATTTGTAAGAAACTTTACAATAATATAGCTTATACATCAGAATAACATATAGGCTATAATTTATAATGGGAGAAGTACAGCTTGGCCAAAAAGAGTGACGCGGTGACAGTTGAAACTAAAAATGAAACTGGATATTGAAGCCTTCCATGGTGTTTGCGTAGCGTCCGAGCAAAAACTGTTGAGTCGTAGTATTCCGGGTTGCCACAGGTGCGATACTAGCGACCTCGTTTATTCCACACTCTTTTTTGCCAAGCTGTACCTATTCCACACAGGCGAAACCGCTGACAGAAGCTAGTAGATCGCTGGTAGCTCTTCTCTGAGAGCTTCTTCTACCAAAAACATACGTAATGCCATTTCGCTACAATTTTAGGTATGGCACATTCACTTTAACACTTCACGCAAATATGTCCGAACAATTGGCCGATACTTACATCGTAAAAACACTTCGGAGTAGACCCCCTGGTTTTAACCGGTAGGGATTGGCTTTATCTAGTTGTAGCCGAATGCAATCGGTTGCACCTACATAGTTCTAGCCGTGAATTAATAGGCTGTACCTGAGTTTAGCCAACTGCTGCCGGCTACACCTAGTTTTAGCCGGCTAAAAATAAATGTAGCCGCACTTCGGGTTTTAGCCGTAACACATACATATCCGCCACTTGTGTGTGATCTTTCTTGTAGTCCCCTACATCTATAAATTGCTTTGGACCTTCTTTTTTTAAACCTTCTCCTAATACATCCAACGCTTGGGCTGTAAGTGAAAACATTCTGGGATTAGAATATGTATCTACCTACCTAATAATTTATTAGATGATTTTAATAAAATATAATTATATTCGGAAAAGATCAGATTGACCCCAAACTTTGTAAATATTGGCCGTGCCAGAGCTAACATTCATATTCAATTTGTAGAACAATCAATTTTCGTGGATTTAACCTATAATAAAAATAAATTACCTCTTCCTTCTATGGCATCGGTTAAATAAGCTGCGCCTTCATTAGTTGTTTCTGAAAATTTACAGGCTTGTACAGACTAAACCAAATTAGGTAACATCGTAAATACGTCATTATTTTTAGGGTCTACTACCGGCCAAGTGGCTTCCTCATTGAATTTCAAAAATCGTAGCATAGCATAGAAAATAAATATTAGAGAATCCAACGTCACGTTTGTTACAAAGAGGATACGGTATTTTTTTTTTAAAGTAGTAGGCAAAAGTACCAATAAACGGCCGTTTCTGACACTTGCCTACTACTTTGGATGCGAAACATTCTGAGACCTGTTTTAACAACGTAAAAATTCTTTATCCTCTTTGTAACAAACGTGACGTTGGATTCTTTAATATTTATTTTCTATGCTATGCTACGATTTATTATTCAATGAGGGCGCCACTTGGCTGGTAGTACGGCCTTAAGTTCCTATTGTAATTCGTTGATGTACAATAAAGAGTATCTATCTATCTACGAGTTATGTAGGCATTGCGTTAGGTGTCGCTTAGTGTGATTGTAAACGGGCATTGCGATGGTAAATAGTAGATATAGTCCACAAATGATTATTAAATTTATCATGAAACCTTCTAGAACCTTCTCCAACTTCTTATCTGGTATAACGGATGCTATATTTTTAACCATTACTTCTTTCTTCTCTTCGTCATGGGCTTTCGTGACACCCTCTGGAGAGCTCCGAATGCTGCAGTCAAAATAAAATAAATCTTTTCGTCAATAGCTATTGAGATCTGTCCCTATAATATAACCCTGTACATGCATCCTGTGGTCAGACTAGGTCGCTCACCGAGTCACAAAAGTTCCGCTTTGGGGTTTGCCGCAGAGCAATGGAGAACAGTATTCTGGTTTTAAAAAGAATAGACAGAATACGGAACACCACGCTGCGCTGCAAAACCGAAATTATAGACGGGGGCAAAATGCTACCAGACTCAGATGTGATGCGTGGAACGCCCTCTCCTCCTTTTGCGAGAAAGTGATTGTCGCACTACAACCTCTCTCTTTATTCGCAGTAGACGCACCGGGCGGTGGTGCTGAAGTAATCGCGTAACAGACATAAAATAAAAAAAAACATTCAGATCAATTGAAAACTTCTTCCTTTTTGAAGTCGGTTCAAAAAGGTTGAGATGGGATTGGCATGATGACCGCTGGACAAAAGTCTCCATGCAATGGATGCCAGACGATCGACAGAAAAGCGGAGGCAGGATGACCTGGACGCGCACTACGAAGACTGGTTAGAGGCGCAAGAAAAGAGTGTCTGGAAACATATGGGGGAGGCATTTGTCCAGCAGTGGGATACTATAAACTAAAACAATACTTACTCTTTGCCGCCCTCTTGATAAGTCAATTTATAAGCATCTTTTGCGCCTATGATTTGACTTCCTTTTCGACTCAGTAAATCCGCTAAAACTTGTTTCTTTTCGGCGTTTGCTAGGATACACGGTTAAAGTTATGAATAACACTTATTGAATCAATAAATAAAAGAAAGAAAATTTATTCATAGCTATAATATTCACTTACTTTTCGGTGCTGGCTTCGCCAGGAAATTTGCAGAATCGTCGATTATGTCTGTGCGTAAGAAAATAAATGTTTATGATAATAAATTAGAATATTAAGTAACAAATCATCCATCGTATCAAATAGCGTTTTAAAAATCACTTTTCATGATTTTGACAAGTTTGCTGGGAGAAAACTGAACGTTGTGTTAAGCTCGCCTTTGTACATCAATTGTGTAACCTCAGCATCATTCTCCTGCCCTTATCCCAATTTATTTGGGGTCGACCTTCGATCAATAATAATTATTGATCGAAGAGGTCGGCGCAACATGTCTTTTTCTTACAGACTTCGCTATTAGTCGTCATCTCTGTAGCCAGAGCCACAGAAACGTAATGTGTAATCACTGTGAACTATTTATAGTTTTGGTGTACATTATAGAATTAAAGATTTTACTAACGAGCTATTTTGAAGGGTCAGCTTTAAGTAGAGTAATTAGCAAAGAATCATGGCAGGATTTGTACAAAAAAATAAAGATGTTTAGAGAAGTTGGAATTCTAACGCTTATACTCAGGCACCCAAATGCCTGAAGAGTATCTTCAGGCAAATGCCTGAAGAGTATCTTCAGGCATTTACAATATTTTTAAAACCCCGTAATAAAAAGATAATGTTAAAAGTAAATAGTTTAACTAGGAGCTCATTATTTCAGAACGAAACCACCGCTGTCAGTGTAAGACCCGCCGGACCTCCCATACTTTTTGCGCCCAATTCTCTTCCTTGAGTACCTATATTTAATCTGTGGCCAGACCAGCCCAGACATAATACTATACTCTGTGGCCCAGACTGGCCCGGACTGTCTTTGATCGTCGACTGTGTTGCGTGTATTCTTGCTTCGTTGTTATTTTCGCTTTCTATAGCGGTTTTTTGCTAGTCTCTTGGACACTTGATTTCTGCTTAACCCTGAAAACTCGGCTCTTGAATTTCATGCTTATCTTTGACTTTGTGCTTATATTCTCCATACTGCATTTTGATTTACAAATTGGACAATGAGGTGTATCAACTGTGACCTCGATCTTCACCATTCCTGGCGTATACTTGTTTTAGAAGAATTAGACATAAGAACAATCTCAATTATAGCAGAATGGATTGCTCCGGTCATAGTAAGTACCTATTTCCATTTATTCACATAGTCCCAGACCTCTGCCTTTCGGGGAAACAAGGCGTGTTATGTTATGTATGTTGTTTTAGTTATGTTGTAATGTTGCAGGTAACTGAAACTGACTGCTGTGTATTCAGTGCTGGGAAGCAGCTATGAGGGCTATCAATGAAACATTGAATACTATGGAACTGCTAGTGACAGTCATCCATCTGAAGCTAACTCTAGCAATGTAATGGATTTCTGCCAATGTACCAAATGTACCTCAAGAAAATACGCCTACCATTCTATTACCTAATTACCGAAGGGCAACCGGAAGCCCAGATAACTGTGCACTACCACAATGCATCAACTTAGATACTCACACTATATCGGAATCGTTGAGAATTAGGATGCTACAAGATTATAAATTATATCTTCCAACCCATATTAGTATTTGTAGTATTCACCTTATAATCAATGAGTGGGGATGCACTGTACAATTCATATTTTAACTCGCAGCAAATTGAGCACATATTTTCTTATATAAATCACAATCAGACTTACAACTTTAAAGAAATTCTTAACATACTTAGATGAAAATTTGTTGCAATACTGGGTCGCGTTGACAAGTTAATACTTTTTAAGTTTATTGGACCTGGTTCCAAGACTTTCTGAAGAAAATATGAAGATTGGTTTATCGACCCTTTTAATTAAATATAGAAGTGGTGATTCTGATGAAAGAATAGCAAGCCTCATGAATGTTCCGCGGCGTACACTTGAAGGCTACATGAATAAGGTCAGGAAAATCATGACAGAGGAGTTTGTTCCTAGACATTTAGGTCTATCCCATATTACCAGACAACAGATGCTGTCACACAATTTATTAATTCCTAGTGGCCTTTATGGCCATTAGGAATCGTCAAAAATCCAAATCCATCGTCAAAAGTCTGCACTTGGAGTCTGCCAACGCGCTATGGAACGAAGTACTGGGTGTCAAACTCACAGACCGAATTAGAAACTCTATACTTCGTTCTAAAACACAAATAGCAGACGTTAGCCACACATCTGCGATATTAAAGTGGAACTGGGCTGGTCACAACTGACGCGTGTCGGAGGAGCAGTGGGCAAAGATTACCACACAGTGGAACCCGAACGCAAAGAAACGACAACGCGGCAGGCCCAGAAAGAGATGGCGGGATGATTTTGATTCCTTCTCAAAGGACTGGCCTAAAATTGCAAAAGACCGGAAAAAGTGGAAGGAGGATATGGAGGCCTTTGCCCTGCAGTGGGACAGCACAGGCTCATAATAATAATAATAATAACAGTAATTCAATTATGTCTGCCTCTCAGAATGGATGTAGGAACGGGTCCCGCGGTACTAAGGAGCTACTCCTCATAGACATGGCCATAAACCAGCAGGTTCGTCGATCCCACAAGGATTTGTTGAGATGCTGGATAGATTATAAGAAGGCCTACGACTCTGTTCCACATACATGGCTCATGATGGAGTTGTACAAAATAGATGCAACTCTGCGCACCTTCCTTGGGTCATGTATGAGGCAATGGAAGACAGTCCTTCGCTATCCAGGATGTCGACCAATCCAGGGGAGTGATGAACCTATATGGATTAAACGGGGAATATTTCAGGGCGACAGTTTGAGTCCTCTTTGGTTCTGCTTGGCCCTGAATCCTCTAAGCACATTGCTGGAGGACTCGGGGCTGGGCTATCGGTTGAGAAGAGGTGGTCAAGCCATATCTCACCTTCTTTACATGGATGACCTGAAACTCTTTGCCCCCAACAATTTGCGACTGATGGAGTTACTGAAGGCAACTGAAACTTTCAGTAGCGCGATCAGGATGGAATTTGGTGTGGACAAATGTGCAGAGTCATGCATGTAAAGCGAGGGGAGATTATGGAATCCGAAGGGATTCAACTCTCGGATTTCATACACCTTAGATCCCTCTCCTCGACCGAAACATACAAATATTTGGGTATGTCGGAAGCGTTAGGCATTAATGTTACTGACATGAAACAATCGCTGAAGGAGCGCTTCTTTGGCCGCCTGAAAAAGGTATTGAACAGCCTTTTGTCGGGCGGGAATAAGGTGCGCGCCTTCAACGGTTGGGTCATGCCGGTTTTGATGTACTCTTTCGGCATACTCAAATGGACTCAGACCGAACTCGACGCCCTGGATAGGAGGGTCCGTACGCTGCTGACCGCAAACCGGATGCATCACCCACGTTCATCGGTGATGAGACTGTACATCCCGCGGAAGTGTGGAGGTCGAGGCTTTTTAAACGCTAAGACTCTCCACAACCGCGAGGTGTGCAGTCTAAGAGAATATTTTCTAGAAACCGACGTGGGTATGCACCGAGATGTGGTCTCATTGGACAAGGGACTCACCCCGTTGTACATGGCAAAAGAGAACTGGCGCAAACCTGTAGTACTCACTACTGATGACCGCAAGGAGATATGGAAAGGCAAGGAGCTTCACGCTTTTATCGGGCCCTTCATGGGCCTGATGTAGATTTCTTGGCGTCCGTGGCCTGGCTACGTTTCAGCGACCTCTTCGGGGAAACTAAAGGTTTTGTCTGTGCGATTATGGACGAAGTTATCTTGACGAATAACTACCGGAGACATATTATGAAGGATGGGACGGTTGACCTGTGTCGGGCATGCCATCGTCCGGGTGAGTCCATCAGACATATTATCTCTGGTTGTTCTCGTCTTGCTAACAGCGAGTATTTGCACAGGCATAACCAAGTGGCCAGGATTATTCACCAGCAACTTGCTTTGAAATACAAACTTGTGGATTCTGAGGTGCCGTATTACAAATATGTGCCCGACCCAGTTCTCGAAAATGACCATGTCACGTTGTACTAGGATCGGTCTATCATCACTGACAGGACTATTGTTGCAAATAAGCCTGATATAGTGGTGATAGACCGATTAGCGCGCCGCACAATGATAATCGATGTCACCATCCCACATGACGAGAACCTCGTGAAAGCTGAGAAAGAGAAACAAATGAAATATCTTGATTTAGCACACGAGGTTGTCGATATGTGGAATGTGGACTCGGCTGTCATTGTGCCGATAGTCGTTACCGCCAACGGCCTGATAGCCAAAAGCCTCGACGACCACCTGTCGAAGCTGTCGTTGCACGGTTGGATCAAGGGCCTGATACAGAAGGCAGTACTCCTCGATACGGCTCGCATTGTGAGGAGGTTCCTGTCTCTGGAGCCCTAACCACCGGTAGCTTGGACCCTGCTCCCGACACCGGCGGACTACTATTTTTTATAATTTTAAATGTTTTTTTTTTTCTTTTTTATATGATTTGTAAGAAATATTTAAAATTATAATTTATATATGTATAGAAAATTAATAAACGACATAATAATAATAAACAACTGGCAACCCACTGGCAACACAAGTCATATTTTTTCAATTCCATAAAAAATCGGTAAAACCCATTTTTTTACCCAAAATCGGAGTTAATATTACCGTACAGGAAGCCTGAACTAAAAATATATCAACAACACCATTGATTATCCAGCCAAACAAATAAAACAAACAAAAAAGAAGAAAATTAAAGAAATCACAGAATGACGTCTGTCAACGACGACATACACAATGTTTACAAGAAAAAGATGAAACTGGAATAATAAAAATTAAATGTGGACCAGAGCAGCTACCCGTCGCGCACGCCTTTCACCCCTGGACTCGCCGCTCAGCTCCGCCTTGCCGCCGCCGGTCCTCGGATCACCAGTGCCGCCGGTCCTCGGATCACCAGTGTCACCGGCGGCTGCAGCCGCGTCGAGCTCGAGCGACGAGTATTGCCAACACCTGTACGTCGGCAGGGGAGAGGCCGGCCACCGAACAGCCTGGGACTTAGGGGCCAACCGGCCCCGAGCCGGGTCCCCGCTGCCGGTGGTTGTGTGCAGCGCATGAGATGGACTCAGTCCATGAATGAAAACGTCATGCGCGCATATTATGGGTCTACAGAGGGGGGAACTAACCTCACTGCGTACCGTGTTAGGATGCTGTCTCTGTTCCAGGACTTAGAACCAACCGTCGAATATAGGTCCACTCCGACCGAATTGAGACCTCGATTGCCACGGTTACCCATGCACAAAAAAAATAGGGCGTTGGTGTGTGCTTTGGACTCGCTGCTTCAGAACATATTTGAAGGCAGCGAGAACCTCGTTGATACGCAGTCAATTCTGTATTGCGGAGCTATTGCGGCATGTCGTTTAGCTAACGTAAAGTTTCTAAAGAATGACGGAGCTATTCGACCAAAGCCTGCTGTACCAGCCTGGCAATGCAGAATTGAGAGGCGTATCGATGGGGCCAGGGTACTCATCGGCAGACTAATCTGATTCAGGGAGGGCAATACACGACCACGTGTGATGCGCTTTGTGAGGCGGGCGTTCTCGGGGACTGAAATCAGCCCTCGAGAATACATGTCCCGTGTCACGGAGCGCATCGACTTCCTGAAGAAGAAAGTTTGTGCATAGGCAAACCGTATTCGGCGGTTTTATCGGCGGTTTTATCGGCGAGTTGACCGGTACTCGCAGAATCGCATGTGCCAGAGCGATGAGAGGTGTGTATATAGAGCTGGGGAGCGACCTGAACAAAATGTGACGGTCGGGTACCGCCTGGATGATGTTGCCACGAGTACATTCTGGCGCAGCATTTGGTCGGTGCCCGTGTGTCACACTGAGGGTGACTGGATGCGTGATGTCGAGCGCGTGTGCGAAGCTATACCAGAAATGGAGAAAATTAACATCAGCCCATTAGATATAGCCAGACCAGTCCGTCCGTTACCGAATTGGATTTTTTTTGGGACAAGCCCCCCACACTATTCCCAAACCACTGTAACTTCTGTAAGCCAGAATCAACAGTGGCGACCACCAGAAAAAACGCCAAGGCAATGAAGCTCGACGAGTCCCAGAGAAACGATTAAACTGTCTTGGGTCCCGCAACGAAATTAATCAGAAAAGACAGCGGAAGAGTAAGAAAAACATAATTTCCACTTCCCTCCTAATGAAGCGGGAGACAGAACAAAACTAGGCCATTAGGCACAAAGGGGGTTTTTACAACTGAGGTAAGCCCAGTTGCCAAGCACCACTGGTTAAAAACACTAATATTAATGGGTCCTAAAATTGTGAGCTGTTACACTTGATTCCAATAATAGGTATGGCAAAAACGCTTGAACGCACGGAAATTCGTTCTAGTTTCCACAAGGTCCGTGTAATAGACAACTCCAGACGTAGGCTGAATACTATCCAACATAATATTGCGCTCAGTTTGCCAAAGAGTACACTCCCACAGGATATGATGTGCGGATTGTTCGTATTCGCAATCAGGAGTAGAACATTGACATAAAGGTGAGGCAACAAGCTTGAAGGAAAATAATTTACGCTTAAAGTTGCCATGACCTGTGAGAAATTGGGTAACACAGTGATCCAGCCATGTCCTATCCAGCCGTTCGCGAACCGATGGGAAGAACTGGTGGAGGTATCTGCCTTTGATGGAACTTTCCCACCTACATTGCCATTCGGATAAAAGGTCCTCCCAAACTTCAGTTTGAGGTTTAAGTTATCTAGAAATCTTGGCACGATCACGTTGAGGTATAAAGTATGGGTCCGTAGTCTTTCTTGCAGAATAGTATATTGCAGCACGTCGCTGCACCTCAAGATCGACTGGAAGTACACCTGCAAGTACCGGTAAGGCTTCAGTGCTAACCGTCCTATACGCTTTACATAGGAAAATCAAAGCTAAATGTTGACTTTGTAGCAATTTACGTCGTACCGCCCCAATGGTGGCCCTATCAGCCCAAACAGGTGCCCCGTAGCACATACAACCCAGGTAAGTAGCCCCATAGATTGTTTTTAACGTTAGGAATGATAGGCCCCAAGAAGCCTTGGAAATCCTCGTCAACGCATAGAAGTTCTTTTTAGCTTTTTCACCTACTGTTTTTAAATGCTCAATAAATGGAAAGTTATTTTCTAATACCTTACTGAGGTAGCATACAGACTGTTTTTTTTTTAATGGGAACGTTATTAAACCTTATACTAGGCCAAGACTAAATGTTACATGATAGGTTTTATGCGGTGCGAAGGTAAGACGGTTCCGATCACCCCACTGAGATATTAAACGAAGGGAAGTCTCAGCCAAACTCTCAAGGCCAGCCCGAGTACTTGATTGAATGATCAGCAGCCCATCGTCCGCATACCCGGTTAATGAGTAATCGCAAGGAAGCGGAATCACGAGAAAATCATCGTACCCCAAATTCCATACGTACGGGCCTATCGCTGAGCCCTGAGGACATCCCATGGTTAGAGATTTAGTCACCGAATGATGTCAAAGTTTGAGTTTCGCGGAACCATTAAAAAAGTACGAGTGAACTTTAGATATAGCCAGAGCAGTCCGTCCGTTACTGAATTGGAAATCTCCAGGACCGGACGGACTGCATAATTTCTGGCAAAAATGGTATAGCAGCTCACACGCGCTTCTTGCATCTCAATTTCAGTCATCCTTAGAATCTGGGTCGCTGCCTGAGTTCCTAACAACTGGTGTTACCCACCTGCCCCATAAGACAGGTAGTCCCGCGGAACCCAATAATTATAGACCGATAACATGTTTGTCGACGGTCTATAAACTTCTTACATCCATTTTGAGAGCAAAAATGAATCTGCACATTGAGAGTAATTGAATTATGTCTGCCTCTCAGAATGGATGTAGGAACGGGTCCCGCGGTACTAAGGAGCTACTCCTCATAGACATGGCCATAAACCAGCAGGTTCGTCGATCCCACAAGGATTTGTTGAGATGCTGGATAGATTATAAGAAGGCCTACGACTCTGTTCCACATACATGGCTCATGAGAGTGTTGGAGTTGTACAAAATAGATGCAACTCTCCGCACCTTCCTTGGGTCATGTATGGGGCAATAGAAGACAGCCCTTCGCTATTCAGGATGTCGACCAATCCAGGGGAGTGATGAACCTGCGAGAAACCCGTGACTTCACTAACATGGCAGCAGTGAAATCACTTTTTAACGCGTTGGCCCGAAGCAACTTGGAAACTAGTGCTATCATCTGGAATCCTTATGTAACTAAATATTCTCAGATGGTGGAGAAGATGCAGAACAAGTTTACACGGTACCTATACATGAGGCAATTTGGCGTCTACCCATTTTACCCACTTATGTACCCAACTCTCTTTGTAATAGAGATGGTTGGGTACTATAAGTTGGAAGTAAGGCGTAATCTTGTTCTGGCGAAATATGTTTTTATGGTTTTTCGTGGGATGCTTAACAATCCGCAAATTTTGGAATCGTTGGGATTGCTCGTTCCAAACAGTAAGCTACGGTTGGGACCGAGGGATAGTCTGTTTAAAACTCCGGTAGCCCGTACAAACGTATTAAAGTTTGCACCTGTGTGTCGGGCGGTTACTATTATAAATAGTATCTCTCAGCGTTTGGATATTTTTTCCTGCTCTTTGTCGGAATTCCAGAAGGTGACAATTAGTGTATTGTCTTCTAAGTAACTTGTGCCGGTACCCTGAGCCACTGCTTGGGACTGGTCAATTATCATTATAGGACTACTTTTATTATATTGGGTTTACCTGTAAAAATAATTGTATGTGTACTAAATAAATAAATAAAAAATAAAAAAATAAATAAATAAATAAACCTATATGGATTAAACGGGGAATATTTCAGGGCGACAGTTTGAGTCCACTTTGGTTCTGCTTAGCCCTGAATCCTCTAAACACATTGCTGGAGGATTCAGGCCTGGGCTATCGGTTGAGCAGAGGTGGTCAGGCCATATCTCACCTTCTTTACATGAATGATCTGAAACTCTTTGCCCCCAACATCTTGCGACTGATGGAGTTACTGAAGGTAACTGAAACTTTCAGTAGCGCCATCAGGATGGAATTTAGTGTGGACAAATGTGCAATCATGCATGTAAAGCGAGGAAGGATTATGCAATCCGAAGGGATTCGACTCTCGGATTCCATACACCTTAGATCCCTCTCCTCGACCGACACATACAAATATTTGGGTATGTCGGAAACGTTACTGACATGAAGCAATCGCTGAAGGAGCGCTTCTTTGGCCGCCTGAAAAAGGTATTGAATAGCCTTTTGTCAGGTGGAAATAAGGTGCGTGCCTTCAACGGTTGGGTCATGTCGGTTTTAATGTATTCTTTCGGCATACTCAAACGGACTCAGACCGAACTCGACGCAATGGATAGGAGGGTCCATACGCTGCTGAACGCAAACCGGATGCATCACCCACGATCATCGGTGATGAGAGTGTACATCCCGTGGAAGTGTGGATTCGAGGCTTTTTAAACGCTAAGACTCTCCACAACCGCGAGGTGTGCAGCCTCAGAGAATATTTTCTTTAAACCGACGTGGGTATGCACCGAGATGTGGTCGCAGTGGACAAGGGACTCACCCCATTGTCCATGGCTAAAGAGAACTGGCGCAAACCTGTAGTACTCAATACTGATGACCGCAAGGAGGTATGGAAAGGCAAGGAGCTTCACGGGCGCTTTTATCGGGCTCTTCATGGGCCTGATGTAGATTTCTTGGCGTCCATGGCCTGGCTACGTTTCAGCGACCTCTTCGGGGAAACTGAAGGTTCTGTCTGTGCGATTATGGGCGAAGTTATCTTGACGAATAACTACCGGAGGCATATCATGAAGGACGAGACGGTTGACGTGTGTCGGGCATGCCACCGTCCGGGTGAGTCCATCACACATATTATCTCTGGTTGTTTTCGTCTTGCTAACAGCGAGTATTTGCACAGGCATAACCAAGTGGCCAGGATTATTCATCAGCAACTTGCTTTAAAATACAAACTTGTGGATTCTGAGGTACCGTAATACAAGTATGTGCCCGACCCAGTTCTCGAAAATGACAATGTCACGTTGTACTAGGATCGGTCTGTCATCAGGACTATTGTTGCCAATAAGCCGGATATAGTGGTGATAGACCGATTAGCGCGCCACACAATGATTATCTATGTCACCATTCCGCGTGACGAGAACCTCGTGAAAGCTGAGAAAGACAAACAAATGAAATATCTTGACTTAGCACACGACACTTACAACCTCGTGTGCTAAACACGAGGTTGTAGACATGTGGAATGTGGACTCGGCTATCATTGGGCTGATAGTCGTTACCGCCAACAGCCTGATAGCCAAAAGCCTCGACGACCACCTGTCGAAGCTGTCGTTGCGCGGTTGGATCAAGGGCCTGATACAGAAGGCAGTACTCCTCGATACAGCTCGCATTGTGAGGAGGTTCCTGTCTCTGGAGCCCTAACCACCGATAGCTTGGACCCTGCTCCCAATACCGGCGGACTACTATTTTTTATATTTTTAAATGTTTTTTTTTAATTTTTTTAAATGTGGTTGTTAAAAATATTTAAAAATATAATTTATTTATTTATTTATTTATTTACACTTCATGCAACTAAAGTACAAAGGCGGACTTAATGCCTTAGGCATTCTCTACCAGTCAACCAAGGGCGGTGGAGAGATAATATGGCAGGTGCATAAAAAAAAAAAAAACAAAGCAACACCAAGTAGAAATATTAAAAAAAAACGTGAACGAAAACGTGAACGTGACGTGAATTTATGTGTATAGTAAAGTTAATAAACGAATAATAATAATGGCCTTTATGGCCATAACGTTAAAACCATTTTTATTTGGGGTGGCACCTACAATTTTACTTACAAAAGTAGCAATTACAGATTTCAAAAAGACTATTCTTTCCATAAGTACAGGAACCTACTTAAGTCTATGATGGTAGTTTTATGTGATGGATATATTTTGGATTGCCTGGGTCCATACAAAGCTACAAGTTCGGATGCCGAGATTATGTTGACCCTTTTTAATGATGAAAATGCTGCATTAAGATCCTCTTTCAGAGAAAATGACGTTTTCATTTTGGATAGAGGTTTTAGGGATTCGATAACGTTATTAGAACAGCGTGGCTATCAGCCTCAAATGCCACACTCCTTAATGCAAGGAAACAATCAATTGACCACACAACAAGCGAATCAAAACCGTTGCAACACTCTTTGTCGCTGGGTGGTAGAGGTGGTGAATGGTCACATGAAAAGAGACGATAAATTATTTAGCATGAATTTAATAATAAAGCTCTGCCAAATCTCATGGAGGATTTCAAGATAGCAGCGGCTTTGTACAATAAGTTTGCTGTGCGGTTGAAAGATTGTAGTGATGCTCAAAACATTTTAAATGTTATAGATGAACGATTTCAATTGCATAATAAATTCTCAGATGTGGTGGTCTCATTAAACCTTTGGCAGGCGCTCATCTGACTTTATAAGTGTCACAGCTGATCGGGATAATGTATTATTCTTTCCTCAATTGGGAATACGGTAGGCTAATTCTTACTATAGTGAACATGTTAAAATTAACGGCACCTATATAATTGAAGTATGCCCTGAACTGCCAAGTTATATCAATCTGTCTCAAATGAATGTCAGTGAAACTAAGGGTGTTACATTATAAGGGGCAAAATACGTTCACGGCATGTGGGCAGAAAAACGTATTATGTTTATATTTTGACCAAAACTAATTTATCTGGGCGAAGTGGCATCCTAGAGTATTGCTGCAATTGCATAGTTGGTCGCCGAACGCTCGATTGTTGTGCCCATGTAATGATAGTTGTTTGGTATTTGGGATGGGCAAGGTATCAGGATAACATTTTACTACCAGGTCAGCATGTAAATAATGTTTTTGTAGAAGAGGAATAAAGACATTAATCAAGATGTTGTTTTTTTTATTAGATATAACCTGATATTATTTACATAGATCATTTCATGAACTTATTACACTTTCAACAGATTAATGTTCACCCATCAATATTTACACAAGCTTGATATTAATTTGACGTCTTCTACCGGTAGACATAATCTATACAATATCAATAAATGCGCCCTCAATAGACGGTTTGTATCGTACTGCTGCAACGGCTGGCTACTCACGCCCTTATCGCAGTTTATAAGTAGTCTGCCTAATTTGTCTCTTGACTCTTGGATGCCCCGTAGCCTTCACCGCAGTAGTCACACCCTTTCTACCAATATCGTCTTTCAAGCAATCCATCCATCGTTTTATGGAAAACGTGACAAATAATCACTACATAATAGAAAATGAAATCCCCCGCCGCGTCTGTCTGTTCGCGATAAACTCAAAACCTACTGAACGGATTTTCATGCGGTTCTCACCAACAGACAGAGCAATTCTTTAAGGTTTTTGTGTATAATTTGTATCCGAGCGAAGCTGGGACCGGTCGCTAGTGATTAATAAATGTTCTTTTTCAACTCATAACGCCATTGTAAACAACCATTCACATCACTTATCTGAAGTAAGGGCGTGACTAACATATTAGTATTAGTTAAGAGATTAAAATTATTGTATCGGTAATATCCATCTCAATCATATGTTTTTTTTTATACCGACCGACGTACTCGGCGGCTATCATCTGACAAAGTAAAAAAATTGATGTCTTTAAACGTAACTAAAAAGATTTTTTTTTTTGGCATATTTTTAATTTATTCCGATCCCTCCTCGACACGATGTGTTAAATAATTAATTTGATTCATTAGTAACAGTATAAACCATTTAACATTCGTAATCCACCCCAGCAATAATAAATACCGAGATGATACAGTCTATTGAACACTAACATAATACGGCATTTTAATTAGTTAAATATCACTGAAATCAAATATTAGTTAAGGTATTATAATATTACAAGACTAATATATTCTTATTAACTATCTGTATCAACCCATCTCTCTGAAGATGTCTGTCTGTCAGTTTGACAGATCCGTCGTTGTCACGTTTTTTTTTTATAAATAAAATGGGCAAATAAAAACTGATGTTTTCATTTCGAAATATTTTAATTATGCGGGGTTTTAAAAATATGATAAGTATATCATTCTACTCCTGGTAATGTATTCTCAAAATTGGAAAATATATTGAACCCCTGAACTTTTTTTTGTACAAATGAATGTATGATGATTGTCATGATTCTTTGTGCAATTATGCAAAAACAGTCGAAGCCATGTCATATTAATATTTAGATATATGCTTTAAAATGCAACGCTATCTTCAAAAAATCAGTCAGGGAAATGAATTTTATTGTTTGTCAACTTAAGGTTGAATAAATGTCACTTGCATGTCGTTAAACGACAAACAGCCTTATTTATAAGTTAATAAATAAAAAATAATAAACGGGCTTTTAAATTCATACACGAAATCTCGTGTCTGTGCTGTTGACCCTGGAAGAGTTCCTCTATCTGGAGCTAATCCTGAATGCCTGATTCAGGTCATACTTACCATAAAAATACATTGTCATAGGAGCTGAACCAACATGTAAAAAATCAACTGCGTAGGATAAGAGCAAGTGATTCAGCTTGCATGATTTTGCCCGAAAAACAAACATTTGCAAGTTAAAGGCTTAACACTTGTTCAGACTTCGTCGTTAAGGACGTGTGCTGTCAATTTGAACCTACGCGATTGGTCGATCGCGAAGGTCGACCAACCATCAACGTGCTACGCATATACGTTAAATTTCTTTTTGAATATTTTTCTTTCCGCTACCGCGTACAAAGCAGTGGTAGCTTTGTACGCGCACTTAATTCCAACAAAAACTTGTAATATCTTTCTGCGATAAACCTGAATCATCATTATCATTCTCCTGCCCCTAACCCAATTTATTTGGGGTTGGCGTAAAATGTCTTTTTCTTCCATACTCCTCTAATACTTGAAATGACGTAGTCCAGACTATTTACGTTGATATTCAGGTTTATTGCAGTGACTATTAGGTCGTTATCTCTGTAGTCACCCCCTTTTTACCCATATTCTCTTTCACACAGTCCATACATCGTTTCTTTGGCCTTCCCCTACTCTTATAGCCATCCACATCCATACACAAGACTTTCCTCACGACATTTTCTTCATTTCTCCGCATCACATGCCCATACCACTGCAATAAACCTGAATATCAACGTAAATAGTCTGGACTACGTTATTTCAAGTATCACCAACCTCTACACGCACATCAAAAGCTGACATCCCAACAATATTGAATAGCGGATTCTAGACTAGTTGTTTTAGTGACAGTTGGATAGTATCAACCTTAAGCAAACATAGGTGAACAATTCATTTGCCTGAGTTTATTAAATAATAATTAATTACCCGGTAGAACTTCTGCATACGTCTCATCTGGTTTCTCTGCGGTCATGTCAGTGAGTTTACCTCTCACATCCGAGTAAGCAGTCATATCAACAGTCGAAGATAATAGAGTTGAGGTGTTCTCAAGTCTACAAGTAAGAGTTAATGTTTCATTTAAAAAGTACTTAGGTACTCGAAATTCGCGTAGTGCGAGGTCCAAGAACAAATTAGTTTTACCAACCAACCTACTGTATATATAACAAAAAATGCCCCGCTACTGCAGCGCTTCAGGGATGTTCGCGGGTGTGGATTGTTTCTTTGCCACAATGCGTAAACGCTGTGCGTCCCTGGTGCGTGGGGTGTGGAGCGGCAACAAAAGTATCCTGTCTATTTTAATTTCAAACAGGCAGGTCCGTACGTGAATCGCTGTTATGCCATTTCCCATGGAGTGGTGCAGCCGCGGTGAAGCGACGGACTCTACTAGGAATTTGTTTTTTTTAGGATGTAGATATGCTAACATAGGATAAGTTCTTTAATAACAAATGAGTCATGGTTACTTGAAATACAAAAAATATTATTATTCCATTTATTTTATAGTTTAAACATACAATTTACATTTTTAAATATTAAAATATCAAAATATAAAAACATTTAAAAATATAAAAAATAGTATCCCACCGGTATCGGGATAGGGTCCAAGCTACCGGTGGTCAGGGCTCCTGGGAGAGGAACCTCCTAACTATGCGCGCCGTGTCCAGGAGTACTGCCTTCTGGATCAAGCCCTTGATCCAGCTGCCCAACGAGAGCCTCCTTAGGTGTTCATCGAGGCTCTTGGCTATTAAGCCATTGGCCGTCACGACTATCGGCACAATGACTGCTGTATCCACCTCCCACATGTCAACAACCTCGCGAGCCAGATCAAGATACTTTGTTTTTTTATCTTTCTCAGCCTTCACGAGGTTCTCGTCATGAGGGACAGCTATATCAACAATCATTGTGCGACGCTCTTGTCGATCTATCACCACTATGTCAGGCTTATTGGCAACAATAGTCCTATCAGTGATGATAGATCGATCCCAATACAACGTGATATTGCCATTTTCGAGAACTGGGTCGGGCTCATACCTATAGTACGGTACTTCAGATTCCACAAGATTGTATTTAAGAGCAAGTTGCTGATGGATAATCCTGGCTACAAGGTTGTGTCTATGCAAATAGTCTCCGTTAGCTAGACGAGAACAACCAGAAATAATGTGTCGGATTGATTCCCCGGGTCGGTGGCATGCCCGACAGATGTCAACCGTACCGTCCTTCACAATATATTTCCGGTAGTTATTCGTCATCATAACTTCGTCCATAATCGCACAGACAAAACCTTCGGTTTCCCCGAATAGGTCACCAAAGCGCAGCCAGGATACGGACGCTAAGAGGTCTACATCAGGTCCATGTAGGACCCGGTAAAAGCGTCCGTGAAGCTCCTTGCTCTGCCATACTTCCCTGCGGTCATTAGTATCCAGTACTTTAAGTTTGCGCCAGTTCTCGTTTGCCAAGGAGAGCGGGGTGAGGCCCTTGTCCACAGCGACCACATCTCGATGCATACCCACGTCGGTTTCTAGGAAATATTCCCTAAGGCTGCATACCTCGCGGTTGTGTAGGGTCTTAGCATTTAAGAAGCCACGACCCCCACATTTCCGCGGGATATACAGCCTCATCACCGATGATCGTGGGTGATGCATCCGATTTGCGGTCAGCAGTGTGCGGACCCTCCTATCCAGGGCGTCAAGTTCCGTCTGAGTCCATTTGAGTATGCCGAAAGAGTACATCAACACCGGCATGACCCAACCGTTGAAGGCGCGCACCTTGTTCCCGCCTGATAAAAGACTATTTAGTACTTTATTCAGGCGGCCAAAGAAGCGCTCCTTCAGCGACTGTTTCACGTCAGTAGTATTGATGCCTAATGCTTCCGACATACCCAAATACTTGTAGGTTTCGGTTGAGCAGAGGGATCTAAGGTGTATGGAATCCGAGAGTTGAGTTCCCACGGATTCCATAATCTCCCCTCGCTTTACATGCATGACTGCACATTTGTCCACACCAAATTCCATCCTGATGGCGCTACTGAAGGTTTCTGTTACCTTCAGTAGCTTCATCAGTTGCAAGTTGTTGGGGGCAAAGAGTTTCAGATCATCCATGTAAAGGAGGTGTGATGTGACCTGACCACCTCTTCTCAACCGATAGCCTTGTCCCGAACCCTCCAGTAATGTACTGAGAGGGTTGAGGGCCAGACAAAACCACAGTGGACTCAGACTGTCGCCCTGGAATATGCCACGCTCGATCCTTATCGGTTCGCTGTTCTCCTGTATCTGCCGACATCCTGGATAGTGAAGGACTGTACTCCACTGCCCCATACACGACATCAGGAAGGTGCGCAGAGTTGCATCAACTTTGTACAACTCCAGCACCCTCATGAGCCATGTATGTGGCACCGAGTCATAGGCCTTCTTGTAATCTATCCAACATTTCGACAGATCTCTTCGAGAACGACGAACCTGTTGGCTAATAGCAATATCGATGAGGAGCAGCTCCTTAGTACCACGGGACCCATTCCTACATCCATTCTGGGAGGCTGATATGATACGATTTTTATCAATGTGGATGTTAATTTTAGCTCTCAGAATGGATGTAAGAACTTTATAGACCGTCGGTAAACACGTGATCGGTCTATAATTCTTAGGTTCCGCAGTACTACCTGATTTATGGAGCAGGTGGGTTATTCCTGTCGTAAGAAACTGGGGCAGCGACCCTGACTCTAAGGCAGACTGGAACTGAGCTGCCAAGCGAGCGTGCGACCTTTGGAACCATTTAATCCAGAAATTGTGCAGCCCGTCCGGCCCTGGAGATTTCCAGTTGTCCGTTGCCTGGACGGACTGCACGAGCTACATCTTGGGGGCTGATGGTAATTGCCCCCATTTCTGGTATAAGGTCGCACGCACGCTCGACCTCTCGAGTCCAATCACCCTCGGTGTGCCTGACAGGCACCGACCAAATGCTGCGCCAGAATGAACTCATAGCGTCATCATCCGGTAGATGCCTATCAGATACACCTTGGTCCGGTCGCTCCCAAGCCCTATAAACCCACCTTTCGTTGCTTTGGAAAGTGCGATTCTGAGTGTACCGCTCCACTCGCCGCTTGTACCGACGAATACGATTTGCCCATGCATAGACCTTCTGCTTCAGGAAGTCAATACGCTCTGTGACGCGGGTCAGATAATCTCGGGAACTAATATCAGTCCCCGAGAACGCCCGCCTCACGAAACGCATCACCCTAGGGCGAGTGTTGCCCTCCCTGAAGCAGATAAGCTTGCCGATGAGTGCTCTAGCCTCACCGATACGACGCTCAATTCTACACTGCCAAGCTGGTACAGCAGGTCGTGTAGCTCTGTCACAACTGGTGAACTTGACGTGAGCTACACGACATGCCGCTGCAGCTGCGCAGTATAAGATTGAGTGGGTATCGGCAAGGTCTTTGCTGTTATCAAAACAATTTGATAGCTGCGAATCTAGAGCACACACCAGCGCCTTATTTTTCTTATGCATGGGCAAACGAGGTAGACGAGGTCTAAGCCCAGGTGGTGTGGAGCGGTACTCCCGGAATGCATCCTCCAAAGCGCTCCTCAATCGTTCATTGCATTGAGTACTCACGGATATAGCCGCGTCATCATCATCTTCACCAACGTAGTCGGGTCGCGGTGAAGCATTGGGTTGCAGTTGCACCGCGGCCGGTGGCAAAACAGGTGAGACACGGCTACTCCGTGATTCGAGGCGTAGTCGATCAAGTACGGCGTCATCCAGCATACGGTTACGCTGGATGACCCGCACCTGATCCGACAGTCGTTGGGCCGAAACGTTGACAGCTGGCTCAAGCACCTGAAACAGAGAGAGCATCCGACCACGGTACGCAGTCAGGTTACTTCCCCCCTCTGTAGCCCCAAAGTATGAGCGCATGACGTTTTCGTTAATACTTTGCGTCCATCGCATGCGCTGCACACTTCCACCGGCAGCGGGAACCCTATCAGAGGCCGGCGGGCCTCGAGGTTCCAAGCTGGCTGGTGGTCGGCCTCTTCCCCGTCGACGCGCAGGTGGTGGTGTCGTCGGCGGAGTGGTGTATTCGTCGCTCGAGCTCGACGCAACTGCAGCGGCCGGAATCACTTGACTCACGGCTGGCGCAGGTCCCGGCGGCTGCAAGGCGGAGCTGAGCGACGAACCCGAAGATGTTGGTTGTGCATTTTGTAAACGTGCCCGGCTTCTTGTCTGCATTTTCGGTCCATTACATTTTTATTTCCATGTTATGTCAATTTTGTTTCCGTATTGTTGTGGTGATTTATTATGATTATTTTTTCCTGGTTTTTTTTTGTTGATTGGACATGTTTCTTGATTTAAATATAAGTAAATTAAATAAAAATATCAGTGAGACAATTTTCTTCGTCAGTCAAATTGACTGACGAAAAATTAAAATATTATTATTTCGTATATTTATTTTTACACATATTATTTACATTTTTAAATATTTTTAAAAGAAAACATATAAAAAAACATTTAAAAATATAAAAATAGTAGTCCACCGGTATCGGGAGCAGGGTCCAAGCTACCGGTGGTTAGGGCTCCAGAGACAGGAACCTCCTCACTATGCGAGCCGTATCAAGGAGTACTGCCTTCTGAATCAGGCCCTTGATCCAACCGCGCAACGACAGCTTCGACAGGTGGTCGTCGAAGCTTTTAGCCATCAGGCCATTGGCGGTAACGACTATCGGCACAATGACAGCCGAGTCCACATTCCACATATCGACAACCTCGTGTGCCAAGTCAAGATATTTAATTTGTTTCTCTTTCTCAGCTTTCACGAGGTTCTCGTCATGTGGGATGGTGACATCGATTATCATTGTGCGGCGCGCCAATCGGTCTATCACCACTATATCCGGCTTATTGGCAACAATAGTCCTGTCAGTGATGATAGACCGAGCCCAGTACAACGTGACATGGTCATTTTCGAGAACTGGGTCGGGCACATACTTGTAATACGGCACCTCAGAATCCACAAGTTTGTATTTTAAAGCAAGCTGCTGATGAATAATCCTGGCCACTTGGTTATGCCTGTGCAAATACTCGCTGTTAGCAAGACGAGAACAACCAGAGATAATATGTCTGATGGACTCACCCGGACGGTGGCATGCCCGACACACGTCAACCGTCCCGTCCTTCATGATATGCCTCCGGTAGTTATTCGTCAAGATAACTTCGTCCATAATCGCACAGACAAAGCCTTCAGTTTCCCCGAAGAGGTCACTGAAACGTAGCCAGGCCACGGACGCCAAGAAATCTACATCAGGCCCATGAAGGGCCCGATAAAAGCGCCCATGAAGCTCCTTGCTTTTCCATACCTCCTTGCGGTCATCAGTAGTGAGTATTACAGGTTTGCGCCAGTTCTCTTTAGCCATGGACAACGGGGTGAGTCCCTTGTCCACTGCGACCACATCGCGGTGCATACCCACGTCGGTTTCAAGAAAATATTCTCTGAGGCTGCACACCTCGCGGTTGTGGAGAGTTTTCGCATTTAAAAAACCTCGACCTCCACATTTCCGCGGGATGTACAGTCTCATCACCGATGATCGTGGGTGATGCATCCGGTTTGCGGTCATCAGCGTACGGACCCTCCTATCCAGGGCGTCTAGCTCAGTCTGAGTCCATTTGAGTATGCCGAAAGAGTACATCAAAACCGGCATGACCCAACCGTTGAAGGCGCGCACCTTATTTCCGCCTGACAAAAGGCTATTAAATAGCTTTTTCAGGCGGCCAAAGAAGCGCTCCTTCAGCGATTGCTTCATGTCAGTAACGTTAATGCCTAACGCTTCCGACATACCCAAATATTTGTACGTTTCGGTCGAGGAGAGGGATTTAAGGTTTATGGAATCCGAGAGTTGAATCCCTTCGGATTCCATAATCTCTCCTCGCTTTACATGCATGACTGCACATTTGTCCACACCAAATTCCATCCTGATGGCGCTACTGAAAGTTTCAGTTACCTTCAGTAACTCCATCAGTCGCAAATTGTTGGGGGCAAAGAGTTTCAGATCATCCATGTAAAGAAGGTGAGATATGGCCTGACCACCTCTTCTCAACCGATAGCCCAGGCCTGAATCCTCCAGCAATGTGCTTAGAGGATTCAGGGCCAAGCAGAACCAAAGTGGACTCAAACTGTCGCCCTGAAATATTCCCCGTTTTATCCATATAGGCTCATCGTTCCCCTGATTTGGTCGACATCCTGGATAGCGAAGGACTGTCTTCCATTGCCCCATACATGACCCAAGGAAGGTGCGGAGAGTTGCATCTATTTTGTACAACTCCAACACCCTCATGAGCCATGTATGTGGAACAGAGTCGTAGGCCTTCTTATAATCTATCCAGCATGTCGACAAATCCTTGTGGGATCGACGAACCTGCTGGCTTATGGCCATGTCTATGAGGAGTAGCTCCTTAGTACCGCGAGACCCGTTCCTACATCCATTCTGAGAGGCAGACATAATTGAATTACTGTTAATGTGCAGATTAATTTTCGCTCTCAGAATGGATGTAAGAAGTTTATAAACCGTTGACAAACATGTAATCGGTCTATAATTCTTGGGTTCCGCGGGACTACCTGTCTTATGGAGCAGGTGGGTGACACCGGTTGTTAGAAACTGAGGCAGCGACCCAGACTCTAAGGATGACTGGAATTGAGATGCCAGGAGCGCGTGTGAGCTGCTGTACCATTTCAGCCAAAAGTTGTGCAGTCCGTCCGGTCCCGGAGATTTCCAGTTCGGTAACGGACGAACTGCTTTGGCTACATCTGATGGATTTATGGTGAATTTATCCATTTCTGGTATAGCGTCACACGCGCGCTCGACATCACGCATCCAACCACCCTCAGTGTGACAGACGGGCACCGACCAAATGCTGCGCCAGAATGTACTCGTGGTAACATCATCCGGACGGCACCCGTCAGTCACATTTTGTTCAGGTCGCTCCCAAGCTCTATATACCCACCTCTCATCGCTCTGGAACATGCGATTCTGCGAGTACCGGTCAACTCGCCGCTTATACCGCCGAATACGGTTTGCCCATGCACAAACTTTCTGCTTCAGGAAGTCGATGCGCTCTGTGACACGGGACATGTATTCTCGAGGACTAATTTCAGTCCCCGAAAATGCCCGCCTCACAAAGCGCATCACACGTGGTCGTGTATTGCCCTCCTTGAAGCAGAGTCGTTTGCCGATGAGTACCCTGGCCCCATCGATACGCCTCTCAATCCTGCATTGCCAGGCTGGTGCAGCAGGCTTTGGCCGAATAGCTCCTTCACTATTCGGAAACTTCACGTTGGCCAAACGACATGCTGCAACAGCCCCGCAATACAAGATTGAGTGCGTATCAACGAGGTCCTCGCTGCTTTCAAAGATGTTTTTAAGTAGCGAGTCCAAAGCACACACCAACGTCCAAAGCACACACCAACGTCCAAAGCACACACCAACGTCCAAAGCACACACCAACGTCCAAAGCACACACCAACGTCCAAAGCACACACCAACGTCCAAAGCACACACCAACTTATTATAATCTTCTATATCTATCTATAGAAAACAAAGTAGAGTTAGTTACACCATTTATAACTCAAGAACGGCTGGATCAACTTTAGTATCTTTAATTTGTCGACTTATCTTTAACTAACACACCATCTTATGAACCTATGATTCACAATAAATTATTTGAATTTGATTTGTTGGATTCGTCTCCGCTCCGAATAGCAAAATACTCGTAACTGTTAAAACATCGGGAAAATTCACGAAATAAAAATGAAGAAACTCAATCATATAATTCGTATGGAATGGTTTTTTTGATGATATCTCGAGATAACTATCTCAACTCATTTATTGATTCTGAGGCGAGGCGGTACGAGGTCAGCTATTACAGTTACACCATTTAAAACTTAATAATGGCCGGACCGATATTTATGATCTCGGATTTGTTTATTGTCTCCGCCCCGAATAGCAGAGCATAAGTATTAAAATATCGGAAAAATTCACGATAAAGAAAAATCACAAAAAAATTCACACCATATTTTTTATGGAACAGCTTTTTTGATGATATCTCGAGATAAAACAACATTTATGATTCTGTGGCGGTAAGCTTTCAGCGTCAGCTCGTTTAACATAGGTACATACCTCCTTGCGCCGTCAGTGTAAGTTTGCTCATATCCTTGCAATTTAGCCAGCTGTTCATCTCCTCTATCTTTCATGAGATTTACCACATAATTCATGGCTTCTCCTGTTGAACACACGAATCATAAGTCGTATTATGTACATTGCTTCAAACACATAGTTATGGGTTTTAAGCAATATATATGCAGTAATACATATTTACCTTTTACAACTCCCATTTTCGCTAAATGCCTAGAGACTAGATCCATAGTAGCTAGAAAATTAAGTTAATGAGTTAGTAATACATAATGAGCACGTCCATGAATGGTGAAGTTTTGGAGAATTACGCAGTCAATATCTAACATTATATTCTAATTCATATCCTGGGAATCTGGAGGCAAAAGTCCTCGCGCATATTAATTTGGGAGTTACGTGTGGAGGTACAACGTGAAATCGCGGCACGGCGGACAGAGCTCCAGTGGAATCTCATGGTGACATGGAGAGAGTGACTGTCGCAACCAAGCGCTGGGTACGCCACAATTGCTGCGATAAGTCCCATCTTTCGAGGAGTGGTTAAAGAGGCGTCACGGCGTCCTCGCTCTAAGTTACCGAGCTCGCTTCGGTCGCTCTTGGACTAGAGCTTTCATTTAGATTCTCATCAGTTTATGTCATGAGGTTGTCTATCAGTAAAATAGTAGTATATAATTTATTTGAAAGTTATATAATTTATATGTTGGAATTATCTAACACATTATCTGATGAGTTGCGAATCTGGTTAGTTGCGAATTTGGTTCAATTAGAATCTGGCGAGTTGAGAATCTGGTGACTTGTTAATGACGGGAACAGAGAAACACAAAAGTTGAACAACGACTATATTTATAATATCGTTTAGGGGTCGTGGTCCAACTATAATTTCCAACCAGTTGGACTACAGGTCTTGGGTAGGGGCAGTTGTCCATCATTATTTTTAGTTGGACAATGGTGCCGATTCTCTAGTTCAATTACTAAACTAAAATTAGAGAATCGTTTTTTTTTTTTATGTTTGATAGGCTCGCGTTTGACCACTATCTCACCTGATGGTAAGCGATGATGTGGTCGAAGATGGAGCACGCTTGCCTAGAAGTAACCTATTCACTCTTGACTTAAAGACTCCCAGGTTGTATCTTACAGGAAACACAGACTCCGGTAGAGAATTCCACTCTCTAGCTGTACGTGCAATGAATGTTTTCTCAAAACGCTTTGTGCGTATGGATGGGATGTCCACCATGAACCGGTGGCACTTCGCCGTACGTCTTGTGGTCCTTAGATGAAACGGGCTTGGCGGAATCAAATCATGCAATTCCGTCGCACACTCCCCAAAATGTAATCGATAGAAAACCGACAGGCCAGTAACTCGGCGTCTATGTTCAAGACTTTGGAGTTTTGACTCAACGAGTCTATCATTGCCGATGATCCTCTTGGCTCGTTTCTCAATTGACTCAAGGGCATCAAGCTGGTATCTTGCAGATCCGTTCCAAAGATGAGAACAGTACTCCATACACGATCGGACTTGCGCTTGATATAGTTGGAGCAGCTGTTCCGGCGTGAAGTATCGTCTCACCTTTGCGAGGACCCCCAACTTTTTGGCAGCCACTTGAGCCTTAGCCTCTATGAAGGGACCAAAATTGAGGGTAGATGTTAAAGTAACACCAAGAAGATCAAGTCGGTCGGTTATCAGCACGGTTACACCTCGGAAAGATGGAGCCGGGTGAAATTGGCTCCTTTTAGCAGAAAAAAGACACGCCTGGGTCTTAGCAGCATTGAACTTAACCAGATTGGCATCGCCCCATTCTGAGACAGCCTGCAAGGACAATTCAAGCGCCCAACCATAGCCTCTCGGAGAGACCGGACCTGAGACCCACTAACTCGTGCGTCTGGCACGTATCTCTCGGCAACAGTGCTGTCGTCTGCATACCCAAAGGTACCGGGTTTTAGCAGATCATTAATATGCAGCAAAAACAATGTTGCCGAGAGCACCGACCCCTGAGGAACACCGGCATTAATAGCCAGCAGTCCGGACGAGCAGCCATCTATGACTACTCGGATAGACCGATCCCTCAGGAAATCTGCTATCCAATCACACAATCCAGCGGGCAGACCGAAGGAAGGAAGCTTGCCAATTAAGCTGTCGTGCCAGACCCGGTCGAAGGCCTTCGAGATATCAAGGGAGACCGCAAGGGCTTCCCCTTGTTTGTCGATGGCCTCACTCCAGATGTGAATGGCATACGCTAGAAGATCTCCTGTTGACCGATTTCGGCGGAAGCCGTATTGTCGGTCACTTAGGATATCGTTAGCTTCTAGGTATGCTAGGAGCTTACCATTCAGTATACGTTCCATACTCTTACAGAGAACGGAAGTTACCGAGATGGGCCTATAATTTTCTGGGTCAGCTCGACTACCCTTCTTGGGTACGGGTTGCACGTTAGCTTGCTTCCAAGCCATCGGCACTTTTCCAGTCTCAAACGAAAGGCGATATAGGCGTGTCAAGATCGGAGACAACTCAGGCGCACAAGTCCTCAGTACAATTGCCGGTATCCCGTCGGGACCACTAGCCTTGTTCACGTCCAGGTTACGCAGTACCCTCCGGACATCCTTCTGATGAATGCGAATGTCTGACATAATCGACTCACATCCACCAAGAGTACCAGGGGGCCTCACACCACCAGGATCTAGACGCGAAGATTCCGCAAACAGAGAGGCAAACAAGCTTGCTTTCTCCTCAGCGGAGTGGGCCAGCGACCCGTCAGGTTTCAGCAGTGGAGGTAGTGAGGGGCGGCAGAAGTTCGATTCAACCGACTTAGCCAGGGACCAAAACGCCTTACTACCAGCTGGGTAAGAAGCAAGTTTGTTCCCAATTCGGCTAATGTGGTCAAACCGAGCCTTCCGCAACACCTTCTTGCAGAACTTGGCAGCCCTGTTGAAGGCTCTCTTCTTCTGACTTACGTCACTCGCTTTACGCGTCCGAGCGTCGACCCATGCCAGGTAGGCCGCGTGTTTAAGCGCGTCAACGCGATTGCACTCGGCACCAAACCATGGTCGAGCCCCGCCAGACATTGTTACGTCAGAGAATGGAATGTAGTACTCCATTCCCCGCCGCAACACATCCGTCACGGCGTCCGCGCATGACGAAACATCAGTCGAAGAAAAGCAAGTGGGCCGCCAAGGATAACATGCGAAGAAAGATCGCATGCCATCCCAATCTGCTGACCTGTATCGCCAAACCCGCCTGGTGCCTCTAGGGCTAGGATCGGGCGGGGAGTCGATGGATACAGATTTCACCAGTTAGTGGTCGGAAGTACCTAATGGTGAAGAAATCGACACTGAGTAACGGTCTGGATCTGTTGTCAGCAGAAGGTCCAAGCAATTGGCTGTGTGCAAATCAACATCCGGCACCCTCGTTGCCCCCTGGACCAGCTGGGTAAGATTTAACGCCAGCGCTAGCTTATACGTCTCTTGTCCAGCATGGTCTGTGTACTGGTATGGGAAGAGCCACTCCTGATGGTGGGCGTTGAAGTCCCCCAGTAACACCAATTGGGCAGAAGGGTACCGTTGCTGAGCCACATCCGCCGCTTTACTCAGGTGTTGTGTGAGCCCAGTTGTCTCCAGATCACCGCTGTGCGAACGGTAGACACAGGCGTAGATAATTTTATCTAGGCCTGTGTCCACTAGGACCCAAAGAGTTGAGAACCTGGAGTCCTCAAGGTTACGGAGACGCCGATAGCAGATGTCGTCCCGGGCGTACATGCATATACCAGCGCGTGGCTTAAAATTGTGCTCCAGGGTAAACCCTGGGTAAGATAGGTACGCCACGTCAAACGGACATCCGATCTGCGTCTCCGAAAGGAATAAGAGAGCTGGTTTCTCAGTCTCTAGGTGGTGGTGGACTGCGGCGAGATTTGAGTGCAGACCTCGAATGTTAGATAGGTGCACTTTGTGTGAGAGGGAGTGCTGCCGCTGTACAGCTTTTTTCTTTTTATTTCCTTTGTTCATGATTGTGAAGAGTGAAGGAAGGAGAGGAGAAGGAAGTGAAATGAGGTTCCATGCTGGCTACCTTCAGGCACGCACTGACAGGACGGTATCATTGGCGGACTAGTCTGGAGACTGCGGGGACGCCCGAGCCCCCCCGGGAATGTCCATCGGGCCCTCTCGTCTGGTCGCCAACCAGCACAATGGTGCATTCCGGGATTTTTCGTCAGTTGGCGGGGCAGCCTTTCGTATGTGGCTAGTACACTACTTGGGCCCCCAACTAACTGCGGTCGGCCAGCGGCGCACCGTGCCTCGGATCCCGCTACCCTCCGCGACTAGTCTCCCGATACATTCATATCAGCGCGAGCCCGGTTGGTCTGCCTGCAATGGAACAACTATTTCGACCCAACTCCTCTGCATTGGCTACACTGAGCATCGTACCGGAACACGGCCAGGCCGCTTGGCGGTACGTTTTACTAAAAGGCAGTGCTAGAAAAGGACGGTTATAGCTATGAACTAAGTTAGAGATGTCAAACCAGTTTACGCCTTACGCTTCATCGTGTTTTTAATCGACATGTTTTACGTGTGTAACCTACCCTTAATTTATATTTAAATATTCGTTCAACTAAATTTGACAGCTCCAATTTACGTCCGTCTCTTTCTTGTTTTATTAGAGAGAAAAAGATAGGAATAACCTAATCTAGACTCGTGGTTTATTTTAATTATTGCAATTAAGCACTTGGCAAGATAACTATGGTGGAGGCCTTTGCCAAGCAGTGGGACATTAACAGCTACATAAAAAATAAACATAATATTATTAAATTATAATATAATTATTTCGTTAATTCATTTGTAAATACATATAAATTATATTTTTAAATATTTCAATGAAAAAATAAAAAAGACATTTAAAAATATAAAAAATAGTATCCCACCGGTATCGGGAACAGGGTCCAAGCTACCGGCGGTCAGGGCTCCAGAGAGAGGAACCGCCTGACAATGCGAGCCGTGTCCAGAAGTACTGCTTTCTGAATCAAGCTTTTGATCCAGCCGCCTAACGAGAGCCTCCTGAGGTGTTGGTCGAGGCTCGTGGCTATTAAGCCATTGGCTGACACGACTATCGGTACAATGATCGCTGAGTCCACATCCCACATGTCGACAACCTCGCGAGCCAAGTCAATATACTTGATTTGTTTATCTTTCTCGGCTTTCACGAGGTTCTCGTCATGTGGGACGGTAATGTCAACAATCATTGTACGCCTCTCGATTCGGTCCACCACCACTATATCAGGCTTATTGGAAAACTGGGTCGGGCGCATATCTGTAGTACGGCACTTCCGATTCCACAAGAGAGTATTTCAGAGCAAGTTGCTGATGAATAATCCTGGCTACAAGGTTGTGCCTATACAAGTACTCACCGTTAGCTAGACGAGAATAGCCAGAGATTATGTGGCGGATTGATTCTCCTGGACGATGACATGCCCGACATATGTCAACCGTGCCGTCCTTCACAATAAATCTCCGGCAATTTTTCGTCATGATAACTTCGTCGATAATTGCGCAGACAAAACCTTCGGTTTCCTCAAAGAGGTCATCGACACGCAGCCAGGCTACAGACGCTAGTTGGTCTATATCGGGCCCATCTAGGGCCCGGAAAAAGCGTCCGTGAAGTTCCTTACTCTGCCATACTTCTCTGCGATCGTTAGTGTTAAGCTCTAGAGGTTTGCGCCAGTTCTCGTTAGCCAAGGAGAGTGGAGTAAGGCCCTTGTCCACCGCCACTACATCTCGATGCATACCCACGTCAGCAGCTAGGAAATATTCCCTTAGACTGCATACCTCGCGGTTGTGGAGGGTCTTAGCATTTAAAAAGCCTCGGCCTCCACACTTCCTCGGGATATACAGTCGCATCACCGACGAACGACTTCTGTTTGAGTCCATTTGAGTACGCCGAAAGAGTACATCAATACCGTCATGACCCAACCGTTGAAGGCACGCACCTTGTTTCCGCCCGATAGAAGGCTATTAAATACCTTATTCAGGCGGCCAAAGAAGCGCTCCTTCAACGATTGCTTCATGTCAGTAACATTGATACCTAACGCTTCCGACATACCCAAATACTTATAGGTTTCGGTTGGAGAGAGGGATCTCAGGGTTATGGAATCGCTTTACATGCATGACCGCACATTTGTCCACACCAAACTTCATCCTGATGGCACTCCTGAAGGTTTCAGTTACCTTTAGTTGCAGATTGCTGGGGGCAAAAAGTTTCAAGTCATCCATGTAAAGGAGGTGAGATATAACCTGACCACCTCTCTTCAACCGATAGCCTAGCCCTGAATTCTCCAGCAGTGTGCTTAGAGGATTCAAAGCTAGGCAAAACCAAAGTGGACTCAAACTGTCACCCTGGAATATACCCCGCTCGATCGTTATCGGTTCGCCATTCCTCTGGATTTGTCGACATCCTAGATAGCGAAGGACCGTCCTCCATTGCCTCATACATGACATCAGGAAGGTGCGTAGCGTTGCATCAACTTTATACAATTCCAGCACCCTCATGAGCCATGTATGAGGAACTGAGTCATAGGCCTTCTTATAGTCTATCCAACATGTCGACAGATCCTTTCGGAAACGCCGAACCTGTTGGCTAATGGTCATATCTATGAGGAGAAGCTCCTTAGTACCGCGGGACCCATTCCTGCATCCATTTTGAGAGGCAGACATGATATAGTTACTATCTATATGTGTGTTAATCTTAGCTCTCAAAATGGATGTAAGAACCTTATAGACCGTCGGTAAGCACGTGATCGGTCTATAATTTTTAGGTTCCGCAGTACTACCTGATTTATGGAGCAGGTGGGTTATTCCTGTAGTTAGAAATTGGGGCAGCGACCCTGACTATAAGGCAGACTGGATCTGAGATGCCAAGCGGGCATGCGACCTTGTAAACCATTTTATCCAGAAGTTGTGCAGCCCGTCCGGCCCTGGAGATTTCCAGTTAGCTAAGGGACGGATTGCACGAGCTACATCTTGGGGGCTGATGATAATTGCCCCCATTTGTGGTATTGGATCGCATGCGCGCTCAACATCCCGAATCCAATCGCCCTCGGTATGACAAACAGGCACCGACCAGATGCTGCGCTATAGCGAGTATATGGCGTCATCATCCGTCAGGTGCGTATTAGTCACACCTTGGTCCGGTCGCTCCCAATCCCTTACTTCGGAATGTGCGATTCTGGGTGTATCGTTCCACTCGCCGCTTGTACCTGCGAATACGGTTTGCCCATGCATATACTTTCTGCTTCAGGAAGTCGATGCGCTCTGTGACACGGGACATATAGTCTCGGGAGCTGACATCAGTCCCCGAAAACGCCCGTCTCACAAAGCGCATCACTCTTGGGCGAGTGTTGCTCTCCCTGAAGTAGATTAGTTTGCCTATGAGTGCTCTGGCCCCACCAATACGACGCTCGATTCTGCACTGCCAAGCCGGCACGGCTGGCTTCGGTCGTGTAGCTCTGTCATTAGGAAATTTGACGTGAGCTACACGACATGCCGCTACAGCCGCGCAGTACAGCATCGAGTGTGTATCGGTGAGGTCTTCGCAGTCATCAAAATAATTTGACAACTGCGAATCTAGAGCACCTACCAACGCCCTATTCTTGTTATGCATGGGCAAACGAGGTAAACGTGGCCTAAGTTCGAGCGGCATGCTGCGATATTCCCGAATAGCACACTCCAAAGCACTCCTCATTGCAGTGGGTACTTACGGAGGAATAATTGGTGGAGGATAAATTCGAAAGAGTTACCTCGCCCCCGGGCACGTCGCGTGGCTGGGAACATGGTTGGACGGTGGTACCACAACTGGTTAGTTAGTTATTCATATTATTTTCTTCATGGGTTCTTGCTTTATTGGTATTAAATTTTATTTTTGGTTGAGGACTTGAAAATAGTTTATAAAATATTATTGGAATCGAAAAATATATTGGACAATTTTCTGACACGTCTGATGTTGTTATACATAATTATATTATTATACACACATTAATCATCATCATTTTTAATACATTTAAGAAAAATCATTATCAATTATATCAACACTGTAAAACATATTTAATTTTAACGTAATTTGTGTAAAGCATGGGGCGCCCAATAGTTATTTACTGTTTCTCCATGATGTAATCATCATTTTCCATTTTGCATTTTTGTCTGAGTTCAACCTTTTTGTAACTTTAACAGAGTTCAAAAAAGAAGGTTCTGTATTTGACCCGTTGTATGTATGTAGGTATGCTGGTTTGTCCGCGATTTTCTCCGTTGTATGTATGTTGGTATGCTGGGTTGTCCGCGATTTTCTCGAAAACTACTGATCCGATTTGGATGGGGTTTTCATTATTAAAATGCATACGTTTTTAGTAAATAATACATAAGGATCGGATGAAGAAAAAAATATTACTGACGTTAACCTCTTAAGCACTCCATATCACACGCATTCTCTTCATAAAATATTTTTTTTCAAAGTATCTCTTCCAACGCTCTTTTATTAAATTGACACTGTCTTTGTCACCTCTGACCTCGACTAGAGTCAAGAGCAAACCCATCACCAATAAAAAAATAAATAAAAAAATCATTACCATTCGTATAAGCAATACACACCTGTATATCTCAAGCATTCTTTTTCTAACTTTTACTATAAATAGCTGTTTTGGCCTTCAAAATCATTCAAAGATTTCTATAAAACCTGTCCTAGACCTCAGCTCAATCACCACTACCTACTGTGCGTATCTGCCTGGTGCCAATCCTCCAATAAGTTTTAATTTTCTACATTATTTTTCATGTTTCTTTGATTTTTTTCTTACTCTCCCGCTGTCTATAAGAATTCTTCCTTTACCATTATGTGGCAGAGATAGTTCTCTGCGCTATTTTTAGCCCCCGACGCAAAAAGAGGAGTATTATAAGTTTGATCGCTGTGTGTGTGTCTGTCTGTTTACAGCATAGAGCAACACAGGCCACCGACGTACCGGAGGTTTACAGTTAAAACTTGTCATTAATTGACATTTTAGTCCTTGACTTGAATTTTTTTTAACGTTATCGTAGCGATTGATTTGAATGGAATAGAATAAAGCAATTTTTTTTGTGATGAATAGAGTAGGTAATTACATGTTGTATCTCCAACAACTGTGGGGGCCAGTTTAGTTGGCATTCCTCTTTCCATTTCGGATTTAATCTCATGACCCAAGGTGACCGTTGGCTGATCCAAATCTGCCTCTCGCGTAGCTTCTACGTTGTGTATTCTGCAGAAATTAGAAAAAATAATAAATGTTAGATATTTATTTTGCAAATTGGTCAAAAATAACACTTCTATACGTCAATCTTTTTTGTCGAACTTTCAGAATAAACACGGAAACAAACTCAGAGGTCAGTTTCTTTTAAGGTTCGTACAATTAAGGAACGGTCTAATCATGTGAGAACCATGTACCTAGCTTGTTCCACGAACTAGACAGGTTCCGTCCAAACTGAAAAGAGGAACGGGGCCATGGGAAAAGGATGGAGATCGTTGCCAGGATTGGGACAGAGCAAGCCACATAAATAAAATAAAAACCGGCCAAGTGCGTGTCGAACTTCGCACATTTAAGGTTCCGTACCAAATGACGGCATTTCAAAGAAAAAATCTGATTTATCAATATATTGGTATTTGTTAGTAAAATATCCGTAATAATAAACATTATCACCAAATTTCAAGTTAATAGGTCAATGGGAAGTTTAAAAAATCTCCGGACGTGACAGATGACGGACAGACGGACACGTGACGTAAGTGGCAGCAATAGGGCTCCGTTTGGACGCTTTGGGTACGGAACCCTAACAATAGGTTGGCGTGTCCGAGGTTTTGAGATATTACTTACTCATCTGCTGCATCGCTATAGGTTTTTGTGTAGGTCTTATATTTATAAAGGGGTCTTGACCCCAAAGACTTTGTGACAGCACCCAAGAAGTTCATTTTGTATCTTTCTCCAGCTGCACCACCTAGTAAAAACATTACCCATGTGAACTTTCATCATTTAAAAAAGTATCATAAAAATAACATTCATTTATTAATTATTTAATTATACTCTCTTACTTACTTCGCATTGCGATCAGCTGAGACAAATGCTTAGAAGCGTCCTTAATCAAAGCTGCAAAAAATAAATTCATCTAAGGTATTCACCATTGAATCATCTATGTATCTACAATTTCAAACGATGTAAGAGAATAAGTAGTTCTTCTACCTACATGTCATTGCGATTTGCAGTTCTGAAGGCGTAATTTTCTCCATGTCTCTGGTTAAATTAGCTTTTCCTTCATCAGCAATGTCTTTTATAGGAAGATATGGGACTAGTGTGGGAGCACTCTCAAGTCTATAACATAAATAATTTTCGATAATTCACTTAGTTGGCATAAACCGTATTGATTAAAATTAAAATTAAAAAAATATTTTTATATAGGACAATGAACGAAAAAGTAAAAAAAAAATCCTAGTAAGTATTTGGCGTATAGGTACCTACTTATCTATATTCTTAAAAGCTTGTATCTACACGCCAAATACCTACTAAGATTTTTTTTTTACTTTTTCGTTCATTTTCATTGTCCCATATAAAAGCCGAATCAATAGTGCCCAAACTCGGTGGGGTTGTAAATGTTGTTTTATCACAGAGATGCTGTGGCCACCTTCTAGCTTCATCATCAGACCCTGGATATCGTCTAGGTGTAAATTACTCCTCAAGACGAATCAATCGAGCCCAAACTCTGTGGGGTTATGTTGTTTTATCACAGAGATGCCGTGGCCACCTTTCAGTTTCATCATCAGACCTTGGATGTAGTCTACACGTAAAGTCCTCCTCAAGACGAATTAATCGAGCTCAAACTAGATGGATTTGTCTTGTTTAGTTAAGAAGTTTCTATGATCATCTACCGTCTCCATCATCTAACCAACTCCATGGGACCTTAGAATTGTATTGTCACCGAAAATACATAAGTTCACCAAAGAAGGATGGCCAAATCGTACCCGACAACGAAACGATGGCCTCCCAATACGCCATATTTATGAAAAATACCCTTATTTTTTAAGGTCATAGAAAACACAAGAAATATCTCATTAAGTAGCCACAAAAAAAAGTTATCCAATTTTTTTGTTTTTGTAACTTTTTCTAAATTATTTAGAATAATAGTTTCAGAACGCACCTCTTGACGATTCATTTCGCGTTTGAAATGACTTGGAATTCAAAGACTGTAATTATTCACGTTTTTCTGAAAAGTTTTAACTGTAATTCTATTCAATTAGTTTAAAGGCATCAAATCAACGAATATGCTGATATTATGTATTGGATTCTTGTCATAAAAAATAATTATGTTGGTGTATAGTAAGTAGTTTTGTTCAAATGCGTACAACGGAACGTCATTTGTCATCGACAAGTTACTTAATCTGTCTGTGGTCATCGTTCATCGACCCGCGCCATTGATTGACATCCCGGCAATGAAATTATATTATATTCTCTTTGCCGGCAATCATTCGTATTCGCATCCTATTCGATTTACTTGTTGTGAATTGTGATAAGCATTTGTGCTATTTTGGATTTCCTTCTGTTGTTTTGACCTTGGCATTGTTTTACGGACTGATAACTACCACTTGTGACGATTATTCTGTGCTTTTGATTTCTGGACACCGATTTTGTTTCTTGGATATTTGTGAGAGAAATCATGCAGACGCCACAACTAGCCCTGCGATTGCTATGTGTTAATACACTTCGCCGCCATCTCGTTTTTGATCTTGATACGAGAGTAATTTGTAAGATCTGCGAGAGGAATTCTTCAATAATAGTACGTATTTATACCTACTCATTTTAGTACATATACCAACATAAACCATCATACAATCATACATCATATAATAACTCTAATTTTTATTTTAGATCACTGAAGGACTACATATTATGTGATGCCTGTAAACAATTGGCAATGCAGCATGTCAACTCCGAATTAAGTAATGAACCTGGTGCCTCATCTCCCCGTGCCGACATGCATGTTTGCATACTTTGTGGAAGTTCTCTGCGGAACCGTAAACGTGACCTTATTGTGAGAGAGAATCCATCTCAGTTGCTACAGCAATACACATTCAACTTGAAAATAGAATTGCCCCACGGCAGGTAATTATGATCTTTTTTATTGTTGTCCTATGTTATAGTGAATTCATCACTGCAATCTAATATTGTTTTGTAACAATGTTTTTATTTCCTTATGTTTAATAAATAATGAGCCCAAAGATTTATAATAAGACAATTCTGTATGGTTGTTTCAGGCAACTTCATCAGACCATTTTTGTCATCCCTGTTGGCTGAGACTCAGAGTTGCAATGCATAATATGTAGCAAAATATTGAGCAGCAGGCAGAGCCGGAGCCAGAGCCTGAGCCGGAGCCAGAGCCTGAGTCGGAGCCAGAGCCAGAGCCGGAACCAGAGCTGAAGCTAGAGCCTCAACCCGATGAACCCGATCCGGTCGATGTTTGGAGACACCGACCAGCAAGCTGACGAAGTACCCAGGGTGATTAGTTTATCGCAGTATGGACGAGCCGCTAATACTGCAGCACATTGTGTTTTTCTGGTTGCCGAAACAGAGATTTGCATAGAATTTCTGACCCTCTAAGAGCAATAACTCTAAGCAAAAACAAATATTACTTGCCTATAAATGTTCGTATTTGTGAAGAACATACATTTAGTACTGATTGGGATATATTGTTAAATTCAAAAAACAGTTTAAGAACATTTACGGCTGAACAAGTGGAATATGCGCTTTCCTTTATTAACGCTTTTAATACATTTCTGGATTTCTCAAGTATGGACAATATACTACGACAATATCAGAGCCAGCAGCATTCCTCGATGGTGTAGTGATAAGAGAGGATGATGAATAAAAAGTATTTTTGTCAAGCCTATTTCTTTCATTTAAGTACTCTACCAATTATACTTCATTTACTCCTGTTAACAACCATTACTCAATTTGTCAATATCTGTGCAACTTGAGCATTGAAGACTGAAAGGCAGTAGGTATCTAGTGACTAACTCTTCAGCCAGAATTGAAGTGGTCAAACCACAAAAAAGGCTTGGCAGTCTTTCAAGAACCACTTCACGTGTGATGTTATACCAGCTTTGTTGTCTACACTATACGGTGTGCAAGTTAGAGCAATATAGGTGTAGTTTTCATTGAATGATCGATGGACAAACAAAGAGTTGGTGCGCTTTGCTACAAGTCCTATTTTTTGGGTAATTCTCTGAGAGAAATCGAAATAAATAGAAACGAGATCGCTAATTACCCTTCTCGCTTATCGCTAACTAGACTCGTAAGCTACGCCGCAGTCGGGTAGAAGGTAGTTGTAGATTCTAACCTCAAAATTATTGTTGACGTTATTATAAAAAATCGTGGATATTTAGAAATAATTTTCAAACGGGATAGTGTTTACGACATAAAAACAAACGAATCTAGATAAAGTTTATTTTGGGACATGAAAAATAAAAGTCGAGTCCAGCTCCTATAGAAATTTGGCCATTCTTCTTTGAGTTCAATCGGACATCGTAAAGTGGGTCTAATTTAGCTTGCAAAATTTGATTATAGCCCGACAACGGGACAGGTGAGACTAATGAGCTTGTAACAATACAAAAACAGTGAAACCTGGATAACTAGGAGCTCAAGGTATCTAGGTTTTTTATCACTTGTAGAAATTTTTGATTTGCACAGTTTCCCATATAGCCAGGACGTTGTCTAATTTACAGAGAGGCCCCGTTAAGAAATTCGGATTCGGATGTATGCAAACAAACGTGTCGCAAGTTTTGCAACCTGTCCGGACCAATATTCAAAATTATTTATATGATTGTCTCACTTATTGAGGCTATTGAACAAAAAAGTCCAAAGTATAGAAGTAAACATAGAAAAAATCTAAAAAAAATTGAGTATGTTCAAAAAAACCGACTGTAAAAACAACTAAAAAGTTCCAAACAAGTCACTTTTGATCAAGCAGTCTGGTGCAGTTCGGGTTTTTTGAAAATATTTTTATTTTTTATTTTCTACATTTTAATGAGTTATATTTTTGGAATCCCTCCAACCCTTTATTTTGATACCCCACTTAATTTAGTTCGTCGACTTTCATTTTTGAAGTTATACTTCTTTTGGCGCGTTAGGGAAAAATGATGTTTTTTTTTTATTATTTATTTATTTATTTCCAAAACACTTAATTCTAATTTACAATGGTATTGCCATACACGCAAACCTCTCAGGGCTTATCTGTGTGCTGGTGAGTCGGTCTTATATTCTCAAATACATACAACTTTAGTTAAGTTAGTTTCAATGAATATTGTTACTGCTTATGATTATAAAAACGCGTTATGCGCGCGCACACCGTCACAAAAAACCGACACCCTGAAGTTAGCTAGAACAGACATCCTGAAGTTAGCTGTAGTTCATGAAGAATGATTGTTTTCCTTTTGTAAACTTTGTGACAGTTTGGTTTTTTTATCTTGCTACGCCAAAGAAGTATAACTTCTTACGTGCGTAGGTACATAAGTACACGCACGTTTTTTTTCTTTTTCACAATATAGCGTATGGTTATCGCCATATTGTATTTTGATTACTGTCATGTCTTTAATAGCACTCGCAAGACTAAGATGAATAAATTGACGTAAGAATTATCAAAATCGGCCCACGCGTTTGGTCTCTATAGTACCAAAAAGGAACAAACATACATACATAGGCTGATAAACACATTACCCTCCCTTGCGTCGCACAGTCGGGTATAAACATACCTCAGTTGTAGAGTTATTTCAATGAAAAAGTGTCGGGATCGGGAACTCATTTTAATTATCAGTAGCAGAGGTTTCTCAAATATCCAGGGACCACCAATTAACTAGGTTTCACTGTAAAAGTTAGTTAGTTAATCTTACTCTTCCGCGGCAATTTTGTAGTCCATCGTATAGTCCTTTCTTTTAGCAAACAGAGTCGATGGTTTACTCTTCATCATACTTAACAAGCCTTGCAACACACGACCTGCAAATATTAAAAAAAAAATGTAACGAAATCGTATTATCATTGCATTCGAAGCTCAAACATTACATTTATTTGCTGCCATATGAAAATTTGTGTCATTATATACATAGAGGTATACGAAACAGAGTAAAAAGTCCCTCAAAACTCCATTGAAAAGGGAGGAGGGCCGACCAGACGCATGTTGTCTGGTCTAGACAACTGCCCGATGGTTGATTTCCGACTGTTGTAGGTATATTATGTTCAAATTGCGCGGACAACTTTGATTGCGCTATGCAGGATTTGTGTTTCGTTTAAATTAAACAATCGCTTACTTTATTTTTGATATACATAAGTTGTAAAGCCACCTTGAAAACATTTAAATTAGATGTCCTGTGCCAATACAAGATAATAAGTAGTGTAGAATATCGCTACGAAAAGGCTCGTAGCATCACGCCTTTTTTGAAAATTGGCTGGTTACAAAATTCAAATCTTTGAATCCAGAATTACTGGAAAAGAATTTTAAAGTGAAGTTTGATAGAACGTCACTTGAGTAAAGACCATTATGAAAAGTGAAGTTTGGTAGAGCGTCCCTTGAGTAAAGACCATTATGAAAAGTGAAGTTTGGCAGAACATCATTTGAGTAAAGACCATCATGAAAAGTGAAGTTTGGTAGAACGTCACTTGAGTTAAGACCATTATGAAAAGTGAAGTTTGGTAGAACATCACTTGAGTAAAGACCATTATGAAAAGTGAAGTTTGGTAGAACGTCACTTGAGTAAAGACCATTATGACAAGTAAAGTTTGGTAGAACGGAGTAAAGACCACTATGAAAAGTGAAGTTTAGTAGAAAAAAATTTAACGAGTGTCGAATCGTTTTTTTATGGCTACTCCCGATAAATTAGCGCCGTTTTCGCGCACATAATATATTTTGTGCATCTTTTTGAGAATAGTTTGGTACGTAATTTATAATTTTGTTTGTAAAATATTCTATGAAATCCCACTATTCCTGATAACTTAGACACCTTTTGTAACATACATGTACACTATAACTATTTTCTTAATGTCCCTCGGCAATCATCGCATATCCGAATACTAACTAATTTCCATGTCCATCAATTATTATTAGATTTATCGTGTAGAATAATTTGAATTCAGAACTAAGTACGTTTAGTTCACACGGAAATCAAAACAAAACAACAGAAAGTGTATAAATTTGAAGTCGATTACAAGCCAAACTCCGGCTCCACTCTTCGGGCCGAGTTTGAGAGGCCATTTGCTGTGCCCGAGGCCTTCGAAACCGTTATCTGACGGACTGAGCGAGCTTTGATGAGCCTGTCTTGCCACGAGGACTAGCGGACTCCTACCTCTTCCTCCTACCTCTCCTTCATCGAGGATTTTTTACCCGACTGCCCTAGAAGGAGTGTAATGTTATTTTGAATTATTTTTTATATTTTTCGGTGTATTTTTTTTATTATTCGTATTAATGTAGAGAAACGGTGTGTTTTTATTTCTTTACAAAAGGTATGCTTATGTATACAAGTATAGATTTATTTTTAGTAACGATCTCATTGCGGCAGTGGGTATTGGGATCAATGCTGCCATAGAGAAGCATGAGCAATTCATTGAAGCCACCACAGCCTTGGCATCAAAGAAAGCTGTGCTGCTTCAACAAATTGCCAAAGAAAACGAGTATTTTAGTAAAAATTCAAAAGAACCAACCTCTGTCACGAGCAAACGCCGACAAGTAATTGCTGCAAAGATTAATCACATCTGGAAGGAAACAAAGTGCTTAGATCAGAACTTATATAATACTAGCTACACTGCAACGCTGAGTTGCAATGCCACATAAAGTAAAAAAGTGCTTTTTTAATTTGTATAGGTTTTGTGGGCCAGGAACCCTCGGGGGCGTCCCCAGAATACCCTACCCCAGTTTCATCACATTCTGATCAATGGTTTTGGAACGCATAGAGCTTGTACATAACGGGCCTTATTTATAAAAATCTCTGGGGTGTTTAGCAACAGAACTCCTTGAACAGCGTTGAAATATTTATAAATAAATGAATTTAAATTATGGCGAGACAGTTTGGTTACAAAACATTTGTTTTTAACGGTATCCAAAATGTCTGTGTGTCTGAATGTGTTTTAAGCATATACATTATACAGGGTATGGGAAAAGTTTCTTTCCGATTTGTGACTTTTCTGGTGCTTAACCTAAGTTGGTCTAAAATACTTTTTTTATCTCTATGAGAATCAATCTAATGGCATCAGAAAAGTTTTGGTGAAAATAGACCATTTTCTGCCGATTTTTTTTTTGTGTACATGCTATGTATTTTACACTGTTTACGAATAATCTAATGGCATCAGAAAAGTTTTGGTGAAAATAGACCATTTTCTGCAGATTTTTTTTTTTGTGTACATGCTATGTATTTTACACTGTTTACGGACTTATCATATCTTCTTTCATTTCGTTAGGCGTGACGGAGTCTACAGATCTGTGAAGGGCTTCCCTAAACTCCTCCTCAGTTTCAGGATTGGGCTTTGAGCTCGCTAAACCTGGCGCTGACTTTAACCTAAAAAAAAACACATTGATACGTCACTTTATTGCACTATTAGGTAGTCCTGAATACTGCCTACACCTTAAGACTTGGGAGAATCATGTCTATATCTGAATTTAAAATTTGAGCTAACTACAAAAATTTGGATGTACACTCCTTTGCAAAAAAAAATGGCACGGTTAATTCAATTGAATTTAATTGTTTGACGTAGTCTGTATACCTATAATCTTATAAATGGATATTAATTGTTTGACGTAGTCTGTATACTTATAATCTTATAAATAGGTATGTGTGAAGTGAATTCAGGCAACTTTTTCATAAATGTTCAATAAATTCAGTAAAATTTATGTACTCGTCTAAAAAACAAAAATTGTTCAGCAATAAAAAAAAAAGAAGATTTTTTTAGTTTTTTTAAATTAAAAGAGTAAAAAATTTAAAATCTTAATAACGAGTGTGACTTCTTGCCAAAATAACAGATTGCATCCTTCTAGGCATGCTTTCCACAATATTTTTAATAATGTCTGGTGAGATTCGTTCCCATTCTTCAGCAATTACTCTTTTTAGCTCCCCGATGTTTTTTGGAGCAGGTTACACTGATCTTACCCGTCTTTTCAGGGCATCCAAGACATGCTCAATTGGATTGAGGTCGGAACTTTGAGCCGAACAATCTAAACGACGGATCCCAACTTCTTGCATAGACGCTTCCACATCGCCTGAACGGTAAGCGCGAGCATTGTCGTCCATAAAAATGAAATCTTGTCCAAGAGCAGTTATTGCGGGATGTGCATGTGGAATTAGGAATTCCGTTATGTACCGGTGTGCATTTAATGTTCAATTTTCTATAAAAACTAACTCCGTACGCTCTGTAGAATTAATTGCTGCCCAAAACATAACAGAGCCTCCGCCATAAGAAGTGATTTCTTCGAAACACGTCCGCATAGCGTTCCCTTGGTCTTCGCAGCACTCTCCGGCGTCGATGATCCTCACCATATAAAGAGATTCTAGCTTCATCGGAAAACAATACTTTGTTCCAGTCCTCCAGAGTCCATGATGCACAATTTTGATCAAACTGAAGTCGGGCAACTCGGTGTTCACGCAGTAATTTAGGGCCCCGGGCTGGGCGGTAACTGCTGAAATTGACAGCCAAAACCCTGCCTCCTCCTGACCATCCACAAGCTACTTCTACTCCTCTTACTTCTTCAAGGCTCTTCTTTAGGTCTACAATTGACGCCTTACGATTCCGCAACGCCTGACTCACCAAAAAGCGGTCATCTCGTGGCGCTGTCCTTCGCTTTCTTCCGGAGCCTGGTCTTCTTTGACCAAAACGGTCTCTTGATACCGTTGCCAAGTCCTCTGAACAGTTGAATCATTCACATTTAGCCGCTGAGACACGTAAGTTTGCGAACAACCTTCTTCAATGAGCGCTATAATTTTACCGGCCCTAATCGCTTTATATGTATGTCGCATCCAATCATATGGGTGGCCGAGATGCGAAACATCGGGTCTTCTTCACATCCCGACATAATTTATGCTAGATATGTCTTTCGTTCGAGTACCCACGACAGTGCCCACCACTGTCGTGGGTACTCGAACGAAAGACAATTTGGATTAAATCAAAATAACTCTATCAAAGTAACGGTCAGGAAACAAACACGTGCGTTGGTACTGAGCGTTCCGTCTAGACTGTCTAAGCTTCACTGTCCTCGCTGGATCCCCTCTACCGACGACCGTATCCAAGCAGTGCGCCCCACTTGCGTTTCCGATCGCGTCATTACTAGTTTTACGAAACAAAATATTAGTTGGCGCTGTTATCGCGCTCATAGCGCCCTCAATCTACGACATGTAAAATTAAATTAATAAATTTGCTTATATTATCCAAAAAGTTTCAAAATTTTAGAAATACCAAAGTAACAGTTTCAACAATTCGCGCCATTAATAAAGCAATTTTCAATAATCTTTAGTTTTCTTTTGTGAATTTTAAATTTACAGATTATGTGGGCGATACAATACTGACCTCGATTTGGTTTTAAAATATTTTTTTTTAAATTACAGTGATAATGTGGTAGGTAATGTGATCGCGACAAAAATATGGCGGTTCGTCCTTTTTCGTGCAAAGCGAAGTGAAGTTAGTCGCGTTCCGCCGCCGTGAAGCCCGCAGCGAGCGATATTCTTAGGGTGCGTTCGTCAAAACTTGAAGAAGGGCTGCGTTCAAGCGTAGACAGATTACGTCATCAAATCAATAAAACCTCTTTCTAGTTATAGAAATTTAAAATAGAGAAAAAGTACTAGTGACCGTTTTTTTTTTGCAAAAGGGCCTATAAAACAATTCAAATTCCTTTGCATCCATACTTTTTTAAGGCCTCTTAATTACAAATGGTCACGTAATAAAATACACAATGCTATAGTCGATACTTGAATTGACAGATTGCACAATTTAACTTTGGTTTTTGTAGAAAACTTCAACTGTCAAACTCAATACTGTTTCCTCAACAGCTCTGAAATGGTCAATCGCTCTAAACCTTTTGACTTTTCGCTTCAACATTCCTTCGTTCACCTTAAATTACTAGTACCGTACCCCTTTTTTGTGATTAAATAGTCATGGATACCCTTCCGTCTGGGACGAACGGAAGGTTATGTCGGGGTCATACCTACTAAAACCCCACAGTTCGTATCTCTACCATAAGTTGGGACCCTGCGATACAAGTTTATTCGCGCGTACCCCCGACTGAGTTTAATAGCTCTAATTGCAGTGACGTTATAAATATTTTAATACTAGCTTTTGCCAGCAGCTTCACCCGCATGAAAGTCGAAAATTATCTCAAAGAGCATAATTCCGGCATTAAAAATGTGATATATTTTTCTTCAAGGTCCGCCTGCTGAATTTTGTCATAGAGATGAAATTGGTTGGGAGGTTTAAGCATGAAAGTGTAATAAACAAACAGTATCTGTCTTTTTGTTTATTATGTTTCACGTCTTACTTCCACTGTCACATTTATAATATTAGTTTAAATCTGAAACGCACACGTATGCTGCAGCGGCTCTTGTTTTGAGCGCGGGGTAACCCTCAGTGAAGGGCTTATCTCCTTGTTTCTCCAGATGCTTTATCAAGAGATCAAACGCTGGACCGCGTTCAACTGAAAATTATTCATTACTGGTTAAGGCAATCAAATATACAGTCAACCGCACGTTGGTACACCCACCAGATTAAACTGGAGAATAAAGAAGAAGAATAATAAATATTAGGACCACCGACGTGCGGGTCTTAAGGCGTATATAGCCGCCAAATGGCGCCCTCACTGAATAAAAAATCGTAGCAAAGCATAGAAAATAAAGATTAAAGAATCCTATGTGGCCGTTTTTGACACTTTTGCTTACTACTTTGGATACGAAACCCTTTTTTTTTGTGGTGTGGGAATCATCCAATGACATCGCCCGCTCTAGGGTGGAGCGGAAGGGCGTGTCAGACTCTTACTGACTAAAACCCACCCCTGTTCCTCCCTGCCCTGAATGCCCAGGGCTGGGGCGAGGTAACTCTTTCGAATTTATCCTCAACCCCCGGGCAGGCATCGGCCATGACGGGCCCCGTCATGTTTGCTGACAACTCTTTGAGGCGCGCGTGGAACACTACGCGCCGTCGACTCTTGGGCCTGGTGCTGATCGGACGGCAAGTTACCCACTACTCGCCGTCCGCAGGCCCGGGTCTACGGTGGCCGGAGATCGTATCGCGATGTCCTCCGCCCAGGGCGTCTCCTGCGACGGCTGTTGCTGAGGGCGTGAGAGCGAGTCTGTTGTTGTAGCCTCTCCCTCACCTGTTCCACCTCCTCCTTCGCGAGCATTACTGTTTCGCAGAAGGAGGAGACTGCTTCCCATTCCCTCTCGCTCCGTACCATGGCCTGGACCAGGGCCGGGCACGAGAGGTCGCTGCCGCCAATCACCTCCACGAGGACACGGCGGGGCTCCGCCTAAGCGGGGCAGACCTCCATCGTGTCCTCTGGGCGATCCTCACAGTAGGGACACTCGGGCGTTTCCCTCCGCCTTATCCTACACAGGAACCTCCCGAAACTTCCATGTCCGGTGAGGACCTGCATCAGGCGGAAGGTGAGGACGCCGTGACGCCTTTCCAGCCACTCCTTAAAGAGGTGCACTACCGCCGCAATGGTAGCGTGCCCAGCGCTGGGTTGCGACAGTCACTGTCTCCATGTCGCCATGAGATCCTGCCGGAGCTCCGTCCGCCGAGCCGCGAGGTTTCGCGGCAGCGGAGTTTCACCCCTCATATAGGTGCGCGAGGACCTTTGCCTCCAGATTCCATGGCGTCAATCCGGCAAGGAGGCACGCCGCCTCACGGGAGATCGTGTGGTATCCCCGGATCATACGGATCGCCATGACCCTTTGGGACGCGTTCATCTGGCGAGCTGATCGCTGCCTCAGGGAACGCGCCCACACCCGTGCCTCGTAAAGGGCCATGGACGATCCCCGCGTAGAGCCTCCGGCAGGAGGCGTTTGGCCCCCCTAGATTGGGCAGGAGCTGCTTCAAAGCGGCCCCGGCTCTGTCCAGTCTGGGAGACAAACGTCGGAAGTGCTCGACGAAGTGCCACCGGCTGTCGAGGACGAGTCCCAGGTACTTCATCGTCCCCTCAACGCCGATGTGAACCCCTACCGTAATCTGGGAACTCGCCGGTGGCGCGTTCCGAGGACCATGAAAACACATGGCCACTTGTGCAATGCCACCTCCCAGAGTCCCAGTTGCCGGATCCTCTCCACGACTGTCACAACCCCGCGTGTCATACGGTCGGCCGCCGCCTTGTGCGACCACCCCTGCGCCCGGAGCAGCGTGTCGTCAGCGTAGCAGATCACTGACGCCAATGGAGAGGTCGGCGCGCAGCACCCAGTCGTACCCGATGTTCCACAGAGGCGGCCCCAGGACCGATCCCTGTGGAACACCGCACGACATCTCTCGCCGGTTCCATTTTCACTGGTGACCGGGGTAGATGACGGCCCTGTCCGTCAAATACGCCTCGACCAAGCGACGGAGGTAGGGCGGCACCCGGTGATACCGGAGTGCCTCCACTCCGGTATCACCGGGACACAGAGACACCGCCAAGACGACCTCACCCACTGCAACCCCCGTCGTGAGGGCTTGTACGCGCATGATGGCGTCCACCGTGGAGCGCCCCCTGCGGAAGTCGTACTGGCTCTCCACCAGATCCGGCCCCACCCGCACCATATGCATGACGAGGCGGTCTGCAATTACTCTTTCGAGGAGCTTGCCCACCTCGTCAAGCAGCACAATGGGCCGGTAAGCGCACGGAGAGTCCGCGGAGCCCTCGGCTTCTTGATCAGGACCAGCTTCCCAGTCTTCCAACGAAGCGGCAACTGGCCCCTTTCCATGCATGCGCTTAGGAACCCTCTCAGTTGAGGCCCGAGAGCCTCCTCCAGGGGCAGGACCCAGACTTTCCCATGAAAGCCATCGGGTCCTGGGGCGGTGCTTTTGGCATTCAGCCTACGCACCACCGCTCTCAGCTCTACCTCGGCCACCTCGGGAGCATCGTCGTCATCGTCTTGGTCCGCGTCAGGCACCGCAAGAAGCGGAGCCATAGGCGGGGGACGATGTTCCCCTCGAGAGGGGAACAGAGCGCTCACCACGCCCTCCACGAGAGGATACGAAACACTGAGTCCTGTTTTAACAACGTAAAAATACCTTATCCTATGAGTAACAAACGCAACATAGAATTCTTTAATCTTTATTTTCTATGCTAAGATACGAATTTTCATTCAATGAGGGCGCCACTTATGGGGAGCTAGGCTCTTAAGGTTGCACTAGTCGATAGAGTCTAGGTTGCATTTGTCCATACAAATTTCGGGAGGGTTTTACTCCACTGTTTGACATTGTACATCCAAAGTTAAACATGATATTGTTTTGTCTCATTATTAATTTTTTCTGTATGGGAACAGAATAGTAAAATAAAAAGCCATTCAAAAGTTATAAGCCCACAAAGATTCGTTTTTCTTGCTAATTTTAATGCAATTTTGAGCGTAAATAAGTAATAAAAGAAGTGCAAAATCTCCAAAAGCAAGTCGGCACCGACAAACCTCAATTATAGAATAGTTCAATTAACTCTATTTGTAATTGGTTTATGCAGTGGTTTTTTCATATAACTCAATTTTCTAAAGAACTTTTCGTAATTTTTTGCGCGGTTGTTTTAGTTCGGAACGGTGCAGCGGTGTTTGTGTGCGTGCAAACTAGACTTTGTACATGTAGACTAGCGTCTAACTGCTCATCACTGATATTTTCTCTGTCGGACATGATGCCAGGTGAGACAGCGTGCTTTTCACCCAAGACCAGTGAGTTCGAGCCCGCGACTAGTTCAACCCTAATTAACTTAATTAAAGATGTAGTATGTTGAGTAGTTAGACAGAAAATGGGTACCACCAACCTTTCTTAGAGTAGATTAAAATGTTACTTACTGTCATCTATGGCTTTCTGAGACAAATATTTTGAGCAAGCATCCATCGTTTCTGCAAAAAAAAAATATAAACATGTAAGTGAGAAAAATATCTTTTTACACAATAATCTTAACTGTATCTGCATTATATAACAACACACAGCCTAAACCGCTGGTCCTAGACACATACAATTTGGAGGAAGTGTTCTTTGTGAAAAGTAGATATCCACTAAGATAGTGTTTTTCGAAATTCCACCCCTGAGGGGATGAAATGGGGGTTGAAAGTTTATAACGGGGGAAGTACTAATTCCTCGCGGGCGAAACCGCTGTCAGAAGCTAGTTTGAATAAATAATTCGAGATAATTATCAAATAAGAATGCCCATTTTTCACCTGACTTGTCGAAATAAATCTTAAAATTCAGCTAATTCAATTGTATATTAATTACGCATTTCACAATGCTATAAGAAACGCAGGTTTTTTTAAAATTTTTCTTTATGCTTATAATAATAATCCTTTCATTTCAGGTAATTTCACCCATAACAATCAAGTTACATAAATTTAATAAATAAATCAATCAAATTAAACATTCAAATTAAATCATTAAAATCGATAAAAATTAAATAAAAATACAATAAATTAAATAAAAATATAAATCACAAAAATATGTCACTAAAATTAAATAAAATAAAATCAAATAAAATAGCATAACATTTAGCAAGTATTCTAATTATTCGTTCTACGTCAAGGGTAAACGTATTACCATGTTTTGAACGCATCTCAACTACACTTTTTAACCGACGAAAAAAAAGGAGGAGGTTCTCAATTCGACCGTATATATTTTTTTTTTCCTTTTTTTTTTAACCGACGAAAAAAAAAGGAGGAGGTTCTCAATTCGACCATATATATATTTTTTTGTTCTTTTTTTTTTGTGTATGTTCAGCCCTCACGCCGCGTCATTTATGAACCGATCTTAATTATGATTTTTTTGTTAGATAGGGTATACCTCAAGGGTGGTCCCATGTCAAGGAAATCAGGATCTGATAATGGAATCCTGATAAAATTGAGAGAAAACCTCGAAAATTGTGGGCACGTTTAGCGTTTCTGTACGTATGTTCGGCCCTCACTCCGTTGTTTATGAATCGATTTTGATGATTCTTTTTTTATTTGATAGGGTATACCTCAAGGGTGGTTTCATGTTAAGGAAATCAGGATCTGATCATGGAATCCCGATAAAATTGAGAGAAAACCTCGAAAATTGGGCACAAATATTGTTTCTGTTTACTTTTCATAACTTAATCTGGTATTTGCATTTAGGAATCATCACATCATGAAACTGAGCTGATGATGGAAACCATACCTTTCCTAAACAATAGAAGTTAGATATAAAAAACTGGTTTTAGTGAAAGATACCACTTAATATGCTTAGATTTAAGACGTCTTTAGAATATTGGAGGTAACCTCAACTGGTCAATATCATGGGATCCTCAGTGCCAAGAGGAATGATGAAGGATTAGAAATTAGCCTCAGAGTATTAAAAGATGATGCGAATCACAAAAAAATCATAAAATAAAAAACTTTTTAACAAAAAATTCAACGGACGAAAAAGAACTAAAAAGCAAAAAATAAATAAACCTTTTAAGTCTTGAGTATGGAGCTTATTTACCTACATAAAATGTCAAATTTTATGTAAACTAATTTTGAGTCGGCGCCATAATAAAATGATTAATTATCTACATCTAGCCTTCTTCATTTCTACGTACATGTAAAATTTAGATATTTAGTAATCAGATTGTTGTTTGGTGCCGACTCAAAATTAGTTTACATAAAATTTGATATTTTATGTAGGTAAATAAGCTCAATACTAAAGACTTAAAAGGTTTATTTATTTTTTGCTTTTTAGTTCTTTTTCGTCGGTTGAATTTTTTGTTAAAAAGTTTTTTTTACGTTTCATTTTATAATTACTACTTGATTTTATTCAACTCTGTTTCTAAGTTTTATACATTATTTTAAGTTTTATTTAATCGGTAAGTATTTCTTTATTAGTCTTTGTATAATACAGATTAATTAAAAATAACAATAATTAAATAAATTAATCATGCAGTATGAAATTTGAGTTCGCACGAATGAAACGGATTTTTTTGACATTTGACAGTTCTTCACAGTCTAAGCAGTGACGTAAAGTTCGTTTCTAATAATTCACAAAGTAAAAAAGATACTTTAGACCATAGCTAGGTAAGTATTCCTATTTTAGACAAAAATTCGAACGCTAATAATTAGTTCTAACACATTTATTTCTATATTACATATTTGATATCGGCAAATCCTAATATAAAAAGTAACAAATATTTTTTTGGTCTTCGTAGCGTTTAAATAATTAAAATGACTATTTGACATTATTTTCTAAACTTACGGGTAGTCTTTCTACTATACCTTATAACTATACATAAACTTTCATTGGCAGGTTTTTAAATGTATGGGAAGTGGGCATTGTTATTTTGGAACATCAACTTTTTGTAGGACCTTTTCAATACAAATGGTCACCTAAAACTCAACTTAAAATAAGTAATACACAAAACTGAAGTCGATATTACGAGTTGGTTACGATGGATTACGATTATCTCGAATTACAATTTCAAGCATAGGTTGATTGAGTAAATATTGCGTTCATACCATTCATCTCCGGTTTTAATTCTTCAGACGTAATTTTAGATACTAATCTGTTCATTGCTTCATAAATTGTGCCTGTTAATGTGGGCTCATCATGATCGGTCTCGAGGCCTTTAGCTTTTTCGAGTCTGTAAAGATAAGTATTTCACACTAATCCAACAATACATAGATATGTGCACAAGATGACTTTAAATTCTATCTTATACTCTTATATTCTATCTTATAATATGTATTTTGACTATCTTTCAGATTGTCAAAAAACGTAAATCAAATCAACTTTTACTTTTGGGACCAAATATGATTTCACGGTGTCCCCTTGTTTCACAGACAGAAATTTCATAGAATTTCTTTTCCCAGAAAATGTTTCAAGTAAGTAATATTTGGTCCTTGTATTTTTATTTCGAATCTAATTGTTTCGACTACTACTTACTTGAATGAAACATTTTTTACAGAAACACAATTCAATGAATTTTAATAATCACATCTATTTGTTTAACAAACTTATCAAACAGTAGAATTATTTTTTAACGAATATAATTTATTCGGTGTATTTGTCCATGGTATTTCATTTTAACGAAAATGTAAATATAGTCCTTATAAGTCAATATGTTGTGCTACAAAAGTAAGTGACAGAAACGAATCGCTGCAAAACTGACTCCACGTAGTCTTGTATGTCCTACCCCTAGAGTGTAATTTAAGCCCGAATAGGCGCGGAGGAGGTGAGGCGACCCGCGAGCTGAGGAGCAGATGGTTTTAACGCTTGACGCCGGGGCTGAGGCTGGCTGGCGAAGCCGGCCAGCAAACCGAGGCTGCGGTGGTGAGCGTCAATACCATCTGAGACGATAAGCTCGCGTGGGACCGCCGTAGCCTCGCAGCGCCGGAGCCGTGACAGAAACCATGCCTGCTGCATGTTGCACGCTCGCTTGCAAGCTGCATTCTTGCTTGCATGTTGCAAGCTTGCTTGCACGCTGGATGTTGCATGCTTGCTTGTATCTTGCATGCTTTCTTGCATGCTGCACGGTTGCCTGCACGCTGTATGTTGCATGCTCGGTTGCATGCTGTACGCTTACTTGCATGCCGCATGCTTGCTGCATGCATGATGAATTAACTTCTGTATCACTCATTTTAACAAAAAAATCAAAATAAACACAGTATGTACATGAAGTCATTCATCATCTTCCTGCCCTTATCCCATGTTACTTGGGGTCGGCGCTACACGTTTTTCTTCCATTCTGTCCTGTCAGCCGTCACGCTATCACTAATTCCCTTTTCTTTCATATCATCTCCCTCTCCATCCATCCACATTCAGGAGGGTATTCATTTTATCAAAGGTCTGAAATGCAACGTTTCGAAACTGTCACTCGATAAAACGTTGTTCTTGGTAATAAGTTTTAAATAAACAATCTAAAGATAAAGAATATTTGATTTGTTATTCTATGATAAGAATATTATATCTGAAATAAAAAATCAATTATTTACATTTCTTCAAAGTGACTATTCTGCGTATTGATTTATCTGTGAAATGATAATATGAGAAAAAATCTACGTGAGACGATATTCTTTAAAAATATTAGCTATAAAACGCACAACCATGATTTCAGAGTTGGTTTCGTTACGAAAGTTATTCAAATGCATGAGTACTTTTTTGACAACCGATGGATCAGCGAGTGTACCTATTCTTTACGAGACTCACAGGGATACTGCAGCTTCATTGGTAATAAATAATTATGCAGTATTTTAGACATTAATATAATAACACTTGGATATTTATTAGTTTATTAGTTTTTTTTATTATTATTGATAGGCACGCTTGTCTAGAAGTAACCTATTCACTCTTGAGTCTTGACATAAAGACTCCCAGGTTGTAGCTATCAGGAAACACAGACTCCGGTAGGGAATTCCACTCCCTAGCTGTACGCACAATGAATGTTTTCTCAAAACGCGTATGGATGGGATTTCAGTGTGTGTGTTTATTAGTTTGTATTTCTGACAGTTTGCACTCAATATTTAGTATCTACAACTATAAAAGTATTGACACTAACTCTTTGGCTGCCTGAGCATTTGTCCTTTGTATTTTACCCTTTTCATACATTCTAACATTTGGTTGTTTATTCATTTGAGTGATTAATAATTTAAATGCTGGGCCTTTTTCCTCTGAAAAGAACAGCAAAGGGAAAAAATAGAAATCTCATTTTTAAGTACATTCGACATTAAGATCACTAGGTAAGTACCACCAATTTCTTTTTAATTTTCAAAACTACGACTATGTCGTATCTTATCAGTATTTTTGCATAAATATATATAAAATAAAGTGAATTGCATACTATTATATTCAGCATTTTGCGCCAAATAGTCTGAACATATTTGTATCATATCTGAAAAGAAATAAATTGGTTAGTCAAACACAATCAGAATGAAGAACGACTTTACTGGGATTACGGCTGAAAACGCAAATAGGAGAGAATTATATTTGTATTCAGAGTTCGTGATAATTAATTATCAAAGGGTATATAATTAATGTAAGGGTAATGGTAGGTAAAAAGTAAAAAAAAGTAAGTAACTACCCTAAAATGGTACTTTTTTTTCGATGGCACACTAACACTACTTGTTTAATGTGTAGAGTACCTACTTCCATACAAACAATAGTTACTATGCTCTGCAGCTCTAAAGTACATCCGTCTCGAGTTATGCGCCCTAATCAATAACGCGTATTTAATTAGGAAAACTGAAAATAATGAGTTACTTTTTATAGTCCTATACTTTATAGTACACACTATATTGTACTCAGGTTGCATCATATTGGCGTAAGTGGCATAGTATGACATCAAGTTACATTTCATCGTAACAATGTCATGAGTATAATATGTATAGATGATGTTTTTGATGTGTAACGTCTTTCCTCTCGCTTTCCTGCAATCTGTGGAAGTGATTTCGTGAAATGGGACAGAAGTACAGTGGACAGAATTCCGGGGAAGCGCACGTTATTTGTATTTGATTTGACCAATGAGCGCGCGCGGTGGTAGAGTTGGCCGTCAGATGGTAGAGCGCCTGCACGATAATTCTGCGCGCGGTCGAAATCTGAACTAAACAATCAATCTGCCCGCGCCTTTTCCCATCTTTTTTTATGGGGGGCAAACCAATGACTGAAAACGCCCTCCCGCTCTGGGTGGAGCGGGAGGGCGTGTCATACTCTTACTAAAACCCACCCCTGTTTCTTCCCTGCCCTAGTGCCCAGGGGTGCGGTAACTCATTTTCAGAATTTATCCGCTACCTCTAGGCATGCAGGCACCGGCCACGATGGGCCCCGTCAGTGGTGGCTGACAACATCTCTTTGAGGCGCGCGTGGAACACTACGCGCCGTCGACTCACGGGCCTGGTGCTGATCGGACGGTGAGCTACCCACTGCTCGCCGTCCGCAGGCCCGGGTTTACGGTGGCCGGAGATCGTCTCGCGACGTCCTACGCCCAGTACGCCCAGTACCTCTCCAGCGGTGGTAGCGGCCGGGGCCGTGAGGGCCACTCCGTTGAGCTTCCCTCACGCGTTCCGCCTCCGCCTTCACGGTGGTGGAGTGCACGCAAAAGGCGGAGTTCCCAACTAACCGGATGCCGGTCGGCTTCTAACCGGATGCAGCTGAATACTAGTATTTTACATGGAGCGACTGCCTATCTGACCTCCACAACCCAGTTACTGGGTAATACGATACCCCTTAGTAAGATTAGTGCTTAGACTTTCGGGCTTCTGACGACCCGTAACGACTGTCAAAGATCCACGATTGACAGCCGGGACCAACGGCTTAACGTGCTTTCCGAGGTACGGAGAAGTCTCGGTATCCAACGATGGTCACCCATCCATGCACCAACACCGGCAAGCGTAGCTTAATCTGATGGATCGACCCGTGCGGCTTTTATTATTTAACCACGAGCTCCTCGGAACTAAACGTTTTAATTTTATTTTTCTGGATATTGCTTTTACCAAGGTGAGATATCAAATATACACATCATAATGCGACAACAGTAAGGCTCGCTCGTTTTTTTATTCAAGATCATGGGTTTCGTCAAAAAATTTGGGGTACAATCCGATTTTGCCTGAAACCAGTCGCGGACCACGTCAACAACAATTAACAACCTAACAGGCAAATGACTCCCGAAAGGTGTCGAAGAAACAGGAAGCGTTTGTGGGGGCGAAGCGATTACTGTCATAAGATCGAACGTTGATGGGCTATGACTTGCAGAAAGAACTACTTCTCATTTGTGATTCATCGGAATACGGTCTCGGAGCGATTATTGCTCACGTCATGGAGGACAAGTCAGAGCGGCCGGTGATGATGGCCTCACGGACACTTCAGGCGCACGAGAGACGATATGGGCAGATTGATAAGGAGGCCCTGGCTATCATATTTGGATTGATAAGTTTCACGAATTCTTGGCTGGTCGTAAATTTTGTATTGTGACAGACCATAAGCCGTTGGTTGGTTTATTCAATCCCGCAAAACCAATACCAGACCAGATATCACCGAGGATGTTGCGCTGGTCATTGAAACTTTCCAGTTATAATTACAGTATACAGTACAGGCCTGGTAAATTAATCGGCAACGCGGACGCGTTGAGCAGGTGGACCGCTCCGGACACGTCGAGTGTGCAGGAGGACGTGCTGCGCGATGTGCTGCTGCTGGAGGAGCAGCCGAGTGGCTGGGAGCTAGACGCCGCTAAGATAGCCACGGAGACCAACAAAGACGTGGTATTGCAAAAAGTAATGTTTCATGTTTTGCATGGATGGCCACGAAGGAACATAGACCCGAGCCTACAAGCTTATTGGACGCGGAGAGAGGCTCTTTCACATAATAAAGGTTGTTTATTATGGAGCAACAGAGTCATAATACCTTCGTCCTTACAGGGCAAAGTGTTAAAGTTGTTACATGCCCCTCATGCGGGCATTGTTCAGACAAAAGCGTATGCAAGAGGCTACGTGTGGTGGGTCGACATGGATCGGCAGATTGAAAGTGTGGTGGCCGCATGTCAGCAATGTCAGCTAGTGAGAAACAACCCGAACCAAAGGACCCGCAGACTTGGATTGTTCCAGAGAAGCCGTGGAGCCGTGTGCATGTGGATTTTGCGGGACCCTTTCAGGGAAAAACTTTTTTTAGTCCTAGTAGACAGCTACAGCAAATGGTTTGAGGCTGAAATCATACCAGCGATGAACAGTGGTACGGTGATAGCTGTTATGAGACAAAATTTCACTTCACAAGGGCTGCCCGACGTGTTGGTGTCCGATAATGGACGTGCGTTCACCTCGGATGAATTTAATCATTTTCTTAAAAAGAATAATAATAATAATATTTCGCTGTGAACAAGGGCCTCACCCCGCTCTCCTTGGCAAACGAGAACTGGCACAAACTTAAAGTATTGGATACTAATGACCGCAGGGAAGTATGGCAGAGCAAGGAGCTTCACGGACGCTTTTACCGGGTCCTACATGGACCCGATGTAGATCTCTTAGCGTCCGTATCCTGACTGCGCTTTGGTGACCTATTCGGGGAAACCGAAGGTTTTGTCTGTGCGACTATGGACGAAGTTATGATGACGAATAACTACCGGAAATATATAGTGAAGGACGGTACGGTTGACATCTGTTGGGCATGCCACCGGCCCGGGGAATCAATCAGACACATTATTTCTGGTTGTTCTCGTCTAGCTAAAGGGAGACTATTTGCATAGACACAACCTTGTAGCCAGGATTATCCACCAGCAACTTGCTCTTAAATACAATCTCGTGGAATCTGAAGTACCGTACTATAGGTATGAGCCCGACCCAGTTCTCGAAAGTGGCAATATCACGTTGTATTGGGATCGGTCTGTCATCACTGACAGGACTATTGTTGCCAATAAGCCGGATATAGTGGTGATAGACCGATTAGCGCGCCGCACAATGATAATCGATGTCACCATTCCGCATGACGAGAACCTCGTGAAAGCTGAGAAAGACAAACAAATCAAATATCTTGACTTAGCACACGAGGTTGTCGATATGTGGAATGTGGACTCGGCTGTCATTGTGCCGATAGTAGTTACCGCCAACGGCCTGATGGCCAAAAGCCTCGACGACCACCTGTCGAAGCTGTCTTTGCGCGGTTGGATCAAGGGCCTGATACAGAAGGCAGTACTCCTCGATACGGCTCGCATTGTGAGGATGTTCCTGTCTCTGGAGCCCTAACCACCGATAGCTTGAACCCTGCTCCCAATACGCGGACTACTATTTTTTATATTTTTAAATGCTTTATTTTTATGTTTTCTTTTAAAAATATTTAAAAATGTAAATTATATGTGAAAAGATAAATAAACGAAATAATAATAAATCTTTATTGTTCATTATAAGTATTGCAGTACATGGGTATTTGGTTTATACATCGTAAAATTACAGATTTGCTACAATTTTAGTGGGTACAGTTCTGATCTCCTAACTAGGTTACTGTATAACCTGTATGAAGGAGTAACAGTTCCAATCCCCCATGGATTACAAGAATATGTATCATTTTGTACATTATGTTTTTACTGCTACAAAAATATGTTATACTTAACTAATTGTAAGCGACAAAAAGAAAAAACGAATAAATATATATATATACAGGCTTTGTGAATGAAATTAAACATTTGTATTCACCGCCCTATCACCCAGAGACCAACGGGCAGATTGAACGCACGATTCAAACATTTAAGAATAAAATAAAGAAACTAGAGAACCTGGACATGCAATGGCAGGAGAAACTTTGCAAAGTTCTATACTATTTGCGGACTGTGCCCAATAGCTCTACTAACAAGACACCTGCTGAGTTACTGAATGGGCGAAGATACAGGACTGCAGTGTCGAGTTTACACCCCGACTCAACTCCGAGCCGCGCCGAGCAGCAACTGGAGGCGGCGGCGCAGCGCCCGCCCGGGCGGACTTTTACGCTGTTACAACCCGTGCTCATACGCATGTACGGGCCCGGGAACAGGTGGCGTCGGGCGATTGTGGAGACAGTGGAGGGGCCCGCCACTTATGTGGTGAGGACGGAAGATGGAGAGCTGCATCGGCGACACACAGACCAAATACTGGCCAGACCGCCGGACACATTTTGTAATGGGTCACCTGTCATTGACAGTCAGCCAGCCAATGATACAGAATCTGAATTATCACAGGATCCACCAATTGTAATGCCGCCGCCTGAATTATGGCCAGATATTATAGGAATGCCTAATGAATGACTAATGAGTGATTGCTATGTTAGAAATAGACATTTTTGTTAAATAGATTGTTATCTACTGTTTAATTTTAGTATTGTCTTTACCAATTATTAGGAGAGAAAGGTATGTTATGTTTGAACCTGGTTGATTGTTTGTATTAGTTGTCAAGTGTAACATTTCTGTAATGAGGGTGAATCAATAATAAACGAGTTTGCTTTCTGATCTCGACTTGGTTGTATCTTTTAATTAGTATGGGAGGTAAATACAGGGTGTAACGGAAAGGTGTGGAGATATTTTAAGAACTGCATCTGCCCATCGAAATGAACAACTTTCTTCAAAAAACCTGAGGAAATTCTAAAAATAATTTTTTACCTTCCGTACAAATATATTGATCAGCTGATGATAACTTTGTATGAAAAGTTCAATTTCTTTTTTGGGAATTTTATCTTTTTTCTTAGAGAAAGTTGTTCATTTCCATGGGCAGAACCGGTTTTTAAAATGTGACCACACCTTTCTATTACAACCTGTATTTCTTCTGTGCGTGTGTATGTCACTGAACTCCTCTTAAACGGCTAGACCGATTTTAATAAAAAAAAATTGTGTCTTCAGGTGGATTCGAGAATGGTTGAGATTTACAATTGGGGCCAATTTAAATTGTTTATTAACCGACTTCAAAAAGGAGGAGGTTCTCAATTCGTCAGAAACTTTTTTATGTATGTTCCCCGATTACTCGAAGATGGCTAGACCGATTTAGATTTTTTTTTTTTTTTTTGAAAGGGTTTACTTCCCAGGTGGTCTCAAATTTTATCGAAATTGCCACAGCGCTTTTTGAAAAACTTAACGAAAACGAAAAATATGTATACCTACATAGATGTCGTTTTGGATTCCTTCACTTACGAGTATGTTTAAATTCCACGTTCCATGTTATTGGGGTTTTTAGTTCTGGGGTATAGGAACTAAAAAGTGAAAATAAAAAACTTTTTTACAAAAAAAAAAACAACCCGAATTCCAAAAAAGAAATTACGCTAAAAATTAAAAAAAAACTAATTTCGAAGTCGGTGTCAAATAACGAAGCTAAATGAAATACAAACACCGACTTCCGAAATTAAAGTTATTTAATTAATTTTTTATCTATAAATTGTTGTTGATTTTGGAATGTTTTACATTGGATCCGGCAGACTGCGCTACGATCGCAGTATCGAATATTCAACAATATTCTATTTTAATTCCAGGCTGTTCCAAAGCTATCTTCATCTCGAAGCTCTCTTGCTCGCAAATATCAGCAGAAACATACTCTATTAGAACCAAATTACCGTCTGATTCGATGTCACGAACACCATTAATCTGTGTCCTTCACCACACAATCCTCACTTTTGAAAACTTGATGAAAATCAATTTTGAGTACGCAGAAAAATAGTCAATAAATAGTCATAAATAGTCACCAAGGTTAAAAAAATAGTCGCATTATGAATCCGAAGTTATAGCTATATGTTGGTGAGGATTGTGTGGTGAAGGTCTCCACACAATCCTCACCTCAGTGCAAGCAAACGGCTGGGAGTATTGACTTGGTTTCAATTCCAAAAAATAGTCAAAAAATAGTCGTAACGCTATGCCAAATCTCGAAAATAGTCATTAAGGCATTCCAGAGATATAAAGGTGTCTTGGTGAGGATTGCGTGGTGAGCCTTTCTCGCCACAATCCTCACCTGATTACCGCGGAACGCTTACGTTTTTGAAGTTGATTTTAGTGTCAAAAAATAGTCAAGAAATAGTCGTCTCCAACCATGATAATTTCGACCTGGTTTACTATGTAGAAGTATGTTAAACTTTCATGTAAACTTCTACGTACATTATGTTTTGGTACAGTCGCGAACACTATATTTTGCACAATTATTTTATTTAGTATTGTGGTCTATTAATTTAAAACGGTAATAAAATATTATAGTTACTTTCATTATGTTTCTGGCTTTGGCAGAACTGAATAACCTTCCATAACATGGAAAATACATATTATACTTAGTCATGTTTTTATTGAAATTCAAAATCCTGCTCATAATACATTATGATTTTTCATTCGATTCAACCACCATTCAACATAAAGAAGCGAGTATTTTCCTCACATCGCTTTTATGATGTCACCGAGTCTCGCTACCCCTAGTTTTTAAGTTCATCTTTATGAACATATTTTTCTTCTGCTTTTCGAAAATATACGTCTAATCAGCAAAATTTACATGCACTTGATATGCGATATGTCTATAGAGCAACACGGGCTACCGGCGGACCGGAGACGCCGGTGACCCGTGTTGCTCTATGGATATGTCCTTTTGTAAAAATGATAGCGAGACTACCGTAGGGTTGAAGTCATGTTTGAAACCAAACTTGACGTGTCGATAATTTCTTAATACGAATTAGTATTTTTTTTGGTTAAAACTAGTTATTTATGATACTAGTGCGGTAAGTTGGTTTTTAGAAACGAGTACGCGAATGTAACGATTACGAGACGAAGTCGAGTGCTTACCATAATTACCAGTTAGTAAATACCAATTTCCGCACATGTGTTATACAACGTTTTTCAACACATTTGCGTTTTTAAAACGTACAATAGGTAATGAAACAAACTTTTGTTTTCAGATATCAGTCGGTAAGTGGCTACAATCTTTGACGTTTCTAATATGAAAATAGCGCGAATTTGCAAATGGAGCCACGTGTGCGTGGTGATAATTAGAACTACACCTTACGTCTCATTTTCTTTTTTCATGTGAAACATCTATTGGTGCGGCTTGGCAGTAAAATCGACTCGAATGTCATGACGAATAGGGTATTTTAGTCTAGATAAGAAAAAAACTAAAAATATATTATTGAGATAGCTTCGGCAAAAAAGCAGTCGGAAAATGTTAGTTTTAGTTCATAAAATAAATTTTAAATTTCAATTTCAATTCAAAGTTTTCAGTTTTTTTAATCTGTTTTTAATACCATGGAGTAGTAGCCGCCATGTTATAAAACTGCGAAAGCAATGTTACTTATGTTATGGACAATTTACAAAAATACGGATTTTACAGTGCTACACGTTATTTAAAATGCACAAATTCTAAATGTGAATTGAATGATGGACCTAATAAAAAATGTAGCTACATTCCACTTAATACTGAAATATTACAAAACAAAGGGCTAAAGGCGCTGAATGAAGCAGCTTTAATTTATGACGATTCAGAAAGATCTTATAAATCTGAAATATGTGATGGAAAAAATGCTTACGAATATGATTTAAATGATTTTTTTTATTTTTTGAAATTAATTCTTTAAGGTCATGTAATATTAATGATATACCAATGGACATGACATTGAAAGGAATATCATATACATTACTCTCTGTTATTGATTATACAAATGGTGCGGGTACTATGGGACATTATAAAAGTAAATGCTATCGTTCTTCAAAGAAAAGCTAGAACTGCTATGATGATTTACAATCAAAAGTTTATTATAATTCATCCAATACCACACCTCATTGTATTACTTACACAAAACCTGAAAGTCGAGAAAACATGTTTACCGAAGATCTCAAAAATAATAAATAAAAATTCAACGAGATTAGGTTATATTGTTTTTTCCACAAATTGTTGTACATTGTATGATTTGTATTTTGACTGAATTAAAAATACCTACCTATAGAACATTAGGTAGGTATTTTTAATTCAGATCACTAAACTGAACAACTTTTTTTACGTTATTCGGAAACTCACCATTTGTTCTATTTCATGATGTGAGCTATCGGCCGCGAGGCGGTTAGTTATTTCATGTAGGTAAGTACAATAGTACCTAGTCATAACCAGAGGTGCCAAATTGTATTTAAGTTCTTTGTCTATATGATGTAACGTATAAATTGCAAAGATATTAATAATAATATTAATACATATCTGTGATTTATATTAAGGATTTAACTTATTTTAAGTATTTCTATACTGATTATAAGTAGGTGTTAATTATTGTTTTAGAGAATATAAGCAGATTATTTTTAAATTTTTACTGAAATAAAATATTTCAAAATATTTATACTTTTTAATTATTATCAGAAACCAACTGTGTAATTATTGTGATAAACACAAATTACGTAACAGTAGTGTTAGTTTGTAAGTTTTATTCAACTTTAAATTGTATTTTTCTGACCACAGCCCCTACACTCCAAAACAGTAGTTAATCTTGTATATTTGGTAAGTATTCATTCTTAGATAAAGATAGAAAACCCTCCCGACACCCTCGCACGCACCGCAGTGGCCGAATATTCAGCGCGTCGACAGAGAGCGTGACCGAGTATTTGGTATTCGACTAAAGCAAAATTCATGGCATTATTTATTATTGAAGATAATAAGTTACTCTTTGAAGTGTCTACTAGCTAAGGAACTGCTGTGCCTGAAACAGGTTTAATTTAGCTTATGACTTTGTTTTATAATATGAGCTTGAGCGTTGAGCACCTCAGAGTTCTGAGTTGAGCTTCGCGATGACTGACAAATGCTTGCACTGTCTGGACAGGTCCACTCGAATTCGTGTGTTGCTTTCTTCATAAAGCTCATCCCAGACATAAACGTACATGGTTCTCATAGGATCTAACCAGTCCACATTGTATGGATTTGAACACTAAAAGAGACTTTGACCTCTGAGTTTGTTTCGGTGTTTCTTCTCAGGGTAGTCAGCTAGGAAACACCGGCCTCATCTAGCTTAAACTGACAAAAAAACATTGACGTGTAAAAGTGTTCCTTGTAACCTATTTACTGAATAAACATCATTTATCATTTATCATTTATCATTTATCATTTATGTCATTATAATGATATACATTATATATGTATAAAATATACTTAAAATACCTACCCGAAATAGCTTTATAACTAAAAATAATTTATACTCATTTTAATACAACCAAAAAATAAGGTCACCATTAAAATACGTACTTAATAATTTTTTGCTCGACTGTACTCGACTCGAAAATGTACGTAGAAGTTTACATGAAAGTTTAACTTACTTCTACATAGTAAACCAGGTCGAAATTATCATGGTTGGAGACGACTATTTCTTGACTATTTTTTGACACTAAAATCTACTTCAAAAACGTAAGCGTTCCGCGGTAATCAGGTGAGGATTGTGGCGAGAAAAGCTCACCACGCAATTCTCACCAAGACACCTTTATATCTCTGGAATGCCTTAATGACTATTTTCGAGATTTGGCATAGCGTTACGACTATTTTTTGACTATTTTTTGGAATTGAAACCAAGTCAATACTCCCAGCCGTTTGCTTGCACTGAGGTGAGGATTGTGTGGAGACCTTCACCACACAATCCTCACCAACATATAGCTATAACTTCGGATTCATAATGCGACTATTTTTTTAACCTTGGTGACTATTTATGACTATTTATTGACTATTTATCTGCGTACTCAAAATTGATTTTCATCAAGTTTTCAAAAGTGAGGATTGTGTGGTGAAGGACACATTAATCTCAAATAGAACCACATACACAAACAAACACGGGGCACACCACAAATCACGGGGTTCATTTAGGGCTACCCATAAATGGACATCTGCTTCATCGCCTGTTACACACCTCCCATAGGGCCTTCTGGTTAGGGTTAGGTAGGTTTCGATCGACTCTTCAAATGTTTCTTTGAATAATAAGCTTTACTAGCGTTTGCGCTTCTATTAGTAGGGGCGTAGCTCATTTGGCGTTTGTATACACAGCCTATAGACGGTGTGTGAGCACCGGGCTTTAACTGGCAGTTGATAATAGTTGATATTATTTGAAGAGTGGATCGAATATTAAGATTAGAAGAAAGTAGTATATTTCGATTGTTTGGTGTGAGTTCTAGCTAGCCCGTCGTAGTAGACTCATCTATAACATTGTATTCATAATAAAGTACAGTTCGCTATCCCACTGCGTTTGCCTTCGCACACTCCACAATCAAATCATAGTACACTTGCACAATATGCTACCCTCACTGCCAGCGAGTGTGACAGCTCCCCAAAGTTACAGCAGCACCCCTGGAGCCCTTTTTTTTAGGCTCTACAAATAATTATATAAAAATTAATCCCTATTTCCTTTCACATCACACGTGAACGGTTGGACCGATTTCGTTAATTCTTTTTTTGTTGTTTGTTATTGTCAGAAGGTTCATAGGCAAGAAAAATGCAAGAAAGGTGCGCCGAAAATTTGAAAATTTCAGAAAACTTAACGACTAAACTTCTCGCGTTTGACAGTTCATAGCTAACAGCCTGGCCAAGGGACATTCGCTACGCGCGCCTCAAAGAGTTGTCAGCAACAAGAACGGGGTCAATCGAATGCCAAATAATCGAATATCAATGGGCAGACCTTCACTGTGGTCTGTGTTTCAAAATAATACACTGGGTTTTTCTAGAACTCAAAACAACATTGAATGATGGCACAGAAGATGAAACACGTTGCTTGAAAAGCACAAACGGGGTCTTTATGCTACCATATAATAGGATGCTTATACGATTATAAAAATATTAAATAATAAAAACAACGGATTTATTAGAGTTTCTCCGTGCAAATGCAATTCACACAAAATTTTAAGATGTACATAGAAAAGATAATAATTAAAATCTGATTTACTAGTAAATTGTGTTTTTCTTGTATTCTATAAAAAAAAAGTACCTAGGTAGGTACGCTCGATCAAACAAACATTCGATATTTTGAACACTCGATGTAATGAGTGTACGATATATTGAATGTTCGATTTATTAACCAGTCGATATTATGAACGTTCAGTATTTAGACGTTCGATGTATAGTGGTCGATCAATTGATATTCGATTATTTAGCATTCGATTTGGCATAGTACACCCCACACAGTCTATTTTTATTCTGTAGAAAAGAGCTATCAGAGCCATGCACCCACTCCTATCAAGATCGGAGATTCTTCACTCGAAGTTGTAGACGAGTATGTCTACCTGGGATAAATGGTCCAATTATAGGTAGGGCTAAGTTCGAGAAAGAGGTCAATCGTCGAATAAGACTCGGTTGGGCGGCATTCCGCAGGCTGCGCGGTATCTTCTCGTTCCACATACCATAGTGTCTTAAGACGAAAGTCTATGACCAGTGCGTGTTGCCAGTGATGACATATGAAACAGAAACATTGTCGCTCACAATGGGCCTCATCAGAAGGCTTAAAAATAGGCACCCAAAGGGCAATGGAGAGGACTATGCTCAGAGTTTCCTTGCATGATCGAATCAGGAATGATGACATCCGCAAGAGAACCCGACCGATATAGCCCGAAAAATCGAAAAACAAGTGGCAGTGGGCAGGAAACATTGTTCACAGAACAGACGGTCGATGGGGCCAAAAATTTCTGGAGTGGCGATCGCGTACCGGAAGAAACGCGCGTCTGGAAAGATATTTCGTTTGTTTTAGTTAATTAATTTAATCGAAAATGTATGAAAAGACAGATTTTTTTGACTCAATTAAAATCAAGTACAATAGTGCTACAGCTTTGGTGCCATAACAAGAAATGCTTAGGTGGACAAGTTCTATCAGACTAATGCAGTTTTTGTTTTTGGCCTCTACTTTCACATTTGGACCAAAACGGATGATGTCCTTTAAAAATATATGTGTAAGTAAAAAGCACACTAGGTATACAAGCATACTAAAAATTGGAAGATTACATTTACATCCTTGATAAAACCATGGGGCAACGGTGCGTTCGTGAACGGGTGCCGTCAGCTGAGACTGGTCATCTCTTACATGCCAATGGCTTATTTTAATCTTTTTTATTTTATTTTAATACATTTTTCTCACATAATAGAAGCAGGCAGAAATATGTAACCAGAATTTTTGTAATACATAACATGGTTAAAAAGAGTGTCTATGGAGTTTCATGCACGTTCTTCTCCATAGAGATCTACGCTTTGGAATGTGCAATTAGCTTCATCTTTCTGACTGACTGACTTCTTGATAATTCAAAAGTGCCTGTAAATGGTTTATTCGAAATACATGCTTTGAGTTTGAGTTTTTGTTTCAGTTTTCCTAATTACATAAGCGATATAGGGCGCATAACTCGGGATGGATGTACTTTAGAGCTGAGCTGCCGTAGTAACTATTGTTTATATTGAAGTACTCACATCTAACAAGGTGGCGTTAGTGTGCCAACAAAAAAAAGAGGCACCAGTTACACATCCATATATATAGGTTGACTGGTAATTACTGACCGATACTTAAACACGTGATTGTACTCATGATTACAAACAACTTTCCCAAAGAAACTTTTTTTGTACTTATTCACTTCATCACTTGTAACACAATAAAATAACACGCCGTCGCGTGCCCATTTAGCTACAGCGTTGTACCTACATAAAGCTTCTTTGTTTATGACACGATGAGGAGACTAAATAAATAATAAATTATCTAGTATTTGATAGTTTACGTGCGCGCGCTACAATAAATAAATCCATAATCTTTCTTGCTTGATTGCGACGTGGTCTTCCTGTATTCACATTTGGCGCGATGAGCATTCTCCAGTCTCTTATTCGCTGTGCAGCGCGTAACAATGTTCTTGGAGTTCGGAGAATTATTCTTGGATACAATAGTTAATACAATCGCCCTGCTGCTTCGCCATTACCCCCTTCCGAGTAGTAGCACATCACCATATCACTGTACTCACTCGCTGTGTAATTGTACGGCATAGAGCGCGTGAGCGTCAAATAAAACAAAAACAAGTGTATGCGACGCGCTTTCCGGGCTGTTATTATTAAGTCACTACTGCACTGCACTGAGGCAAAGGGGGCGGTGTGGGCGGCGGGGGAGCGTGAGACGATACTACTGCTGCGTCGCACCGCTTACGGAGCGGGAGTCTAAGCAGCTGATAGCGGTCACTGCCCTAGCGCGCGCGCGAATTTCAAACTGTTGTTATGGTGATAAAAGTGAATAAGCATAAAAAAAAGTTTGTTTGGGAAAGTTTTTTAAAATCATGAGTACAATCACATGTTTAAGTATCGGTCACTAATTACCTTATATTTGCAACAAAAATCTCTCTATGATCATAACAATGTTCAAATTGCATTACAAGTTGCAACCCATACTTTTTTGGATTAAGTCGATACTAGAGTTGGTGGCGGGAAATTTGAAATTAGGGGTGGGACAAGAAGTTATCACACTTTTATTATAAAGACGAAAGTTTGAGTGTGTATGTTTGTTTGTTTGTTGGCCTTTTTATCCTGGTCTACGCGGGTGAAACCGCAGGGCACCGCTAGTGTATAATAATTGAGTCACCTATCATGGCCGGCGCAATTTCTGGCGGAGTTATGTCTTTGGTCAATACATCGAGTTTGTCGTAAATTTCTTCTCCCACCGCCGCACTATATTCCGTAGCTGTCAGATCAAGCGCATGTTTTAATCTGTGAAAAATGTTTAAACGAATATGCATGAATGACCAATCACAATAAATTCATGTATAGCATAGTCGAGGAGGAATTGTGTAAATAAGTATCTTACTCATTAGCAGCCTCTTTATATGATTGGTTAAATTTTCCAACAGTTAATAAATTCTCGCTGCCCTTTTCATCCATGGCATCCGTCAATATCTCGAAAGATTTCTTCATATTTCCTAAAATATTTAAATGTGTGCCCTAATCATTATTTTATTTCATTTTAATTATACCGATACTTATATAATATATATATATATTAAGAGACTTACCCGAAAATTTTAAATAAGCAGGAGCGTCTATAAAAAAAAATAACGAATTTAAAATACTTGTATTTAAGTCTAGAAATTGATTAACTTCAAGTCCACCATGGGTCCAAACTTACTCCGTTTATCGGCGCCCGCACCGGCCTGAAAGCATAGTGCCTGTATTAACTTCACGAAAAAACCACAGATTTAAATTATGACGTGCCTAAATCTTCAGTCTCCATCTGACCACAAATGAACACAACGGAGGGAATAGGATCTGAATTTTTAATTCATGAAAAATGACTACGTATCAGAAATGGAAAATGAAGATTCAAGCAAAAATAAATTTGGTGAAATCATTTACCTCATCTCGCCGTGTTCAATTGTGGCCATTGTAGGAGATAGAATAAAAAAAATGGAAAAACGATATTTTTAAAAATTTTACTTTATTTTTATGTTTTTAACTATTATTATGTAATGTAAGATGGCAATATTTTAAAGATTCATTTCATATTCTTTTAGATTCATAGAACATCAAGTTGGAGCAGTCGGTTCAGGTCTATATATAAAGGTTATTTCAAGGGCTGTTTCTAAATTGTCTTTGAAATATGTAAATCCCATTGGTAGCTTTCTTTCCTTGTCGACGATAAAGTTTGTCTTGCAGATTGTATCCTATTTAAATAATAATTATTAAATTAATTATAATTAAGAAGTTTTAACAAAGGCTAATTAAATGTTGAAGAAGACTTACACCGCCCTGTCCATCCCCACCATCGCCACCGTCACCATACAAGCCACCACCTCTCTCAGCTAGTAATACGTCTGTGAACAAACACGTAGCTGAATAAAATAAGCAAAATTCTGATGAGATTTTATTAGAGGCTTACTTATACTTACTATATTCCTTTTTGACATCAGTACCCTAACTCTTAGGAGCTGATGATTTCCCGCTGGGAGTGTTCTTAGGAGGCGGGGGTACCGGGGGTTGTACCGGGTGTGGTGCTCGGCGTGGCACCGGGCGTGTCACCAGGCGTGGTACCAGGCGTGGTACCAGGCGTGGTACCAGGCGTGGTACCAGGTGTGTTACGCGACGTAGCACTTGGCGAGGCAGCAGGCGGGGATTGCGGTTTATCCTCATTCTCACCAGACCTTCCCGTCTCGTTAGTCCCATCCTTGTTCATTCCTTCAGAAGTGTAGAACTTTTCGACATCTTCTCGTAAAAAAATGAAACAATTTGAGGAACGTACCTTAAGCCATACATGAAATTCTAGAGCTGCCGAGAAAAATGGCTTATCGTAATTCTTTGAATTTGTAAACAATAGTTCAATATCGTTTGATATTTTTTCTGTCACCATTTTTCTCGGAAACATTTAAACTTCATACTGAAAAGATCAAACACGTCAATGAACGACTGTCACAATTTCAAACGGCGCGGCTTACCTTGGTTTGTTGAATTGTGTTAAGTACCGCGGGCTCCAGATAAAATGTTGACAATAGTTCCTCATAACGTTATGCTACCTATGTAAACCCTGTACTTACCATCGTCTTCATCGACGTCCATCATAAGCATTCTGTCATCTGATTCAGATAGAATTTCGTCGATCCAAACAGCAATCTGTTCACAAGAATAATACGACGTTTAGTGATACAAATGTATCTTATTGGTCAATTTTACAAAGACGTAATTTTGTTTCTTTGTCATATACCTACTTTGTCGGATATCTCCATCATGAACTTCGCTTTGGGATTTCTACTTAATCTTTGTGGTGTTTTCATTTTCATCATGCCGCAAATATCGCTCAATATTTTATCAGACAATCTTAACATTCTATGGAACAGAAATAATAAAAAGGTCACAAACAAAATTATATGTGTCAAGATTAGCAGTGTATCTGTCAGTGATTGCAAACACCGTATGATTGTAAATACCGTATGATTGTAAATACGTACTTCGAGAATGTAAACTCTCGATATGTATATTATGAATTGATAATTTCGAATAGGTACAATAATTGATAATTACCATGTCTGGGTCATACTGAAAATAAAGAGTTCACAATTTAACGTGATTTATCATAAACTAACGGTAGTGTTTACCATTATCCGGTGACATATCTAATAAAACCTGTGGTCTCTTAATCGGAATGCACAACGCTGCGATATGCGGTGACAGGCAACAATCTTCCTCACCGCTGACGCATACTGTGGTGGAACAAAAGACCATTCGTCTTCAGGGTTCCGTACCCGAAGGGTCCATACGGAGCCCTATTGCTGTTACTCACGTGTCCGTCTGTCTGTCCGTCGTCAGTCACAAATTTTTTAACTTCTTATTGACCTATGAACTTGAAATTTGGTGATAATGTTTATTATTACGTAAAAGTAAAATATACGTAATAAATATTTAAGGTTGAAAAACTACAGGTCATTTTTTTAAATACATCACACATCATCATCAGCCTTCTGGGGCATAGGCCTACTCTCTCTTAGAGGGTCCGCGGGCCCAATGCGGGTTGGTGGATGTTACGTGTCTTCAAATTTATGGTTCTAGGACATGCCGGTTTCCTCACGATGTTTGAGCAGTGATGATGAAATAATTTACACAAAGTAAAGCTCCTGTCTGGGTGAACTGACGACCTACAACTTGGTAAGTCGCGGTCGTTACCACTGGGCCACCACTGCTCGCGCTTTTAAATACTCTGACTCCTAAATAGGCATATACTCTTGTGTCTTAGGAGTCAGTGAACCTACGTATTAACAAAACCATAAAATAATAAGATTTTAATGTAAATAGTGGAAATGAAAAAATTTAGAGTAAGTATTTATAACTAGCACTTTGCCCGCGGCTTCGCTCCCGTGACCTTTCTGGCGGGAACTGTTATTTTTCCCGGGGTAAAAAGTAACCTATGTTACTCGCTAATAGTTTATCTTTCTATTAGTGAAAAAATAGTTAAAATCGGTCCAGTAGTTTCGGAGTTCATTTGGTACTTGACAAACAAACACACAAAAATCTTTCCTCTATATAAGTACGACCATATGTGTCGGAATTTTGAATACAGTTGAAGTGGCTCCTTATTCGGCGGCGTCAGAATACCCACTCTTTCTTTACTCTTTTCAGTTCTTAACAATCCCATATCTTCCTTGTATCTTCGGGAACACTGAGTATCTTGTTCGAAGAGGGAAACTTTGCCGCTCATCATCGACCTCTTCTCTTTCGTTTCCCTCTAGTCCTTTTAATCCTTTGCTGTTAGTGCTTCAGCCCACACACTTTAAGGGATAGCCCTTTGTTGGAGGTTTTCAGGAGAAGAAATAGGGAACATTCCCTATCAACATGTTTTTTTAGAATGTTCTTTGTAGTATGTATATGGATTATGTACTACCATTTTTTTCAGTTTATTTAAGTAAAAAATATTATATTTCAAGTTTTTGTCGTGCAATTATGTGTAACATGTATACTTTCGTAAATTTATTTATCACCTTGAAGTTTGCTGTTAGGAAACCCAAATGCTGGGTTAAGCTCACCTTTGTCAGTAACTGTCCCTTTTTTTTGTATTTTTAGAAACGTTTTATGTGTGCAATAAAGAATAATAATATAATTACAATGATTATTTTTCCGACCCAAATATCGACCAATAGAATTGCACCATTCGACGTCACGTGGTACAACCTACATGGTATTATACTGAAAATTTTTTGAAAATTTTCTCTGGTAGTTGCTATATATAAAATAATCCCCCGAATACCACACGAGCTTCAAAATTATCTGGTATTTCCCGATAGGTTCCCTGCAAACAAATAAAATCGTCAAGTTTTTCAGGAAAAATCACGAGCGCGAAGCGCGAGTGATTTTTTAACCTGACAAACTTGACTCCTTCATTTGTTTGCAACGAACGGAAATACCCGATAATTTTGAAGCTCTTGTGGTATTATAAGTGACAATTCAACTCGAAAAGGAAAAGAAGAAAAAATTAACTTACCCGTCCGCAAGCGTATAGCGTCCAGGCCTTGCTAAACGATGCTGGATTCCCTTAGACAAAGCCACGGCAGCATGTCGTGCCCACACGTATTTTTTTTTATTGCAAGCTAGCAAATCTTTTTTCCCGACACCAGTGTTTGCAGTTCTACAAAGAAATCAAGATTGTACGAGCAATACCAATAGGCTAATTTCCAGAGGCCCAACCCACTCCTGAACTTTGATGCGTTTTATCTTTGTACTTTTTGATTGGTTTGGTAAAGCAAAGAATACGTGTCCAATATTTTTTGATAATCTGAGTTACGGCGTAACTAGAATTATTATTTTTATACCCAGTAAACATCCTTAGAGCGGTTGCGCACTTCGTCCGATACTTATCCGTGAAAATACGGTCGTGGTCGTAGAAGAATTTGTATGGTAGGTTACGCACTACCGATCCGAGTTCGGTCCGAGTTCCGTAAGGAAAATTCGTGGTTTAACTGATTTAGAGACAGCTCGTTTAGTATACTTTAGTTATTTTCATAGTGTGATGTCGTACGGCATTCTGTTGTGGGGAAATGCCGCCGATATTCAGACAATTTTTGTTTTACAGAAAAGGGCTATTCGTGCAATTTATAAATTAAGTCCCAGACACTCCCTCAGAGACAAATTTAAAGAGATTAATATTATGACTGTTCCCTCTCAATATATTTATGAGAATCTCATGTATGCACATAAAAATATTAATCTGTTTAAAAGATACAGTGATATCCATAGCATAAATACTAGGAACAAACACAAATTTATTGTACCAAAAACCAGGCTCAAGAAAAAAATAGGTGGTTCGTTTCGATGTCAATGTATACGTTTCTATAATAAACTTCCTAGCCAAATTCAAGAACTAAGCATAAATAAATTTAAATCATTTATTAAACGTAAGCTATGCCAGAAAGCTTTTTACACAATTAATGACTTTCTTGAGGACAAAAAGGCGTGGGATTGAGCTGCTTCAATGATATACATGAGCCATTGTTTTCATATGTACTACTTACTGATGAAAAATTTTTTATATATATATATTTTTTTTTTAATATTCGTTTTTGACATGAATACTTGTATAGTATTGTATTATATTTTTTATTTTATTTTTTTATTGACATTTTATATTTATTATTTTTTTTTGACTTGAATACTTTGTTAAGTATTATATTTATTTTTATTTTTTGATTGACATATTATGATTACTATTTTGTTTGACACAAATATTTACTTTGTAAAGTATTATATTTTTATTATTATTTTTTTATTACTTAATTATTGTAAATGTGAGGACTATGTGGGTTATTATTATTATTTTCTCCTCCTTTTTACAGTAATTTTCAACGTTGTCTGACAGTTTGAGTACTTTTGCGGCCTACCCAAATGTCTTTTCTTTGGTATTGTTCGTCATGTCATTGAGCTCCTTAGTGGTTTTTAAGTTGAGCTATTCGACTATTGACAAATGCTTGCACTGACTGGACAGGTCCACTCAAATATGTTTGGTTCTTTCTTCAAAAGACCACTACAGACACTAAGCTGCATGGTCCTCATATAGAATAATGTGAATGCGAGAACTATGTATGTCGTTATATTCATGTAGATTTTATGATTGTCTGGCAGTTTGAATATTTTTTGCGGCCTACTCAAATGTCCTTACTTTGGTATTGTTCGTCGGTTCGTTGAGCACCTCAGAGTTCTGAGTTGAGCTTCGCGATGACTGACAAATGCTTGCACTGTCTGGACAGGTCCACTCGAATTCGTGTGTTGCTTTCTTCATAAAGCTCATCCCAGACATAAACGTACATGGTTCTCATAGGATCTAACCAGTCCACATTGTATGGATTTGAACACTAAAAGAGACTTTGACCTCTGAGTTTGTTTCGGTGTTTCTTCTCAGGGTAGTCAGCTAGGAAACACCGGCCTCATCTAGCTTAAACTGACAAAAAAACATTGACGTGTAAAAGTGTTCCTTGTAACCTATTTACTGAATAAACATCATTTATCATTTATCATTTATCATTGTCCGAGTTTTCTATAGATCTGTATTTTGACGGATAAGTATCGGATAAGTATCGGACGTAGTGCGCAACCGCTCTAAGAGGCGTAGATGAAAATATTGAATACTAACTTCTGCCAGCAGTTTCGCCCGCGTGGAATTAGTAGGTACTGTGACGATTGTAGTCTCAGCCTAATATTAGCGGGTCTGTACCGGCCTCCAATAGGAGAGCCGTTTGACTTTAGAAGGTGTAGGCATGACATTGGTTTGGGAGATAGAAGTTTAGCCCTTGCAAGTGGGCACCGATGTAATTCTGATGCCTAATTAATATATCATTTAAAACACCCTCAGCTCGTTTCCTTGTCCACCCGTAGCGAGTATCTTTTCGTGTAGTCCTCTCGCAGTCGCCAAGCTACGTGATATCCCCCGGGACTTCGAAGAACGTCCCAGGATCCCTGCAGGCCGTACTGGTGCCTTGGGATCCTACAGTACCTACTGCCCCCCATTATAAATTATAGCTAATAGGTATGTTATTCTGATGTTTAAGTTATATTATTGTGAAGCTTCATCCACATCCGTTCAGTAGCTTTTGTGTGAAACAGTAACAAAGATCCATACATCCTCACAAATTTTCACATTTATAATATAGTTAGTGTAGGATAGGTAGAAGTGTAATTATATCTGATTATGATCAAACCAATTCAAAAATATACAAAAACAGAAGTAGCCGCACCATAAGAGCGGTTTTCACTACGTCCGACCCGAATCCGATTCGAATCCGTGAAAATACAGATCTGGAAAAGTCGGACAGAATTCGGATCTTGCTTTTCGCACTACCTTCGATCCATCACGGTCACTCCCCAGCCACATCCTCCCCCCCCCCTACCCCTCTGCTCGTATGCAGCTCGGATTCGATTCGATTCGGTTCGGACGTTAGTGCGCAACTGTTCATACAAATAACACTATATACTTCGGTCAGTCTTCGACCGTCAATAACCTTGTCGGAAGTGGAGATTCACGGATGACGGAGAAAAATCGGATGTAGTGCGTAACCTACCATACAAATTTTTCTACGACCACACAGGACCGTATATTCACGATTTTGATCGGATTCGGATCGGACGCGGTGCGAAACCGCTCTAAGGGTTTCTGTTTACAAATTGGGTACAGAACTCATAGAAGGACTTTGTTGAACTTACGCCGCAGCTTTCTTCTTACTATTTTTCAAGTTAACAAAATATGCGTAGGCCTGATCTGGCTTGAAAGGTTCATCAGCATCCAACATTGATCTCAACCGAGCAATCTTAACAGAAAGAAAAGATATGGGTAGTGTAGAAAGTAGTGCTCGGTACTATGGTGACCTAACACTCCTTTCTCGTATTGATAGGGTAATTATGGTATGTGGTAAAAGTTAAAGTCTCGTATTTTAAGGGAAATAGCTGTATTGAATTACTATAACACTTAGTTACAAGAAATGGTAAAAATGGTTAACTATATCACTAGCTTATTGGTAAAATGGTAATGGTAAAATGGTGTTGAGAACGTGGTGTCTCTGATGAGATCTAAACGCGAACTGCCCCACATTTTGGTCAACGAGCGAATGTGCATACTTGCGTTCGATGCAATTATGCATTTTCGCTGAGTGTTCGATTGAAACTCGAACATATTCCCGAGAGCGAGAAGAAATGCGGGATGATAGCTAAAACTACATGATATGGTGTGTACAAAAACATTAAACTACTTAAACATCTGCGCTGGTAAGTATAAAACATTGATAAAGCATAGTAAAAGCAAATAATAAATTCATAATGGTTTACATAAATAATTATTAAAGACAAAAACAGCGATCTTAAGTTACACTATTGAGTCTTCCACAGTAAAAGCAATATTTTGATTGCCTGTGTCCGTACTTTTGTCCCTTTTAATTGCACTGTAGTTGGCGCTAGGCCAGCGTTTGGCATAATTGTGTAAACTAAAACCGATTTCACTTTTATCCTTTAGATCTCTAGCACTGAGCACTTCACTGTAATGTGATTCGCGTCTTCTGTTTGGTTTCGGTGTCAGCGGAGTCACTGCTGACTTCTGTTGACAGCGACTCACGCTGCGGCGTCGAGGGCTCGGAGGCGACGGGGTTACCATGGTCTGATGTCGGCGGGATCCCTCGCCACGGTGCCCAGCGGCAGGCTTCCGGCACAGGTGACATCGTCCAGTCCGCCACATCCAGACTGCTGCTACGCATAGTGCGATCGACATCAACACGTAACAGATTACGTATTGATGTATGTCATGGGGTGATAAATCCTCAATTTCCGAATCGCTTTTCTTCAGCTTTTCTATTGCCTCTCCCAGGCTGGTCATGGAAATAGTTAGGTTTCCGTCATCAGTGTGCGTTTCGTCAGGGATTTTTATGTTAATCAAGTGATTAATCTGATCAAATTCAGGCATGAAAATGGTTGGAGAAATGTTCATTTGGTTGGACTGATGACGTATCGAATATAATGAGAAGTCCTTTCCTTTGATGACGCACTCTTGACCTATTCCAATGACCCCGGCTTGGCTCAGCTGACGAACTGTTACATGATCGCCGCATATTACCTTTATTGTGTAGGTGTCACAACAAAAATAAAAGTGTTGAGAAGTCAAATGTAATTCTAGCCATACGTTGGTGCAGTTGGTTTTTTCTACTTTACATTTATTGGTTTCCAAATTCTTGTCGCAAAAGCTGTCGTCATTTTGCAGGTCTGTAATTGGTTTTAGCAGCTGACACATGTAAGTTGGTCCATGGTGCAGACATGCCGTTAGTTCCTGTGTGGACATGCTAAAGAAGGAATCTTTCTTTAGGTTGACTGCCACATATTCGGAGACTGGTATTATTGAGGTCTTAATGGTGTTTGTTTGATGGTTAAACCACGACTTGCGCAGTCAGCTGGATTATCAGTCGTCTTCACATATTGCCAATGTGTTGATGGTATGGTTTTGGTGATTGCTGTTACCCGATTTGCTACGAATGGTTTCCACCTGGCTGGATCACCTTGTATCCACCCCAGTACTGCAGTTGAATCAGTACAACAGTAGACATCCGTAGGGTAATCTGATAAGCAGCTTTGAACTTTTTGCATTAGCTGAGCTAAGAGATGAGCGCCCATTAACTCTAGTCTCGGTATAGATAAGACTTTGCTTATAGGTGCCAACCTGGCCTTTCCCGCAACTAATGTTATGGTTGTCCCTTCTTTCTTTACTACCTTGCAGTAGATCACACACGCGTATGCCTTGTTTGAGGCGTCGCAGAATCCGTGCAGCTCTAAATTTTGTTTTTCTCCCATTCCTAGCCATCTGTTGATTTTCATGTTGCTTATGTCCCTAAATTCTTGTTTCAATTTAGTCCATTCTGAGTCCATTGCCTCTGGTAGGCGGTCATCCCATTTTAAGTTAGACAGCCAGACATTTTGAAATAGTAGTTTCATGGTAGTGCTCAGGGGGGTTAACCACCCTAACGGATCGAACAGCTTGGAAATGTCCGAAAGTAGAGCTCTTTTGGTAATAATTGCAGGTGATTCGGGTTCTATTTTCGAGTTGAAGGTGAAATTATCTCTCTGTGGGTTCCAACAGAGACCCAATGTTTTGGTAGAATCATTCTGTTTGAATTCGTAAGTTGACTGGTCACATTGCTCTCTCTCTAAATCAGTTAATAGCTCTGGTTTGTTCGATTGACATGGTTTATTATTATGACTGCATAGACAGTTTTGGCAGTAATTTAATTGCTCAACTTTGTTTATCTTTTGCTCGTGCGTTATTTGTAAAAAATCAGGGCAACGCCACAACCCGTGTTCAGAATTGCACAATGCACAGGTTACTGACCGCGACACATGTAATGCATTCATATTTTTATTATTATTATTTTTTATTGTCTTTGCTGCTTGACTGATGGTTACTTCGGTGGAAACTTTTCTTCTGGTTTTGGTTGTTGTTATATGGTTGATGTGGCATGGTTTTTTGGTTGGCTGGTTCTTGCTTGCGACGAGACGCTTCTAGTGCCGTAAACTTCATCTCCAGGAATTCCAGGAACTCCTGCAGATCCGGTAGCTCTCTAGGGTTCTTGACTGATTCTATGTATTCGGTGAAGGTATCGTTATCAAGCTTTTGCGCTAGTAGATGCACTAAAAGCGGATCCCAAGTTGTTATATTTATTCCCAGATTCTGAATAGCGTGTAACGTCTCCTTGGTTACGTCATGCTGCTTCTTACTGTTGTATGTTGGGAAGTCCAAGTAAAATGTTAATATGGGACGTGAAAATTAATTTCTTGTTTCCATACCTGTGGTTTAAAATCTCCCAACATACCTGATAATTGTCAGAGCTGATCTGTAAATGGTGAATCAGACGCTCTGCTTCTCCAACCACCTTACTCTTTAAAAACTGCATTTTTTGTGCATTAGACATCGACGGGTTTTTATCAATCGCTTCGCTAAACAAGTCTTTGAACGGAACCCACTGGTTGTAAGCCCCATTGAACACGGGGATGTCAATCTTTGGAGCTGACTTCTCACGGTGCCTCACTGCCCACATCTTTTTGTTGATGTCGTTTGTCAACTCACTGTACTTTTCCTCGTGCTTGCAGAATTCCATTTGGTACGTAATATCATCTCCTCCATCCTCACCTTCAATTTCCCAATGAAGTTTGTCAATCTCACCCCATCGGCTACCAAGTGATTTTAGAGCGTTCTCGAATTGCCATTGGTTCTCGAACTGATCTACTTGTATATTACTCACGGTTCTCAAGAATGCTTTGAAATTGATATTCTGCTTCTTCACTAACTCGTTCAGCTTACTGGACCCTCTCTCCGTACAGAGAGAACTCTCTCGCTGCGATGACTCCTCATAACGAGACGACGTACCTGGTTGTGGCTGCGCCGCCTCATCTTCTGGTTCTGGCCGTAGATGGTCCGCGCTTCTCTGTTGCCTAGCCCGGATACCTGGTAATGGTTGTACCTCTTTCAGCTGGGATGTGCCTAACTGCCTCAGGGTTTTATCAATAATCTCCTTGATTTTCAAATAAACTTCCTGGGCGGTATCGAAACAACCCTTTTTGAAGTAAATGTGCTCAAAATCCGCAAACTCACACATTTTCTTATGGTTCTCTTGATAATCGTGCCAGTATGCTTCCAACATATTAGCCTTGCGCTTGTAATTATCGATGGTCTTCCTCTCGGATCCATCTTTCTTTATATTGGATAAAAACTTGTCCAAGATTTCATAGAGCTCCGTTTGGTTGATGAATAGCGAGTCGGAATCCATATTTGAAGTTGATTCGATAATATATGGTAATGGTTAGTATAAATGGTTACTTATTTGCTCCAACCGACCGTCTCTGCAATCCAAGGTTCTCCAAATTGCAGCGATCTTCTGGTTCGCGTGGCACTGTATCACTTGGTAGTCACTGGTAATTTAATGCTCGAAGGACCATGTAGAAAGTAGTGCTCGGTACTATGGTGACCTAACACTCCTTTCTCGTATTGATAGGGTAATTATGGTATGTGGTAAAAGTTAAAGTCTCGTATTTTAAGGGAAATAGCTGTATTGAATTACTATAACACTTAGTTACAAGAAATGGTAAAAATGGTTAACTATATCACTAGCTTATTGGTAAAATGGTAATGGTAAAATGGTGTTGAGAACGTGGTGTCTCTGATGAGATCTAAACGCGAACTGCCCCACATTTTGGTCAACGAGCGAATGTGCATACTTGCGTTCGATGCAATTATGCATTTTCGCTGAGTGTTCGATTGAAACTCGAACAGGTAGGTATACCGTCATATTTATTCACTAAAAACGAATCGAAGAGTTTCCGTTTGACTGAATTCATGTGCTACGTAAGAACTCATCTATTATCAAATACCTATCACTAATAGGATAGTTTAAAAAAAATCTTATTAGTCCGTCAGTTAGATTACCAAAAAATTTTGGAAACGTATTTTTTTATTTTGTCACGTAAATCAAAAATGAGGACGATACAGTGAGTTGAAACTTCGCGTGACGTAACACCTCGATACACTTTGTACCGTTTAGTGACGTAACAAGCCCCCCACACCTAAACTTCGATGCGTTTTATCATTTTCTATTGGTTTGGTAAAGCATGAAATACGTTCACAATATTTTTTGATAATATTCTTACATAGGGACTAAATAGAATTATTATCTTTATATTCAGGATACATCCCTATTTTAATATACGGAACAAGACTACATATAAACTTTTTCGTTTGTCCCATGAATCAATGATAGAGAATTTAATTATTAGGTGGAGTTGCTTTGCGGGGCAGTGATGGGATCAGCGATTTTTTCTAAAGATTTGGCACTGACCGTATCAGCGGGCAGAGTGTTTGCGTTATCTCGCCAAAAGTATATGATGGTGCGCCGGCGCGGCTTGGCTATGCGCTCGAGCCGGTCCGTAAGCACGCCGCCATGTCTGCGCAAGCACCGCGCGTGCGCCTTCATAGCGTGATACGACATCTTCACATCAGTCGCTTTGGGGCTCCTGTAATATACATTGAGACTTAAGTTGGCATCATCATTTCAAGGCTGATGATTTACAGAGCATAAAAACTTGACAAAACCTGTGGAATATCGTACGTTACTTCACTGTTCATCTAAATTAACTTTTTTTTTTGTTCCCGGGGAGGAAGATCCTCCGCCTGGGGCGGGCGTCTGTCTCTGACAGACAGATCTGATAGACAGAGAGTCAGACTCTTACTGACTATGGACCGGGGATTGTGAGAACTAGTACGCCTTCCACGATCCCCGGCTAGTGCTGGCCCGCATATATAGGAGTGAGATAGAAGACTGCTGTGGTTCGGAAGAGTGGTCTCAGCCGCAACCTCCTTCTGTGAAATGACGGCTCCACAGAAGGAGATCACTCATCCCACGACTCGGCACTCCCGACCTTCGAACGAGCGACCGTCGGCAGCGACAGGTCGGGTCCTACTTCGGATACGAGGGCACTGCGCTGCTTCTCCTATGCCGTACACTCTACCAGTGTATGCTGCGCCGTGTCCTCCCGACAGTCGGTGCAGTGACGGCACCGAGCGTCCGGCTCCCTGTTTATGCGACACAGGTACTTCCCGAAGCACCTATTCCCAGAGAGCACCTGCCGTGACGTTTCTTTAAGAATGTTACAGACCTTAGACTAACGGCAGTCAGGCGGCAGCCATTCTCTAATAAATAGTTAGAGAATGTCTATCTGCCGTTCCAAATCTGTTCATTAGCACTCGCAGATTAAGCAGAGGATAAATAAATAAAATCTTAAAGGACGAGGTGTTTCCCTTGCCTTACCTGGGTTTGGCTGGCCTAGGAAGAGGGCGTACGGCCTTCCCCGGCTTGTTTTTGTGCGTCTGCCGCAAGCCATGACCGGCGGCAACGACCTCAGCCACCGATGGCGGCGCAGGCTTGGCGTACGGTGGATACGGCGGGAAACCTCTGGACTCCACTGTTAAAAAGCACACATTAGCTACATCATCATTCTCCTACCCTTATCCCAATAAAACAACAAAAAACAAAACATCAAACACATCAAACATAAAAAAACAACAAAAAATCAAACTAGCAATAACGGATTGATACAGGGGCTTAGTAGGCGACTCGGCCGCTGAGTCTCGCCCGATCCGGTCGAGACAGGAATTTCATTATTACTTATTAATATTTTTGAGTGGTAAACACCACGGACGAATCCTTTTTTAGAGGCAAAGTAACGTCGGACACATAATTAAATAAGTAAGGGCTCTGCACAAGTGGCGCCCTCATTGAATAAACATCGTAGCAAAGCGTAGATAATAAAGATTAAAGAATCCTATGTTGCATGACTCATGTTTCGTATCCGAAGTAGTAAGCAAAAGTACTAAAAACGGCCGTTTTTGACACTTTTGCTTACTACTTTGAATACGAAACATTTTGGGTCTTGTTTTAAGAACGTAAAAATACCTTATCCTATTTGTAACAAACGCAACATAGGATTCTTTAATCTTTATTTTCTACGCTTTGCTACGATTTTTTATACAATGAGGGCGCCACTTGGCGGATATATACACCTTAATACATATTTTACTTTGTGGCCATGGATAAATGATTAGTTATAAATAAAATAAACATAGTGAGGAGCTGACAATTACCGATACGCTTATTGAATTCAAAAATGAAGGTAAAATAAATAAAACAAGTCAGGTTATTTTTTTTAATAATATAAATAGAACAAATAACAGGACAAACTAAATAAATCCGTTTAAAACTATAGACAGGTTGAGATTAGTTAATAGTTTTAGTAATTAAAATTAATATTGATGAGATTTTTGTTTAAAAAACAAAGTAGACGAGACAACACGGCACAACGAGGCACAGAAGTATAGTAAGAACCTAACCTGTAACCTGTAACGGGTAGTGCCTCAAGCTTTTAAGAATATAGGTAAGTACCTACAAGCAATTGTACCTGAAAGTCCATTGTCCCAGTTAAAAGCTTGTTTTTAAAAATATTTTTTATCTTTAATTTATTTTAAGGTTTTAGTTGGTTAGTATTTTAGAGTAGGTGTGATGATTTAAAATATTCTACGGATATTATGATGTGATGTAAAGTGCTCCTCAAGACAAATCAATTGTACCCAAAGTCGGTAGGCTTATGTTGTTTTATTACAGAGATGCTGTGGCCACCTTCCAGCTTCATCATCAGACCCTAGATATTGCCTAGGTGTAAAGTGCTCCTCAAGACGAATCAATCGAGCCCAAACTCGTTAGGGTTATATAGTTTTATCACAGAGATGCCGTGGTCATCTTCCAGCTTCATCATCAGACTCTGGATATCGTGTAGGCGTAAAATGCTCCTCAAGACAAATCAATTGAGTTCAGACTCGTTGGGCTTATCTTGTTTAGTTCAAAAGTTCCTATGGCCATCTTCCGTGTCCATCATCAGACCAGCTTCATGGTACCATATCATAGTATTGTCACCGAAGATACATAAGTACACCAAATTTGAGTCCGATCGGACATTGGGAAGTGGGTCTAATCTGAGTTGCAAGATTCCACCCGAACAAACAGTTACATACATACTTAAAGGATGATTCACGTTACACCGTGTCGCCAACGGGCCGTGGCACGGCCGGGGCACGGTCAAAGATTGTTGCATACATTTTGTATGAAGTGATTCATGCTAGACCGGGCCGCGGTCGTGCCCCGGCCGGGGCACGGACGAGGCACGGCCGAGGCACGGACGGGGCACGGCCAGGGCTCGGCCCGGTGGCGACACGGTGTAACATGAACGTGTGCACCGGGCTCGGACGTGCCCCGGCCGGGTAACAATTGCCGGTCAAACAATTGCACGGTCAAATATCTATAGTATACTTTTTGTATGAACTGATCCATGCTCAGCCGTGCCCCGGACGTGCCCCGGCCGTGCCTCGGCCGTGCCCCGGCCGTGCCTCGGCCGTGCCCCGGCCGGGGCCCAGTGGCGGCACGGTGACAGCCCGGTGTAGCATGAATGACTAGCCCGGTGGACGTGCCTCGGCCGTGCCCCGGCTGGGGCACGGCCGAGGCTCGGTGGCCGCACGGGTAGTAACGTGAATCATCCTTTATACTCGTATCATTGCAAGCTATATAAAAGCTTGTAATAAAACAAAATCAACCGCCACATCTGTTCGCGATAAACTCAAAAACTATGAACGGATTTTCATGGGGTTTTCACATTAACAATAAACAGAGTGATTCATGAGGAAGAGAAGAGAAGAGAAGAGCCGGGCTGGGTCGCTCTCGCTAGTGTTAAGGGCCTACCTCCCCGTAAGTGACGCCCTCATTGAATAAAAATTCGTGTCTTAGCATAGAAAATAAAGATTAAAGAATCCTATGTTGCGTTTGTTACAAATAGGATAAGGTATTTTTACGTTGTTAAAACAGGACTCGAAGTGTTTCATATCCAAATTAGTAAGCAAAAACTTTTTACAAAAAAAAATACAACCGACTTCCATAAATAATACTGAAAACTGCAAAATAAACTTTAATTCCTGAAGTCGGTGTTTCTAGTTTGCTTTCTTCGTTATTTGACACCGACTTCCGAAATTAAAGTTATTTTGCATTTTTTAATATTATTTATGGAAGTCGGTTGTAATTTTTTTTTGTAAAAAGTTTTTTATTTTTCACTATTTAGTTGTTGTACCCCATTCTAAAACTAAATTAATAGTAAAGTTATGCCCGAATTGATAGCCCCAAAAATAGGGAATTTGAACATAGTTGGTGAAATTAGGGTGTATTTTTTTTTTTTTTTTTTTTTTTTTTTTTTTTGTGGGGCGTCTTGCAGGTCAGCCTCTGAGGCTGTCGTCTGCTTAACCGGGCTTGCCTGTGTAGGCTTTAATATATTAAAGCCTCCAGCCAGGACTTATTAAACTTACAAAACTAAGTGACCACGCTAAGGGCACTCCCTGCGGAGTACGGGCCTCGGCTTAGGGCGTCACTGAGGGGCAGCAAGGGAAGGCTGGATCTGGTTACCATTAATTGGGGAGTTTACTGGCTCAGCGGCACGTGCTGGCGAGAGACGGGGAGGGCAATGACTTAGATTTCGCGACGGGCCTCGCCGGCGAGGTCGGAAAATCGGCGGTCTGTAGTGTTTTTTGATAGTGCTGGTTTCCCTACGGCTCTCTTGGCGCAGGGTTGTGGCGTCATCAGGGACTTGGAGGGTATGCCGGGGGCGGCGAATCCTAGAAATTTGAGAGGGAACGTATCGAGTAGCCGATGCGATAAGGGGGTTACGATGTTTAGCAGCAGTTTCTAGGAAGCGCTTGGTGGAGCGCTTCATGAACTGCTGCAGGGTGGGGATTTTGAGGTCAACATGCAGCTCCTCGTTCCTCACAAAGTAGGGGGCATCCACCACCTTGCGGAGAAAGCGGTGCTGCAGTGTCGACATCTTGTGGAGGTGACGGGGCTTGGCATGTGCGAACACTGGGCAAGCATAGGTCATGATTGGTCGGATGACCGCGGTGTAGGTACGCAATTTGCACTTGAGTGACAATTTGCTTTTACCATTTAGGAGGAAGTGGAGTCTACCTTGAGCAAAGGCGGCCCGCGAGCGAGCTTGCTTTATGTGCTCGACGAAGGTGAGATGCTGGTCTAGGATTACGCCTAGGTACTTGGCCTGCTTCTCCCAGGGGATCGGCCTGCCGTACATGGTGATCGGACGAGGGGGTCTGACCGTATGTCGCGGTCTAGAGTAGAGGACTGCCTGACTTTTCTCAGGGTTGACCTCAATTCTCCATTTCCGGAACCACTGGCCCAGCTGGGTAGTGTAGGTTTGGAGGTTGAGGCCTATCTGAGCGGGTGAACGACCCGAGTAGAAGATGGCTGTGTCGTCAGCGAATAATGCTAACTGGGCCTTTTTGGGTTTAGGGATATCGCTAGTGAACAGCGTGAAGGCTAGGGGGGATACCACAGAGCCCTGGGGGACACCAGACTTTATAGGATGGGGGGATTAGGGTGTATGAGGGTGAACTGTACAAATCTGTATTCCCCTTCAGAGCGTATCAGCGTGATGTAATGTTGTGAAGTGGTGAAAACAATATACAGACATGCGATTACAGCAATTCTGGAAGGTTTGCTATCATTTTTTGAAGAGTTCCATTGTGTATCTTCGAAGTCTTTTATCAGATTTTCACCAAATTAAAATGGGACCACCTGTGAAGCAACAGCTTTCAAATAAAAAAAATCTTCAAAATCGGTTCACGTAGTAAAAAGTTATGGGGAACACACATAAAAAAAAAATACAGTCGAATTGAGAACCTCCTCCTTTTTTTGAAGTCGGTTAAAAAGTGTCAAAAACGGCCGTTTTTGGTACTTTTGCTTACTACTTTGGGCACGAAACACTGACTCTTTCGCTAATCTGCCACTCTGCAATCAGAGAAGTAGGTACTATGTATATAATACGCTGTTTATGCGAGTAAAGAATGGTTTAGATCAAGCTATATTTGTATTAAATGCCCAAGAAAATACAATGTGCAATGAAATATGAAAGAATGCCAAGTTCTTTATTAGGTACCTACGCCTTCACTGACAGAAGACCAACTGTATACCAAAAATGCTCCTATTATACACAACGAATTTCAAGTTCTACTTCTTTTGACACGTTAGGGAAAAATGGTGAGTACATCTTTACGATGCGCGCGCACACCACCGTGTCAAAAAACCGACACCCTGAATTAGCTAGAACCGACACCCTGAAGTTAGCTGTAGTCTGAGGTTCATGAAGAATGATTGTTTGTCTTTTGTAAACTTTGTGACAGTTTGGTTTTTTATTCTGTTACGCCAAAGAAGTATAACTTCTTACGTGCGTACATAAATACTGCCCCGTGCTCCAGAAAAACTTCTTAACACTATTTTTTGCAATTGCAAGAAAGGTTGTAGTGCCAAATGTGGCTGTAAAAAAGTAGGGTTGCAGTGTTCTCCAGCGTGTACCAATTGCCAAGGTGTCTCTTGCTCAAATCTTCAATTAAATACAAGAGAGGAAGATTCATGTGATTTTGATGAAGAGACAACTGATTCATCTTCATTTGAACAATTTCTAAGCGTTCATCAACAGGAAGGAGAAGAAGAAGAACAAGAAGAAATTGAAGAAAACATGATTGTTGAAGTTGAATATGAAGAGTATGAGTCAGATTAAAGTAATAAAAAAAAGTTAGAACGACAGTTAAACTCAGTAACCCATATCAATAATCTTCATACTATTAAATAATTATTGTTCCTGAAAATAACGTCATAAAGGTTCGTGGAATAGGCCTACCGGGGATACCACGTTAAAAAAAACGCGCCGAGTACACTACCTCACAGGTGGTGTGGAAATGTGTGCATATTATGTAGAACGTGATTCTTACAAGCGCAATATCTGGGAAATAGTGGGTCTTAGAGAAAAAATCATAGGAACCATTTTTATAGAGAATTTTAAGATCTACAACTTTGTTCTGAAGTACTTTTTCGATAAATCTTACCGTTTTCGAGAAAAATCCAAAAAACCTAAAATTTTGACCTTGGGCCCCGAATAAGTCCCTAAGCTCACATGGGACTGATGGGGACTTTTGACACTTTATTCCTTGTGGTAAACCTAAGGTCTCTACGAAGATTTGGCTCTGTCGGAATTTTCTTTATTTCAATTGTCTAAAATGACCGGACTAATAGTCAACAAGGTGTCAACTTGCCAAGTCGCACTATTGAGTAGAAAAAAATATGTACCTAACTGCATAAAAAACATTTTTGCGGCTATTTATGGTGGATAACCGAATTTAGTAATCGGTTACTGCAATTTTAGCGAGACTATACTATTTACCATTTAGTTTTGTATATATATATTTACTATCCTAGTTGTAAAGTCCTTCCGTATCATCTAATTTTGTATCATTTAGTTTTGTATTCTGCTAGTACCTAACACTTTTTGTTGACGCAGCCCTAAGGTCACCAAATATAATAATATATACATAACTGCAATTGTCATGCGACGCCAAATGAAAGAGGAGAGGTTCTTATTATGTTTTATGAGAAAATTCGCTTTCGTACCGTTTTCGTTTTCATCAGATTCGTGTCCGGACTCCGTGGGCGGAGGTAACGACATCTTGTATTATCACGTTTCTAGAAACAGTCCTTGTAATTATAGAAGATATTTAATTAAATTGAAAGTTTATCTTCTGGTTCTTCCGTTTTGCTTGCATTTTAAATGAATGACATTAATTTCAAACCACTGATTTGACTATTCTTTCAGATCAGTTATTTTCGGCCTGAGTTGTTTTTTTAATTGAACCTTACGAGTTCTTACGATTTATATCATAAACAAAATTGCACATAAATTTTCCGTACATATTTTATTTATTAAAAGTTATTTATTAGTTTAGTATAATATGTATTGTACGAGTAGTTATTAGTCTGTTGAAAATAAATTTTTGGCGGGATTTTTTTGAGTGGTATTTTGCTGGTTGTTTTGCAGGTGTTCATATCAAAAACTGAATTTTTGATAATAAATCGTAATTAATAGCTGATTAGATCCCAGTCTCAACGCACTAAACCTACACCTAGGAATTTAACGGGGTAATAAGAAAAGATTATTGTTGTTATTAAATGTGATTTATTTATTGTAGTATTAAATATTTTCTATGTCTAATAAAAAAGAAAAGATGGTTGGATTGTGTGAGGAGTGATATGCTACTGAATCACTGGTTCACGTATGTGTGCGTTTATGTGTCTTACACGGTCTATACAGGACGTAACGGAAAGGTGTGGTCATATTTTGAGAGCCGGTTCTGCCCATGGAAATGAACCACTTCCTCTAAGAAAAAATTGAAAATTTTCAAAAAAAAAATTGGATTTTGCATACAAAATATTCATCAGCTGATCAATATTTATAAGGGAGGTAATTTTTTTTTTTGAGAATTTCCTTATGTTTTCTCGAAGAAACTTGATCATATCGATGGGCAGATGCAGTGCCTAAAATATGACCACACCTTTCCGTTACACCCTGTATACATCGATACAAAAGGCAGGGGGTTGCACACTCAATAAATGGGCCACCAAAAACGGTAGTGTGCCGTAGCAACAAGGAGGTAACATATTCTGAAGTGGTTAAGGCGCTATTGACTGCAAATGACCTTGAGTGGTAGCTTGCGTGTTCTGTGCTGAGCTCACGTAACGCGTCGTACATCTATCCGACTCGCCCATCAAGAAGCGCTGTCCGAAATTAGACGCATGATTAATTTACTAGCTTCCGCCCGCGGCTTCGCCCGCGTGTAAAGTATGATTATAAATTTGAGTAGTATTTCCAGAGAGTAGCACGTTAAAAAATACTGTAGAAATAAAAATCCAAAGTAAATTCAAATTAGGTTGCGAGCCAGAACTTTTTGAACGTCGTTCTACATAAAGACAGACCATTCACCACTTCTCAGTTTCTTGCCCGTGACTCCGTCTGCGTAGACATCCGGATTGAGTCCAGAGAAAAATCAAACAATTATGTAAGACTAGCTTCCGCCCGCGGCTTCGCCCGCGTGAAAAGTGTAATTAAGGCCGAAAGTTAGAATTTTTTTGAACGTCAAAGTTAGATATTGTTGGGACGCACACACACTCGTTCAGTGTGTCGGGGTACCTATCTTGTTACTCTTACCGTGTTAAATTTAATAGGGCTTGAATCATGAAAATCAGAATTTCCTACATTCGCAGGGCTTAGCAAAGTTGGACGGCGATTAAATTTTGCGGATTTCACCTAAGCAATAATGTTTGTCACGCCGAACAACTCTTTTTAACCGACTTCAAAAAGGAGGAGGTTATCAATTCGGATGTTTGTATTTTTTATTTTATGTATAAATGTATATATAATTATAGACGGATTTCTAAAATTCTTTTTTTGTTAATTAGGACGAAAGGAGTTTGTTCCGACATGGTCCCATTTAAATTTCATGTAGATCTGACGATGATTTTCGGAGACAGACAACGGATCTCTTCAAAAAATTACAGCAAATCAACCGCGATTGCTGCTATCGCATAAATATGCATTGTTAACACAATTTCATGAGAAAGCACAACTAAAAAGTGAAAAATAAAAACTTTTTTACAAAAAAAAAAAACCGACTTCCAAAAAAAAAAAAAAAGTGCAAAATAACATTAATTTCGCAAGTCGGTGTCAAAAAACGAAGAAATAAAACCAGAAACATCGACTATTCAATGGACTACCTTTTCATTGATTTTTGTGGATTGATCATCCAATGACTTCTCCCGTTCTGGGTGGAGTGGGAGGGCTTGTCAGACTAAAACCCACCCTTGTCCCTTCAGTTGCCTGAGTGCCAAGAGCCGCGGTTTTATCCGCGACCCCAGGCAGGCATCGGCCCTGCCAGCCCCGTCAGGTATTACTGATATCTCCTTGAGGCGAGCGGGGAACATTACGTGTCGTCGATTCTCGGGCCTGGTCCTTATCGGACGGCGAGCTATTCTTTTTTTTTTATGGGGTGGAAAATCATCCAATGACATCTCCCGCTCTGAGTGGAGCGAGAGGGCGTGTAAGACTCTTACTGACTAAAACCCACCCCAGTTCCTTCCTTGCCTGAGGGCCCAGGGAAGCGTTAACTCTGTTACGAATTTATCCGCTACTCCTGGGCATGCAGGCACCGGCCATGATGGGCCCCGTCAGTGGTGGCTGACAATAATCTCTTCGATGCGCGAGTGGAACACTACAACACCACGCGCCGTCGACTCACGGGCCTGGTGCTGATCGGACGGCGAGCTACCCACTTCTTGCCGTCCTCAGGCCTGGGTTACCTGCGTTTGTATCTGCAATTGACGCCTTAGGTTTTGTTGTTTATATTAAAACTCTGGTCTCCTGGTAGTTTGAGAATCTATATCTCTTATGATTCCAGCCCCGGAAACACTTCTTAATGACTCTAGTCTCCTGGTAATTTATGAATCTCTACCTTCTAATCATAACCAAATAATTTAAAAAAAAAATTCTTTAAGCCTCAGAATATATTTTGTCATTCTGATCTCCTGGTAGGTTATGAATCTATACCGCTCAGGATTCAAGCCCCGGAAACACTTTTTCTTGATTCTGGGCTCCTGGTGGGGTGTGTGAAGCTATACAGCTTAGGATTGTAGCCCCGAAAATACGTATTCATGATTCTGGTCTCCTGGTACTTTGTGAGTCTTCACCGTCATGATTTCAGCACTGGAAATACTTCTCATTTTTCTGGTCTCCTGGTAATTTTTAAATCTCTACCTCTCCTAATACCAGCCTCGAAATATGATTTGTAATTCTGATATCCTGGTAGGTAGTGAATCTACACCGCTCAGGATTATAGCCCCGGAAACACTTCTTCTTGATTCTGGTATCCTGGTGGTATGTGAAGCTATACAGCTTAGGATTGTAGCCCCGAAAACACCTATTCATGATTCTGGTCTCCTGGTACTTTGTGAGTCTTTATCTCTCATGATTTCAGCCCTGGAAATACTTCTCATGTTTCTGGTGTCCTAGTACTTTTTGAGCGTGTCCGCTCGTTCAGCCTGACTTTGGATTTCTACTTCCACCTCAGCCTTCGCTAAGTCTTGTCATTTACCGGGATAAAAAGTAGCCTATGTGTTAATCCAGGTTATGACCTACGTGTTTGCAAAATTTCATTGTAATTAATCCCTTCGGCCGTTTTAGCGTTACCTTCAGCCAAACATACAAACAAACAAACATACAAACTTTCGCATTTATAATATTAGTAGGATTAAAAGTTAGTACGGGCAAGGATCATGATAAATTAGAATTTCCTACATTAACAGGTCTTACCAAAGTTGGACGGCGATTTTTTGCGCTACGCCGAACATCTCTTTTCTATGGGCTACCTTTTTTTTAACTTTTTCATGATTTTGACACCCTGGAAGTTTACCTGCGGCTTCATCCGCGTGCAGGTCTGAAATTTCTCTTCTTCATGATTCTGTTTTCCTGGTAGTTTAAGAATTTATACCGCTCAGGATTCCAGCCCCGAAAATACTAATTCAAGATGCTTTTTTTTTGCCTCTTTTGATAAAAAAAAAACTTTCTTTTTTTGGAATATTTTTTGTGATTCTGATCTACAGTAGAGCGTGAATCTATACCGCTCAGAAATTTTACTTCTTCGTTTCTGGTCTCCTGGTAATTTGTAAATCTCTACCTCTCCTAATACCAGCTTCGGAATATGTTTTGTGCTTCTGATCTCCTGGTAGGTTATGAATCTATACCGCTCAGGATTGAAGCCCCAGAAACACTTTGTCTTGATTCTGGTCTCCTGGTGGTTTTCGAAGCTATACCGATTAGGATGGTAGCCCCGAAAATACCTCTTCATGATTCTGGTCCTCTGGTACTTTGCAAGTCTTTACCAGCTCATGATTCCAGCCCTGGAAATACTTCTCGTGTTTCTGGTCTCCTGGTACTTTGTGAGCGTATACCGCTCGTTCAGCCTGACTTTGGATTTCTACTTCCACCACAGCCTTCGCTAAGTATTGTCGTTTACCGGGATAAAAAGTCTCAGTCGTAGCATATGTGTTAATTCAGGCTATGAACTACCTGTGTGCAAAATTTCATTCAAATCCCTTTAGCCGTTTTAGCGTGAAGGACAGCGAAACATACAAACATACAAACTTTCGCATTTATAATATTAGTAGGATTACACATAAAACAACAAGTATTAAACTAAAACACTAAGACTAAATTATAATACCTGTGTGCAAAATTTCATTGAAATCCTTTCAGCCGTTTTTGCGTTACCTTCAGCCAAACATACAAACATACAAACTTTCGCATTTATAATATTACTAGCTTCCGCCCGTGGCTTCGCCCGCGTGAAAAGTGTAATTATAAGTCCGTGTGATATTTCCAGAGATTAGCACGTTAATAAAACTCTGTAGGAATCGAAATCAAAAGTCAATTATTAAAATTAGGCTGAAAGCCAGAAACAAAAGTCGGATGGCGACTAAATTTTGCGGATTTCACCTAAGCAATAATGTTTGCCACGCCGAACATCTCCTTTCAATGGACTTTCTTTTCTTTTTTTTTTGTGGATTTTCATCTAATGACTTCTCCCGTTCTGGGTGGAGCGAGGGCGTGTCAGACTAAAACCCACCCTTGTCCCTTTATTGCCTAAGTGCCAAGAGCCGTGGTAACTCTATTTCGAATTAATCCGCGACCCCAGGCGGGCATCGGCCCTGCCGGCCCCGTCAGGTATTGCTGATATCTCTTTGAGGTGCGCGTGGAACACTACGTGCCGTCGACTCTCAAGCCTGGTCCTTATCGGATGTCGAGCTATTCTATGTGCTACCTGCGTTTGTATATAAGTTTGACGCCGAAGTTTTGTTGTTTATGTTAAACTAGCTTCCGCCCGCGGCTTCGCCTGCGTGAAAAGTATGATTAAAAATTTGAGTGGTATTTCCAGAGAGAAAAAAACAATGTAGAAATCAAAATCCAAAGTCAGTTATTCAAATAAGGTTGCGAGACAGAACTTTTTGAATGCCGTTCTACATAGAGACAGACCCTTCATTCACCACTTCTTAGCTTCTTGCCCGTGACTCCATCTGCGTAGACATCCGGATTGAGTCCAGAGAAAAATCGAACATTTGTGAAAGATTGAAAGTTAGTACGGGCTAGGATCATGATAAATTAGAATTGCCTACATTCGCAGGGCTTACCAAAGTTGAACGGCGATTTTTTGCGCTACGCCGAACATCTCTTTTCTATGGGCTACCTATTTTTTTTTGCGTTTGTGTCGCCGTTTGACGTCGAAGTTTTGTTATTTATTTTGTGATTCTGATCTCCTGGTAGGTTGTCAATCTATACCTTTATATTAAACTAGCTTCCGCCCGCGGCTTCGCCCGCGTAAAAAGTGTAATTATAATAAGTCTGAGTGGTATTTCCAGAGAGTAGCACGTTAAATAAATCCTATAGAAATCAAAATCAAAAGTTATTTAAATTAAAACCAAAAATACCTCTTCATGATTCTACCGCTCAGGATTCCAGAATCTATACCGTTCATGATTTCAGCCCCGGAACACTTTTTTTGTTTCTGGTCTCCTGGTATTTTGTTAATTTATACCGCTTAGGATTCTAGCGCCAAAAACACTGATTCACGACTCTGGTCTCCTGGTAGTTTGTGAATATGTACCTCTCATAATACCAGCCTCAGAACATATTTTGTGATTCTGATCTCCTTTTATTTTTTTTGGTAGGTTGTGAATCTATACCGCTCAGGATTATAGCCCCGGAAACACTTCTTCTTGATTCTGGTATCCTGGTGGTTTGTGAAGCTAATACAGCTTAGGATTGTAGCCCCGAAAACACCTATTCATGATTCTGGTCTCCACTTAGGATTGTAGCCCTGGAAATACTTCTCAATTTTCTGGTCTCCTGGTAATTTTTAAATCTCTACCTCTCCTAATACCAGCCTCGGAATATGTTTTGTAATTCTGATCTCCTGGTAGTTTGCGACTCTTGTGTTTCTGGTCTCCTGGTAATTTGTAAATCTCTACCTCTCTTTATGCCAGCCTCGAAATATGATTTGTAATTCTGATATCCTGGTAGGTTGTAAATCTACACCGCTTAGGATTGGAGCCCTGAAAACACCTATTCATGATTCTGGTCTCCTGGTACTCTGTGAGTCTTTATCTCTCATGATTTCAGCCCTGGAAATACTTCTCATGTTTCTGGTCTCCTAGTACTTTTTGAGCGTGTCCGCTCGTTCAGCCTGACTTTTGATTTCTACTTCCACCTCAGCCTTCGCTAAGTCTTGTCATTTACCGGGATAAAAAGTAGCCTATGTGTTTAATCCAGGCTATGACCTACCTGTGTGCAAAATTTCATTGTAATCCCTTCAGCCGTTTTTGCGTTACCTTCAGCCAAACATACAAACAAACATACAAACTTTCGCATTTATAATATTAGTAGGACTAACTTTTTCACGATTTTGCCACCCTGGTGTTTACCTGTGGTTTCATCCGCGTGCAGGTCTGAAACTTCTCTTCTTCATGATTATGTTTCCTGGTAGTCTATACGCCTGATAATGTATACCGCTCAGGATTCCAGCCCCGAAAATACTTATTCAAGATGTTGTTACCTCTCATGATCTCAGCCTCGGAATACTTATTGTGAATCTGATCTCCTGGTAGTGCGTGAATCTATACCGCTCGGAAATTTTACTTCTTTACGTTTCTGTTCTCCTGGTAATTTGTGAATCTTTCTCTACCTCTTATGTTTCCTGCCCCGGTTTCCTTTTTGTGTTTCTGGTCTCCTGGTACTTTGTGAGTCTTTACCGGTCATGATTTCAGCCCTGGAAATACTTCTCATTTTTCTGGTCTCCTGGTAATTTGTAAATCTCTACCTCTCTTTATAACCAGCCTCGAAATATTATTTGTACGTCTATTGAACGTCTATTGAAAGTCTATTGAAAGTCTATTGAAAGTCTATTGAAAGTCTATTGAAAGTCTATTGAAAATCTATTAAAAATCTATTGAGTCTATTGAAAGTCTATTGAAAGTCTATTGAACGTCCATTGAAAGTCTATTGAACGCCTATTGAACGTCCATTGAACGTCTATTGAACGTCTATTGAACGTCCATTGAACGTCCATTGAACGTCTATTGAACGTCTATTGAACGTCTATTGAACGTCTTTTGAACGTCCATTGAAAGTCTATTGAACGTCTATTGAACGTCCATTGAACGTCTATTGAACGTCTATTGAACGTCTATTGAACGTCCATTGAACGTCCATTGAACGTCTATTGAACGTCTATTGAACGTCTATTGATCGTCTATTGAACATCTATTGAACTACTATTGAACTACTATTGAACTACTATTGAACTACTATTGAACTACTATTGAACTACTATTGAACTACTATTGAACTACAATTGAACTACTATTGAACGTCCATTGAACGTCTATTGAACGTCTATTGAACGTCCATTGAACGTCCATTGAACGTCCATTGAACGTCTATTGAACGTCTATTGAACGTCTATTGAACGTCTATTGAACATCTATTGAACTACTATTGAACTACTACTGAACTACTATTGAACTACTATTGAACTACTATTGAACTACTATTGAACTACTATTGAACTACTATTGAACTACTATTGAACTACTATTGAACGTCCATTGAACGTCTATTGAACGTCTATTGAACGTCCATTGAACGTCCATTGAACGTCTATTGAACGTCTATTGAACGTCTATTGAAAGTCCATTGAAAGTCCATTGAAAGTCCATTGAAAGTCCATTGAAAGTCCATTGAAAGTCCATTGAAAGTCCATTGAAAGTCCATTGAAAGTCTATTGAAAGTCTATTGAAAGTCTATTGAAAATCATATGAAAAGCTTTTGAAAATCTATCTATCTATCCATTTATTTACCCACTAGCTTATGCCCGCGGCTTCGCCCGCGTGAAAAGTATGATTATAAATTTGAGTGCTATTTCCTGAGAGCAGCACGTTAAAAAAACACTGTAGAAATCAAAATCCAAAGTCAGTTATTCAAATTAGGTTGTGAGTCAGATCTTTTTGAAAGGTAGTTTAAGAATCTATACCGCTCAGGATTCCAACCCCGAAAATACTTATTCAAGTTGCTTTTTTTTTTACCTCTTTTGATCCCATCCTATTTTTTTTTTTTGTAATATTTTTTGTGATGTCGATGTCTCCTGGTAATGCGTGAATCTATACTGCTCGGAAATTTTACTACTTCACGTTTCTGGTCTCCTGGTAATTTGTAAATATCTACATCTTCTAATACCAGCTTCGGAATATGTTTTGTGCTTCTGATCTCCTGGTAGGTTATGAATGTATACCGCTCTGGATTCCAGCCCCTTCCTTGGTAGTTTGAGAATCTATACCGCTTGATTCTAGCCCCAAAAATACTGATTCACGACTCTGGTCTCCCCGTAGTTTTAGAATCTATACCTCTCATGATTCCAGCCCCGGAAACACTTTTTCGTTAATCCTGATCTCCCGGTAGTTATGGTCGTTTATTAGTCTTTATGGCTCATGATTTCAGTCCTAGAATACTTCTCAAGTTTCTGGTCTCCTGGTCATTTGTGAATCTGTATCTCTCGTAATACCAGCCTCAGAATATATTTTGTGATTCTGATCTCCTGGTAGGTTGTTAATCTATACCGCTCAGGATTTAAACCCCGGAAACATTTCTTCTTGATTTTGGTCTCCTGGTGGTTTGTGAAGCTATACAGTTTAGGATTGTAGCCCCAAAAATACTTCTTCATGATTCTGGTCTCCTGGTACTTTGTTAGTCTTTACCGGTCATGATTTCAGCCCTGGAAATACTTCTCATGTTTCTGGTCTCCTGGTACTTCGTGAGCGTGTTCACTCGTTCAGCCCGTCTCTGATTTTCTACTTCCACCTCAGCCTTCGCTAACTCTTGTCATTTACCGGGATAAAAAGTAGCCTATGTGTTAATCCAGGCTATGACCTACATGTGTGCAAAATTTCATTCAAATCTCTTCAGCCATTTTTGCGTTACCTTCAGCCAAACATACAAACAAACAAACATACAAACTTTCGCATCCTACTAATATTATAAATGCGAAAGTTTGTATGTTTGTTTGTTTGTATGTTTGGCTGAAGGTAACGCCAAAATGGCTGAAGAGATTTGAATGAAATTTTGCACACAGGTAGGTCATAGCCTGGATTAACACATAGGCTACTTTTTATCCCGGTAAATGACAAGACTTAGCGAAGGCTGAGGTGGACTTATTCATGACTCTGGTCTCCTGGTACAAGTAGCGGCACGAAACTTTAGCGCTGACCGTTATTGCGCAGAAGTAAAAATTAAGGTACCTGAGGGGGGCTAGAGGGATGAAGGGCGAGCGTGCGTAGCGCCAATTGGCCCTACAGTCGCATTCTGTTCCCCGCGCGCCAAATGCGCAGCAATTATCGTTCAGCGCTAGACTTACGTGCCGCTACTTGTAATTTATGAATCTCTACCCTATTTATAACCAAATAATTAAAAAAAAAAATTCTTTAAGCCTCAGAATATATTTTGTGATTCTGATCTCCTGGTAGGTTGTAAATCTATACCGCTCAGGATTCAAGCCCCGGAAACACTTCTTCTTCTTGATTCTGGGCTCCTGGTGGGGTGTGTGAAGCTATACAGCTTAGGATTGTAGCCCCGAAAATACGTATTCATGATTCTGGTCTCCTGGTACTTTGTGAGTCTTTACCGGTCATGTTTTCAGCACTGGAAATACTTCTCATTTTTCTGGTCTCCTGGTAATTTGTAAATCTCTACCTCTCCTAATACCAGCCTCGGAATATGTTTTGTGATTCTGATCTCCTGGTAGTTTGTGAATCTACACCGTTTAGGATTATAGCCCCGGAAACACTTCTTCTTGATTCTGGTATCCTAGTGGTTTGTGAAGCTATACAGCTTAGGAATTGTATCCCCGAAAACACCTATTCATGATTCTGGTCTCCTGGTACTTTGTGAGTCTTTATCTCTCATGATTTCAGCCCTGGAAATAATTCTCATGTTTCTGGTGTCCTAATACTTTTTGAGCGTGTGCGCTCGTTCAGCCTGACTTTGGATTTCTACTTCCACCTCAGCCTTCGCTAAGTTTTGTCATTTACCGGGATAAAAAGTAGCCTATGTGTTAATCCAGGTTATGACCTACGTGTGTGCAAAATTTAATTGTAATCCCTTCAGCCGTTTTTGCGATACCTTCAGCCAAACATACAAACATACAAACATACAAACATACAAACATACAAACATACAAACATACAAACATACAAACATACAAACATACAAACATACAAACATACAAACTTTCGCATTTATAATATTAGTAGGATTCTGATATCCTGGTAGGTTGTGAATCTACACCGCTCAGGATTGAAGCCCCGGAAACACTTTTTCTTGATTCTGGTATCCTGGTGGTTTGTGAAGCTACACAGCTTAGGATTGTAGCCCCAAAAACACCTATTCATGATTCTGGTCTCCTGGTAGTTTGTGAGTCTTAACCGCTCATGATTTCAGCTCTGGAAATACTTCTCATGTTTCTGGTCTGCTAGTACTTTTTGAGCGTGTTCGCTCGTTCAGCCCGTCTCTGGATTTCTACTTCCACCTCGGCTTTTGCTAAATCTTGTCACTTACCGAGATAAAAAGTAGGCTATGTGTTAATCCAGGCTATAACCTACCTGTGTGCAAAATTTAATTGTAATCCCTTCAGTCGTTTTTGCGTTACCTTCAGCCAAACATACAAACATACAAACCAACAAACATACAAACTTTCGCATTTATAATATTAATAGGATCTGATCTCCTGGTAGTGCGTGAATCTATACAGCTCAGAAATTTTACTTCTTTACGTTTCTGTTCTCCTGGTAATTTTTGAATCTTTCTCTACCTCTTACGTTTCCTGCCCCGTAACACTCTTTGTGTTTCTGGTCTCCTGATATTTTGTGAATCTGTACCGCTTAAGATTCTAGCCCCAAAAATACTGATTCACGACTATGGTCTCCTGGTAGTTTTAGAATCTATACCTCTAATGATTTCAGCCCCGAAATCACTTCTTCATCATTCTGGTCTCCTGGTAATTTATGAACCTCTACCTCTCATAATCCCAAAAAAAAGCCTTGGTATACTTTTGCAATTCTGATGTCCTGGTTGTTCGTGAATCTGTACTGCTCGGAAAACTTCTTCATGATTATGTTCTCTTGGTAATTTGTGAATCTGTACCTCTCATAATACCAGCCTCAAAACATATTTTGTGATTCTAATCCAAAGGGGTTGTGAATTTATACCGCTTTGGATTCAAGCCCCAAAAATACTGGTTCATGACTATGGTCTCCTGGTAGTTTTGGAATCTATACCTCTCATGATTCCAGCTCCGGAACTACTTTTTCGTGAATCCTGATCTTCTGGTAGTTTGTGAGTCTTTATCGCTCATAATTTCAGTCCTTGAAATACTTCTCATGTTTCTAGTCTCCTGGTAATTTGTGAATAATATACCTCTACCTCTCATAATACCTGCCTCGGAATTTATTTAGTGATTCTGATCTCCTGGTAGCTTGAGAATCTGTACCGCTCAGGATTCAAGCCCCGGAAACACTTCTTCTTGATTCTGGTCTCCTGATACTTTGTGAGCGTATACCGCTCGGTCAGCCTAACTTTAGATTTCTACTTCCACCTCAGCCTTCGCTAAGTCTTGTCATTTAATCCAGGCTATGACCTACTTGTGTGCAAAATTTCATTGTAATCCCTTCAGCCGTTTTTGCGTTACCTTCAGCCAAACATACAAACATACAAACAAACAAACAAACATACAAACTTTCGCATTTATAATATTAGTAGGACTAGCTTCCGCCCGCGGCTTCGCCCGCGTAAAAAGTATGATTAAAATTTTGAGTGCTATTTCCTGAGAGCAGCACGTTAAAAAAACAGTACAAATCAAAATCCAAAGTCAGTTATTCAAATTAGGTTGTGAGCCAGAACTTTTTGAACATCGTTTTACATAAAAACAGACCCTTCATCACTTCTTAGTTTCTTGCCCGTGACTCCATCTGCGTAGACATCCGGATTGAGTCCAGAGAAAAATCAAACATTCGTGAAAGATTAAAAGTTAGTACGGGCTAGGATCATGATAAATTTGAATTTCCTACATTAGCAGGGCTTATCAAAGTTGGACGGCGCTATCTATTTTTTTTTTTTGCATTTGTATAGATCTACGTTTGACGTCGAAATTTTTATGTTTATGTTAAATTAACTTTTTCATGATTTTGGTACCCTGGTAAAAATAAAAACATAAAAAAAACAAACAAATAAACAAACTTTCGCATCCTACTAATATTATAAATGCGAAAGTTTGTATGTTTGTATGTTTGTATGTTTGTATGTTTGTATGTTTGTATGTTTGGCTGAAGGTATCGCAAAAACGGCTGAAGGGATTACAATTAAATTTTGCACACACGTAGGTCATAACCTGGATTAACACATAGGCTACTTTTTATCCCGGTAAATGACAAAACTTAGCGAAGGCTGAGGTGGAAGTAGAAATCCAAAGTCAGGCTAAACGAGCGCACACGCTCAAAAAGTATTAGGACACCAGAAACATGAGAATTATTTCCAGGGCTGAAATCATGAGAGATAAAGACTCACAAAGTACCAGGAGACCAGAATCATGAATAGGTGTTTTCGGGGATACAATTCCTAAGCTGTATAGCTTCACAAACCACTAGGATACCAGAATCAAGAAGAAGTGTTTCCGGGGCTATAATCCTAAACGGTGTAGATTCACAAACTACCAGGAGATCAGAATCACAAAACATATTCCGAGGCTGGTATTAGGAGAGGTAGAGATTTACAAATTACCAGGAGACCAGAAAAATGAGAAGTATTTCCAGTGCTGAAAACATGACCGGTAAAGACTTACAAAGTACCAGGAGACCAGAATCATGAATACGTATTTTCGGGGCTACAATCCTAAGCTGTATAGCTTCACACACCCCACCAGGAGCCCAGAATCAAGAAGAAGAAGTGTTTCCGGGGCTTGAATCCTGAGCGGTATAGATTTACAACCTACCAGGAGATCAGAATCACAAAATATATTCTGAGGCTTGAAGAATTTTTTTTTTTTAATTATTTGGTTATAAATAGGGTAGAGATTCATAAATTACAAGTAGCGGCACGTAAGTCTAGCGCTGAACGATAATTGCTGCGCATTTGGCGCGCGGGGAACAGAATGCGACTGTAGGGCCAATTGGCGCTACGCACGCTCGCCCTTCATCCCTCTAGCCCCCCTCAGGTACCTTAATTTTTACTTCTGCGCAATAACGGTCAGCGCTAAAGTTTCGTGCCGCTACTTGTACCAGGAGACCAGAGTCATGAATAAGTCCACCTCAGCCTTCGCTAAGTCTTGTCATTTACCGGGATAAAAAGTAGCCTATGTGTTAATCCAGGCTATGACCTACCTGTGTGCAAAATTTCATTCAAATCTCTTCAGCCATTTTGGCGTTACCTTCAGCCAAACATACAAACAAACAAACATACAAACTTTCGCATTTATAATATTAGTAGGATGCGAAAGTTTGTATGTTTGTTTGTTTGTATGTTTGGCTGAAGGTAACGCAAAAATGGCTGAAGAGATTTGAATGAAATTTTGCACACATGTAGGTCATAGCCTGGATTAACACATAGGCTACTTTTTATCCCGGTAAATGACAAGAGTTAGCGAAGGCTGAGGTGGAAGTAGAAAATCAGAGACGGGCTGAACGAGTGAACACGCTCACGAAGTACCAGGAGACCAGAAACATGAGAAGTATTTCCAGGGCTGAAATCATGACCGGTAAAGACTAACAAAGTACCAGGAGACCAGAATCATGAAGAAGTATTTTTGGGGCTACAATCCTAAACTGTATAGCTTCACAAACCACCAGGAGACCAAAATCAAGAAGAAATGTTTCCGGGGTTTAAATCCTGAGCGGTATAGATTAACAACCTACCAGGAGATCAGAATCACAAAATATATTCTGAGGCTGGTATTACGAGAGATACAGATTCACAAATGACCAGGAGACCAGAAACTTGAGAAGTATTCTAGGACTGAAATCATGAGCCATAAAGACTAATAAACGACCATAACTACCGGGAGATCAGGATTAACGAAAAAGTGTTTCCGGGGCTGGAATCATGAGAGGTATAGATTCTAAAACTACGGGGAGACCAGAGTCGTGAATCAGTATTTTTGGGGCTAGAATCAAGCGGTATAGATTCTCAAACTACCAAGGAAGGGGCTGGAATCCAGAGCGGTATACATTCATAACCTACCAGGAGATCAGAAGCACAAAACATATTCCGAAGCTGGTATTAGAAGATGTAGATATTTACAAATTACCAGGAGACCAGAAACGTGAAGTAGTAAAATTTCCGAGCAGTATAGATTCACGCATTACCAGGAGACATCGACATCACAAAAAATATTACAAAAAAAAAAAAATAGGATGGGATCAAAAGAGGTAAAAAAAAAGCAACTTGAATAAGTATTTTCGGGGTTGGAATCCTGAGCGGTATAGATTCTTAAACTACCTTTCAAAAAGATCTGACTCACAACCTAATTTGAATAACTGACTTTGGTTTTTGATTTCTACAGTGTTTTTTTAACGTGCTGCTCTCAGGAAATAGCACTCAAATTTATAATCATACTTTTCACGCGGGCGAAGCCGCGGGCATAAGTAAGTGGGTAAATAAATGGATAGATAGATAGATTTTCAAAAGCTTTTCATATGATTTTCAATAGACTTTCAATAGACTTTCAATAGACTTTCAATAGACTTTCAATAGACTTTCAATGGACTTTCAATGGACTTTCAATGGACTTTCAATGGACTTTCAATGGACTTTCAATGGACTTTCAATGGACTTTCAATAGACGTTCAATAGACGTTCAATAGACGTTCAATGGACGTTCAATGGACGTTCAATAGACGTTCAATGGACGTTCAATAGTACCTCAATATTAGTTCAATAGTAGTTCAATAGTAGTTCAATAGTAGTTCAATAGTAGTTCAATAGTAGTTCAATAGTAGTTCAATAGTAGTTCAATAGTAGTTCAATAGTAGTTCAATAGTAGTTCAATAGTAGTTCAGTAGTAGTTCAATAGTAGTTCAATAGATGTTCAATAGACGTTCAATAGACGTTCAATAGACGTTCAATAGACGTTCAATGGACGTTCAATGGACGTTCAATGGACGTTCAATAGACGTTCAATAGACGTTCAATGGACGTTCAATAGTAGTTCAATTGTAGTTCAATAGTAGTTCAATAGTAGTTCAATAGTAGTTCAATAGTAGTTCAATAGTAGTTCAATAGTAGTTCAATAGTAGTTCAATAGATGTTCAATAGACGATCAATAGACGTTCAATAGACGTTCAATAGACGTTCAATGGACGTTCAATGGACGTTCAATAGACGTTCAATAGACGTTCAATGGACGTTCAATAGACGTTCAATAGACTTTCAATGGACGTTCAAAAGACGTTCTATAGACGTTCAATAGACGTTCAATAGACGTTCAATGGACGTTCAATGGACGTTCAATAGACGTTCAATAGACGTTCAATGGACGTTCAATAGGCGTTCAATAGACTTTCAATGGACGTTCAATAGACTTTCAATAGACTTTCAATAGACTTTCAATAGACTTTCAATAGACTCAATAGATTTTTAATAGATTTTCAATAGACTTTCAATAGACTTTCAATAGACTTTCAATAGACTTTCAATAGACTTTCAATAGACGTTCAATAGACGTTCAATAGACGTTCAATAGACGTTCAATAGACGTTCAATAGTAGTTCAATAGACGTTCAGTAGACGTTCAGTAGACGTTCAGTAGACGTTCAGTAGACGTTCAGTAGACGTTCAGTAGACGTTCAGTAGACGCTCAATAGACGATCAATAGACGATCAATAGACGATCAATAGACGATCAATAGACGACCAATAGACGACCAATAGACGACCAATAGACGACCAATAGACGACCAATAGACGACCAATAGACGATCAATAGACGATCAATAGACGATCAATAGACGATCAATAGACGACCAATAGACGATCAATAGACGATCAATAGACGATCAATGGATGATCAATAGATAATAAATAAATGAGTAACATGAGTGTGTGTGGCCCCTACAGTCTTTATGTGGAACTATGACGTTCAAAAAAATTTGGCTTTCAGCCTAATTTAAATAACTTTTGATTTTGATTTCTACAGGGTTTATTTTACGTGCTACGCGGGCGAAGCCGTGGGCGGAAGCTAGTTTATAATATTAGGATGTGAAAGTTGTATGTTTGTTTGGCTGAAGGTAACGCAAAAACGGCTGAAGGGATTTAAATGAAATTTTGCACACAGGTAGGTCATAGCCTGGAAACACATAGGCTACTTTTTATATCGGTAAATGAAAAAACTTAGCGAAGGCTAAAGTGGAAGTAGAAATCTAAAGTCAGGCTGAACGAGCGGTATACGCTGACAAAGTACCAGGAGACCAGAAACATGAGAAGTATTTCCAGGGCTGGAATCATGAGCGGTAAAGACTCGCAAAGTACTAGGGGACCAGAATCATGAAGAGGTATTTTCGGGGCTACCATCCTAAGCGGTATAGCTTCGCAAACCACCAGGAGACCAGAAAGAATCAAGAAGAAGTATTTCCGGGGCTTGAATCCTGAGCGGTATAGATTCACAAGCTACCAGGAGATCAGAATCACAAAATAAATTCCGGGGCAGGTATTATGATAGGTAGAGATTCACAAATTACCACGAGACTAGAAAAACATGAGAAATATTTCAAGGACTGAAATCATGAGCGATAAAGACTCACAAACTACCAGGAGATCAGCATTCACAAAAAAAGTAGTTCCGGAGCTGGTATCATGAGAGTATAGATTTTAAAACTACCAGGAGACCATAGTCATGAATCAATATTTTTGGGGTTAGAATCCTAAGCGGTATAGATTCACAAAATACCAGGAGAGCAGAAACTTAAAGAGCCTGAAATCATGAAAGGTATATATATATTCTCAAACTACCAGGAGATCAGAATCACAAAACATTGTGTCTGTGTCGAATAAATGATTTCTATTCTATTCCGAGGCTGGTATTAGGAGAGATAGACATTTACAAATTACCAGGAAACCAGAAACATGAGGAGAAGTATTTCGAGGACTGAAATCATTTGCAATAAAGACTCACAAACTATCAGGAGACCAGAAACACAAAAAGTATTCCGGGGCAGGAATCGTAAGAGGTAGAGAAAGATTCACAAATTACCAGGAGAACCGAATCGTAAAGAAGTAAAATTTCCGAACGGTATAGACTCACACACAACCAGGAGATCAGAATCACAAAAAGTATTACGAGGCTGAGTACATGAGAGGTAACATCCTACTAATATTATAAATGCGAAAGTTTGTATGTTTGTTTGTTTGTTTGTATGTTTGTATGTTTGTATGTTTGTATGTTTGGCTGAAGGTAACGCAAAAACGGCTGAAGGGATTTCAATGAAATTTTGCACACAGGTAGGTCATAGCCTGGATTAACACTTAGGCTACTTTTTATCCTGGTAAATGACAAGACTTAGCGAAGGCTGAGGTAGAAGTAGAAATCCAAAGTCAGGCTGAACGAGCGGTATACGCTCACAAAGTTCCAGGAGACCAGAAACATGAGAAGTATTTCCTGGCTGGAACCATGAGCGGTAAAGACTCGCGGGGACCAGAATCATGAAGAGGTATTTTCGGGGCTACCATCCTAAGCGGTATAGCTTCGCAAACCACCAGGAGACCAGAATCAAGAAGAAATGTTTCCGGGGCTTGAATCCTGAGCGGTATAGATTCACAAGCTACCAGGAAATCAGAATCACTAAATAAATTCCGGGGCAGGTATTATAACACGTTCCGCTTGGGATTAAAGGACAGGAAAACACTGGATTTTGGAATTAGTGGTATAGATATTTTTATATTTCACATTATGGCGCCCGTTTTATATCCCATTTTTTACGACCTTTATTAGTTAGCATTAGTTTTATTTTTCAAAGCTTAATGAAACTCAATTGACAACATTGAAACAAAATCTACAAGATAAATCCCATCTAACTAAAAATTTACAAGCAAAATACGACATCTTGGAAAAAGAGCTCAAACTTACTGAAAACAATATCAAAATAACAAAAACTACTAAAGACAAAATTGGCAAAGATGCGATGGAATTAATAAAATTAAGACGAACTTTGAGACAACAGAAACCAGCTAGCAGGAAAGATCTAACAAAAATAAGCAAGAAAATTAACTTGTCTATACGAAATCACAGACAAAAAACAAGACTAGATAGGATTATGTTTCACATAGAAGCTACGGGTGGAGTCAAGAAAGCATGGAAAGAGTTACAATACTGTAAAAATTGGATACCTGGAATGAACATCTTAGGCACTGAAACTCACCTATGAGTTTGACAAAAAAAAAAAAAAAAAATTGAAATAAAAAATCGGCTGACAACCCGGGTTGTCGTCGGGCTTCAATTCAACAACCCGGGTTTGTCCGCGGGGCCTAAGAGGTGAATAAACAAAAAGATCATAAGAACAAAGCGAACCGATTGGAAATATTGGAAATAGCTACAGATTTCTATCGAGACCTCTACAATGACGAATCTGCAACACCACCAGCGTCCCTAAATTATACTATAGGCCGTGACGAAGAGATACCAGTAATTATGGAAAATTAAATAATTAAAGCCATTAAGTCACAAAAAAACAGGAAAGCGGCAGGGGAAGATAGAATCTCAAATGAAGTCTTGATGACTCTGATGTTATAATAAATACTTTATACGACATATTCAACGATGTTTTTAGACAAGAGGAAATACCAATGCAATGGACATCATCATGGATAATATTGCTTCACAAAAAAGGCAAAATAGATGACCTCAATAATTATAGACCCATCAGCCTAATGTCGAACCTGTATAAATTATTTTCTAAGATTATACTGGATCGAATCACAAGAACACTAGACGAAAATCAACCAAAAGGCAGGCTTCCGTAGTGGATCCTCAACGCTAGACCACATATTCACTATTAAACAAATCACCGAGAAATACAAGGAATACAGATTACCCTACTGAAACATGAGAAGATCTGGGCAGCTCTGGCGTGTCAGGGAGTACAAGGAAAATATATTCGTCTTTTAATGAACATTTACAAGAACATGACCGCAAAAATCAAAACAGAAAGATTAGGAGAAACATTTGCCATCAAGAAAGGTGTGAGACAAGGAGATCCTTTATCTCCAAAACTATTATCAGCAACGTTGGAACTTATTTTTCGAAAACTTGAATGGTCTAACTACGGCATATATAAATAAATGGAGAACTGCTAAACCACCTTCGTTTCGCTGATGACCCTAAACTTATTACAGACAACCCAGAACAATTACAAATGATGCTCAACCAATTAGTAAAACAGAGCCAAGAGGTGGGCCTACATACAAATTTATCAAAAAAAAACTCATGACGAATCGGACAAACTTACCCATATTAATCAACAATGATTTAATTGAATATGTAGATGAATATGTGTACCTCGGACAGATAATTTCTCCAACAAATGATACTACTAAAGAAATACAAAATAGGTTAAATGTTACGTGGAAACGATACTGGTCCCTAAAGGAAATAACAAAAAACATATCAATACTAATTAAGTTAAAAAGGAAAGTTTTCAACTCGTGCATACTGCCTACCATGACTTACGGCTGCCAAACATGGGCTTTAATTCTGCAAAACATAAAGAGACTACAAATATGCCAGCATAGCATGGAGAGAAGTATAATAAATGTCAATCGAAGAGATAAAATAAACCTAAAACTTACAGAAAAACTTACAGAAGTATCTTATACAATTAAGAAACTAAAATGGTATTGGGCAGGTCATCTTATCAGAAGCAGAAGAGACAAATGGGCTAAATCGGTAGTCGAATGGTACACTATGGAGGGCAAAAGAAAAAGAGGACGACCACTAAAAAGATGGGATCAAGACCTGAAAGCGGCTGCAGGTGCAATGTGGAGAAGAAAAAAAACTTTTTATTTGACACCGACTTCCGAAATTAAGTTATTTTGTATTTTTTAGTATTATTTATGGAAGTCGGTTGTATTTTTTTTGTAAAAAGTTTTTTTTGGGGCTATTAATTCGGGCATAACTTTACTATTAATTTAGTTTTAGAATGTACAATAACTAAAAAGTGAAAAATAAAAAACTTTTTACAAAAAAAAACACAACCGACTTCCCTAAATAATACAAAAAATGCAAAACAACTTTAATTTCGGAAGTCGGTGTCAAATAACGAAGAAACCAAACTAGAAACACCGACTTCCGAAATTTTTATTTTTCACTTTTTAGTTGTTTTACCCCATTCTAAAACTAAATTAATAGTAAAGTTATGCCCGAATTGATAGCCCCAAAAATAGAGAATTTGAACAGAGTTGGTGAAATTAGGGTGTATCAGAGTGAACTGTACGAACTTCAGAGCGTATCAGCGTGATGTAATGATGTAATGTTGTGAAGTGGTGAAAACAATATACAGACATGCGATTGCAGCAATTCTGGAAGGTTTGCTATCATTTATTGAACAGTTCCATTGTGTATCTTCGAAGTCTTCTATTAAATCTTCACCAAATAAAAATGGGACCACGTGTGAAGCAACAGCTTTCAAATAAAAAAAAAATCTTCAAAATCGGTTCACGTAGTAAAAAGTTATGAGGTAACACACATAAAAAAAATACAGTCGAATTGAGAACGTCCTCCTTTTTTTGAAGTCTGTAAAAACTCACGATCGGATCTAATTCGTGCACGTTCCGTATAGAGTGCGCACACGATAAGTCTGCGCGCGGCTGGTGGTTCTGCTTCAAACTATCAGCCTAAGTAAATCTTTTTTTCTTCATTTAAAAACGTTAGTAATAGTATGTCTAACTTTAGCGTTGAGTTCCGATTTTGACCGCGCGCTGACTTGTGCGCGCGCTCTAACTTCGTGATTGAGTTTTTAACGGGATTTTTTCGAGTGACTGTTGTTGAGTGAGTGGCTGTTTTAATTATTCGAAAATTGATTCCTAGTGGATATTGTGATGTAAAATTGGTGTAGTGTGCCTCAAGTGTCTACAGCTTGCTACTACGAGTATTATAGTCATCTGTGGCGTCTACGCAACTGGACAATATGACATGTAGAATCATTGAAACAGGGGTTTTTGGCGGGATTTTGTCGAGTGAAGTTCAGTGGCTGTTTTAATTATTCGTTTATTGATTCCTAGTGGATATTGTGATGTAAAAATGGTGTAGTTTTGTGTCTCAAGTGCCAACGCAAATGGACAATATGTGGAATCATTGAAACAGGCGCGATCTCGGGAAAATGGAGCTGAGAATTTTATTGTAGTATTGACTACCTCAGCGAAGTTTGCCGAGAAGGCTGACTCGACACATTTGTTGCCAAATACTGCAAAAAACATTAGAATGTGTTACATCTGCATTCTATTGGAAAAAAAGTATAAATATACTACGTAAGACTAGGCAATATGGTCAAAAGACTTTCGCCTTCCCTTCGGGGATAATAAAACAAAAAAAAAACATTGAAACAGGCGCGATCTCGGTAAAATGAAGCTGAGAATTTTGTCGTACTAGATCTTAATTAACTTGAGACTGGCTAAATGCACAAACCTTGCAAAGCCAAAATTCATTAAAAAAAAAAAAGATGAAACGAAACGACTACAAAAGCCGCGTTCCGAGATACCCCAACGTCGCTGTTAGCGCGTAAAAGCCGTTTAGTTATTTACGAACTCCTTTTAGCGCTGTGGACGCTGTGGTCGCTAATAGCGATGTTGGCGTGTCACGGAACGCGGCGAAAGTGTCAAAGTAAACGTCATTGTCAATTTGTCATTATTTGACATTGATTAATTTTGTATTTCAATTTTCAATGTTGTTTGTATTTTTTGTTTGATCTTGATGTGAAAACGAGAAGACAGCCTGTAGACAGGTTTCCGGATTGTGCATTGCACAATAGTATTAACAAGTGATTCATTATTATAACCTCGGATTATACTGACTGTGATCACATCCTGTTTTTTAATTTTTTTAAGTTCTTGATTTGTGCTGCAAGCACTTTTAGAAATTATGGCAAATCACACAGGTATTTAACTTACGACTAGGTATTTTATTATTAGTAAATAATCAATCTCCTTACAGGGTAGCAGCTGCTTTGTTAAACAATGATGTTGTTTTTAATGCCATTATAACAATATGATTTGAACAATTTGTATCATGAAATAACAAAAACCGTTAGTTGTTTCTTGTTTCTCCCATTATTTTTCTATTCCGTGATATGTATCTTTAATTTACTTTTTAGTTCTTGGACTTACTGACTCCCAAGCAGTTGTAAGGGCGAACAGTGGCGGCATAAGATTTAAAATGAGAACTACGGGTCACTCTCCGAAGTTGACAATGATAGCACACTGTGAGCCAAACATTTGTCTCTATAAGGCAGGTATTATTATATAAATTAATGTATTATAAGCCTATGCTAGAGTGATTATAAAATTGATTCCCAATTCAGGCTGTGTAATTGGATTTTTCATAAAGAAACCTTTGTGCCTAAACAAGTTTTATTTCCTTGCTTACCTACAACTATTATCTAATCACTATAATCTAGGAAAACAAAGACTGAATAATTTAACCCTTTTGCTGCCCAGTTTTAATAAGGCATTTTTACTCGAATGCCATTATTGTTTGGCAAATTCTATAACAACCCAACATTTCGAATCTATCAGTGTTATTATTTCGTTAGGGGAACCCTATGCTCAAGCACCCGTATCAAAGTTCACTTTTTGACATGCCAGCCACAAACAAGCTCCTACTAATATTATAAATGGGAAAGTTTGGATGAATGTTTGTTACTCAATCATGCCAGAATGGCTGAATGGATCTGAAATCAATTTGAAACAGATAGATTTGGAATAGCATATAGGATACTTTTTATCCTAAGATCATGTTCCTTTGAGATAATTTACGTTATTCAAGCAGGTGAAACGGCTGGCAGAAGCTAGTACATATTTAATAGAAATAATAATAATAACTTTTTAATTCTTTCATTTCAGATTACATTTGGATATGCAACCAAAGTCTACAATATAAGTGATAAGCAAGAAGTGAAGTTTCCCTCTAGTGCTGTTTCCAATTTTTATGAATTCAGAGAGTATTACTTAACTTGGCACAGTAACAAAATTAAACTTGGTATAGTTGGTCAGAAGCCGTTTGTTGACTATCAGAAGAAGTGTACTGATCCTATTATTGGGTATATTCTGTTCAAAACGCACACAAGCTCACATCCTGTGGAGTGGATAGTTGAAAGTATGTGGTTTTTATTTTTATGTAAAGCAGCGTCAGACAATGTAATTTGGTTGCAAATTATTTTGCCTTAACTATCCATTTGGCCTGTTTCAGTTTAAACATGAGCAATTTGGTATTGATTTCAATAATTAACTAAATATTGATTGCTGCCGTGTCTTGTAATTGTAAGAGAATACCACTTTCCATTAAGAAAATAATTTATTAAGTACAAAAGCGGACTTTAATGCCTTAGAGCAATAGCGCACTAGCGGCATTCAGTCTAAATTAGGGAAAATGTCTAAGTAAGTAAATAAATAATTATGAATTTAATTTCAAATGGAAAAAAATACACGTAGGTACTAAGTAAGTACCTGTCCAAACTGGCTAGAGGTGTGACTAATATATTATTATACGTAATAGATACACAGGTATTACAATACAGGCCACGTATATTCGTATTATGATAAGTGATTATAGATTATTATGTTACCAGGTATTAGTAAAATATAGGGATGTGTAATAGCGAGGCGACTCACTACATTATGCTATTATGTATTAGGATTACGCGTCGTGATTAACTTTTTAAATACGCCAACCTAATCAACGTTGACAGTTATAAAGCCTTTTAAATAAAGTATAAAGGAAAATTTATTCACCTTTTTACTTCTATAACAGTTTCACTATTTATCGTGCATAATCACGAATAACTTGTAATTTCATATTAATTATTATAATAGATTGAGTAGCTAATATTGAATCAGTTCACTAATATTTGGTTAATACCCAGTACTAAGTGTGGTATCATAATATGCGATAACTAATATATTAAATTTTATTATAATTATATACAAACTTTTAGAATACTTATACTACTGCAATAAAAACAAAAACTTCTAACTAATTATAACATTGAATAATAGGATTATCTAAAAATTACCGTAAGGACGCGTTTGCAAATCCGACAAAAATAGAGTTTGCGATGAAATGGACCCCAATCAAACGAAACTAACAATTGCCACAAATAGATTACTTCTATAACTGCAAATAATAGTAGTTTTTTTTTATTTAAGGCCGGGTGTCCCAAGCGAAATAGGTATTTACGTGCGGCGAACACACGCGCGCGGCGCGGCGTTAGTTCGAGTCGGTTCGACCCGCGCGCGTGGAACTGCAGTTACGTATGCCCCGAGTGTTCGTGCGCCACAGTCTAAACTGAACAGTATTCCAACGGTATTGGCAAATTAATCAAGTCGATAAAAAATAGAATAATTAACTTTATACTGTAAGTTAAACGATTATAAAATAATAAAGTTACAGTTTCACTTTCAGTTTTTTATAAAGTTTGTGATGTAGCTCTGCTTAGCTATGCCAAAGTTGTCTCGAAAAAATAGGGATACATAGTTAAAAATAAATCAAATTTAGATAAAAAAAAAATTGTACCTAATGGAATGTGAACAGTTTGCAAGAATGAAATAGGTTTCAGTTTCGCTGCATTTACAGTCTTGCAGACAGTGGGCGATTAGCAAATTTTTATGCCTAAACTGACTATTAATAATAATAAAAATGAAAAACATAAGTACAATAAAAAACCACATAAATAAACTATTGTCCGGGAGTGATTTTTCTGTATGCTAGTAGTAGGTACTACTATTCAATCTCAGTGAGGATTACGAATAAGAAAACAAAGACGTCTTGACTGTCTTTGTTGCCTTGATATTACTGTTCTCTGTCCTGTTTAGAGTTTCTTAGTCAACAAGGAACCCTTATAGTTTTGCCATGTCCGTCTGTCCGTCCGTCCGCAGCTTAGCTCAGAGAATCTTAGTACTAAAAAGCTATAATTGGGCATGGATGAATATGTATAATATTAATCACACCGACAAAGTGGTAAAATAAACTCACGAAAAAAAATTAAGGTACCTCACGTAAAGTGGCTATTTTGTTTTTTAACCGACGAAAAAAAAGGAGGAGGTTCTCAATTCGACCGTATATCTTTTTTTTTTTTTGTGTATGTTCAGCCCTCACTCCGTCATTTATGAACCGATTTTGATTATTATTTTTTTGTTAGATAGGGTACACCTCAAGGGTGGTCCCATGTCAAGTAAATCAGGATCTGACAATGGAATCCTGACAAAATTGAGAGAAAACCTCGAAAATTGTGGGCACGTTTAGCGTTTCTGTATGTATGTTCGGCCCTCACTCCGTTATTTATGAACCGATTTTGATGATTCTTTTTTTGTTAGATAGGGTATACCTCAAGGGTGGTCCCATGTCAAGGAAATCAGGATCTGACAATGGAATCCTGACAAAATTGAGAGAAAACCTCGAAAATTGTGGGCACGTTTAGCGTTTCTGTATGTATGTTCGGCCCTCACTCCGTTATTTATGAACCGATTTTGATGATTCTTTTTTTCTTAGATAGGGTATACCTCAAGGATTGTCCCATGTCAAGGATATCAGGATTTGCTCATGGGATCCTGAAAAAATTGAGAGAGAACCTCGAAAATTGGGCACAAATATTGTTTCTGTTTACTCTTCATAACTGAATCAGGTATTTGCATTTAGGAACCATCACATCATGAAACTGAGCTGATGATGGAAACCATACCTTTCCTAAACAATAGAAGTCAGATATAAAAACTGGTTTTAGTGACAAATACCACTTAATATGCTTTGACGAAAAGACGTCTTTACAATATTGGAGGTAACCTCAACTGGTCAATATCCTGGGAACTTCATGGAAGGATTGTTATATCATCAGCTCAGTGGCAAGAGGAATGATGAAGAATTAGAAATTAGCCTCAGAGTGTTAAAAGATGATGCGAGCCACAAAAAATCATGAAATAAAAAACTTTTTAACAAAAAAATTAACCGACGAAAAAGAACTAAAAAGCAAAAAATAAATAAACCTTTTAAGTCTTGAGTAATGAGCTTATTTACCTACATAAAATGTCAAATTTTATATAAACTAATTTTGAGTCGGCGCCAATTAATAAAATGATTAATTACCTACTTACAGCCCTCTTCATTTGTAAGTACTTATAAAATTTAGATATTTAATAATCAGATTGTTGTTTGGCGCCGACTCAAAATTAGTTTATATAAAATTTGATATTTTATGTAGGTAAATAAGCTCATTACTCAAGACTTAAAAGGTTTATTTATTTTTTGCTTTTTAGTTCTTTTTCGTCGGTTATTTTTTTTGTTAAAAAGTTTTCTCGTCTATCTAATGGTGTGGGATATCGTTGAATAGGCCATTTAAAAATATTACGGGTCTGTGAAAACCGTTTATCAATTCATGGATCCGTTTACGTTAAATTAATAAGCTTTAAATTGCTAATTTTTGTTAGAGTCTAGTGTGTCCCCTGCCCCTGCTAGCTAAATGGTTGCTTTTGGATATATGATAAAATTCACGGCAGTAGTATATAAAACGGAATTAAAAGTAAAACTATCACGGCTAAGTTAGCTCTGTTAGTTTCAGAGTAATAGTCACCAAATTTATAAAATATTTCTACTTGTTAAATTTCGTACAAAATTCTTAGAAAATAATTACTAAGGTCAAGTTGTTACTTATTTATTATTTAAAACATCTAGTAAACAATATGTACAATTTTGGAAAAAATGTTCATAGTAATAAACATAAAGCCCCCTTCTAAATCCGCATGTTATAACGGGATGCTACGGAACCCTACCATGCGCGTGACCCGACACGCACTTAGCTGGTTTTTTTTAACAAATAAACCTTTTTTATTTCGATTAGTTTTTGAACTGAAACAATAAGTTATTGTATTTAAAAAAAATTGGAGCAGGACATATTAAACTAAAACAATAAAGAAAAGAAAAACAGTAACCTATTTATCTCTATTTGAACCTACCGATATTATATTTGGACTGTGGCACAGTTTTACAATCCTGCAGTCGTGAAACGAGCGTAAGCACCACGAAATAGAAAAAACAAGCAGAAGTGCCCACGAAGCTATCCGGCGCGGGTCACAATAATATAAAACAATAATTATTTACAAGTTATTTTATTTCTTTATTCAAATATACAATATTATTTGCGTAGCAGCGCGCGCAAAAATTTAGCACAGGTCTTACCTCGGTAACGTCCCGCGGGACACTGGCAAGCGACGCGCGGATCGAAAATCACTTGAATAATCGATATTTTTTTAGATAAATTTAATGAAAAAATACGATCGGGTGGAATCGATTCCAAAATGATTTACCTATAAATTGATATCATTTATAGAAAAAAAGAAGTATTAGTACTTGTTTAAAATGAAATTTTGCTCGTGAAAAAACTGCAAATCGAACGTAGTTAGTTTGATATTTTTAACCGACTTCCAAAAAGAGGAGGTTCTTAATTCGTCTGTATGTTTTTTTTTTTTTGTATGTATGTTACCCGATTTCTCCGTCAGTTGTGAACCAATTTTCAAAATTCTTTTTTCATCTGAAAGAATATACTCCCGAGGTAGTCCCATATAAATTTTATCGAAATTGCTTCAGTGCTTTTTGAGAAACTGAACAAAAACGGAAAATACGTGTACCTCGATGACGTTTTGGTGTTCTCCAAATGTTTAAATTTCACGTTCCATTATATTGGGGTTTTTGGTTTTGGGGTATAACAACTAAAAAGTGAAAAATAAAAAACTTTTTTACAAAAAAAACAACCGACTTCCCAAAAAAAAAACACTAAAAATCTATAAATAACTTTAATTTCGGAAGTCGGTGTCAAATAACGAAGAAGTAAAAATACAAACACCGACTTCCGAAATTAAAGTTATATATAGATTTTTATTAATTTTGAGTCGGCGCTAAACAACAGTCTTATTATTAATTATCAAAATTTTATATGTACGTAGAAATGAAGAAGGCTAGATGTAGTTAATTAATATTTTATTATTTGGCGCCGACTCAAAATTAGTTTATATAAAATTTGATATTTTATGTAAGTAAATAAGCTCAATACTCAAGACTTAAAAGGTTTATTTATTTTTTGCTTTTTAGTTCTTTTTCGGCGGTTAATTTTTTTGCCTGTGAAGCCCCGAAACACACCGGTGAGTCGGACCAAAAAAAAAAAAAATTAAAGAGAATAAAAAAAAATAAAAAATCGGCTGTCAACCCGGGTTGTCCTCGGGGTTTAATTTGACAACCCGGATTTTGCCATGGGGCTTCACAGGTTAAAAAGTTTTTATTTTATGATTTTTTGTGACTCGCATCCTCTTTTAATACTCTGAGGCTAATTTATAATCCTTCATCATTCCTCTTGCCACTGCCGCTGATGATGTAACCATCCTTCCTTGAGGTTCCCAGGATATTGACCAGTTGAGGTTACCTCCAATATTCTAAAGACGTCTTTTCTTCAAAGCATTTTAAGTGGTATCTATCACTAAAACCAGTTTTTTTATATCTAACTTCTATTGTTTAGGAAAGGTATGGTTTCCATCATCAGCTCAGTTTCATGATGTGATGATTCCTAAATGCAAATACCTGATTAAGTTATGAAAAGTAAATAGAAATTTGTGCTCAATTTTAGAGGTTTTCTCTCAATTTTATCAGAATTCCATGATCAGATCCTGATTTCCTTGACATGGGACCATCCTTGAAATATACCCTATCTAACAAAAAAATAATTTTCAAGATCGGTTCATAAATGACGGAGTGAGAGCTGAACATACGTACAGGAACGCTAAACGTGCCCACAATTTTCGAGGTTTTCTCTCAATTTTATCAGGATTCCATCATCAGATCCTGATTTCCTTGACATGGGACCACCCTTGAGGCCCATCCTATCTAACAAAAAAAAGAATTATCAAGATAGGTTCATAAATGACGGAGTGAGAGCTGAACATACACAAAAAAAAATATATATATATATACGGTCGAATTGAGAACCTCCTCCTTTTTTTTTCGTCGGTTAAAAAGATGGAACGTAGCGTTTTTGTGTGGATAGTCGAAAATTAAATTCAATCACTAAAAAAAATGCTTTAAATTTTAGTCTCTGCCCCAATTTTAGCTTGTCCCGATTTTACCAAACCCTTAGCAGTTCATTGCGATGCTTCTAGTTACGGCATTAGAGCTATGCTTACTCAAGACTTCGATGGTGTCGAACGACCCATAGCCTATATGAGCAAATCACTAACCGGTCCGCAAACTACTCAATTACTGAAAGAGAACTTCTTAGCATCATTCTTTCTCTGGAACATTGGCGTTGTTACCTCGACAATGGCCAGAAATTCACCATTTACACTGATCACTCAGCTTTGCAATGGTTCCTTCATCTTGACAATCCCTCTGGACGTCTAGCCCGTTGGAGCATCCGCTTGTCAGCTTTTAACTTCGAAATAAAACACAAACATGGTCGTGATCACTTAATACCAGACGCGTTATCACGGTCAGTCCTAATAAGTACAATTAATTATATAAGCTCGTGTACAAATGATCCCTGGTACACTTCTATTTACTCCAAATGTAGCACTAACCCCAACTCAACCCCTGACTATATTATCAATAATAACAAATTGTACAAATATTCACGCGCAAATACTTTATTAAAATGAGAATACAATTGGAAAGAAGTAATTCCTTTAGAATATAGAATCCCAATAATAACTGAAAATCATTCAAACCCAACCTGTGCGCATTTCGGTACTTTTAAAACATACCAAAGACTAAAAACAAGATATTTTTGGCCTGGTATGTACAGAGATGTATCTGATTTCATTACTAAATGTGAAACTTGTCTTGCTTACAAACATCAAACTCAACTTACCATCGGTTTAATGGGTAAGCCTAAACTTTGCTCTCGCCCATTTCAATGTACATCAATCGACTTAATTGGACCGCTACCGACAACTTTAAAACATAATAAATATATTTTTGTAGTCACTTGTTGTTTTACAAAATACTGTCTGATTTATGCAATAAAAAACTCTACAGCATCAGTAATTAAGCATATTTTAGAAAATTTGGTTTTCATGGCATATGGTATACCAGAAACAATCATATTAGATAACGCGCCACAACTAATAAGTTATGAAATATCAAATCTTTTTCAATCTTACAAGATTCCCAAAGTTCATTATACAAGTCGTTATACCCCAAAGGTTAATAATATAGAGCGTTACAATAAAACTATAATTTCAGCTATTGACTGGTTGATTGGTTGTAAAACACAACCATCGAACTTGGGATTTAAATATACACAAAATCCAATTCGCAATTAACACTTCAATCAACGAAACTACTAAATATACCCCAGCTTTCATAGTATTTGGAAGCGAACTTGTCACTTGCGGCTCTATTTATAAATCAACAGATCACTGTAGCATCACTGTAGCATGACTTAACTAGCATCACTGTAGAATGACTGTAGCATGACTGTGGCATCACTGTAGCGTCACTGTAGCATGACTGTGGCATCACTGTAGCGTCACTGTAGCATGACTGTAGCAACACTGTAGCGTCACTGTAGCATCACTGTAGCGTCACTGTAGTATGACTGTGCATCACTGTGGCGTCACTGTGGCGTCATTGTAGCGTCACTGTAGCATCACTGTAGCATGACTGTGGCGTCACCGTAGCGTCATTGTAGCATCACTGTAGCGTCACTGTAATATCACTGTAGCGTCACTGTAGCATCACTGTAGCGTCACTGTAATATAACTGTAGCGTGACTGTGGCGTCACTGTAACGTCAATGTAGCGTCACTGTAGCATCACTGTAACATCACTGTAGCATCACTGTAGCGTCACTAGCATGACTGTAGCATGATTTTAGCAACACTGTAGCGTCACTGTAGCATCACTGTAGCGTCACTGTAGCATCACTGTAGCATCACTGTAGCATTACTGTAGCGTCACTGTAGCATCACTAGCATGACTGTGGCATCACTGTGGCGTCACTGTAACGTCACTGTAGCATCACTGGAGTATCACTGTAGCGTCACTGTACCATCACTGTGGCGTCACTGTAGCATCACTGTAGCGTCACTAGCAATACTGTAGCATCACTGTGGCATCACTGTAGCGTCACTGTAGTATCACTGTAGCATCACTGTAACGTCACTGTAGCATCACTGTAGCATTCCTTTGTCCAATCCTATCCGAAGTTCAAACCCGTCTTTGGCGCGCCCACCAATCTAATGCGATCTCTTACAATAAACATCATCAGCACTGAGTTTAATGAAGGCGATATCGTTTGGAAACGCAATTCAGACAAATATCATACAGCTAAACTTGCACCGAAATTTATAAAATGCGTGATTCTACGAAAGATTTCTCCTCTGGTGTATGAACTCACTGATACTTTTGCTAAGCTATTAGGACGTTGGCACATTAAAGATATTAAGCCGATTTCTAAAACCCTAAATCAAAGCACACGTTCTTGATTATTTCTCGCGATTTTCTTTTTATTCGAAATTACCTTTTCCATGGTAGTTCCCTATTTACTCTTCTCCAATTAAATGTAGGATCCTGTATAAAGTATTTTTTTATATTAGGTTAACTTCATTATTTCATTATTGTTCCTTTAACATAACACACGATTCTTGCATCGGTGGTTATACAGTTAATATTCTAAGGAGCGGTTAATTACTCCTAAAAAATCATTACCGATCATGGTCTACCCCTTGATCATTACTTTATTCTATGGCTTTAAACCATAAGAATCTTTCGGAGCGGTTGAGTACTCCATAAATAAGCCATAATCACACTACTTATGGTAATATTATGCCACTTCATTATTTAGAGTGGTTACTCTTTAAATAAACCTCAGGTCCGTTTAATATATACATAGGTATATTTTATTATTCCCTGAATAGTTACTTAACGGTGCATAGCACGAAGGCTTCTTTGCCTTGTTATTTCTACTTGTTACAGTAGGTAATTAAACTTGTATCATAGCTTCTTATCATCATAGAATTTAACATCAGCGGTTGGTGACTAATTAAGGCCGGGTGTCCCAAGCGAAATAGGTATTTACGTGCAAACACACGCGCGCGGCGCGGCATTAGTTCGAGTCGGTTCGGCTCGCGCATGAAACTGCAGTTACGTATGCCCCGAGTGTTCGTGCGCCACAGTCTAAACTGAACAGTATTCCAACGGTATTGGCAAATTACTCAAGTTGATAAAAAATATAATAATTAATTTTATACTGTAAGTTAAACGATTATGAAATAATAAAGTTACAGTTTCACTTTTAGTTTTGTAAAAAGTTTGTGATGTAGCTCTGCTTAGCTATGCCATTATCACATTTATCACTCTGGATTTAGTGCAAATAAAGTTCTAATGAAAAAATGTCAGTCCGCGCTCGGACGCCGCGCCGTTATGGGTGGACGCCAAAGACTACAATAAATGTAAAGGGTATAGACAGGCAGCTCTACCTTTTTTAATTGACAGTATGAAGCGCCGTCTATCCGCCAGATATGACACACACATGTGGACATAGATTAAAGCCATAATTACGTTATATATAGCTATAATTACGGATCTAGATTTATAGCTGTGAGTGCCTTGACGGCGATGGAATGTTGCCAGATAAAATCTTTTTACCCGGAAAAACAATTCATTGATCTCGACTTGATTATGCGTGTTATTGAATCTATTATTGACGGCAATATTATTGATTATTACTTAAATCTGGGATGGCATAAAGTACGTAGGTTAGGTGAACATGGGAACAGGAGTAGATGAGTCAGCTCCTTTAGGCTAAAGGAGCTAAATAAATATTTACTTTGACTAATTTTTTTTTTTTTACGCGCAATGAATGAATGAATTATTTTAACAATGGTTACCGAATTATCGTACAATGTTAAAAAAAAATGTTAAGTATCATTTTACACTGAGTTGAGAACAAATATACTGTTACTTGCTTCTGAACGCGTCTGACACTAAAATGTGAGCGAAACAAACTTATTCGATATTAATAGCGTTGTCTTTTACACCAAATGCGGCCCAGCCAGAAATTGCGATCTTTCATTCACGTCTATGGATTCAAATTCCGCTGAGCGGGTTGGACGTCGTGGTACGAATTTAAACGATGCACTTTATGAACCTAAACGGAAATTCCTTGCTTTTGAATAGTTTTTAATTAGATCATGGTAGGCCACCTGTGCAGTTTTTTATTTAAACCTTCACAAACAAAACACGCTCCGGTCTTAGGGTATTTCTTTTTTTTTCATTCCATTTCAAATAAAATTAAAATTATAATCATAATAAATGTCACAATTATGTTAAAATAATTAATTAAATAATTTAAATAAAATTAAAATTAACCAAAATTAAAATCAAAATCCAAATAAAAACAAAATCAAAATTAAAATCATCTTTTTTTTTAAATTATTACACCAATCGATCGATCGATTGTTTGTCGACCGGTATCCGTCGATCAGCCAAAGCTATTACACGGGTACCGGTCTGTCGACGATCAACCGATTGGTGTAATAACACCCTAACTGCGTAGATACACATGCACAGGCAGACCTCTCCGGTAAACCGTAGCATGTATGACCGGAAATAGCCGCAAAGTTAGCCGAATGACGCACAATTCACGAACACCGAGTTTCGGTGCGGCCGAATCTAAGGCCGCAACTGAACCTTCGGTGGGTCACTATTTAAAACACAGCAGGTCTACAATAAGTGATGCCACTGCAAACAAAACTACTGCCTGCCGTCTATCTCGCTCGCAATTAACGATTTGCCCCATCATTACAATATGTACTGACTCGCATAGCAAACTCACACCTTGCTGTTTATAAAAATAAGAAAAAACAATGTGAAAACTCACAGCGTGAGATCAATAAATTAGGTGCCTGCAGCTACGCACTGAGCAATTGAACAGCCACCCTTAGATTTCGCGAACGCTTTTCAAGCTTACAAGATGGGTAAAGAAAACTTCCATTTAAAACTGTCCTTCACAATCAACTTGAAAATAAAAGCTTTGTGGGGGGATGATATTTTAAATCTAAAAAGCAAAGATACAATTTCATTTTTCATTTATTTATTATCCATTAGAATTTTAAAAAATATCATAAAAGTGGCTTTTACCCAAAAAATTTAAAATAACAAATTAATATGTTTTAATGATTACAGCCTCGCCAGTACTATTGGAACCAATACCTTTTAAAAAACTGAACGAAAAACTTCACTGGTGCACTATGAGAAATGGTAAATTGCCTCCAAATGCAATGATTGGCGGATTTGATAATGAACTTATTTACATAGCCAGAGCTGAACATTATTCTTCGTTGTGTCCTGGAAAATATGTACCGTCAACTGGTAAAGCATTTGTCCCATGGGGCCACCGAGAATTTGCCAAAGAAGATTTTGAGGTAATAATAATGCTGTATGTTGATATTCAAAGTTGTCTAAAGTAGTGAGTTGTCAATTATAAATTCATTCAACTTCATTTTCAGATCTTATGTGGGATTAACAGTATGTGGGTGAAAACAAAAACTAACTATATCCCACAAAATGCATTCATCGGTGGATATTCTGAAGTGAATCATGAACCTTTGTATATAGGTAGAGCAATGATTCAGGGAAGTCTTATATGTGGAAAAGTGCATCTTCTATACAAAACATGCTATTTGCCCTTTCAGGGCCGTGAGGTTGAAGTATCAATATATGAAATTTTAGTAATACCAGGTGACGAAATACCGCAGGCTATACCTCTACGAGCGTTTTAAGAATGAAATAAAGAAATTAATTTTGTATAATACCAATAAATTATTTGATTAAACAATAAAAAGTTATAACAAAATAAACTGTTTGATATAATATTATCAGAATCATAACTATTTTGAACTTGGTGGATGCTCCAGGGTAGCCCGCGAAATTCAAATTTTCTTACGTTTTTTGCAATTTGCAGGCCAGTGTCAGGTTGTATATTGGTCAAAATTTGATTCGCGGCCGTAGCAAGTATGTATTTATAGAACTGTAATCATTAAAATCATCAATACAACTCTTTCAGTTAGTATTAGTACCAAATGTCATGATTTCATAAAATACTACATTTAGCACTAATACTAACTGAGATAGTTATATTGATGATTTTAATGATTATAATTGTAGAAATACATACTTGCTACGGCTGCGAATCAAACTTTGACAAAGATACAACCTGACACTGACCTGCAAATTGCAAGAAACGTAAGAAAATTTGAATTTCGCAGGCTAGGGTGGAGCTTTCACCTTAAGGTAATAATGATTAATCTATTCATTACACATACCATCAAAACTTCTGAGGCAATTGCATCAATTCTCAACTAAACACTGTAAAAATATATTGCAGGATCATGAGTTATACTCAAATGAGAATTTATGATAGTGATGTTAGAGCTAAGGAGACTTATTACATATTATCAGCATAAAAGAAATTATCATATTCTTCGTAATCGTAATCATGATGATCATCATCATCGTCATCGTTATCATCTTCTGATACAAGCACACTGTCTTCTACACTAGGTAATAAGAACTTGTGAGCACATCTATTTTTCTCAGGAACTATCATTATTTCAAAGGTATCTAGGCCTATTTCTTTCCCTTCAAATGGTATGTAACAGACTTTGTGAGATGGCTGGACTTTCCCTGGGATTAAATGATTATTATATTTGGCTCTTCCAATGAAAAGTTTTTCATTAGTATGGTCCTCTGAATGACCAGCAACAACAGCTCCCACTGGTATGTTATCTAGTTTAGTGGTCATCCAAGTACAATCAAATCCACATAAAACCTGAAACAAAAAGATTTTTATTTGATAGTAGTAATTTTTAACAACAGTCATAATATGTATAGTTGGAAAAAAAAGCAAAGGTACATACCTCAAATGAATTTTTCTCATTAGCTTCTCCTCCCCATGGAATATATCCCAATCCTTCTGAGGACACAAACTTGCCAGGTGTCAACGATCCTCTGTGTTTAGCCCTAATTATGTACAGGTTTTCATTCTCATACCCCCCAATGTATGCACCATCTGGGAACTGTGTCTCTGCATCAACCTGAACCCAATATAATTCACCCCCTGTCACTGGCTTCAAAACAGGCCTTTCTAGATATGGTGGTACTGAAAAAATATTGAGTTTTTGTGTTAATTCAAAAGGTTTTCATTGGCAATGGATATATCGCAGCCATCTGGTTGAATTCGCCATTCAATTGGACACCTAGGCCATTCATTAAACGCTGGCATTCAATTAAATGGCTAGGCCGATAGTTAATTCAACTAGAATCACTCAACGTTTAACAAGTTGGCGTGTTGAAAGTTAGCCCTTTGAAGATGACTAAGATTCAGCCAAGTGATTCAAAACTTCAAGTTAAACAAAAAATGATGAAAGATGGGGGTTATTAAGATATAAAATCATAAATATCTCGGAAACGGTAAGTCCAATCGCAAAAATAACTAAAATTTGGGCTTCCATTGAAAGACTACGTAGAAAGATCCTTAATATCTAAATTCATAAAAAAAAAAAACAATCCGCCGCGAGTTCAATAGTTTTTTTCCCCATCTCAAAAATGCCTAACGCGCCTAAAGAAGTTTTTTTTTATTTAAAAGGCGTAGTCGGAGATGGTTTAAAAAGAATAACCATGAAGGGGATGGCGGGGTCTGAGTTCGCTCTCTCACTAGAACCCACCATCCCCTTCGAACCTAACCTATCCGAGTCGGGGTGTCCCGAGCTTACTACGCTCGCTCTTGCATCCTAACATTACCTTTTGTACACACATAATCATGATCAGTGATATCACAAACTCATCAATATCCAATTTAACTAAGTGACTAGATGACATCCAGACATCTGGTTAAATGTTGCGTTCAACGACTTGGCTGGTTGTCCTAGTCATTTAATTGAATGCCCCCCTTTAATGAACGGCCTAGGCGTCCAATTGAATGGCAAATTCAACCAGATGGCTGCAACAGATATACTCAATTGTTTGGTGTTGCTTGACCATTCAATAGATAGGTAGGTAAACTACAAAGCATTAAACAAAAGTTAATCTAACACTTACATTCAACTCTCCAATAAACAGGGTTTCTATCATCATCAATGGCAGTAAAAGTAACATAATTCAAATGTGTACTTTCACTTAAAAGTTTTACTAAAGGTTTAGGTGTTCCATCCATGCCTACACGCACAATATCACCATGCCAGGCAATCCAGAATCGTCTATACTCTTGATTGGACAATATGTTGGGTGTGTCTACTGACTCTCTGCTTTCACTTTCTGTCAATTTCTTAATCCAAGTTTTGCGGTTGTGGCCTATACCAACCTAGAAATCAATAAATGCTTTTATTTAGCAACATTTTATTCAGTAACAAGTAGATGCAGAAAGTACTTTTAGAATAACTAAATCATTTGCTTTTCTGTTAACTCTTTTTTTGCCTAGAAGTAATCTATGCAAAAGGTCCCCAGGTTTCTTCAATGATTTCCTAGAGCAAATAAAATGTTAGAAAAGTTATGATATAGGTGGGTAGGTACTTACTAAAAATTCACAGCCAGGTCCTGGTTTACTTGCTAATCCAATGCCTGCATTACCAGGAGCTTTGATTTCAAAGTTAATCCCACTGCTTGTGATTTTGTAAAATATATTTTGATGTCTTGGCCATGTTGATAATTCTGCAAAAGGGTGACTCATAAATAGTTATTAAAATGTGATGCAATTTTATATCTGAAAAGTTCTCGTTGGATTATTGGTTAATATCACTATTATTCAAAAGATTTACATTCTTTTAAACTAGGTTACAGGATAAACTAAAACAATAAAATAGAATTACCGACTACATCACCCATGTCGAAATATTTACAATATTGTTGCAAGTTATTTACGATTAGTGAAATGGAACTGCTGTCCTCGTCTTTAGTCACAGACTCCCTTTGCTTTTGCACCAAATAACAGCGTAAATTCACAGATTTTAAATAATTTATCTACTTGTCGAAATGTCGAAGAAGATATGACATCAATATGACATGATGACAGCTGTGACATGACAGTTCTGGACTTCTGGTCTTTTTTTTTAAAAAAAAAAAGGGTAGTAGATATTTTTATATTATTATTCAGCAATGTTTCTGAAATTATACTAAATTGAATGTCAGGATACACCTTCTAATGTGGTAAATAATAATATAAATAGTTTTACTCCGAAATTTAAACAAAATCTTTGTGTTAAACTCAGATAATACAATTTAAGCTCTCCGTAACCAATTATACAAGTAGCGGCACGAAACTTTAGCGCTGACCGTTATTGCGCAGAAGTAAAAATTAAGGTACCTGAGGGGGCTAGCGGGATGAAGGGCGAGCGTGCGTAGCGTCGATTGGCTCTCCAGTCGCATTTTGATCCCCGCGCGCCACCCGCGCCACCCACCCATGCGCAGCAATTATCGTTCAGCGCTAGACTTACGTGCCGCTACTTGTACATGAGGGTCCAGGATACAATCAGTAACCAAATTATACAGTTTTTTTTAGCCAACTATAATCTGGCAGCCGGCAGCCCTGGTCTTTTTTTTACTGTGCTTTTTTTTTATTATTTACCCCGAAGGGAAGGCTATAGTCTTTTGACCATACTGCCTAGTCTTACGTAGTGTATATTTACTTTTTTTCCATGATGATGAATTGGTGTTGTTTTGTGTCTCAAGTGTCTACGCAACTGGACAATATGTGAAATCATTGAAACAGCGAAGTTTGCCGAGAAGGCTGACTCGACACATTTGTTGCCAAATACTTCAAAATACATTAGAATGTGTTACATCTGCATTCTAATGAGGAATAAGAAAAAGTGATAGTGATCAAATTAAAACTTGGCTTAAAGGTCTTGTAACCAAGCCAGTGGCATAGCCACAATTGTTAAAAAAAAAGATAATATGCTATTCCGATTTCAACCGCGCGCAGACTAAACTTATCGTGCGAGCGCTCTTAACACAAGGATACATTGATAAAATGGCTGTTTGTCTATTTAGTGTATCTTGCCAAGTACTTGGAAAAGAAATATAACATTTCGTTATAGGCTTTTTGACTTTGCCTTGCCAAAAAATCGCCAAAAACCTGATTCATGCGTTTTAAACCGCTGTTATCACTATTACCCAAGGTCTTTAGACCTGTGACCGTATACTTATAGTACTCTTTGCCTGTGACAAGGTTCATACACCCGGAACCTGACAAAGTCTGTAGTTACACGATGGCCGACTGTCAACGGGGACTGACAGATGCCCGACACGTGACGTGCGTGGGGCTTGAGATCTTCAATTTGATTGAAGGAATACACGATACACTAGTTTTATCGATAGTAAAAAATGCAAAGTTTGATCCATATTTTACACTTTTTAGCTACAAGGCGGTCCTTTAAAACATAGAAAATAAACTTATGAAACATTTTTAATAGAACAGATTTTGATTTAATAATTATTTTATGTTATTAAATTTATTTTGGCGCTTACGTTATTTATTCCGAGCGGCACTCTTATTATCGCCATCTCTTCTTTTGCCTATTAAAACTATTTGCATCACGCTCATCTAGTCAGATGGCCGCTGGGCCTCATTGACGTAGGACCTATGCCACTTTTTTTCTAATCGGAGCTGTCAGATTTTCGTAATTTAAATTATTGTTTTACAGTAAACGTTCTTAATTCAGCAGCAAAAAAATATTATCTAGTTTCTAACATACTAAGTGACTGCGCTAAGGGCACCCCCTGCGGGGCACGGGCCTCGGCTTAGGGCGTCACTGGGGGGACAGCAAGGGAAGGCTGGATCTGATTTTCATTATTTGGGGGATATGCTTGCTCAGCGGCACGTGCTGGCGAGAGACGGGGAGGGCATTGCTCAGGTCTTCGCGGGCCTCTTCGGCGGGGGAGGAAGGACGGCTGTGTGCGTTTGCGGACTGTGGTGCTCGTTTCCCTACGGCTCTCCTGGAGCAGGGTGGTACGGTCGTCAGGAATGAGGACTGCGAGAATGGCTGGCGAGTATGGCTTATATACTCTCAGTTCGCAGCCGGCGGCGGTGGTGGACGCGATAGTGGGGCGCGGTGGAAGGTAGTACAAACACAGTATGCGCGCGGTAAAATATCGTGTGCGGGTAGTGCTACAATTTAGTATTTTACAAGTCTTTACACTGTGTGTGTGAGTGTTCATGTGACCTTGATAAACATAGATAGAACGTATTTTTTTTAATCGTAACTACACATTCAAATAGTACAAAATGACATTAAACATCAATATGTCAAGTATTAATCTGTCAGTGAATGCAGTCGCCTTTGAATTCTGAATAAAGAAATACCTAGTTTAATATGTATGATTATTATATTATAGCTTCTGATCGCGACTTCGTTCTGTGCGGATTTCAGAAAAAGGTTAGATAATTATGAAAAATGTATAATTCTACTAATATTATTAAAATAAATAAACTGTACGTTGTAATAGTTGTTAGATCTCTAAAATTTTTTGACTCTTGGTAGTTTGTGAATCTTTCCTTATCTAGCTTAAACTGACAAAAAATTTTGACGTTTATAAGTGTGTAAAAATAATCCAGCAAGTATCAGCAAGTATCAGTAAGCAGCAACAATAGTCCTGTCAGTGATGATAGATCGATCCCAATATAACGTGATATTGCCATTTTCAAGAACTGGGTCGGGCTCATACCTATAGTACGGTACTTCGGATTCCACAAGATTGTATTTAACAGCAAGTTGCTGGTGGATAATCCTGGCTACAAGGTTGTGTCTATGAAAATAGTCTCCGTTAGCTAGACGAGAACAACCAGAAATAATGTGTCTGATTGATTCCCCGGGCCGGTGGCATGCCCGACAGATGTCAACCGTACCGTCCTTCACAATGTATTTCCGGTAGTTATTCGTCATCATAACTTCGTCCATAATCGCACAGACAAAACCTTCGGTTTCCCCGAAGAGGTCACCAAAACGCAGCCAGGATACGGTCGCTAAGAGATCTACATCGGGCCCATGTAGGACCCGGTAAAAGCGTCCGTGAAGCTCCTTGCTCTGCCATACTTCCCTGCGGTCATTAGTATCCAGTACCATAGGTTTGCGCCAGTTCTCGTTTGCCAAGGAGAGCGGGGTGAGGCCCTTGTCCACAGCGACCACATCTTGATGGATACCCACGTCGGCTTTGAGGAAGTATTCCCTAAGGCTGCATACCTCGCGGTTGTGTAGGGTCTTAGCGTTTAAGAAGCCACGACCCCCACACTTCCGCGGGATATACAGCCTCATCACCGATGATCGTGGGTGATGCATCCGATTTGCGGTCAGCAGTGTGCGGAACCTCCTATCCAGGACGTCAAGTTCCGTCTGAGTCCATTTGAGTACGCTATAGTAATAAAGAGTACATCAATACCCAACCGACCCAACCGTTGATGGCGCGCACCTTGTTCCCGCCTGATAAAAGACTATTCAGTACTTTATTCAGGCGGCCAAAGAAGCGCTCCCTCAACGACTGCTTCACGTCAGCAGTATTGATGCCTAATGATTTTGACGTATCCAAATACTTGTAGATTTCGGTTGAGCAGAGGGATCTAAGGTGTATGGAATCCGAGAGTTGAGTTCCCACGGATTCCATAATCTCCCCTCGCTTTACATGCATGACTGCACATTTGTCCACACCAAATTCCATCCTGATGGCGCTACTGAAGGTTTCTGTTACCTTCAGTAGCTTCATCAGTTGCATGCAAGTTGTTGGGGCAAAGAGTTTCAGATCATCCATGTAAAGGAGGTGTGATATGACCTGACTACCTCTTCTCAACCGGTAGCCTTGGCCCGAACCCTCCAGTAGAGTACTGAGAGGGTTTAGGGCCAGACAAAACTACAGTAGACTCAGACTGTCGCCGTGGAATATGACACGCTCGATCCTTATCGTTTCGCTGTTCTCCTGTTATTATTATTATTATTATCAGGTAAGTGTATCTTTTCTCAGCTCTTTAGCTGGTTTTGACTACATTTACGGGATAAGACAAGTAAATGTAGTGTGTGGTGTGTAAAATTTTAATGTTCGTGAGTTGTGTGATGTGGTCTTACTTCGTTATCTTCTATCTGCATGAATTTTATTATTATTATCATCATCATCATTATTATTATTATATTCTTTTTATTTCGCATTCACTCTCACTCTGTCTCTTTCTATTCCCCCTCCCCAGCAGCGTTAAACGATTCGTCTCAAATGGACTGGACTGGGCTCGATTAGACTGGACTGGACTTGGCTCGACTGGAATGGACTGGACTCGGCTCGACTGGACTGGACTGACTCGGCTCGACTGGACTGGACTCGACTTGGCTCGGCTCGACTGGATTGGACTGGACTGGACTCAGCTCGACTGAACTGGAATCGGCTCGACTGGACTCGGCTCGACTGGACTCGGCTCGACTGGACTCGACTCGACTGGACTCGGCTCGACTGGACTCGGCTCGACTGGACTGGACTCAGCTCGACTGGACTCGACTCGACTGGACTCGGCTCGACTGGACTCGACTCGACTGGACTCGGCTCGACTGGACTCGGCTCGACTGGACTCGGCTCGACTGGACTGGACTCAGCTCGACTGGACTCAGCTCGACTGGACTCAGCTCGACTGGACTGGACTGGACTCGGCTTGACTGGACTGGACTGGGCTGGACTCAGCTCGACTGGACTCAGCTCGACTGGACTCAGCTCGACTGGACTCAGCTCGACTGGACTCAGCTCGACTGGACTCAGCTCGACTGGACTCAGCTCGACTGGACTCAGCTCGACTGGACTCAGCTCGACTGGACTCAGCTCGACTGGACTCAGCTCGACTGGACTGGACTGGACTAGACTCGGCGCGACTGGACTGGACTCGGCTCGACTGGACTGGACTGGACTGGACTGGACTGGACTGGACTCGGCTCGACTGGACTGACTCGGCTCGACTGGACTGAAATGGACTCGGCTCGACTGCACTGTTTGCTTTTTAGCGGAAAAAAGCTTTTAGCAGAAAAAAGAGTTTAGCGTAAAAAAAGCTTTTAGCAGAGAAAAGCTTTTAGCGGAAAAAAGCTTTTAGCGCAAAAAAAGCTTTTAGCGGAAAAAAGCTTAGCGGGTTTTAGAAGCATTGAATCTGACCAGATTGGCATCGCCCCATTCTGAGACAGCCTGTGTCCGACATAATCGACTCGCATCCACCAGGAGAACCAGGGGGCCTCGCGCCACCAGGATCCAGACGCGAAGATTCCGTAAACAGAGAGGCAAACAAGTTTGCTTTCTCCTCAGCGGAGTGGGCCAGCGACTCGTGAGGTTTCAGCAGTGGAGGCAGCGAGGGGCGGCAGAAGTTCGATTCAACCGACTTAGCCAGGGACCAAAACACCTTACTAAGCTGGGTAAGAAGCAAGTTTGTTCCCAATTTGGCTAATGTGGTCAAACCAAGCCCTCCGCAACACCTTCGTGCAGGACTTGGCATTTGTACGTTTCGTACCTGACCATGTACAATTAATCGCCCCTGGTAACTACTGACTTACCCACCCGAAAAAGCAATGTCAAACCCGCCAGAGTTAAAACGTCAACAGGTAGGTAGTTTTTAATTTCTCAGATAGACATTTAACTAAATCGAGACTTAGCAATAATTTAAGGCGTATTTCGCATGACCCTGCTTTTTATTTAAGCTAGTACACATATCCTCCCTCACACAATTTATACATAAAATGAATTTTATGGGGAAAAAGATCTAAATTCTTGCTTGAAATTACTCCAGGAACTATCATTTATCACCCAGTCATTTAACCACGACTTTGCATCGCTACACAAGCAAATACCTATATGCCCTAGGCATTCACTATTTTCCCGGTTATCCATGTATTAGGCACACTCCACTTTGGCATATATATATAAATCATGAACTCTTCGATCAAAGGCGGTGTATAGAAATTATGTAGCTTCGACTAAAAGTGTTAAACTTAAACATTGTTTGCAATCAGGGGTGCGTTCAAACGTGCTCCATCTTCGACCACATCATCGCTTACAATCAAACATAAAAAAACGTATTGGATGAAAATAACTGTCTTTCGGTATTTGAATGCAACGGACGTTCACTAATTGATACTCGGTAACTTACGCTCAATAACTTCTAACCTCATAAGAATTCGATCAAGAGCACCGTCACACAAGTCGTCAAGTTTTGCAATATCTACTTTTCAATACTTTTGAACATGCGACCAATTATTAAGTTTAAAAAAATTGTGGCTACCCCCTAGGACCGTAACAATGCGGTGAGCGAGCGGGCGTAATGCACTCTTGTGATTTATTTTTAAACCTAAACAGTCGAATATGTTTCACATCACACTATTTGCGTGACAAAAATTGAACAAAGATTTTAAAAATATTGAAAAATTAACAGGCATGGGCCTTCTTCTAGTGCAAGACTAGCAATCCTCGCTTTTTATTTTTACTTGGCTTACGACCGTGACCCCTCAAGCAAAACTTTGGGACCCCCTGGGGTCGCGACCTACAGTTTGAAAAACACTGATCTACAACAACGAGAACTGCCACGAGTTCTATGCAAAACACTGATGCTTATAAAATCTGTCGCTGTGGTCTATCAATCTATTTTGAGGGTAGTGCGTGATAAAAAGTGGCGTGTAATTAAAACTATCGCGACGCGATTCTTAAGAACTAAGACTAGCAAATTATCGCTCCAACGAGTCCTTACGTCCTCTGAACAGAGACACACTCAACATTTTATAAGGAAACAAAACTTAAACTTACAAGTACAACACTTCACTTTAACGTTCACTTTGACAGGATAAAATAACCAAGCACTTAGGAAACGGCTTAGAACGCGTGATTAGCCCACTTCTGATCATAAGGACCAGAAGCGGTTATTATTTAAATGAAAATAAATGACTCATCAACCAAGAAAGTTTTATTCCATAAAAACGCTTTACATTATTGTAAAGCGTTTCTAAGGAATAAAACTAAACTAAAACTAAACTAAAATAAAACTAAGTACGTTCCTACTTCTACAACATTATAAACACGATCCTTGACTAACATTATAACGACACTAAAATACGTCAGTCGCGTCCGAAGCCAAAAGAAGAAGAGCGCCCGTTGACTTTTTTTTTTTTTTTTTCTGTGGGACGTCTTGCAGGTCAGCCTCTGAGGCTGTCGTCTGCTTAACCGGGCTTGTCTGTGTAGGCTTTAATATATTAAAGCCTCCAGCCAGGACTTATTAAAACTTACAAACTAAGTGACCACGCTAAGGGCACCCCCTGCGGAGTACGGGCCTCGGCTTAGGGCGTCACTGGGGGGGCAGCAAGGGAAGGCTGGATCTGGTTTCCATTAATTGGGGAGTTTACTGGCTCAGCGGCACGTGCTGGCGAGAGACGGGGAGGACAATGACTTAGATTTCGCGACGGGCCTCGCCGGCGAGGTCGGAAAATCGGCGGTCTGAAATGTTTTCTGATAGTGCTGGTCTCCCTACGGCTCTCTTGGAGCAGGGTTGTGGCGTCATCAGGGACTAAGAGGGTATGCCGGGGGCGGCGAATCCTAGAAATTTGGGAGGGAACGTATCGAGTAGCCGATGTGATAAGGGGGTTACGATGCTTAGCAGCAGTTTCAAGGAAGCGCTTGGTGGAGCGTTTCATGAACTGCTGCAAGGTGGGGATTTTGAGGTCAACATGCAGCTCCTCATTCCTCACAAAGTAGGGGGCATCCACTACCCTGCGGAGAAAGCGGTGCTGCAGTGTCGACAACTTGTGGAGGTGACGGGGCTTGGCATGTGCGAACACTGGGCAAGCATAGGTCATGATTGGTCGGATGACCGCGGTGTAGGTACGCAATTTGCACTTGAGTGACAATTTGCTTTTACCGTTTAGGATGAAGTGGAGTCTACCTTGAGCAAAGGCGGCCTGCGAGCGAGCTTGCTTTATGTGCTCGACGAAGGTGAGATGCTGATCTAGGATTACGCCTAAGTACTTGGCCTGCTTCTCCTAAGGGATCGGCCTGCCGTACATGGTAATCGGACGAGGGGGTCTAACCGTATGTCGCGGTCTAGAATAGAGGACTGCCTGACTTTTCTCAGGGTTGACCTCAATTCTCCATTTCCGGAACCACTGGCCCAGCTGGGTAGTGTAGGTTTGGAGATTGAGACCTATCTGAGCGGGTGAGCGACCCGAATAGAAGATGGCCGTGTCGTCAGCGAATAATGCTAACTGGGCCTTTTTGGGTTTAGGGATATCGCTAGTGAACAGCGTGAAGGCTAGGGGGGATACCACAGAGCCCTGGGGGACACCAGACTTTATAGGGTGGGGGGAGGATAGAGCGCCCTCGCCGCGATCGCGAAAGGTGCGATCCGACAGGTAGTCACGCAAGATGAGTACGAGACGATCTGGCACTCCTAGTTGATACAGCTTATAAATTAAGCCATTGTGCCAGACTTTGTCGAACGCTTTCGCTATATCGAAGTACAAGACACCGGTCGAGTATTTACGCTGGAACCCAGCGCTCATATGCTCGACCATTCGGTATACTTGTTGGACGCACGAGTGTTCGGAGCGGAATCCGAATTGCTCGTTGGGAATGAGACTCTTAGCCTCAGCAAAATCTTTGAGTCGCTTATGAATAAGCTTCTCGTAAATCTTGCTGAGGACATTGAGTAGACTAATGGGGCGGTAGCTAGTGGGGTCAGATTTTGGCTTGCCTGGTTTTGGAATACCAATGACAGTGGCCTGTTTCCACGCTTGGGGGAACATATTATTACTTAAGGCGCCATTGAAGATGGCGGTCAAAAGCATAATAAGTTGTGCTGGGAAGAGTTTTATAGCTCTGTTGGATATGCCATCAGAGCCTGGGGCTTTTCTGAGTTGGAGTTTCCTGATGACGTCATGTACCTCGTCGGGGGTGATAGGGGGTAGTGGGTCATCAGGATCCTCGACCGGAGGGAGGGAAGCTCTCCTTTCGACCTCAGCATCCACCATGTCTAGGTGGGCCTGGTCTACTGGTTGAGAGCTGGGAGAGCATTGGGACTCTAGACTGTCGGCCAGACATTCCGCCTTTTCGGCGTTATCAAAAGCGACACTCTTGTCAGGACGAATGAGAGGAGGCATTGAGGCCTCAGACTTAGAACGTAGCTTTCTTTGGAGGTTCCAGAAAGCCAGGTGGTTGGGCTCGAGTTCACTCAGCGTCTTTTCCCAGTTCGCAGAACGATGCTCAGCAGTACGTCTCTTTACAGCACGCTGCAAGAGACGCATGTGAACCTTGTTTGCGTGACAGGGAAAATTGCTGTATGCACGAATGGCAGCGTTCTTCTCAGTTATCAGACTCCGTACATCCGCTGGGAGTTTCCAGCGACGGTCTTCCGTCACTGGCACCTCTCTTGAACAGTCGTTCAAGACGGTTCGCACGTGATCCTTAAGCGAGTCGATCGCCGCTGTCGTGTCAGCGACTGAGCTTATGTGGTCTGGGATAGAGTCCAAGTGAACCGACGTGGTAGATTTCAGACTTTCGCTTACTTTCTTCCAGTCAGTGATTACTTGGGTTGGGAGGGGGGGGGAAATTTGGGTCGGTCTCACCTGAGCGGGAGTCCAGGTGTAGGAACACCGGCCGGTGGTCAGAGTCCAGTTCATGCAACACTTCTACCGAATGCAAACATAAGTTTACATTCTTTAGAAGTGCCACATCTAGGACGCTGGGAGTGTAATTTACGGTGTGGGGGTAATAAGTTGGGCTCGTCGGTACGATGACGTCGAAGTTGAGGGTAGAGCTCAGATTATGTATGAGCCTACCCTTGGGATTGGAGTAATTGTGACCCCATATAGGGTGCTTGGCATTGAGATCACCTGCTAAGATGACGGAACTACTCATGCCGAAGAGTTTAGTGAGGTCGCTGGAGATGGCATCGATCTCGTCAGTAGAAGATGCTGAGTCAGGTGGGATATAGGCGGAAATGACTGTGATTGGCTGATGGCCAGTCATGCCCAGCCGACAGGCAGAGTACTCAAGGAGAGATTGAGGGGCGGGAGGGGCGAGAGGGATACAGTGAAGTTCCTTCCTGTAGTAAATTAATGTGCCTCCCTTGTGTTTTTGCAGCCTATCATTGCGAACTAAGCGATAGTTAGCAATTCTAGGGTCACTGCGGTAGGGCTTCAGGAAGGTTTCCTGTATGAGGAGGATATCTATTTGATGGTCGCGAAGAAATTTCGCGATCCCATCCCGCTGGCTTTTGTAGCCGTTAGCATTAAACGTAGCTAACCTAAGGGATCGGGGTTTGTGACAACATATTTTTGCGTGCTTATCCATTACGCGCCCGTTGACAGTGCGCCATGCCTTTTTATACCCTTCCACTCGTTCCGAGTAGGTTGGAAGGGGGAATATCTAAGATTTGATTATAATCACTTACTCTGTCGATTGACATATGTTTCATCGCTGGCCGCCAAAATCGATTTTTATCAAAATGTCGGACGGTGTAGGTATGCCAACGAAGTCGGATGTTCTTTAAATATGGACCACACCGCGTCACCGCCGTGTGCCATCCCGCTTAATAGATATTTTTAACCGACTTCGAAAAAGGAGGAGGTTCTATGTTCGACTGTATGTATTTTTTTTTTAGTTCACACTGGCTGTATACACACAAGATCGCAGCATTTATTTTTTTATTTTAATCGGTATTTTTCTTATTATGTAAAATTTTTCGAAGCCGACTACCTAACCTTTATAATAATAATAATAAACGCAAACCTATGGTACTGGATACTAATGACCGCAGGGAAGTATGGCAGAGCAAGGAGCTTTACGGACGCTTTTACCGGGTCCTACATGGGCCCGATGTAGATCTCTTAGCGACCGTATCCTGGCTGCGTTTTGGTGACCTCTTCGGGGAAATCGAAGGTTTTGTCTGTGCGATTATGGACGAAGTTATGATGACGAATAACTACCGGAAATACATTGTGAAGGACGGTACGGTTGACATCTGTCGGGCATGCCACCGGCCCGGGGAACCAATCCGACACATTATTTCTGGTTGTTCTCGTCTAGCTAACGGAGACTATTTGCATAGACACAACCTTGTAGTCAGGATTATCCACCAGCAACTTGCTCTTAAATACAATCTTGTGGAATCCGAAGTACCGTAGTATAGATATGAGCCTGACCCAGTTCTCGAAAATGGCAATATCACGTTATATTGGGATCGATCTATCATCATTGACAGGACTATTGTTGCCAATAAGCCTGACATAGTGACGATAGATCGATTAGAGTGTCGCACAATGATTGTTGATATAGCTGTTCCTCATGACGAGAACCTCGTGAAACCTGAAAAAGATAAACAAACAAAGTATCTTGATCTGGCTCGCGAGGTTGTCGACATGTGGGAGGTAGATACAGCAGTCATTCTGCCGATAGTCGTGACGGCCAATGGTTTAATAGCCAAGAGCCTCGACGAACACCTAAGGAGGCTCTCGTTGGGCAGCTGGATCAAGGGCTTGATCCAGAAGGCAGTACTCCTGGACACGGCGCGCATAGTTAGAAGGTTCCTCTCTCAGGAGCCCTGACCACCGGTAGCTTGGACCCTATCCCGATACCGGTGGGATACTATTTTTTATATTTTTAAATGTTTTTATATTTTAATATTTAAAAATGTAAATTATATGTATATATTATAAAATAAATGAATATTAAATGAATAATAATAATAATAGCCTTTATTGACCAATCTTACAAAAACATTCCTTAGTTACTAAAATTATTAACACCGGTTTCAAGATTGTCTTGCGTTACCGCAAAGGTCTCCCCTAGAGCTTGCCACACTTTCCGATTGTAAGTCAACCTTCTCCAAGTAACACCAGCTACTCTCCGTATATCGTCCTCCCATCTGAGACGTTGCCTGCCTCCTGGATGACTTGTTTGATGGTATGTATATGATTGATTGTTGAAAAATCGCTTCGAAAACCTGCTTGTTCCTTAGGTTGGTTTTCGTCTAAGGTTCTTGTCAAACGGTTTAGAAGTATCTTTGAAAATATTTTATAAAGGTTTGACATCAAACTGATTGGTCTACAATTTGCGATATCGTCTTTCTTTCCCTTTTTATGTAGTAGTATAATAGTTGAAGTGGTCCATTGGTGAAGTATATGTTCTTTTCAAGTATGTCATTAAACAGTTTTGTGATTGTTTCTATAATTATTTCGGATGTTCCAATTAAAAGTTCGTTTGATATGCAATCTTCACCTGGTGCTTTACCTCTTTTTTGCGATTTGATACCCCTTTCTAATTCTACTTTCAGTATACTTGAGCTTTCTTGAGTGTCGTTTTCTATTAGTTGGTGATTTTCTTCCATTGGTGTGGCGTCACTATATAGTTCGCGATAGTAGTCCGTGGCTACTTTCAATATTTCTATTCTGTTTGTCTTCTTTTTCTTGTCTTTATGATGTTTCATGTTGTCAATCCAGTTTCTACTCTCTCTTAGTTCTTGCCACGCTTTCTAAACTCCTGCTCTTTCGATATAGTAATTTATTGTATTGTTCCTCATTTTTTGTCTATGTTGCCTGATTTTCAGATTTATTTCTTTGCTAAGTTTTTCTATTTTCTTTTTGTTTTTTGTCCTGTCTTCCTTTGCGTAATCAATTTTCTTGCTTCAGGTCCTATTTTGTCTTTTATGTTTTTACTTAGTTTTATTTTGTTTTTAGTTCCTTCAGTTCTTTTTCTAGAGCGTTATATTTTTCTTGGATGTCCTTGATATTCATTACTATTTTTAAGCTATCTTCTATTGACTTTAAAACATTCCCAGCAATTGGCAGTGGTATTGGATTTTTATTACTTTGAATGTGTTTTCTCCCTGTTTTTGGTTCTTTGAGGTACATTTGTCCACGAAGCGTTCTATGATCCGTATTGTAGTTTAGTTGATTGACGACATCAATTTTCGAGAACAATCTTGGCTTATTTGTTATTATGTAGTCAATTTCATTCCTTACCCTTCCGTTAGGTGATATCCACGTCCATTTTCTGTTATATCTTCTCTTATAGTAGCTATTTATTACTTGTAAGTTATTTTCCAATGCAAAATTTATCAAGCGTTGACCTTTGTCATTCCTTTTCCCTGTTGAGTGTGGACCATGTATATTGCCCTCGTTTTTTCTCCTTTTACCAATTTTACTGTTAAAATCGCCTAGTATAATGACTGTTTTGTTCAAAGTTGACATGATTTGGTTGACTTTGTTGTAAAATTCGTCTTTTGTTTCTTTCTTGGCTGGATCAGTCGGAGCATATACTTGGACCACTGAAAGTGGCTGTGTATGACCTGATAATTTTATATTCAAAATGGCTATTCTGTCTGATATTCCACGGAATTCTATTATTTTTTTCTTCAAGTAATTCTTGATCATAAATTCTACGCCATAAATACCGGCCTTTTCGTTTATGTGGTATAATATAAATTTGTCGTGTTCCTCGGTTTTCTCATCAGCTCTTCTTACATCACTCAGTCCCATAATGTCCCAGTTGACTGTTTCTAGAGCATTTTCCGATTCTAATAATGTTTCGTCTGTCTTTAATGACCTCGTATTATGTGTAGCTGTATTTAATTTATTCGTGAATCTTTGATTTGTACTGGTGTAATATTGTATTAGCGATGGTGTTTTATTGGGCTTCTTCTGCACCCCGCGGTGACCAGCCGTATTGGGGATCTCTGTGTTTTTTGTTGATTTTACTGTTGTTCTCATTTTTCCGGTGTCTGTAAATTCCTATAATTTTTGCTGTTGTGTTTGTTTTTCTGACGTTGAATGGGATCTGGCTCTCATGTAAGCAAATGTATCCATTTTGTGTAACTTCGACGGAGCTAAAATACCTTTTACCCCCTCTGTGGGACGTGTTGGTGTGTGTACTCGTACATTTGCAGGTGACAACGAAGATTCTCTTTTTCTTTTTTCAGTTTCTGATTTTTCTTTTATTATAATTTTATTGTTCTTAATACTTCCTTTCCTTTTTCTCGTTCTTGTTTTAATTGTTGTTGTAGATTTTTGCGTTGTTCTATTCTTTCCATTGTGAGATTTTCTGTTACATAAATATGTTTAGGCAATTTGACTTTGTTTTTCAGTATTTCAATTTGTTTGTAGTAACAAGTAAGAGTGATTAGTATCGGTCTCGTTTTTCCTTCTTGTTTACGTCCTAATCTATGGTATTTATTTATTTCAAAATTTTCTACATTAACCCTTAAATGTTGCAAGGTGCACCTGATTATATTAAAAAGTTCTTCGTATTTATTTTCCGTTTCCTTGATACCATGTATCAATAAATTATTTTTTCGTTGTGCTTCATCCATATATTTTATTTTTTTGTTCAATGTTTGTACTCCAGTCTTAATTTTTTGTTTTCTTCTAATAGTGGTTGAATTTTATCTTCTAAAGCACATTAATGTTGCGGTCACATTTTGTGTAATTGTTGTGGTTTGTTTATCTAACTCCATTTTTATCAATTGGAAAAGTTTAGACATTTCTTCTGATATTCCACTGTTATTGTTGTTCATGCTGATAAATTAGTATTTGCGTGGTCTGGAACGTAATTGCTCGCGCAATGTTGGCACTACTCCACTAACCTTTAGTTCTATTTTAAATTTCATTCCCGCCCTAGGAAGGGAAGCAATTACTATGAATCATTCCTGCCCAAAAGTAACAAAAACGGTCGTTACTGACACTTTTGCCTACTACTTTGGATACGAAACATTCTGAGACTTGTTTTAACAACGACAAATGATAAATGATGTTTATTCAGTAAATAGGTTACAAGGAACACTTATAGACGTCAATGTTTTTTGTCAGTTTAAGCTAGATGAGGCCGGTGTTTCCTAGCTGACTACCCTGAGAAGAAACACCGAAACAAACTCAGAGGTCAAAGTCTCTTTTAAAGTGTTCAAATCCATACAATATGTACTGGTTAAATCATATGAGAACCATGTACGTTTATGTCTGGGATGAGCTTTTTGAAGGAAACAACACACAAATTCGAGTGAACTTGTCCAGACAGTGCAAGCATTTGTCAGTCATCGTGAAGCTCAACTCAGAACTTTGAGAAGGTCAACGAACCGACGAACAATACCAAAGTAAGGGCATTTGAGTAGGCCGCAAAAATACTCAAAATGCCAGACAATCATAAAATACTTACTACAGACTTAGTTCTTGAACTTGGCTAGGAAGTTTATTATAGAAACGTATACATTGGCATCTAAACGAACCACCTATTTTTTTCTTGAGCCTGGTTTTAGGCACAATAAATTTGTGTTTGTTCCTAGTATTTACCTATGCTATGGATATCACTGTATCTTTTAAACAGATTTATATTTTTATGTGCATAGGTACATGAGATTCTCATAAATATATTGAGAGGGAACAGTCATAATATTAATCTCTTTAAATTTGTCTCTGAGGGAGTGTCTGGGACTTATAATAACGAATAGCCCCTTTCTGTAAAACAAAAATTGTCTGAATGTCGGCGGCATTTCCCCACAACAGAATGCCGTACGACATCACACTATGAAAATAACTAAAGTATACTAAACGAGCTGTCTCTAAATCAGTTAAACCACGAATTTTCCTTACGGCGTATGCTGCAGAGATAAGTTTTTTGGACAGTTTATCTATATGGGGGCTCCACTGAAGCTGCGCATCCAAAGTTATACCTAAGAACACTGTGGAACCCTCGGGTTTCAACTCTTCGCCCTTTATTGACACACTAGTGTTCACTTGTATTCCATTGGGTAATGTGAACTTTATGCATTTTGTTTTTTTCTCGTTAAGGAGAAGATTATTGATATTGAAGCAGTTAACTACAGTTGAAAGAGCATTATTTACATCATCAACAACCACCTGCTGACGTTTGAGTTTAAATAAAAGTGAAGTGTCATCTGCAAACAGTACTATAATATCATGTTTATCCTTTATGTAAGTAAGGCAAGTCGTTGATATAGATTACAAACAAAAAAGGAACCAGAATTGAGCCTAGAGGAACCCCCATTCTGACTACAGATCCGGGAGACCTTTTGCCGTTCGCATCAACTCTCTGAATCCTATTACTCAAGTATGAAGTAAGAAGATCCAGAGAGGCGCCCCGGACTCCGTAGTAGTGCAGTTTCCTGATCAATGTATCATAGAGAACGCAATCGAAAGCCTTAGACAAATCACAAAAAATGCCCAACGCATCGCATTTATCTTCCCACGCATTATAAATGTGTCCCACAAGTTCAACACCAGCATCAGTTGTTGAACGACCCTTCAACGTAAAAATACTTTATCCTATTTGTAACAAACGTGACGTTGGATTCTTTAATATTTATTTTCTAGGCTATTCTACGATTTTTTATGAGGGCGCCACTTGGCCAGTAGTAGACCCTTAAGCGGTTGGGTTGCAGTCGACTCCAACCGTAACACGAATGTTCTCATGCAGTTGGTGTCGACTAGGTACTCTAGGCAGTCCGTCTATGGCGGGTCTTACACCTAGGAAATAGAAAATATGCAAAATATGCTAGAAAATACACAAAACGTTAAACTCAGTCAATGTATATACGTAGTCAGAAAGAAAAGGCATTTAACGCTTATCCACAAAATTAACCCAAAGTTTATCGACTAAAACAGGAAATAAATGTAAAATAAATCACTTCTTTCTTCATTTAATGCGAATAAGAAGTCAGCACTAAACTTCCTCTTATGAAAGATAGCTCAACGAGGCTATGCGTCGTTATCATTAAAGTGGTTAATACGCCACTGTCCTGTTGCTCCAAAAACGGTCCGCACTCCGAAGTGCGTGATACCGAATGACGTGAAGTCCTGCCACTCCATGATGACCTCGCCCGAATCACCGTTGTGGACTGTCACCTTGCCTCTTCTCCATTCGATTAAAAATTTCTTGAAGTTGTCGGGATTCATGAGTCCGGGAGTCGGTACGGCAACCTACGGGGCAACAGTGCATTTTTAACAAAAGTACATAGTTGTGTAGTTGTCTCTGATTCAATTGACCGCACGCCTGTGGTAAAATTTGCCCCGCGTCTAACGGACACATGGTGGGCGAGACCTGAGACCAGACTCTGCAATTGGACGCGCCACGGGTTAAGCTGGCGTATATTTTGTCCACCAGATTATTCCTGCTAAAAAGTACCTAAATATTTGAGTTTTGACAAAACAGGAACACCGACTTCCGAAATTAAAGTTATTTTGCACTTTTTTTGGCAGTCGGTTCTATTTTTTTGTAAAAAAGTTTTTTATGTTTCTTCGTTATAAGTATAACACCGACTTTCGAAATTAAAGCTATTTTGCATTTTTTGTGTTTTTTTTTTAAACTCGGTTGTATTCTTTTTTAAAATACTTAGTTTTTTATTTTTTACTTTTTAGTTGTTGTACCCCATAACTAAAACTAAATAACGAAGAGTTATGCCCGATTTGACAGCCCGAAAAATATGGAATTTGAACATAATTGGTGAAATTAGGGTGAACTGTACAAATCTGTGTACCCCTTCAGAGCGTATCAGCGTGATGATGATATGTTATGAAGTAGTGTAAACAATAGAAAGACATGCGATTCAGGGTTGCCAACCGTACGAGGTTCCTCGTACAAATACGAGATTTATGGTCTTCCGTACGAGGTACGAGGACACAATTAACCTCGTACAATTTTGTACGAGATTTTGAAAATAACATGATTTTTGCATGATGTAACATTTTGTGGCCTAAATACAAGCCGTCCCGAACCGTCGAAAGAGATATCTCTGTCGACGGTTTGGGACGGCGTACGGGTATATGTATACCCGTATGACTAAGGTTGGTATTACATTTATCCTTTATCTTTGTCAAATTTCTTTGACGGATGCCCATTACACTTGTCCAATATCTTTGTCCAAGATTATAAGTGGTCTGAGAAAATGGAGGAATGTGGAGCAACTTTATGTGCTGCTATTATTATAAGATTATTATTAAAAAAAGAAAAAATAAAACAAGCTAGAGCTTTGGGTGAAGCCATGGATCGAAAAGCGAAGAGAAAAAAGCATTCAAGATAAATTAAATAATTACAAGTCGAGGACAAACATTCCTAAAAGCGTTTTTTACATATACAGGGTGTAACAGAAAGGTGTGGTCATATTTTAAGAACTGCTTCTGCCCATGGAAGTGAACAACTTTTTCTAAGACAAAATAGAAAATTCCCAAAAAAAAATTGGACTTTACATACTAAGTTATTATCAGCTGATCAATATTTGTATGGGATTTAAAAAAATAATTGAGAATTTCCTCAAGTTTTCTTGAATCAAGTTGTTCATATCCATGGGTAGATGCAGGTCCTAAAATTTGACCACACCTTTCCGTTACACCCTGTATATGACTCAACATTCAATTACATTATTATGAAAGTATCACAGTTTAGAAAGACAAAATCTAAGTTGCCGCCATTTTGATTTAAATGTCAATATTCTTTGATCAATTATCGGTGTTGATGACACATTTGACGAAGTCGTCCTACTTCTTTGCTCAAACTCACATTGAACAAAGATCTAGGATAAATGTAATATACCACCTAAAGAAAAATTATACGGCAATACAAAGAAAAACGATGTCAGTGAAGATGTTCCTGATGTAATTAGTTGTAGATAGAAACTAAGCCCAGAAGTTACACGCGTACCGTGGTAGGTACTTAGAAGTTTCTAAACAATTATTTTTGAGTTAAAGTTAAAAGGTCATTTTTAATGTAAAGTGATGTTTTTTTTCTAAACTTCAAATTTTTATTTCATTATGTAAAGTTGTCCTAAATTCAGTAGTTTAATAAGTCTTATTTTTGGTTTTAACATATTTTTGGTGTATAATGTACGAGGTTCGAAAGCCAAATTACGAGATTTTTAACTGCGTTATGTACGAGGAAAAAAATATAAGGTTGGCAACCCGATTGCGGCAATTCCAGAATGTTTGCTATCATTTATTAAAGTGTTCCATTGTGTATCTCCGAAGTTCTTCATCAGATCTTCACCAAATTTAAATGGGACCACACGAGAAGCACCAGCTTCCAAATAAAAAATGAATCATCGAAATTGGTTCACCTAGAAAAAAGTTTTAACAGTCGAATTGAGAACCTCCACCTTTTTTTGTAGTCACTTAAAAGTACAAGAGACTTCGAGCATGTAGTGTGTTCAAAAAGTAACGGTAATTTTGAAGTTTTGTGGGTTTTTTTTTTGTTATATAGGCAAACATGTCTTATAAGTATCTATGCATTTTGAGCTCTATTAGATATTTAGTCTGTTGTCAAGGTATTAAAAGAATATGCATGTGTTTTGATACAGACGGCGGCGGTTTTGGTGTTTTTATTTTTTTATTTTTTTTTTAATCTACTAATAGTAAAACAAAGGTTTACAAATGTTATAAGCGTTAGAGGACCGTGAAAACGTTAGGTGACGAGTGTACGGGTCGTTCTAGCACATCAACAACCGATGGAAACGTGAAAAAGTAAAAGAAATGATTATGAACGATCGCTGAATCACTTTAAGAGAAGTTGCTGATTATGGTGGCATATGAATTGGCTCATGCCTGCATCACTCATGCATAACAGGTGATGAAACTTGGGTGAATGGCTATTTTATCGAAAATAAGGCTCAATCGTCCCAGTGGTGCCTCCACCCTTCTAGTGCGCATAGATGAGATTAAAAGTGCGTCGCTGAAAGAGCTCAAAGCTATCCCGAAGTAAAGATCGAGTTCCAAAAGTGTTTTGGGGATTGGAAGAAGCGCTTACACTAGAGTATACTATCTAATGGGGACTATTTTGAAGGGGCATATATCAATGTACACGAATAAATAAAATTATTCCAAAAAAATAAAACTCCCGTTTCTTTTTACAGTTCCGTACCTACGTACGGAAGGGTAACCAACAGGACCCTATTACTAAGCCTCCGCTGTCCGTCCGTCCGTCCGTCCGTCCGTCCCTCTGTCTGTCAGCGGGCTGTATCTCATGATCCGTAATAGTAGACAGTTGAAATTTTCACAGAACGTGTATTTCTGTTGCCGCTATAACAACAATTAATAATAAAAATAAATTAAAAACTAAAGGGGGCTCCACGTACTACTAGATTCGTGTTTTTTTTCCCTTTTTTTGCTCGATCTTAATGGCAACAATGACTTGTTAATTAATTAATTAATCTGAATGTAATAAATTTAAGTTAATTAATGACAAATTGTTACTTTATGTTCTTTTTTTTGTATTGAATATGGGTTTAATTAGTGGTCTACCTGAAATAAATGAATTTTATTTATTTATTTATATAATAGGTACTCTTAAACTAACAGAGCTAACTTAGCCATGTTATTTTTCCGTCATAGTTCGTTACATATACAACCATCATGATTTTTTTCGGTTTTTCCAGGGGCGGGGTTATCTTGACCCTCGACTCGAACAAAAAATAACGTATAATCTTGTACGATGGTACGGAAACCTTCGTGCGTGAATCCGACTCGCACTTGGCCGGTTTTTGATCCGTACACACCGGCAAACAAACATGTGAAAAATGTGACAAGATTTTTAAACAGGGTCGCTAACGTTTGTCGTAACAGTCAACCAATGTCACATCAAACACGTAAAAAAACGGCCAAGTGCGTGTCGGGCCACGCGCAGTGTCAGTGGCCGTACCGTATACTTGGCGCACTTCCGTAGTTATCTATTATAACATGCGGACTTAGGAGTTTTATGTTTATTATAATGAACTATTAATAAAATTGAGTTCACGGTTTTACGGACAAAATAACGTTTAAATTAAAAACCAAAAAAAAAAAGTTTTATTTTTCGGAAATTTTACATGCCCGTTTTAAAAATTAAATAAGTAACAACTTCACCTAAGTATTTATTTTTTCTAAGGATTTTGTGTCTTGTACAAAATTTTCCATTTTATATGTTGGGCGACTATTAGTAGACTATTAGTATTATTGTTCAGTTCTATAGACATTGTTTCAATTATTTAATTTTAATTGACATTTGATAATTATTCTGACATTTACTAGTATTTTTTGTTTTTTTTTTTTTAAATTGACTTTTGAGTTGTTAATTAATTAATCTGCATGTAATAAATTTAAGTTAATTGATGACAAATTGTTACTTTATGTTCTTTTTTTTTTATTGAATATGGGTTTAATGGTCTCTTAAACTAACAGAGCTAACTTAGCCATGTTATTTTTCCGTCATGGTAAGTGGGGAGGGGGGGGGGGGGGGGGCTCGACTCGAACAAAAAATAACACTTTAAAGTTTAATATTTCACAAACGAATCACTGAACCGAAAAATAATCTTTATAACCCCGCAACGATTTTGAAAGACCTATCCAACGATAATGTGGGACACTATAGGATAGGTGAGAAAAAAAAACATCCCCAATTTACATGTACCTACGGGTAGAGCATAAAAAAAAATCCTTTTAAAAATGTATACCCATACCCATGCAAAATTGCAGCTTTTTGGTACTAACAGTCTCTTAGCCATGCCTCGGACGGATTACGGAACCCTAACGAAAAAAGTGGCAACATCAACAAAATTTTCTTTTGCTATACTTACAGATGGCACTTAGAAATCTGGTAGTAGGTCAATGTTCTAGTGACAATTCTGTTCATGACTTACCAGGGCATGACCTGAGTTTCAATAGAATGCGAGTCCAGCTTATAATGGCTTTAGCACCAATGACGTGTGGTCTACTGTTTCGTTAGTGGTTCAAATTCAAACCAAGACATATGTATCACGGCGTTCTATCCTACCTTATCTGGCTTCTTTCTGCAGTATCTAATAACAGATTTTGTGTTCCCCCAACCACCAAGTATAATTTCGTACATAGGATCCATTTCAACTGGAGCTGGCGTCAGGGCTACATGGCAGTTTTGAGGGCCGCGATATTCAAATGTCAAAGAACCCGCGAGAACGGGTTGAAATTTATACTGGAACTTATCCGGAGTACTGAATTCAATCAGACCTGTATCGATAGTAAAGTGTTAATAATTCCGGATGAGTGCATTATAAATGATGATGATAATTATGAAGTATCAGGTAATTTAAAATCATTTTAAACCTTCAATTTTCCAGGCGCCTTTCGCGCCCCATCCTGTGCTCACTCCGACGAAGGCAATCGGGAAAGGTTCGGGATCTTCCCAAGACAGTATGGGGTTATCTTCACCTTCGCGTCCCGCGGAGATGCTGCCCCTGTCCCAACGAATCCAGAAACCTCGAAATTCACCGCTGTTCACAATATTAGGAGTTTCGATTTCAGCTTTTTCTGGCTTGGTTCTGTTTCTCCTAATCACACTCTTTGTGTTTTTCCAACCTCCAAAAAAGACCTAGAAAAATAATAAGGAATAGATTCCGTAATGCTAGGTAGTAGGTACCTAGAGATACCAGTACCTACTTAAGCCGGATGTCTGACGTGTTGTGTTGAGACGCATCAGAACGTTATCGGTTTCATACATTTAGTATGATGAGATTTAATTGTGTGTGCGATGTGTTGTGAACTTGTGATGGCTTCTGATGCGACGCATTAGAAGAGATTCCGATCGCATCACAGCGGCCGCCTGACGACGTATCAGACAAGTGAGCACGCGCCAGTGAGCTAGGTTCACATTATTGTGTCGTGTCGTGTCGTGGCGCCTTCTGACCTACAAAACTCGTTGTGATGTGATGTAGGCTTGAACATAGCCGTTTGATTGGTGTATCCCGCGCCACGACACAGTAATGTGCCTGTAGCTTAACAGTGTTGCGTTGTGACGCGTTAGAGCCGCAATTTCGCCTTTTAGACTCATTTATTATTCACCAGATGAACCCAATATCTTCTCTCTTTATTTCTTTCTTTTTTTGAAGAGCTCAAAAATTCAATATCTTCTTCATACTCTGAATCAGAGTCGGATGATTCATTGGAAAACATTGTGAACGTATGAACTCCCCGAGAGATAGGACTGTATTGATTCAAAATATTGCCAGAGGGCGTCAGAACACAACATACAGCTGTGAACAGTAGCCATCACGTCAGAGCCCGTCACGACACAACACGTCAGACAAATGTAAACCCGGCTTTATAATCTACTTCATACTTAAACAAAAAAAAAACCTCACGTCGAAAAATAGTTAATGGCCATCAAATTTTAACGTCAATGTTACTCTACCTAATTACCTAGGTACATAAAGCCTAAATTACTAGAAGATACACACAGTGGCTGCTATTCGAAGAAGTATTTTAGAGCTTTGATACTAGACTTCGACGGGATACAGGTTAGTCACCCAGAGTGCGAGTAGAAAGAAAGAAAAACTATATAATTTGCAAAAGAACTATGGTGGTGTTGCACAAACGATGGGACACTTGATATGAATATCAAGTCCTAAATGCCTTGATGCCTGCTGCACTAACTGGAAGCTACTGAGTGGCCCACTTGCGCCAACCCGGGTGGCAGGGTTAACTTACTAACTCCGAGTTAGTTGCTAACACGGCTCCGTTATGCATGAAATATTTGTTATTTAACCTCGTGTTAGCAACTACCCGTCTTAAGTTTTTGGCGCAAGTGAGTCTAAGAAGATCACAAAACCAAACATTATGACAATACTAGTTTAGTGAGCTAAGTTGCTCATTACACACGAGGCTCTGGGTTGCAGCCCGAGCCGTAGGTGAGGGCGTAATTCAGCCGAGTGTGTAATGAGCAGAGTTCACGAGTTTCATACGACGTTTTTCAACACGAGGAAAAAACAAACATGTATAGGTATTGCTTAGAACGTTTAATTATTAAAACAATTGGTAAACGTACAATTTTCAAAGCGATATTATATTGATTTGGATGGCAATTTCACAGTTTGTGATATATTGGTGCTTGACACTTCTTTAGTACTTTTATTTTCTTCTTGTGTAAATGTCGGCGACAAAGGCAAATCATAAAAATTACTGGAAGTAGTAGGCACCAAATAACTCATGCTACCAGATGTACATGGTTGTGGTTCGCGGCCAAACTTATACGCCAAATGCAAGGTGAGTGAACATACAGCCTACTTACTTCAAAATTATATTTTTTTATATTTTATAACAAATTATTGGGTATTAAAAATAATTAGATATTAGTAAATGTTTATTTGAGATAACTAAAGACGTACACATTTATTTATTCCAAAAATGATTTTCAATGGCATAAAACCTCTTTGTTGTTACTAAAAAACGTTTTTACCTTCTTTCTCTTTTTTAGAAGTCTGTTGTCTTTTTTGTAAAAAAAGTTTTTTATTTTTCACTTTTTAGTTATTATACCCCAGAACTGAAAACCCCAATAAAAAAAACGTGGAATTTAAACACATTCGGTAATTGGAGAAAACCAGAACGCCATGAATGTATGCATATTTTTCGATTTTGTTCAGTTTTTCAAAAAGCGCTGAAGCAATTTCGATAAAATTTATATGGGACCACCTCGGGACTATATTATTTCGGATAAAAAAAGAATTATGAAAATCGGTCCACAACTGACAGAGAAATCGGTGGACATGCATTTAAAAAAATACATACAGTCGAACATAGAACCTCCTCCTTTTTAGAAGTCGGTTAAAAATAACTGTATTACCCAGTTAAATTGCAAATGCTCCATTTACTCTCATATAACTTGCAGTAACTAATTTAACTTTGTAGGGATAATTCTGTTACGCAGTGTGTGTCTAGTGTAATGTTAATATGCAGTGTGTGTTATAGCTCGGTTTATAGCCCTAAAAGCGATGTAATAAGGCTCACTTTACGAGCAAGAAGTGTGTTGAAAATAATATTACCCACCTCTAGCATAGGATCACTTTCTTTACTTTCCGTGGTAAGAGCAATGTGGGCATCATTAGCAGTTTTTACTTGGAATCCCACGGACCCGCTCGATACTGGGAAGAAACTGTAGTTGAGGTCGTCCTCGGTAGATAATTCTATAATCAATTTAATAAAACTGGAGCAGGACAATGGGTGGAAACTATGCTTTTATAATATTAGGTCTTTACCTATGAAGCTGCCGTTTTATTAAACGGGTCACTTAGAGCTGTGTTAACTTCGGTTTGACTTGGAATTTTAAGTTCAAATAAACTTCAATTTTAAGAAATGTTATACTTTTTAAAATTATTTATTGTTTTGTTTCTTTGGATTCTCTATTTTTTTCATATTTAAAGCCATAAGCCATCTACGTATGAAATCTAAGAAATGGAATATGAGTTCTACCGTGGAAACAATGTGTCTCAAACGGTACGCACTATTAATGACGTAGGTATACGGATTTAGAACTGCTAACGCTAGTGCTGCCTAGCTAAAATTTTCCAAACGAAAGCGATTGAAACAAAAACACAAAGCTCATTGCTTTGTGTTTTTGTTTCAATCGCTTTCGTTTGGAAAATAATTCTCTTTTGTTAGAAGGAAGTGGTATATATAAATGCATTCAAAAATTTTGAAAATTAGGATAAGGTATTTTGATGTTGTTAAAACAGGACTCAAAGTGTTTCGTGTCCAAAGTATTAAGCAAAAGTGTCAAAAACGGCCGTTTTTGGTACTTTTGCTTACTAAACACTTTGAGTCCTGTTTTAACAACGTCAAAATAATCATATTTGTAACAAACGCAACATAGGATTCTTGAATATTATTTTCTACGCTTTGCTGCGATTTTTTATTCAATGAGGGCGCCACTTGGCGCCTATATACGCCTTAAGAACTGAAAGTTGGGATATTGACTTTGCACTATTATGCTTTTGATTTTACGTAGCAGCAACAAGTAATGGAAATTCCCGAAATCATTCAGAAGAAATATTACTAAAGATAATATTACTCAACTTACCCATAATATTATTAGACATGATTGCAAAGGTAGGTAAATTGCTTGATTAATTTTTTCATGAATAAAATGGGTTCAGATCAATAAAATGAATCTCAGAAGGAGTTAAGACGTTTCCTTCTTGCAGACAGCAAACAATTTTTAATAAATTCAGAGATCTCTATTTGACTGGGGGATTTGGTATAGCTAATAGGAAAATCTGATCTTTTCTAGTAGGTCTCGATTTGACCATTTTGATGGCTATAAATTCAGGCGTGACGTGATAGGGAACAGGTAAGCCGCTAGCTATAAAATATTTGCAATTGATCTATTGAACTGTTTTTCATATAAAAACGAACTTTCTGTTACATTTCGTTTATTCATTGACGTACATACAAATATTACAATAATATTTTCAATTTTTTCTATAATAAATAAAATAATAGTATTAAAATAATAGAAGATACTGTTTTTATATTTTTGAACGTTGTTTTTTATTTTATGTTTCATAAGAAATATTTTGATATATCATCATTCTCCTGCCCTTATCCCAATTAAAGGATGATTCACGCTACACCGTGTCGCCACTAAGATTGTTGCATACATTTTGTATGAAGTGATTCATGCTAGACCGGGCCGCGGCCGTACCCGGCCGGGGCACGGCCAAGGCACGGACGAGGTACGGACGGGGCACGGCCAGGGCTCGGCCCGGTGGCGACACGGTGTAACATGAACGTGTGTACCGGGCTCGGACGTGCCCCGGCCGGGAAACAATTGCCGGTCAAACAATTGCACGGTCAAATATCTATAGTATACTTTTTGTATGAACTGATCCATGCTTGGCCGTGCCTCGGACGTGCCCCGGCCGTGCCTCGGCCGTGCCCCGGCCGGGGCCCGGTGGCGGCACGGTGACAGCCCGGTGTAGCATGAATGACTAGCCCGGTGGACGTGCCCCGGCCGTGCCCCGGCCGGGGCACGGCCGAGGCTCAGTGGCCGCACGGTGTAACGTGAATCATCCTTTATTTGGGGTCGGCGCAACATGTCTTTTTCTTCCATACTCCTCTATTAGTCGCCATCTCTGTAGTCACCCCCTTTTTACCCATATCCTCTTTCACACAGTCCAACCATCGTTTCTTTGGCCTTCCCCTACTCTTATAGCCATCCACATCCATACACAAGACTTTCCTCACGACATTTTGTTCATTCCTCCGCATCACATGCCCATACCACGACAACCGATTTCCACACAACTTTTCAGTCAGCGGTGCCACTGTCAGACTTCCTCTTAAATACTCATTCCTAATTCTATCCATGCGCGTAACACCACACATCGCCATTAGCATTCTCATCTCAGCCGCATGCAATTGCTTTTCATTCATCCCTTTTGTGGCCCAACATTCTGAACCATACAAGACAGCAGGTCTGACCATAATATATGAATTTTAAAAATGTAAAAAAAAATATTACCTGTTATCTCGTTTATTTATGTTTTTTTACTCAAAAAAATAACAAGTAATATTTTTTTTTATTAAAAAAAATATATTATACCATGTAGGTAATATTTTTTTTAAAATAAATATTTTTCCTTTTCACGCTTAAAACATCTGCCATGTTATTTATTCACCACCCATGGTTGACTGGTAGAGAATACCTAAGGTTTATGTTAATTAAGTAAACCTGCCATGAATATGGCAGGTTTACCTGTGTGCTTGAAGTTTTAAGTCCATAGTAGGTATAGTTACTTACAGGGTTAAGATAGTACCGGGTGCGGGAGCGTATTGAACTTAGCCAAGGTAGTTGCAGATCTGACAGAACCCTTCGCCCGCCCATGGCCGGATGACATGGTGTTGAGCTTCTCCACATATTTTTGAGCCCCGGGATAAATCACATGCAAGATATTTTGTTTATTTTGTGTGACTTTTTTAAGCTTTCGATTGCTTTTCTCTTGATACATGATCAAAAAAGAGAACAAATTACTATGAATAGAGTAAGTACCTAACTCTGCTATAGATCTTAATCTTGATCATGTGTAATAGGAGCTAAAAAATTGTCGTTAACTGCAATAGGCAAACTTCGGCATCTATAGACACTAAGGGAGTTTCACAAGGCTAAATTTTTAGCCCGTTTCTATTTCTCGTATAATGTAACATTGATCCTTCTTTTATTTTGACATACTTGTCACATTTACTGATGATGCAAATAAAGTTGTTAAGATTATAAATACTTTTTTTTTTTTTTGCCGGGGTCGAAAATCCTCATGGATGTCCTTCGCCTGGGGCGGGCGAAGGGGTCTGTCAGACTCTTACTGACTAAAAACCACCCCGGTGTTCCCTTATATACTTGACTCCGGGGCTACGGGTACGAATGGGACTTCCGCTGCCCCGGACTAGTATCGGCCCGCTGTCTGCGGGCCTCATCCCGTGGTGAGGAGTGAGGTCTTAACCCCCCTTCACGTCTAAGAGAGGCACGCGTGGAACACTACGCGCCGCCATCTCGGGTAAGATTATAAATACTAGCCCAGGTTTAGTGTTCAGAATCTATTTTTGGACGAGGAAAAGACAAAATGTTAAAGACACTGTTGGCGCAATGGTCGAGCGTTCGGCAGCTGCGCTGCGCGTCACGGGTTCGATTCCCGCACGAACAAATATTTGTATGGTTTACTTAGTTGTTCCGGATCTTGGTGTCTTGAGTATGTGAATGTGAACGCACCCACGATAAAGGAGTAATACTTAGCGTGAGGCAACCACAATTAATAAAAAATACCAACAATATTTTTGTAACACCTAATTTTACATTAGCTGGTAAAACCACATCTTTAGCAGAATCTAAATTTTTTATTTTATCTTTACAAATCTGCAGGTGTATCTATACAGATATTACATACACGACACACGTACATAGGTTAAATTATTGAGATTCAAACGCGTGCCTATCAACAATAAAAAATAATAATAATAAAGATGGGGCTGCAAGCGCAGTTTAAGAACCGCAAAAAGACTTTCGCGTTTTGTGGCTTTTCTGGTGCTCGAACCTACTAGCAAGTTGGTCCAAAAGACTGTTTTGATCTTTATCAGGAACATGATCAAATGGCTTAAAATTTAAAAAAAAATAAAATTGCTCATTTTTTTCTGAATACATATATATTTTTTTTTTCAAAATCAGAATGCAGATCCAAAGGAGAAGGGTTGACAAGAGGCACTTTTCGCCCATCACACACACGAAAAAAAATGATTCGGTTTCCGACTATTTTTAAATACATAATGTGTAGTTCAAGATATATATTTTTTGATTACGTGATAAATAATAATTATCAGCATTTATTGTCCAAAAAGAGTGTTTCACCTACTTTGTACATTTTTGTCGTTTGTTCAAACTTTAAATTATTACTCAAGCGCTCTATGAACCATATTCATTCTGACTCACAAACTCACATACCTAGAAAAGCTGATTGTGGTTGGAAACAGCGAAGGCGAAAACATCGCGCGGTCGGCCACCAACAAGATGGACCGATCAAATCAAAGACTCGTCCTCCTCCAAATTCTATACGGTCGTAAAAGACGCATTGGACAGAAACTGGTGGTGGCAACTCATCCCGCTCCAGATGCAACCCTGACGCTGACCACGATCTTAAAACATGAGGGACCGACCACAGAGAGAGATTGATTGCTGTGCCCCATAGTTGAATACCGTATGTCCAGATTGGCTTAGTGATGGCTTTGTAATTCTCCGATCCAAGTGGTCTACTTAAAAGTATTTTACGTGTTCTTCTTGTGGGATGTCTTTGTTATAAACATGAAAAAAAAACTTGAAGCGGCTTCTGTCATCTGATGCTCATGCAATCTGGGAGGTCCAAACGCCTCCTGCCGGAGGCTCTACGAGACGTCGTGCGGTCCATGGCCCTTTACGGGGCACCAGTGTGGGCGCGTTCCTTGAGGCGGCGACCAGCTCGCCGTTTGAACGCATCACAAAGGGTCATGGCCATCCGTATGATCCAAGGATACCGCACGGTCTCCGGTGAGGCAGCGAGCCACCTTGCCGGACTGTCGCCATGGGATCTGGAGGCAAAGATCCTCGCGCACATCTAAAAGTGGCGCGAGGAGGTGAAACGCCGGGGCGTAACTCCGCTGCCGCGACACCTCGCGGCTCGGCGGACAGAGCTCCGGCAGGATCTCAAGGCGACATGGAGAGAGCGACTGCCGCAACCCAGTGCTGAGCAAGCCGCAATTGCGGCGGTAAGGCCCCTCTTTGAGGCGCTTCTCCAGCCACTGCTGGAGAAGCGCCACGGCGTCCTCACCTTCCGCCTGACGCAGGTTCTCACTGGATACGGAAGTTTCGGGAGGTTCCTGTGTAGGATAAGGCGGAGGGAAACGCCCGGGTGTCACCACTGTGAGGATCGCCCAGAGGACACGGTGAAGCATACGGTGGAGATCTGCCCCGCTTGGGCGGAGCCCCGCCGTGTCCTCGTGGTGGCGATCGGCGGCAGCGACCTCTCACAGAGGGAATGGAAAGCAGTCTCCTCCTTTTGCGAAGCAGTAATGCTCGCGAAGGGGGAGGCGGAACGGGTGAGGGAGGCTCAATAGAGTCCTACCGCCCCCAGCAGCAGCCACCGCAGGAGACGCCCTGGGAGTAGCAGTTGTTAATTAGGGTTGCGAATTGGAATTGGGGGCGTCTAGATCAGATTGCAAGATCTGATCTAGACGCCCCCAATTAACATTGTTCATCTATTCAAACAATATATCAAAGGTACAAATGTGTTGCTACGGTTATGATGCTGAATGTTAATATCTGGCTTCTCACCATCTATTCAGAAAATAATCTAAGAGATATTCGGGTACCTATAGACTTAAGATCCGCTAATTGTTTTCACTTTATTTAGATAAGCGTGTGTTAAATTAAGTTCATGAATGTCTTTTGAATCTAAATCTTACAAAATCGCCCCAATTATACATCAGTAACTGGCTTCTCACCATCTATTCAGAACGTATTCTCAAAATCCAGACTGGAACAAATACTTTTTGTTCCATGCGGGAATCGAACCCGCGACACTTGACGCATTTACAAATAGCAGCATCTATTTTATTTAACCTACTACATACAGTGTGATGTAGCGAGACAAGCTCTTAACCAATGCGCCAAACGTGTCATCAAAGATGTGTTAAAATATTGGATCACTTTATGAGCTATACTCATTTTTGATCATTGAGTTAATTCCTCATGGTAATAATAGAGGTTGTGACAAGATAAATTTAAAAATAAAACATCAATTTAGTTAAAAATACCTTTATTCTCAATCCACAGTTTTAAACATGTAACATTTTTTAATGCACATACATTTGAATGAAACACACAGCTTAATATTTTACTAGACTTTCCATAATCATCAAATAAGGTTTGAAAACTAGGACATCGTATTATTTTCTAAATTATATATTTTGTCATGTTTTACAATGTTTCCTAACCACAAAACTTTTTCACAGCCTTTTACATAAATGGTTTTATTTTCCAAATAAGGCACAATGTATTGGTGTAAGTTTAAGTATGGTATATAACCCTCTTTCCAAAAAATGTTTCTGTTTCTCTCTATACAACTTACTTGTAATCTTTCTTTTTTTGTAAGATTGTAAAATGGGTATGGTGGTTTGATTAACAATACCATAATTCGATTGTTGCATGCGATTGCTATTTCTTTGACAATAAACTCGTTATTTTCCATCTTAAACCCTTGCACATCGACTATAGCGTTCATGATAATTTCCTTACGATACTACTCAGAGGTTTATATTCAATCAGGCGATCGTTGATAATTAGACAATAAGCAGATGTATTTTCTGGAATATATTCAGAACTTTCTAATTCAAGTCTCACATCTATAGCCCCAGTCTTCTAAGCCTCGTTCTGTCTTGAGCAATCAATTACAAATAAAGGAGCCTTTTCCTTAAATTCAAGCAGATCAAGCATCGGTTCACACCGAGTGTTATAATAAGACTGACGAAATTTTGTATACATTTCATATAATATACAATACTTATCTTCAGAAAACTTTGAATTAACGGATTCGTATGGATAATAATGTTACGTCGAACGTATTTCACTGGAACGTTCGAGAATGTAGTCGAAGTTTCCAGAAGTTTCCACTACGTTCGAGAACGTTCCATTGTGGTACTGTGTAGAAGTTCATAGATGTTTCTAGAATATTCCAGTATAGGATAGTTCGACAATGTTCTAGAAACTTCCATGACCGTATAAATAGGCCGGACGGCGGGCGAGTGAGTCAGTCTGTTTTCGACTACGGATGGGAACGGAAGCGAATACAAGCGATTACGAAGAGAATAGTGATTATTAGCGATTTAGTGTTTGTGTAAATAAGTTGTTGAGTTAATAAAGAATATTTGGTTAATTAATTGGTGTAAAATAATTTATCCTATACCCAGCTCGTAACAATAATGAGAATTTAAGTAAAGAGTAACATTAGTTAATTTACCATGGTCAAATATTGAACTGTCTCTAGATTTAATGTTTTTTCTATTTGTCTGTAACCCTAAGATCACATACCTCGGTTTCTCAAGTTGTGAAGCAGTCTTAACAACCCAGGAATGTTTTGTAGTTTTAGGTAATAAAGGGTATTCAGACAAGTCCCAGTTTCTAAAAGCTATTTGAATAGGACGATCTTTTTCTAAATGTTTCAGTAAAGTTAATCCTTCCCGATCTGAAACTTTTATATGAGGCACGCGCCATTGCAATCTCTCTATATTAATTTCAATCGAGTCATTGTTATCAAGGTTAACACTATTAAGATTGGAACTACTTCTGTTAAGTATAAGTTCATGTTTACAATTAATGATAATTTTATCATAATCTTCCGCAAATCCCAAAACTTTATTCAAGGGTAAAAGAGTGCTAAAAACACCATAATTATCTTTAAACCCATTTAAATTCCAACCCCAAACACCAGCAGCTTTACTTTCCCCCTCACTCATAGACACATATGATTTTAGAGTTGTAGTAATTCCTGCATTTTTTATTCGGTCTATCTCAACACCATTAATTTCATATCGAATGTCTTGAAATAGAAACGATATACGATTATTAGTGAAATTAACAATCTTTCGTGAAGATTTTCCTGATGCGTCTTTAGAAGACACAGTGGCTCGACCTTCAACGTAAATGTAGCTGGCTGAAGGTAATATGTACATATCTTGCTGATTTATGGGTATTCGTATTTCATCATTTTCTTTAAAACTGTTGCTGTATAGATCATAAGTATGATATTCGTAACTCACTACAGAGTTATCGAATTGCGGTGAATTGTTTATCTCAAGAATACTCATAATTTAAATCCCAAGGCTTGAAGAAATAACTTATTCTCTTTAGTGATTATTTTTATACTTCGTGTATGTCTGCCTCTTCTGACAATACGAGAACGAGTAAAGTTATTCACTTTGGCGCTAGATTTATATTATACACTATCATTTTCCGGCTATTACCTAATCGACCTTCGATTCTTGTAACAGAAAATGTTAGAGTGTTGACTTATGAGTAAGACATTACTTTAAGTAATTATTTAAAATGACTGCTTTTTCCAAAAGTCTTTAAGAAATTTTATGCATAAATGTCCACAATTAAAAAAGTTATTATTTTGAAAATTATTATAGTTATAATGAATGTCGTCAGAACCCGCATAACGAATAAATTCTATTGGCGGTTTTAAGTTTCCGTAACTATCAAAGTATTCAACATATTTATTTAAAATTACATAGGCTACCCAGTGTGTATCAGAATTGATCGAATTATCTAAATTAATAATTCCACACCCTCGGGAAAACGGAGATCTTGGTAACGTATCTCTCATATACACTCCACGAAAATATGGAATGTTTTCCGTAAAATGTATGATATCTATATTAGTAAGAGCACGAGTAGGTAGCCTACGAATTTTTTTTTTTTTTTTCAAATTTACTTATCGAAGTCCACTCTTGTAACGGTTTAGCCACAATCCGTTCCCAATACATACACCTTCTACTTTCTTCTGATGTCGTTCCATTTCTTCCAAACGCTTTTTTGCAACCTTATATTCGTTGAGTTTTTTTTTTATGTTTGATAGGCTCGCGTTTGACCACTATCTCACCTGATGGCAAGCGATGATGTGGTCGAAGATGGAGCACGCTTGCCTAGAAGTAACCTATTCACTCTTGACTTAAAGACTCCCAGGTTATAGCTATCAGGAAACACAGACTCCGGTAGGGAATTCCACTCCCTAGCTGTACGCACAATGAATGTTTTCTCAAAACGCTTTGTGCGTATGGATGGATAGTTTTGATGATTCCAGCAATTCCACTTGCTATACTTCCAGCAGCAGATAAGCCAGCAAATATAGGAATTAAAGGTAAAACACCATCGGTCTTAGGAATGGGTATGATACGAGGGAGCTTCGCAGATGAATCACGAGTTAACTCCTTAGCAGCAGCGTATGCCAATTCTATCAGTTTTTTCTTACACTTTGGCTTTAATTTTTTTACACATTTTTTTGTGTGGGAGATTATATTTTTAAAGTTTTTTTTTGAGACCATATCCAGAACTCACTTTTGATAGCATTACATTGTTAACCAAATTAGCAGCAAGTTTTTCTCCTGTGCTTGCATTAGAAGACAGAGCTCGCTTTTTCGCCATCTTTAGTAATATTATATCTGCTTTGTGACGATCTTTAAATTTTTTGAATTATTATACGCAATATCGTGATGTTTGCAATATTCGTCTACCTTATTCACACCTTTATCACCACGACCCAATCTTTCATATAATTTAGTTCCAGGACCACAATAATTATATCCCGGTAAATGGAGCTCAAAAGGTAAATTATTAATTAAACTATTCACAAGTCCTTCTGCCTTCATGTATGCAAACAGAATAGAACCTATATCGTAGATTCATGACATTATATTCATGAAGCCATCACAAAACATTTGTATCATCAATCCAGCTATTTTCTGATGGTGGTAACCCCAACTATTTCACGAATTTTTTCTTCCTTTTCGTTTCAAAACTTTTTCAACAAGGTAAATATCAGGATGTTTAGTAATTTGTAATTCTTGATCATAAAATGATCCTAAAATAGGCTGCTGTTTACTGTCTTGTAATAAGTATGTAACAGGATTTGTATTTTTAACTTTACTGATCTTGAATATCTCTGTCGACCAATTAGGAGTATAGCCTTTTTCAAAACAACCTTTATGTTTACTTATTCGAACAAAATCACCTGTCTTGAACTTTGGCGTTTTGTTTTCATTTGTTGTCGATTCAAATATGAATTAAGTAGTTTAATTTTATTGCTATGATTGACTTGAGCTGGTGGTAAACCGATTGTTGAGTGTATTGTTTGATTATATCTATTAATTATTTTAGCAAGTGTTCCATCTGTCCATTTATAATTCCCTTTTAAACTAAATTCCTTGTAAAGCTTACTTTTATCGTTCTTATTAGTCGTTCTACAATCGAGGCCTTTTTGGTTGAATATGTGCTATAGTGATTGATAGAATTAATTTTTATAATTTTTTGAAAACTTTTATTGTAAAATTCTGTCCCTAGGTCTGTTTGCAAGTTTTTTGGGATGCGTTTTTCACTCAATATCGTATTGTAAGCTTGAGATACACATTCTTTATTTTTTTGTTTAAGTGGAATAGCCCAAGCATACTTAGAGAATCCGTCGATAATTACTAAAATGTATTTGCAGTTAGCGTTGAATTTGGAGAAACTTTGTATATCCATTAAATCGGCTTGCCAAGGATCATCAATATCTTTTAATATTACATGTCTTCGAGGAAAATTGATTCTTGCATTTCTATGAATTTGGTTTATAATATCTCTTTTCACTTTACTCATTCTTAAACAGTCACTTCTGAATTACAAAAATATACTAAATAGTCGCACGATGAGTCCTTTTATTCTTTTATAATGCCAACTTCTTTTAATTCTTCAATAATTGATAACATTTCATTGTCAACATTAGTATTAACTGCGATTTTAGATGCGATCAAAAGTGTAAGCCTGTCTACTAATTCATTAGGATCATCCCAATAAACACAGACCAGCACCTCGTTTTTGTTTAGATTTAACTTCTGTAGGTTCTTGTAAGCGTTTACATGAATCGGAAAATAACGGTTTGATTATTTGTAAATATTTTATACCTTTATCACCTTTAAATTGACCTGCAGGGTCGAAGTCTCTTTTATGAGCATTAGTCGCGACGAGTATTTCTTTGTAAATTAATTTATCTTTTAAATTGACCAAACTTAAATCAGGTTTTTTGCGAAGCAATAATTCTTTTAGACCAGGTGTTATTGTATACTGTTTATTAGCTATGCGAATATTGTACACCTTACCAGAGTTTCTTGGGTAGTAAATAAATTAACTATTGTATTTCCGATCATAAGCTTATTATTCTCACTACGTATGCCAAATGGTATATTCATATCATCATATATTTCAAAGATATCTTCTTTTTTCAGTGACACATTATTAACTTTTTCCGATTCAGATATTCTACCTTCTTCGTCTTCTGAATAAAACTTTTCTGAATCGTATGATTCATGTTTGTACATATCATGAGATTCATCACGCCGAAATATTTTTGAATCTACGTCAGTATTTTTTTTGGGTTGGTCATAAAATGTATTTTCATTTTTTATTATCGAAATTTGCTGGTTAGCTGCTATTGCATTAAGAGGGTCTGCGAGAGGCTTAAAAAAATACTTCAGATGAGTGTTGGTATTAAACTCATAATCTTTCATTAGTTTCACTTTTTCCTTTATAGCGTTTGCAGACTTTATTAATTCATTTGTGATGTTGCGGTTCATTATACGACTTATACTCAGAAGTAGTTATATGCCCAAATGATTTTTTTTGCATTTATAATTTATATAACCATTAATCAAAGTAAATAAAGTTGTCAAAAGACTGTCTATATCTGCCTTTGTTTAGTTCACAATCCGTATTAATAGTCAAATAATCATATGGATACATCCAGATTTTCGAATACATATCTTTAAACCTAGAGAACTCCATTTCAGAACTAACATGTTCATCATATATATGTCTCATGTTAACTTCATCTTGCTTGAAAATGATCAAAAGTTAACATTGTCACGTAATAACTGCTTTAGTATTTTTGAATACGTTTGAGATAAATAAAAGCAATCTATGTTTCTATGTCTGCCCATTGTAAAATAATTTCGTATGTTAATTTGCTTTTCACAAACCACATCATCAAAAATGATAATGGAATTTGGTAATGCATCATTAGGATGAATAACTTCGTCGTCAAAGTTAAATACAAAAAGTTTTGCATCGGGCACTCTTTCTAAGATCTGTTTTAGAAAACTATATTTTGGTTGAAAGCTAGTCTTGGAATACAAGTAAACATTTTTAAACTTTAAACCGTTTTTGTGAACTAACAAACTGATCATGACATTAGTTTTTCCACAATTCGAAGGACCACATATTATACATCTTATATTATTCGGGAGAAGAACACTATGCTTTGCGTGTAGCTTATTTTCCTTCACCTCAATATTTTTAACTTCCAACGAAACGGGTTGCTTGACCCACTTCATGTTTGTGTCTGTCAGAAAAATAATATGTTCTACTACTTATTATGCTTATCAGAAACGCTAAGTAATTATAATACCCATTAATCAGATCATTTAATTATTTCTTTATCATATACGTTCGTCCAATATGTTCACAACTAAATAAAATTATCGTATATTGTAGTTCGACAAAATCTATACCGGTAATGTTGACAAAGGATTGTTAATAAAACAGCGAATAGAGTCCAAGTAAATATGTATTAAATAACAATATAATTATTCAATGTAATTAATTAAATAAAGTAAGTTTAAATTGACAAGTGGATTATAATGCACTTACAAATAAGTATATAATATAATATTCCACAACTATCACACAACGCCATCTAGTCCCAAGCTAAGCAGAGCTTGTGTTATGGGTACTAGACAACTGATAAACATACTTATATATTTCTAAATACATAAATATTATAGATAAATTACACCCAGAAATTAAATTAAATTTCCAAATTACCCAGTATAATTTATTATACATAATATTGTATTTATTTAAAATATTGTAGCACAATGCCCCATGGTAATGTATCTACTTGATTTGGTAGTATCTGTCTCTTGTCGTCACTTTTATTGATAACTACTTTATCTACCTCTTGGGAAAACAATACGTGTTTTATTGATTTAATAGTAGCCATTTTGCATTTAAACTTTTTGTTACTCATTAATGCTTTATTATAATTATATAAACGTAATCGCTTTGTTACAGACTTGGTCACACCTTTAATTTCTCCGTTTATACTGTTTATGCAGTAAAGCTTAGCTCTAAGCCCAGTGAATTCTGAAATAATATCATCCCCAAGCTCATCTTTAAATAGGCCTGGAATTTGTGCGTTTACTCTAGGCCCGAGAGTCGACGGCGCATAGTGTTCCACGCGCACTTCAAAGAGTTGTCAGCAATACATGACGGGGCCCGTCATGGCCGATGCCTGCCCAGGGGTCGTGGATAAATTGGAAACAGAGTTGCCGCACCCCTGGGCACTCAGGGCAGGGAAGGAACAGGGGTGGGTTTTAGTCAGTAAGAGTCTGACACGCCGTCCCGCTCCACCCAGAGCAGGAAGTCATTGGATGATTTCCCACCCACACAAAAAAAGGGTTACGTACCAATGAGGGAATTATCAAAGAAAAAATATAATTTATCAATAAGTACATTGGTATTTTTTAATAATAAACATGGTCACCTATTTTATCAGGATATATACAGTTGTGGTCCTAAAATTAAGAACGATTTGAAGTTTCAGAAACTTTTTATCTAAATCATGTCATGTGTAGATATGTCTTCCTTCATAAAAGTAACTAAATAGTTATGTTATGAAATACCCATATTTAAAGAGCAAACGGGATTAGGAATATATGTAGAATAAAATCGCGAACTATTTTTTGTTTAAATTTTATTTATTCTCTATTGTAATAAATTCAAATAGTAATGAAGCTGGACAAATAATTAAAAACAATTTATTAAACTGCTGGAGAATGGTTTTTTAAGAAACTTAGATTTAATAAATCACATTAAGGGTCTATTACCGGCCAAGTGGCGCCCTCATTGAATAAAAAATCGTATCCAATCACAGAAAATAAATATTAAAAAATCGAACGTCATGTTTGTTAAAAAGAGGGCGCCACTTGGCCGTTAGTAGGGCCTTAATGTGAAGTGTGTAAAGAAAAAAAGCAATTTAACACATTTCAAACTAAAATTAACAAAAAGCAATTTAACACATTTCAAACTAAAATTAACAAAAAGCAATTTAACACATTTCAAACTAAAATTAACAGTTAGTGGCATGTCCACGGCTTATAATTACTGCTTTACGATGTAAAAACAAAAAACAATTTAGTACATGGAAATATGATGATAAATATTTTATTTTTTGTAAATAAGTTTTAGCAACACTTTTACATATCAACATTTCTTTTTTGTCAGTTTTAGCTAGATGAGGCCGGTGTTTCCTAGCTGACTACTCTGAGAAGAAACACCGAAATAAACTCAGAGGTCAAAGTTTCTTTTAAAGTGTTCAAATCCATACAATATATAGGACTGGTCAAATTATATGAGAACCATGTACGTTAATGTCTAAGATGAGCTTTTGAGGAAAGCTACACGCAGATTTGTGTAGACCTGTCCAGACAGTGCAAGCATTTGACAGTTATCGTGAAGCTCAACTCAGAACTTTGATGAGCTCAACGAACCGACGAATAATACCAAAGCAATGACATATGGGTAGGCCGCAAAAATACTCAAACTGCCAGACAATCATATAATCTACGTGAATATAACGACCTACATAGTTCTCGCATTCACAGTAAGCTAAATGAGGACCATGCAGCTTTAGTGTCCGTAATGGTCTTTTGAAGAAAGAACCACAGATATTTGAGTGGTCCTGTGCAGTCAAGAAAGCATTTGTCAATAGTCAAATAGCTCAACTTAGAACCACTAAGGAGCTCAATGACTTGACGAACAATACCAAAGAAAGGGCATTAGGGTAGGCCGCAAAAGTACTCAAACTGTCAGACAACGTTAAAAACTAGTGTAAAAAGGAGGAGAAAAATAATAATAATAATAACCCACATAGTCCCCACATTTACAATAATTAAATAATAAAAAAAAAAACTTTACGAAGTAAATATTCATGTCAAACAGAATAATAATAAAATGTCAATCAAAATAATTAAAAAATCTCCGTATTGAAATACTCGAGCGTGTCAGATTTTAACCGACTTCGAAAAAGGAGGAGGTTCTATGTTCGACTGTATGTACTATGTATGTTTCTAAACCTAGCTAGATCGATTTATCGCCCCCGAAACGCCCTGCAAAACTAAATTTAATGAAAATTGTTTGAGCAGTTTCTGAGATTCAGATTATATACATATACAGGTTGTAACGGAAAGGTGTGGTCATATTTTAAGAACTGCATTTGCCCATCGAAATGAACAACTTTCTTTAAAAAAAAACCTGAGGTAATTCTCAAAAATTTGTTTTTCCTCCCGTACATATATTGATCAGCTGATGGTAACTTTGTATGGAAAGTCCCATTTTTTTTTTTGGGAATTTTCTATTTTTCTTAGAGAAAGTTGTTAATTTCCATGGGCAGAACTGGTTTTTAAAATATGACCACACCTTTCCGTAAGTTACACCCTGTATATATACAAGAATTGCTCGTTTAAAGGTCTAATACCTTTAAAAGAGTAATTCTGGTATATATATAGACGATTTTAAGTACATTGCCTTTTGTAAATTGGCAGATTATTATTTTTTTCGTCAAAATAAGAAAAAATCAACCGCGCTCAAGAATATCAAGACATCGTTTTCTTTTGCAACTTTGTAACCCTCTCCGCTCCCTTACGTTACGCTCAAATCGTCAGATTTTCTAAATGTACACTTTTTAGCTAGCTAGTTTACCTTACCTGCTTGAGTATATCTGACGATCGATTTTTTTTTTACTTTTCTGTTGTGCTGCTCTAGACGCATGGCCCTATATAAGCCATGGCCTTAAGTATATAATTATGGTAGAGGTACCCCAATGTTCATCTGTCGCGCTCCGGTAAATCCCAAATCCCTTATTGGGCTCCGGGGTACTATATGCGATATTGGGACCGAGGGGCAATTGTCACAGTCGTATTGCTACAATTATATGTACGAATTGGGCACCAGGCATTAAAAGGTATAGCTTGTTGTATTTCGTCGTCTGGTATGACTAATATTTCATATGAAGATACTTCTATCTCCCTTCCTTTATAAGGCAAATAACACAATTTGTAGCGAGCATATGCTTTTCCACATATAAGTTTGCCTTCAATCGTAGCTCTACCGATATACAAAGGTTCACCATTTACTTCAGAATGTCCCCCTGTGCATCCGCCGATGAATGCATTTTGTGGTATATAGTTGGAAAATGTTTTGACCCAAGTAGCATTTAACCCACATAATATCTGAAATTTAAAAAATAAAACATTAATTAGGTATGGTTGTCTCAAATGACGAATAGATTAACTGGCGTAAATTGTTTCATACCTACCCACTCTTCGAGTTGGCTCACAATATATAAATAGATTCATAGACAAACCTCTGTTACAGACGGATTTAGATAAAAAAAAAACCATTAAAAAGCTCCAAACTATCCATTTTTTATTTCCTACATTTTAGTGAGTTATATTTTTTAAATCGCCTTCTCAAGTCCATTATTTTAAGATCGCACATGACCATGCTACAAAAATAACGACCACATTTTTACCTAATGGCGGCCACCATTTTATTTATTTTTTTCAAAATTCATAATAGGTCACTTCGGCTGCCAAAGAAATATACATTGCGTACATAGTCTTGAATAAAATTACCTTCTTTAAAAATGCTTCCTTTTACTTTATAGAAAAATAAAAATACAGAAATCAATGCTTTTACCTCAAAATCTTCTTTGCAATGTTCGCTGCCTCCCCAACATACGAATGCCTTACCGGTTGACTTCACATACTTGCCAGGACACAGCGAGCCATTGTGGTAAGCTCTGGCTATGTAAATATGTTCATTTTCAAACCCACCAATCATAGCATCTGGCGGCAATTTGCCATCAACCATAGAAAGCCATTGTAATCTGTCATCAAACGTTTTTCGGGATATCGGTTCCAATGTGACTTGTGAGACTGCAATGATGAAAAACATCTTGGTTATACTTGATCTCATTTTACTGTTAATTAAATAAATGTCTAGGATTTAACAACTTCCACACGTTTTCCACACGTTCGGATTTATTATAAAGCGTTCCTATGAGTCATATATGACTCATAGGAACGCTTTCTAATAAATTCATGAATCATATGTGACTCATTTCTCCATACAACTTCAAGTGGATTTTTCTCGATTAACTTGATACGAGATCTTTTGTATCAGTTTTTGAACGTGTGGGAAAAACCTAAAACTCTAACCTAAAAACAAAAAGTAATGTTTTTTTGTATCGTATACTATTGATGTGTGAAGTCAAAAGAATTTTCAATAAAAAACAAACTAGAAACCGCATTTTTATTCTATAAGTTTCTATAATTATTCTATAAATTTTATAGAACATCTACTTCAGCACATTGTCATCAATCAACATGTTTTTCATTGAAGCAGTCAAGACAGAAAGCCTTTTGACACTGTTTACACTGCATGTGTACTGACTTTGCTAATACTAATTGCTAGTGCTTGTTCACCTTATGGTTTCAGCTTGGCATAGCATTAGCATCCTGTGCAACGCTTTCGCACCAATTTGTTTTAACGTCGCGAAAACTCTTCTAGTTGATGCTGTGACGAAATGCTACGTGCTAGAGAACTGTTGTCTTAGTCTTGCAGGGCAGTGTACTTCCATTTTTGATGCCGCTGGTCCAAGAAAATGCCTTACCAACTTTTTCTGTACTTATGAAACAGACAGTGTAGATCCTCCTGTAACCTCATAGTAAATGCACCTGGAATTTATTACGGCGACGCTGTATAAGATATCAACGGCGATTTTTTTGTCAAATTTCTTACGCAGTGGACTGCGAATGACGAAAGTTGATCGAGATAATGGCATCGGACTTCATCACATCTTCCCTTCTTGTAGCAACTTTTGACATGGACTCTCCATGATATGTGGAAACCATCAAAACATTGCGCTTATCGCGCCACTTCAATACAGTAAAATAGTTGTCTTTCTGTCTTGCAACATAATTCATTCTACGCAGTTTTGCCGTCACAACTTCATTTGGCAACTTCATTTTGTTCTTGCGTAATGTCCCACACAAATCGGCTATTTTTGAGGGCTACTGAAACACTAGTATTATAATTGTCTGCTATTATTATGCGACCTTCGTCTAAAAGAGGTTCTGTGAGTTTGACTACAGTAGAGCCGGGTTTATCCAGACCTTCTATTTGACTTGATACTCCCGCGTAAGTCTGATATGAACATCTATAAATACTGACAGTACAGGCTTTATAAATTTTCATTCCAAAGCAATACGCTTTTGAGGGGTTGTATATCCTTATTATCAATTAACCATTTAATTTTACCATAGATTTATTAATAACAACCACATCTGAAGGTGTATTAATTCTGCGGAAATTGTCTACTAATTTATTTATCAGGGGGTCAATTTTGAGAGTTATTGTCTGTCCAATAACTCCCAACTGTATTTCAGTAAGGTGCCAACATCTTAGAATCGAAGTGAACCTGTTGTAAGACATATTTATTCAATGCATTAGGGAATCATAATATAATATATTCAATTTCCAAGTGCTCAATAGACGGCTTTGGATTGATACTCATGTACATAATTACACCAAAAAATTTTCATTTCGGCTCTATTTAAATCCTTACATCTATTATTTGACTTTACATAGCAGTTCGTGATGCTTTCAACAAATCAGCGTAATTATTTTTGTGTATTACCATGCCATGTCATCTATGAGCTCGTATGTCAGGAAGTTTTCGTAAATTTTGATAAGGTATACTGTACCATCTTGTGTCTTCCATATTTTGCACTCCTCCATTACCCGTAAATATTTCTCTACCGACATGCAAAACATCGTTATTCCACTCTGTCTCAAAATCTGATGAAGTGTGCTCTGAATGAGATGAAAGATTACGCGAAACATTTTCTAACTCCAGAGCCGAAGTGCCAGGTGACTGCGTAAGAAAGGGCTCACTTACATTTAGGTCAATAATGTTTTGGATGATCTCAGTGTCTTCACTCTCGTCGCCATCGGAATAGGGCTGATATTTTTCATCGCTACCACTACTAAAATGTTCTGCATCCGAATCTTTCAAGTAACGTTGTATTTCTTCTGCCGTATATCTTCTACGAGCCATTGTGAATATTTGTGAAGAGGAAATGGTCTTTCGAACTTCCATTCGCTTAAATACTTTTCAGAAAATACCCACCAAATCACTCCAAATTGTAATTTTTTACTGACACCTAGAACTGTCAGAATATCACAAAAAAAAAATGCTAAAAATCATGTGAAAGTTGTCAATGATCAGTCAAAGACAATATAAACACGAACTGTTTAAATTGTTCATATACGACTCATTGGACGTAGACGATAATAGGTAACCACTTCACTACGTTTATGAGTCATATAATATGAGCAAAGAATAAAAAACGAGGAAATATATATTATTATAATAAATAATAACAATATATTCTTGCATTTTAAACAAAATATTATTGTTTTCTGAAAAATACAATTTTGGATTTCATTCGGTATACAAATATAATACTTTGTATTGGTACAGGGAAATTGTTAAGGTTGATCAAGTGTGCTAGAGTACTGAGTTCTAGATCTTCTTTTGTTCTAGATTCAGTATCATCATCGTTTCATCCGAAAGCAGTGGACTGTTGGACATAGGCCTCACCCAAGCTTCGCCACATCGACACCCACCCGAAAGATTTCTACTGCCGAACAGAAATCTACCCCAAGAAACCCAACCACCACCGTTTCTATGTCTTTCTTTCAACTTGTTGACTTCTACATCCCCTACTTCAGTATGCTTGTATATTATAAACAGGGTTGAAAGGAGAGTTACATGCCTCTTCAGAAACGTACAGCAGGTTCTACAGCTCTACATACACGTATTTAATAATAATAATATCCTTTATTTTCAGATATAAGGCCCATAGATAAAATACACAACATCCTCTCAAGCCCTGGACGCGTCACGTTTCAGCATCTGTCAGTTCCCGTTGACAGGCGGCCATCGTGTAACTTACAGACTTTGTCAGGTTCCGGGTGTATGAACCTTGTCACAGGTCTAAAGACCTCGGCTAATAGTGATAATATCGGTTTAAAACGCGTGAATCGGTTTTTTGGCAAGGCAAACTAGCGGAAAACTAGCGGCACACATGAGCGCCGCCGGGGTTATAAATGTTTGGTTACCACAATAAATAAAACACGTTAAAATAAATAGGTAAATATTTTATAATAATTTAACAAAAATATTACATACAGATGTCGTTCCTTATGTGGTATAACATTTCAACAGCAGACAAACTAATATTATGCAGTGCATTAGAACAAGTAACATACGTACGAACAGGCACAGCGTGACAACACATTATATATCTAGGTACTCAAATGCACCATGTAATTGCTCATTTAATTGTGAAAGCAGTTTTCCTAAGTTACACGTACGGACAAATCCTGAGATTCATTAACAACTTGGGGTTTTTTTTTAGGGCATGAGGACTTCGTAGTCGGGGAAGCCGAGCTCCTGTCCAGCGAAGGGGATGTAGCAGACGCCGTGGGACTGCTGGACCTTGCCGGTGGTGAGGCTGCCCTCGTGGTTGACGCGGCCCACGAACAGCGGCTCGCCGTCCTCGGACTGGCCGGCGCGGAACGCTCCAGGGGGCACGTTGGAGCCGTTTGTGCGCACCCAGTTGTTGGGGCCACCTACCAGCACCTAGGAGTTAGAAAAAAAACCATCAGTTAAAGGTTCATAAAATAACTGCAGATGGGTCTTTAATCAGGTCATGCTCAACAAATTACCTATTACCTAAGTATTATCGTTGGATCTTAAATTTTGAAATGAATGCATTAAAAATTAAATTACTCAACGAATTCGAAGTAGCTTTCACACGAATATTACATACGTAATTGCAGATCGAGATTATTAGGTAGAATTTGAAAATAATATTCCTGAAACTGTACCTGGTATTCAGGTTTGCCGTGCTCCTGACCCCCCCACGCCACGAAGGCGCATCCGTGCGAAGCGCAGAGTTTTCCGGGGATCACAGCGCCCTCGTGCTGTGCCCTGGCCACGTATAGGGGTTCACCGTTGCAGTCCTGTCCACCGACGACGGCGCCGGGGGGGATCTGTCCGGTTCTGGCGTCTACCCAGTTTCCGGGACCGGCTTGAACTTGTGGAGGAGCATTGAATGCGGGCTGGGCCCCGGGGTAGCCGGGGTAGCCGGGTGGTGCGGCGTACAGAGGTGCAGCCACGGGCGCCGAAGGACCAACTACAAAATTACACATAGAATAATGATAAAGACTAACATTTGCAAAACACATGGATGGATAAGCAGAATAATAATATGCTTCAAGTAATAAATACAATACATAATCTGTTCTGACAGTTTATCGATAGCAGGCAGCAGGCAATTATCACACAATTAGATGCAATTAAATAACAACGTAGCCTGTGAACAATTGTATACAATCACTTCAATGGTATATGATTATTAATTTATTACCTTAATTACACGAAGATGGATGTTCATATTGATAACTTTAGTGACACTATCACCAGATGGACAAAAGTAAAACTGTGTTAATAAAATTGTAGGTTATTCGAGTGAGTATCAGTTATCAATGCATGAATGTACTGACTTAGCCTAAATACTGCTAAGTCGGTGCATTGAAAATTCAGTAAACATACATGCAATGCACGGTTCGTTAACAATGTTGTGTTCTCTACGCGATTTGTTTAGGTATCTGCAGGAATAAATCATAACCAACTAGGTTCCACTTTTGGTTCCACCCACTGTCAAAATGAAGGCTGGTAAAAAGTAGTTATGTCTATGTAATCAAATACCTAAACGAACATGGTATAGTGCTAGAAAAGGTAGTCAATGTAGATAGTATAGAAAGAAAATGCGTGTAAAAAAAAACAAACACAAGAATTGAAAAGCTTAGCCACAAAATGTACCCAACGTACCGTACACCAATTGGTAACATCCAGATGCAGACTTCAAGTGATCACTTTACCATACGTCAGGATTTCGCAAACACCCGCAAGTTTCTTTACGATACAATCCTTATTTATTGTTAGTCTAACGGTGGTGTTGACAACTATTAGAAAGTTTAGTTGATCTATCGACTAAAACATTTAGAAATAATGCGGATTAGAAGTCAGCAATTAACATCCAAGCATTCTCTTATAAAAGGTAACTCAACGAGGCATCGCGCCGGGATTGTTGAAGTGGGTGATACGCCACTGGCCGCGCGCGCCCCAGCCGGTGCGCACTCCGAAGTGCGTGATGCCGAACGGTGCGGGGTCCACCCACTCCATGATAACCATGCCAGACTCGCCATCGCGGACCATCACTCTGCCGCTCTTCCATTCGATCAAAAATTGTCTGAACTCGTTAGGATTCATAATCCCAGGAGTCGGTACCTCAACCTATGGGGTAATAGGGAGTTTTTTAACGGAACGTTCCAAAAATTAACACAACGGCGATCACGACATTCTAGCCTACCTTATCTGGTTTCTGCCTGCAGTGTCTAATAACCGATTTGGTGTTCTCCCAACCACCGAGCAAAATTTCGTACATAGGATCCACTTCAGCGGGGGCTGGCGTCAGTGCTACATGGCAGTTGTGGGGACCGCGATATTCAAATCTCAGAGAACCCGCGAGAACAGGTCCGAATCTATACTCTAACTGGTCCGGAGTATTGAACTCAGCCCCATCTGTACCGATAATAAAGGGCATAATTTTTAATTGTTGGGTACATTTTATGTGATGACGATTGAAGCTGTGATTTATAAGCATTTACCTTCGATCTTCCAGGTGCCAGTCGCGCCCCATCCTGTGCACACTCCGACAAAGGCAATGGGGAATGGTTCGGGATCTGCCCAAGACAGGAAGGGGATAGCTTCGCCTTCGCGACCCGTAGAGATGATGCCACTGTCCCAACGAATCCAGAAGCCACGGAATTCACCGCCGTTCAAAATGTTAGGGGTTTCGATTTCAACTTTTTCGGGCTTGGTTCTGTTCTTCCTAATCACACTCTTTGTGTTGCCCCAACCGCCAAGGAATATCTGGCAATTAATTAGGAAACTATTAGGTACTTACTTTCACTTCTTCTAAATTACTATGTATTGATATAAAAATGCAGAATGTTATCTTATCTATTTGGTACTCACCTCAATCATAGGAGTGGTTTCTTGGGGACCCATGGTAAGGGCAATGTGTGCATCATTAGGAGTCCTGACTTTGAACTGCACGGAGCCGCTCGATACCGGGAAGAAGTGGTATTCGAGTTTATCCTCGGTAGATAAATCTGTAAACAACAATAGCTAGGAATAAGTTTATATTAACTAATTTAAGTATGATTTCGCTGAAATTATAACACAATCTGAAATCATTTTACTACCAGCATCATTAAACGTTTAAAATGTTTAGATTGTATATGAGTTACTCCTGTATTACTCCATAGTCTAAAAATCTATCAGTAGACCGTTGCTAATATGCATAAACTCACTAGAGTACCTATAATATCAAAATATCTATTTTCGTTCGAGTCTAGCTAGATCCTTGCATTCCAAACGCTGGGGTCGATGACATAAGAGCTATTTAAAATTCTGTAAACACTTCTTAGTGCTTTCCTCGATTCCTATTAAGTCTAACGATATACAGCCATTGCCTGCCATTCGAGGCATGTGTCTTTACACGGCTCTAAATATAGGCCGATGTATTGGTATGCGGGCATGCGAGCTAGGTGTCCCGGTAGTCGGCGGCACCCACGAATTCATAACTCCATTATGTCATTGCCTTAGTGGAAGCTTTTCATTGCTGGCTATATACAGCTTGTTTTTTCGCTGGACAGTAGGAACACGTCCATGGCGCCTGCGCTGTGGGACTCTGCCGCGTCGCTTATTATCGAAGTAGTCCACGATGATGTCATCCTATCATATCAATTCTGTTTCAACCTCTACCTACCTATCTGTTGTTGAGTTTATCTGAGAATTATGTCAGCTTGGATTTTAGAGTGTCTGTACAGTTTTTGTATATTCAGTAAGTTGACAGTTGAAGGGACCAGATTTTGGAAAAAAAAAACATATACCTAGTGAGTTGGTAGGAATGAACGAAATTGAATAAAAAAAAAATTAAAAAACAAACAACTTAAAAACAAAACAACAAACAATAACTCATAAAGCAAACTGTATATTTTAAAATTTTCTTGTCTTAAAAACACGAAACATTATTTTTCTTAGAACTGTTAAGTTACTGAATGCAATTAAAAGTCGAACTATTGTGTTAACTTTTTGTTTTTATTCGGCTTTGATTGCAATCACCGTCAGTGGAGTTTGTTTTTCTTACTCCGACTATTACAGCCCAACCTATTATTAGATGGATACTTTCATAAAACATAATTTATTCTATCCTACGTTGTATCTATGTCTGTTACTACTGTAGCCGGAGCCGGCATTTGACCACACCCTGACTATGTGCAAAGTATTTCAATTCACCTGTTATGTACGAGTAAGTACAAAACAAATGAAGTCATAATATGCTAAAAGCTTTCCTCCTTACTGTAATGGTATAAACTATGAGTACCTAAATAGCTTAAGAGGGAACAGGGGCTGCGATTCTCCATACAAATGTATTCCCCTTTTATCTTCCTGAATAATGCCTCTAGAGCAATTTTTTTTTTCATAAATTCAAGGTCTGCTGTAGACATGTCCCTGTCATTTCCTTTTTTTCAGCAACTAATAAGTCAAGAAAATATGACCCTCCAAAAATGACAAAATTGGTCCATTTTTACCGCCGTTATTAGAGGTCAACCAGACAAATTAGAAAAAAAAAATAACATAGAACATTTAATAGGAACCTAGATATACTCTTTCTTAAATTTTTTGGCTCAGTTTTTGAGGAGAAAAAGGGGAATACGAAACGTCGATCTCGTCAAAAATTTTGTGATAAATTCGGTCTGAGCTGCGCTCTGTCCCTATCGCACTCTACGGGAGCAGGCTTGAGGCAGCAGGACAGCAATAGTTTCTTCAAATACCTTTTCTGCAAATTCCTCGCAGGCCCTGTTCCCTCTAAACAGTTACATGGTAGTAACAGGCCAACAGGCGTTGCACAGGTCTTTTAAGTGGTAACGGGACCCCTTTCTGTGCTGATGGTGCTCACCAGGGTAGTTTTAGTGAGATAAGAATCCTACACTCCCAGTCTTTTTCCCAAAAGTTCAGTCGACTTTTGAAGGTTTCCCCCCGAAAAAGAAAAAAAAAAGAATATAGAAAAAAAGGTAGAAAGTTGGATAGGTATCCAACCTCAACCTATCTGTTGCTATGTCTGTTCTAGACTTTTATAGAACACTAGATACTATAAAAGTCTAGAATAGACGTGACTGGGGATTGTAATTAGTAATTAAAGTGAGCCGTGACGATTGAAATGCAGCTGTAAGAAGTTACCAAGTTATTCATTGTTTAGGTATCGTTTAAAATTGTTCGTTTACATAGATTAGCGCAAAGGTGATAACTTGTGACTGACATAATGTTTACATTTCCAGTTTTGAAACAATGTGTGGACGTTATATGATAACGTCCTAGTACCTAAAGATGTCGTCGTTTGTCGTTTGAGTTGGGAACTATGCACAAATGTTTTCGCGGCATGCAGAGATCTACTTGGTCAATTAGACCAATCTAACATTCTGACCAAAGACATTATGAATGCATGCCTACATTTTGTAGACGAGGCGATACATATTAGATGATATTGTTTTCACTAGACTGGTGAGTCATTCCAGATATTAATGTGAAGGAAAAGTACATGAAAATACAAATACACACATATAAATATGTTAGTAGGTACAGTTTACTTGGTCTGCCTACAAACATACATGTTTATGAGATAAAAATGACTCATTTAGATTTCAATTAGCATATTCTCCACATATTTTACCAATTACATATTAGTATGTAGGAAAACAAATTACATAAACAGGCTCACAGCTCGCACCTAGAACCAGTAGGGTAACCTTCGATGGTGACGGAATTGAGGATGATCTCACACTGCGTTTACTAAGTACTATCAAACAATGTGACCTAGCTAACATAAATAATAAAAAACCAGTTAACTGTGGGAAATCAATTACTGAGCCCGACATTCTTGTTGAAAAATATCTACATCTGTAATTAATTAATATAGCTACATGATCACATCATTGCAACCGTACCTATGGTTCTTCTCATATATTTATTAATTATCACATAATTAATCAGATATTTTCGTGTTAGCCGCCTAGAATGATTTTTGTATTGATTGCTTCTAACCAAGTTTTCTATTCCGCATCACCACGCCCGAAACTGGCCTTGTGCCAAGGAAACGCCGGTCCGGTATTTGCGGCACCGGCTTCTCAAAAAACAACATTAGATTATTAAATATATGTGAAACTAGAAATATCCTTTGAAATGTAATGCCTAGATTATGAATATATTTGAAAAGCTAGGCTTCAGTCGGTAGCCGGTATCAAAAATGCTATAAAAGTACGGAAATTTGGAGCAAAAATCTCAAGTAATTTTATAATTAATGATATGGTAAAAATAGTGGACTTACCCATTACATTCGTCATGATTTATGAAGTTCTTGATATTTTTTCCACTGAATTTGTAACGTACGTGGTGTCCACCGCGAGCGCTATTGGAAACTGGGGCCTGCCTGCGGCTGCGGAGCGAAGCGAAGTTGGTGCGACCACGTCTTGTGGCCTCGACCGCCTCGACGCCGGCGCGACGACGTAACTCTCGATGATGTCATTCAATACTTTTGAAATAAAGTTCTCTCTTTAAAGTTTTAAGTGCAATTTTTACTATGCTATATGCACTGCTTACTTGTTACGTTTTAAAAATTGAGCATAGCTATAGATATACACTTTGACTCAGTCAGGCTGGTGCATGCAAAATAGGACTGTTTTTACAAACTTCCGATGCATAAAACAGGATAATCTATAGAGAATATCTTTGTTATACTGACAAGGTATTACATAAATAAAACAATAGATGACCTTCGTGGGCCCTTGCTTTGGTGGTCAAGGTTAGTCGCATAATGGCGGCACGCAGCGCAGACCGAGTACCGAGTCTGATGCATGCTCAAGCCACATTTAAAATAAAACTCTTCGAATTCCACTCGCCGTTTTTGTCAACGTGACTTTAGTTTTTTTTTTGATACCGCATACCTAGACATTTTTCAGTTGGTCTAATCAGTTGCTTATTAACAAGAGGTACGGAGACTGCAGACTCGGGCCTCTAATCAGTCATGTATCATATAAATGGCATTTAAACTGTCTGATTATTTATGAATCATCTACTAACGAACACTTTGCTACTTGTTATGTCTAGTTGACCCGATGCTACTTACTGTTATTTGCATGCGTAATTGTTTTTATTTGCTATTTTGGTAGTTGCTGATTTTATCCGTCTGATATTTTTATTTTCTGCTGTAATCTGTGATGTTTAGGAACTGTGGAATGGTCTAGAAAATAACCTAAAATTTATAGTGTTGGTACATGTATACACACTAGGTATATGCACACTATGGGATATCAAGTGTCCAAATATTTGAGTAGTTAAGTATGGTACAATAGGTAGGTACCTACCTAGTAATTTTTTTTTTCATACCAACGAAAAAATACTCTAGGTATCGCTTTTTAGACATACATAATTTGTCAAAGTGCGGATTGAATGCGAAATTGCTAGTTTGGTCTACTTAAATCGAAATCCTCATCTCATCTCATCTCTATCATCAACAAAAATACGTCATGAGCAGTGATCTGATGAAGTCATGAGTTCATGACTCACGATAAGTAGTCGTCATAGTTTTATCATTGGTCAGACTAATGACGAAAAATAGTTCCAATGGCCGTTTTTATTATCGGCCATAATTTGTGGCTCACCTACATTACCTACCTAATACGAGGTAGTCGAGGCGACGACTATTTGGAAACAACATGGAAAGGGCAAGGTTTCAGCAGTATGACGTAAGCATACGGGTCACCTAAATACCTCAGTGGGTAGACAGGTTTTCATACAGAAAGTTCTAGCAGTCTAGCGCGGTACTAAAACTTAGCACAGTTTAGGTTAATTTTATTATTATCTTACTTCTTACTATCCGCTGTAAAGTTTGAATGGTAGGATTAATGAATGTTTTTTGTTACTCAATCACGCCAGAACGGCTGATCGGATCTAGATGAAATTTAGCACATAGATAGATAGTCTCGAATAGCACATACCTAGTATATTTTTATCCCAGGAGCATGTTTGTTGCCTTTGGATGATTTTCGATTTTCACTCGGGCTGGCAGAAGCTAGTATTTTAATAAGTTAGGTTTTTTGCTTTTTATGAGATGTGGTAATTTACTTAATGCATTTTTTTATATCTGTGTTCTGTTTGATATTCATAAGTCGGTTGTAAACATCTCACAAACAACGTTATTAATATTCAAATATTATTTAAAATACTTAAATGAAACTTTTCCTTGAACTCAAAACATTTTCAAGGTTAGTTTTTGTTTTATATTGATTTTGCCTGAATGTTGGAACAAGATAGGTAGTATATTTTACTTGGCGTTATTGGGAGCAGAGTTATGACAAGATTCAGGTGGTCGATCACATCATCAACCATCAGGTGAGATAGTGGTCAAGCGCAAGCCTATCAAGGTTAAGAAAAACCAGCCAAGTGCGTGTCAGGGCACGCGCAAGGTAAGGTTCCGTAGACCGTACTTCACTTAAGGAGCTATTAACTGCCAATGACCTTAAGTGGTTAGCTTGCGTGTTCTGTGCTAAGCTCACGTAACGCGTCGTACGTCCACCCAGTAATACGACTCGCCAATAGGTTACTTCTAGGCAAGCGTGCTCCATCTTCGACCACATCATCGCTTACCATCAGGTGAGATAGTGATCCAACGCGTGCTATCAACAATAAAAAAGGAGCGCTGTCCGTAGTTAGACGCATTATTAATTAAAAAACATAAAACAACAGGTTGTGTGTCGACGAAGAAGCAGATATTCAATGATGTATCTGTGATCAACGCGGTGAAAACTGGAAGTGATCACCGCATGGTGAGAGGCAAATTGAATCTAAATATCAAGCTGGAAAGGTCTCGACTGATGCAGTCTACGCTCCGTCCAGCACAGATCCAGATCCAAAACCTCGAAAGCTTTCAGCTCGAACTTCAAAATCGTTTCGAGTGCCTATTGAGCTCCGTGGACGAATACAATGATGGGTTCGTGTGAACTGTCCATACGGTCGGGTCTAAGTTCTTCAAGACTCGCCGTACCGATAAGAACGGAAGCTCTCTGATCCTACTCTCAAGCTCATGAAGGAGAGGCGGGAGATGATTCTGCAGCTTCAGACGATACGTGTAAATACCGGCAGCTCAATAGACGAATCTCCAAGTCCTTGAAAAGCGACCTCCACCGCTTTAATACCGAAAAGATTAAAGACGCACTAGAGCGGAATAAGGGCTCCAAGGTTTTTGCAAGAGATCTGTCTATTGGGCAAAGCCAGCTCACGAAACTGAAGACCGACGATGGCAGAACCATCAAATAAATGATGGCAGAACAATCAATTTTATCTCAATCATGAAGATGGTTGGGGTAAAATGAATTGTATTGTTGAAGGTGCCTAAAGATAAGCCACATCGGTGACTTCTATCTTTATCACAAAGTGTTTTATATATTGTTTAACTGTTTAGTACAATTTATGTGTTAATTTAACAATGGTAAAAGGCACGATGGGGTTGGCATATCTGTGTAGATAAAATCTCCAAAATAAATAAAGAGAAAAAAAGTATGATGTAGTAGGATTACCACTATTCCGATTCTTCTAAGCTCGGTCCGTAGCTATTATTTCAATACCACGTTTTTATAGCCTCATTGTTATTGTGATTTTATATTTAGACTCATCGCTCCTTTGCTGCATACCTGCTGGCCTCCAAAATATTCTAATGACTGCAGCATAAACAAGCAATTACACTAATCACCACCATATCACAACAGTTCCGCCCAGTTTCTGGAACGAACATCTATTTTTAAAGTGGCTTTTACCGGATAAAAGGTCTTACGTCCTAACCTACGTCCAGTATATTCGTATCTCATTAAAATCCGTTGAGGAGTTTTGACGTGAAAACGTAACAGATACATACAGACATTTGCACAGTGACAAAAAAAAACCGGCCAAGTGCAAGTCGGACTCACGCATAAAGGGTTCTGTACAATCGTACAAGATTATAAGCGTCTACTAGTTGCCATTATTAAAATCGAGCAAAAAAAAAAAAAACACGTTTCTATTATGAGAACCCCCTTTAAGCTTTTAGCGGCAACGGATTATACACATTCTGTGAAAATTTCAACTGTCAACCTATTACAGATCATGAGATACAGCCCGCTGACAGACAGACGGACAGCGGACGCTTAGTAATAGGGTCCCATAGGTTACGATTCGAGTACGGAACCCTAAAAACGTGTGCGGGACCTCCATCAGGAACCAATTTAGTCACGAATTTTTAACACTAAATTTTACGTGACGTTACATTCCCTCCCGAATCACATCACCCTAAAAAAAAAATTGTACTACTTAACTATTTTTTTTTCCTGTGGAGAATAAGTAATTTATTCAGTTGACTTTTAAAAAGCTTTAGGTATCTATATCTCACATAAAAAAATAACGACGACATTAGTTCAAAACTGTGATAGCCCTAGTTTATCACTTGTGGCTTCGAATGACAGCCCTAAATCGATAGGTTCTACCGTGGCACGTGTAAGCGGGCACACCAGCTGTTATTGGTGTGTGTGGAGGCTTATTTAATTTAGTTATGCTTGAGTTTTTCCGTTTTGGAGTGTGCTAGCTAAAAGTGGCGGATAATTTAATTGTAAGATTATATTTTGGACGATATGTAGGTATACCTATCTTTATTTTTCTGTTTTACATACAATTGTTGCGTACAATTATAAAGATCAAGTTCTTCAAACTTAACAGACAGATGTGTTGCTGGGGAGTTTGTTGCGCCACTTCTTCTTCACAGCTAAAACACTAGGAAATAGTGACGGGCGGGCGTTTTTGGGGGACTGTTTTTATGTAGAACTTTGACGTTCAAAAAGTGCTGGCTCTTAGCCTTATTTGAATTAATTAATTTTGATTTTGAAACAGCTGAATGTGAAGTATCTTTATTTCAGAAATAGCTATCAATATTTAATCTAGTTTAAAATAAAGCTATAATTTGTGACGCATCGATTAGTTCCTTCCAGAAGCCGGGTGTTCGTAGACCACTCTATGAACGCAGCTATAATTATTAGACCGCTATTTTGTCATCGTCTCAAAAATTGTTCTTGTATTTGTCTGTTCTGTGACTTCATCTAGAGGAAATCAATGGAATAAGCTTCATTCTTCTTCTTCTTTGTAAAAAAGATTATCCCACACTTATCTAGGAATGACTTCTGTATTGTGGATACGTTCACAAACATATAAACTCACATACACGAGACACCCAGACCCGGGACGTGTGTGTGTGTCTGTGCCTTGGAAAATAACAAGTTCCATTATGAACAGCTCTGAAATGACTAGACGGTTGCGAATGGATCGGACAATGAAGGAAAACTACTACATGCGTAATGATTGCATATAAGTTACTACTTCATCATCATTCAGTCGAAAGACGTTACTGCTGGACATAGGCCTCCCCCAAGTGTCGCCATAACGACCGGTCCTGTGTATCTCGCATCCATCGAATTGCCGCGACCTGCACCAGGCTATCAATCCACCTGTGGGAGGCCTTCCAGTGCTGCATCCTACGGTACGCAGTCGCCACTTCAGAACTTTACAGGCATTACAATCCTTATCTTACGGAAATAATACCCAAAATAACGTGAAGTCATATAATCTCCGAAAGGTAAAACAGTGGTATAGGTAATATAGCTGGTAGGTTCGACCTGATTTCATAAGCATCACCAATTCAGCCGAAACCCAGCCCATTCATTTCATCATCAGCTTTTAGACAAAATACTTTTCTGTTAACGCTAACGCTTCGTGCAAAATGTATGGCAACGACATTACTGGGCGTGAGTCACGTGACAGTTCTCTCCGCAGGTAATGTCCTTGCCATACATTTTGCACGAATCGTTAGCGTTAGCGCTATTATAAAAGTTATTTGGCTAAGGGGGCTGATAAGTTTAAATTCCAAATAATCCATCCCACCTATACGCACAAAACGTTTTGGGAACATTATTCATTGTACGACCGTGCGTACAGCTAAGGAGTGGAAGTCTATAAGCAAAGAGTGAATAGGGATTTTTTAGGCAATGATGCTCCAACGTCGACCACATCATCGCTTACCTATCTAGTGACATAGTGCACAAACGCGAGCGGTAGGTAGGCAGTAAAAAAAAAGTAATAGGGCCCAAATCTATTGCATGAAAGGAGCCTCCCCGAGCGGCGTTAAAATGATCGTTTTGCGATTCCGGCACTGGACAGCTAGCACTCGGTAAGGCAGAGTCTAGCTGACTAATCCTTTCACCACGATGGTACACCTAAACTTAAACGTTTCGTTTGAGAGCCCTGACCAACGGTCCTTATAAAGACCAAATAACAAAAAAGTCTCCTCTAAGGGCACCCACCACCGGTTTTCCAAGCCCGCCCTCATTATCAACTCAATTAATTATAAACAATGTACCACCGAAACGAAAATTGAAGAAGAAGCTGGGTATGCATCCAGACTCCGGGCTGCTACAGAAGAATACCAAATGAAAAAACCCAATAACACCCATATACACCTGGGAATCGAACATCGGACCGGAATGTAACACCAACATTGTACACTTAGTTCCCCATAAACGTTTTGACTTTGACTCTGACCTCATGTTTAGTAGAAATAGTACTTGGCTATAAAGCCTCTTAGAAATAAAAAACCAACAATACCATCATCATCATCGTCAAACAACACACTATTACACCCTATACTGATAAACACAAAAATAAAAGAACCATACCTGACGCCTGTCTGCCTGTGCGATGCCACACAGCATCTGCTAGAAGACAGCGTGCACACCAGGCTACCTACCTATATAATAAGTTAAACACGATTCTAAATATTAATCTATTAACAATCCACGAAACAAGACACAGTGAAAACTTGGTTGCTTTCACATGATTATGAAAAAACCGAAATACTATTGCAGCGGATGTGAAGCATATTATGGTATATCTCGTTTAGACACACAAAAAAAATCTAATTCTTTCACGCAAACAGCTACAAACTCTACCCCATAGACAATCTCTTACACTCGCACACTCTCACACCACTTCACACCACTCTCACACCACTTCACATTACCATCGCAGCACTTCAAATCACTCTCACAGCACTTCACACCACTCTTAAAATCACACTCTCATCCTTACCTACCCCTTCACACCACTCGCATCCCCACAGATTACACAGTGTAATTTTAATTTTTCAAATTCATACTTTGACACAGCTTAATTTAAAAAATATGTAATTTAATTTAAAATATTTGTATAACTGTAATTTTAAAATCATTATTATAATTTAATTTGAATATAAATGTATTAAATTTCAATTAATTTATGTTGTATGTATTCATTTATGTTGTAAAAGTCTAGATGATTTTATTCAATTATTGCATACATTAAGAAGCATGTATTGAGGAAGAAGAAACTGACTCCTGAAATACAGATATTACATATCTAGCTCTGGAGTCAGGGCTTCACATTGATTGTAATGTATTGTTTTCAAATAAAATTATTATTATTATTCCATTTATTCAATTTTATATACATACAATTTTAAATTTTTAAATATTTAGGTACTTAGAAAAACATAAATAAATACAAAAACATTTAAAAATATAAAAAGTAGTTGCCCACCGGTATCGGGAATAGGGTCCAAGCTACCGGTGGTCAGGGCTCCTGAGAAAGGAATCTCCTAACAATACGCGCCGTGTCCAGGAGTACTGCTTTCTGGATCAAGCCCTTGATCCAACTGCCCAACGAGAGCCTCCTGAGATGTTGGTCGAGGCTCTTGGCTATTAAGCCATTGGCCGTCACGACTATCGGCACAATGACTGCTGTATCCACCTCCCACATGTCGACAACCTCGCGAGCCAGATCAAGATACTTTGTTTTTTTATCTTTCTCAGCCTTCACGAGGTTCTCGTCATGAGGAACAGCTATATCAACAATCATTGTGCGACGCTCTTGTCGATCTATCACCACTATGTCAGGCTTATTGGCAACAATAGTCCTATCAGTGATGATAGATCGATCCCAATACAACGTGATATTGCTATTTTCGAGAACTGGGTCGGGCTCATACCTATAGTACGGTACTTCAGATTCCACAAGATTGTATTTAAGAGCAAGTTGCTGGTGGATAATCCTGGCTACAAGGTTGTGTCTGTGCAAATAGTCTCCGTTAGCTAGACGAGAACAACCAGAAATAATGTGTCGGATTGATTCCCCGGGCCGGTGGCATGCCCGACAGATGTCAACCGTACCGTCCTTCACAATATATTTCCGGTAGTTATTCGTCATCATAACTTCGTCCATAATCGCACAGACAAAACCTTCGGTTTCCCCGAATAGGTCACCAAAGCGCAGCCAGGATACGGACGCTAAGAAATCTACATCGGGTCCATGTAGGACCCGGTAAAAGCGTCCGTGAAGCTCCTTGCTCTGCCATACTTCCCTGCGGTCATTAGTATCCAGTACTTTAAGTTTGCGCCAGTTCTCGTTTGCCAAGGAGAGCGGGGTGAGGCCCTTGTCTACAGCGACCACATCTCGATGCATACCCACGTCGGTTTCTAGGAAATATTCCCTAAGGCTGCATACCTCGCGGTTGTGTAGGGTCTTAGCATTTAAGAAACCACGACCCCCACATTTCCGCGGGATATACAGCCTCATCACCGATGATCGTGGGTGATGCATCCGATTTGCGGTCAGCAGTGTGCGGACCCTCCTATCCAGGGCGTCAAGTTCCGTCTGAGTCCATTTGAGTATGCCGAAAGAGTACATCAATACCGGCATGACCCAACCGTTGAAGGCGCGCACCTTGTTCCCGCCTGATAAAAGACTATTTAGTACTTTATTCAGGCGGCCAAAGAAGCGCTCCTTCAGCGACTGTTTCACGTCAGCAGTATTGATGCCTAACGCTTCCGACATACCCAAATACTTGTAGGTTTCGGTTGAGGAGAGGGATCTAAGGTGTATGGAATCCGAGAGTTGAGTTCCCACGGATTCCATAATCTCCCCTCGCTTTACATGCATGACTGCACATTTGTCCACACCAAATTCCATTCTGATGGCGCTACTGAAGGTTTCTGTTACCTTCAGTAGCTTCATCAGTTGCAAGTTGTTGGGGGCAAAGAGTTTCAGATCATCCATGTAAAGGAGGTGTGATATGACCTGACCACCTCTTCTCAACCGATAGCCCTGTCCCGAACCCTCCAGTAGTGTACTGAGAGGGTTGAGGGCCAGACAAAACCACAGTGGACTAAGACTGTCGCCCTGGAATATGCCACGCTCGATCCTTATCGGTTCGCTGTTCTCCTGTATCTGACGACATCCTGGATAGTGAAGGACTGTACTCCACTGCCTCATACACAACATCAGGAAGGTGCGCAGAGTTGCATCAACTTTGTACAACTCCAGCACCCTCATGAGCCATGTATGTGGCACCGAGTCATAGGCCTTCTTGTAATCTATCCAACATGTCGACAGATCTCTTCGAGAACGACGAACCTGTTGGCTAATAGCAATATCGATGAGGAGCAGCTCCTTAGTACCACGGGACCCATTCCTACATCCATTCTGGGAGGCTGACATGATACGATTTTTATCAATATGGGTGTTAATTTTGGCTCTCAGAATGGATGTAAGAACTTTATAGACCGTCGGTAAACACGTGATCGGTCTATAATTCTTAGGTTCCGCAGTACTACCTGATTTATGGAGCAGGTGGGTTATTCCTGTCGTAAGAAACTGGGGCAGCAATCCTGACTCTAAGGCAGACTGGAACTGAGCTGCCAAGCGAGCGTGCGACCTTTGAAACCATTTGATCCAGAAATTGTGCAGCCCGTCCGGCCCTGGAGATTTCCAGTTAGGTAACGGACGGACTGCACGAGTTACATCTTGGGGGCTGATGGTAATTGCCCCCATTTCTGGTATAAGGTCGCACGCGCGCTCGACCTCTCGAGTCCAATCACCCTCGGTGTGCCTGACAGGCACCGACCAGATGCTGCGCCAGAATGAACTCATAGCATCATCATCCGGTAGATGTCTATCGGACACACCTTGGTCCGGTTGCTCCCAAGCCCTATAAACCCACCTTTCGTTGCTTTGGAAAGTGCGATTCTGAGTGTACCGCTCCACTCGCCGCTTGTACCGACGAATACGATTTGCCCATGCATAGACCTTCTGCTTCAGGAAGTCAATACGCTCTGTGACGCGGGTCAGATAATCTCGGGAACTAATATCAGTCCCCGAGAACGCCCGCCTCACGAAACGCATCACCCTAGGGCGAATGTTGCCCTCCCTGAAGCAGATAAGCTTGCCGATGAGTGCTCTAGCCTCACCGATACGACGCTCAATCCTACACTGCCAAGCTGGTACAGCAGGTCGTGTAGCTCTGTCACAATTTGTGAACTTGACGTGAGCTACACGACATGCCGCTGCAGCTGCGCAGTATAAGATTGAGTGGGTATCGGCAAGGTCTTTGCTGCTATCAAAACAATTCGATAGCTGCGAATCTAGAGCACACACCAGCGCCTTATTTTTCTTACGCATGGGCAAACGAGGTAGACGAGGTCTAAGCCCAGGCGGTGTGGAGCGGTGCTCCCGGAATGCATCCTCCAAAGCGCTCCTCAATCGTTCATTGCATTGAGTACTCACGGATATAGCTGCGTCATCATCATCCTCACCAACGTGGTCGGGTCGCGGTGAAGCACTGGGTTGCAGTTGCACCGCGGCCGGTGGCGAAACAGGTGAGACACGGCTACTCCGTGATTCAAGGCGTAGTCTATCAAGTACGGCGTCATCCAACATACGGTTACGCTGGATAACCCGCACTTGATCCGACAGTCGCTGGGCCGAAACGTTGACAGCTGGCTCAAGCACCTGAAACAGAGAGAGCATCCGACCACGGTACGCAGTCAGGTTAATTCCTCCCTCTGTAGCCCCATAGTATGAGCGCATGACGTTTTCATTTATGGATTGCGTCCATCGCATGCGCTGCACACTTCCGCCGGGAGCTGGGACCCTATCAGAGGCCGGTGGGCCTCGAGGTCCTAAGCCGCTCGGCGGCCGGCGTCCTCCCCGTCGACGCGCAGGTGGTGGTGTCGTCGGCGGAGTGGTGTATTCGTCGCTCGAGCTCGACGCAACTGCAGCGGCCGGAATCACTGGACTCACGGCAGGCGCGGGTCCCGGCGGCTGCGAGGCGGAGCTGAGCGACGAACCCGAAGATGTTGGTTGTGCTTTTTGGCAGCGTGCCCGGCTTCTTGTCAGCATTTTATTTAGTTATCAGTCAGATAAAACTTGCATCTTGCATGCATTTCGTCGGTCAAAATAGATTCATGATGTAGGTACTTTTTCTTTTTGTTAAATTGTTGGGTTCTTTTTTCTTGCTGATTTACGTTTGAAATACATTTTGTTGAATTGTTGATTAATAAAATTATTGAAAAAATTTTGAGTGAAAAAAAATTGATGCTTTCAAGTTGACAGCCGGACCACAGATTATTATTATATTATTATTATGATGTTTTTAAACTTCGTTTTTCTCAGGTTAAAACCTGGTATTTGCTAGAATCTCACGGGTGTGAACCAAGGTGAGATCCTAGTTATTTCTTTCAGATGGTAAATTGCTTTGTACTGCAGTGACATTGTTATCTAAATCTAGTTGTAAAAATTTTCTAACTATTCGGCAAGTGTTTAATATGGCAGCTTTTTGTAGTGTTAGGTATGTGTATTTGGATAGATTGAGTGCATTAAAACTATTAAATATTTGTTTCGGAATAACACCAGTTGTTGATACTACTATTGGAACTATTGTGACTCTATTCATTTTCCAAACTCTCTTATTATTATTATTATTATATTATTATTATTATTATTATTATCATCAGCCTTTTTAACCGAACTTCAAAAGGAGGACGTTAACAATTCGTCGGAAGATTTTATTTTTTATGTAGGTACGAGTATGTTCCCCGATTACTCGAAGACGCCTGGACCGATTGCCCAAAATCTATTTTTGTTTAAAGGGTATACTTCCCAAATGGGACCATTTAAATTTGGTGAAGATCTGATGAACAACTTCGGAGATAGTCAAAGGAACTTTTCTTTAAATGATAGTAAACCTTCCGGAATTGCTGCAATAATCGCATGTCTGTTTATTGTTTACACCACTTCATAACATAAAATCACGCTGATACGCTCTGAAGGGGTACAAAGATTTGTGCAGTTTACCCTGATACACCCTAATTTCACCAATTATGTTCTTTCATGTTTTTGGGGCTATCAGTTCGGGCATAACTTTACTACTTGTTATTTTTAGATAAGGTGTACACACTACGCCAACAAAAATGTGAAAAAAAAAACTTTTTTGCAAAAAAATACAACCGACCGAAGAAACAACGAAGAAAGAAGATCAAATAACGAAGAATCAAAACTAGAAACACCTACTTCCGAAATTAAGGTTATATTGCATATTTTTTGGAAGTCGGTTGTATTTTTTTGTAACTGCTGGGGCACAGGCCTCTCTGTGAGAGGGTGACCAATAATACTCGTATGTTAATGTAAATCTAGAAAGGATGTGAGCATATTATCTGCATTTACTATTCATATCATCAACAGTCATTTATAGTGTAACTAATTTCAGAATTCTCCGTAAAGACATCATGCCATCTCTAGACTTGGTTAACTACCAATAAACTGATGTCACCAACTATATAAAACTAATCAAACTCGCTGTCCCAGGTCGCCTAAACGAGCTAACGTTTTGTGACGTCAGTGGCCAGTACTATTATTTTTTATTAGTTTACAATGACTGAATCGCGGACAACCTTGATCTGGCCGGGTCTGACTGACTGACTGACTTACTACAATACTGTGAATCATTCTATTGTACTTGTGACATGTAATGGCGCGTATTTTTGTTGTGTAGTTAAATATATTGTTGGTTTATTAGCTAAGTGCTAATCTCCTATCTATACTACTGTAAACATCGATGAGAACAGAAAGGTCATCTATTCTTTGTGGGAATTAGTGGACACTAACACTCTGATGTCTTTGATATTGTATTTATTAATCAATAAATTTATAAAGACCTTGACCCATATTCTTGAGTCTCTCGTAGACGCAGCTTTTACGTTGCGTGGGCTCTCGTAGACGCAGCTGCTACGTTGCGTAGGCTCGTATGTAGGTTGATTGCATGTAGCGTTAACGCTGCTAAAACGCTGCGTGATAGTCAACGCTGCTTTACCGCCTTTCGTGTGGAAAATAATCCCGAACTTTTCCTCACGAATTTACATACATATTATGTACATATTATTATTATGTCGGTGAGCAAACATGGCGTAGTCATAGCGTTTATATCGATCTTGAAGAAAGTTGTGTGGGATGATGACGAATGGTTCTAATAACTAGCCGAAAGTTCTTGATCTATTTTTGAGTCACACGTACATATCTAGTTGTTAGTGAAATTAAAACTACTTGATTCAAAAACATTTTTTAAAAATAGTAGGCAATGTTATGTTCCTCTGTATGGTTTTCACTACCTGTAACTGTTTTTGTTTTGACAAGCATACCTGCGGTTACGAGAAACGGCTCACATTTACTCTACGCAATATTTATTTTAAACCGTGACGTGGCGGAGTTCGTCATCATTATTTATGATATTATGAATGAAAACAAGACAATAATATGATAGTAAAGGCTGACTGGTGAGGAATCAGTTACAATACGTTGTGCAACGTGCACTTTGACCTTGAGCTGGCCTAGCTTTAAGGGTCTACTACCGGCCAAGCTCTTTGAATAAAAAATCGTAGCCTAATACAGAAAATAAATATGAAAGAATCCAACGTCACGTTTGTTACAAAGAGGATAAAGTATTTTTACGTTGTTAAAACCGGTCTCAGAATGTTTCGTATCTAAAGTAGTAGGTAAGTGTCAGAAACGGCCGTTTTTGGTACTTTTGCCTAATACTTTCTGAGATCTGTTTTAACAACGTAAAAATACTTTATCCTCTTTGTAACAAACGTGATGTTGGATTCTTTAATATTTGTTTTCTATGCTATGCTACGATTTTTTATTCAATGCGCGCCACTTGGCCGGTAGTAGGGCCTTAAGTATGGAACTTCAATAGACTTGGACAACTTATACGAGTTTGTTACCTTTACTTCTTTGACTGGCCTGTTGGTCTAGTGGTTAGTGACCCTGACTGCTATGCCGGAGGTCGTGGGTTCGATTCCCACCCAGGACAAATGTTTGTGTAATGAGCACGATCATTTGTTCTGTGTCTGGGTGTAATTTATCTATAATATGTATGTATTTAGAAATATATAAGTATGTTTATCAGTTGTCTAGTACCCATAACACAAGCTCTGCTTAGCTTGGGACTAAAAAAAACTTCTGGCCCACTGTTACGTTACGTTTACATGGTGCAACGTCCCAAAACGTGTGTAGTAGGTACAGTCAGTAGTACCATTTTGACCTTGAGCTGGCCTCGCGTAATATGGGGTTTTAAATAAATAAGGGGCCCTGCTTATACTAGTTTTGCTACCACTGATGTGCGTCTACTATACCATATAACGCGTAAATATACCTAGACGTAGTTGAAGGATATCAAGATAATAAAAACGTCCTTCATTAGTTCCACGAGTTCCACCAAACAGATTTAATGCTAAATACCTAAACACCAATTCTAAAAATAAAACTGTTATTTTCATTACTAGCAAAATATTTATTTAGCTGATATCGGAGAGCTACTCTGATAAAATTGTGGGCATTTGATTAAGTTTTCGCCAATAGCAGCGACATCTATGTAGGTACTCGTAAACTACATAGTTCTCTTTTTTTACAATTATGTACGTAATAGTCTGGCACTTAAACCGCGTTGTCCATTGAGCCGCGGAGTGAGAGCTCAGTTAGTCAGTAAATATAACACAAGATGGCGCAATAGTTACCAGTTATGTTTTAAATAAAAATAAAAAAACTTATTCTAGGAATTCTTACCAATTCCTCGAAGGAACAACATTATTACTTTAGAGTATGTTTTATCTGAAGGATAAAAACAGCCTAGGGAAGTAGGTATAAAAAATATGTCAAATTCTACTTTTTTTATTTATATTTTTGAAGTGAAAATTTCTTGCGCGTTGGGCATTTATGAGATCACCGTCACCGTCACCGACCGTCGTAACATTCGTGGCGTCGTAGCGTGGAATGCTACGGATTGTTTTCTTGCTTGTTTAGCGGATTGCTTTTTTTATGAATTTACTAGCTGTGCCCGCGACTTCGTTCGCGTGGTTGTCGAGAACAAAACAACGTCGTTTAGATAAGAGTATATCACCTTTTTGATGATTTAGATAAGAGTCCTGACTTTGGTATAGTTGATTACGTTAATGCTTCTCTATATACTATGTTAGCGGTGGAATTACCCGGAGCATATACAAAAAGGTTGTTTGGGTTGCTAACACGTGATAGAGAAACATAGAGTTGGCCGTGTGAAAAACAATCAAAAGTAAGGTCTACACCCGCAACGGATAACGTCTGGCCTTGGGCTTTATTAATAGTCATAGCGTAACAGAGGCTTACAGGAAATTGCACACGTTTGAAAGTAAACGGAAAATTATTGGGGATAATGGGTATCCTGGGAATGAAAACAACATCACCGGAGCCGCAACCTGTTAAGATTTCGGCTTCGATGACATTTCGTTGGAGATTTGTTACTCTCAACCGAGTTCCATTGCATAGTTTTGGTGGGCTTAAATTTCTGAGTAGAATGATTGGTACTCCGACTTTTAAATAAATTTTGTGTGCTGGAAGACCTGGTGTATTTAGAGAGTCTAAAAACTCTACTGGATAGTGGGTGGCATCTCCTTCTTCTAAAACCGTGTTAATAGATAAATATTCCCTACTTTCTCCAGAAACATGTACCAATATTTGAGAATTTATTGCTGCTGCTTGGTCGTTGCGAGGTGCCAAAATAGCTCGTTGGCATAGCCAAGCAGCGTCATGGTTCGAGATCTCTGATGGATCTCCGTATACAGAGGAAATGAGTTCCTGCTGTGAGGCAACAGAAGAACACAGGCTTTCGACTAAAGTTACTTTACCTCCTTCTTGAGTCGGGTATGTGCCGTTACCAATTTGAAGTAGTAAATTTGAGAAAACCTGCGCGTTTGCGTCACCTCCCAAATATGCTCGCATATTAAAGCTCAAATTAGTTAATATGACACTACGCCATAAAATAGAGCTCTTTAAACAGGCACCTATTTCATCGGCCCTCGTTCCTCTGGGTATTATAGGGAGTGTCTGCCTGAAGTCTCCACAGAATAGCACCGTTAAGCCTCCCATCGGTCGGTCATTTTGTCTTATATCTCGCAACGTTCTATCTACAGCTTCCACAGCTTTACGATTTGCCATCGTACACTCGTCCCAAACGATAAGGGCGCAATCGCGTAAAACCCTTGCTTTATCACTATTGCGAGACACGTTGCAAACAGGGTTTTCTGTGCGGTCCAAGTCGATTGGTATTTTAAATGTTGTATGTGCAGTTTTTCCTCCTGGTAATAAAGTGGCAGCTATTCCTGAGGAAGCGACGGCAAGGGCAATTTTGTTTTGGCTCCTTATTTGAGCCAAGATAACTTTAGTGAGGAAAGTTTTACCTGTTCCACCAGGTGCATCTAAAAACAGCATTTCTCCTAATGAATGTTCTACACTACAGCATACTCTATCAAAGATTTGACGTTGTTCTGTCGTCAAATTTGAACAGCCATTTCGCAATATTTCTGCTAACTCTTCGGGGTTGTAATTTATTTCAGATGTATACTCCCTATTAATTCGTTCCCCACCAACTGTCGGTGTCGGCAAGCCGTATTGACTGAGGGGGTTCCCTCCTATACTTGTAACTATATCTTGTATAGCCAGCAAAGCCCTATTATGGCAGCTTTCACGTACTTGGTCAGAAGTTTCACTATTTATATTTTGCTGTCTCAAAAAATCTTCGGCAAACGCGTCTTTATATTTTTGCCACAACTGCCCAGCGTCCGATAGGCCACAAAATGTCAACAAAATGGCAAATAAATGGCGCAAACGATGTGGACTATCACTGACGCATGCTTCGGCTAAAGCATCATCCCAATGCTGATCGCCATCTAATAAATGCCGTGCGCGGCAAGCAGCTTGAAATGTGGGATATTCTATATCGTCCACTTTGTGGAGCTCAGCAAAAGAAGTAGGTCCTCGCACTGTGTGAAGAAGAAGGCGTAAATAATAACACTCTGCATTATTTGGGTGCACCGTGTATACTCTTCCAATCACGTGTTCTTTAAAAATGCCGGACTCGCCTTCTACAGCAGTTCCACGTCTCCTGCGATTAAAAACACCTTGCTGCTTGTTATAAGTATAATAATGTGGCACTTCATTGTACAACAGAGACTTAGCGAAATTGTCTCTTTCGCAAAGGCGAAAGAATGCGAGCAAGGTGGTTTGTCTTGGGTTGTTCATTCTTTCTGCCACATTTTCTGGCTGAAAGTAAACTCGCTGCCCGCCTTCCAGGTGCACGTCAAGATGGATGACTGGCGGATACCTTTCATGAATAGGGAAACTCAAAATGCGCCAAACTGCCTCCGAAGAGCTTATGTATCGGCCAGATTGATACCTTGTCACTTCATCAAATTGGTTGTTATTTCTTAGTGCTATCATGGCTTGATCACTACCTTTATTAACATATTTACATATATATTTTATAGATTCGACGCTATTACAAATTTCAACATTAATGTGTGCTTGAAAAGCGTTTGACAAAACTGGAGAATACGGTACCACCCAACTATTATTTAGAATTATTTCTTGTCCACGGAATCTGACAGTAGCTGTGAAACCACCTTGTGACGGTGATCTTCGCCGGTATTGCGGATACCCATTTTCCCCAGCAATAGTTAGTTCTTTCAGTGCTCTGGGGTATTTTTTTGAGCATTGACCATCTTTCATGCACGGTGATTCCCTGTTTAAGAGGCCACATGGCCCGTGAACCATATGTGTTTTTACTATGTCATGCAAAATCGGATCTGCATTATAGTCCGGAAATTCTGCACTTATGACACTGTCTATAGCATCGGGACGAATTTTTTCTTCCAGCCACAGAAGAATGTGCGCGTGGGGTAAACCACGCTTTTGCCACTCGACGCTATACATAAAACAAAGAGTTGAACCGAAAACTTTCTCCTTTGTAAGTAGATTAATCAAGACTTTGAGTTTTAAATGAAAAATCCTAGCAATAATGTCATGTCTGTCGTATGACGCCTGTCCTGTGAGAAGTGCCTGGCAAATCTCCGTCCACTTTGGATTTGTTGTAAATGTTATAAAAAGGTCCGGCCGGCCGTATTTACGGACGTAACAAAAAGCATCTTGCGTTCGTTCGTGCATATACCGCGGACCGCCTGTGAAACTGGATGGCAAAATAACCAATCGACCCAAGTTTTCGACGTTATTATCTGATTGCATGGCGTCCCGCAAGTGCACGTATTCTTCAGCGCGTAACCGTCGCTGGTTAGTGCGAATATACACTAAACGTTCAGTTTCTATTTTTGCGTACATGTCCACAATAAATTGGCTGAACAAACCACGAAATCGTTGCAAATATACGAAACTGTTTTGCCTTATTTGTAAAAGGTAGGAATAGTATTGTTGAGCAGATATTTTTTTTTGATAATTAGTGACTCTCGTAGTAGGGTTCACTTGGTACAGCCCAAAATTGTACCCATCTTCACCATGACAATAAATTAGTGGATATTGCAGGGCGTCGTAAGCTCGGTGGGTTTCCAAAATGCGTTGAAGGCGATCGTCGCGTGTACGCAACACGATATCACGTCTCTCACACTCCTGGTCGACTAAAACAACTGCAACTTCATCTGCGACGGGTGCATTGTGTCTTCCACGGTGTTCACCCACAGGACGTCTATCGGCACTTATAACAATTTTGAAATCATTGCTGCCTTGTGGAATTGACTCCAATGCAGCTTTGAATTCACGAACGTACTGGTTAACGTGATGCAGCAATTCTTGAAGTTGACCCAAAAGCTCAGCATTGAGCTGGGGAAAATTGTGATTTCTAACATTGAGCTGTTGCGTGTAATCGGATACAAAATAAATTTGGAGAAATTTGGGTTCATTTTCTGGCAGCAAAGATCCAATAAGGTGATAAACTTGACCTTGTACTTTGAAGGTTGGCATGAACGGTCCTTCCGTTATTTGTTTTGCCCCAAAGGAAGTCATTTGGAAAGCACTGTTATATAAACGAATATTATCCAAAAAACGGTTCGACTGGGGATGATCGCCATTCAGGAGACTTTTAAGTAAGTGTGGTGGATCTTGGAAATTTGGAAGAACAATTTTTCCATTTGAGCAGCACATTCCATCTGTCTCTTTCCTCCATTTCAAAGCATGACAAAAATTACAAATTTCTCTCATGTCACCCACGAAAGTAAAGCCAGCATAATTAATTCTAGACGAATATGTGAACCCTGATTTTTCCCTATTGTCCCAAGGTAATAAAATATTTGCATCGTCATTTTCCATGGACTCATCAGCTCCGCTATTTGTTTCTCTATTCATATGGTATCGAGCTCGTTCTATTTCTAGGCGAGATTGACGTTGTTCTGCTGTTTCTGCTCGTCTTAGTTCATCTATTCTTTCCCTTTCAGATGCAAGATAACTTTCATTGTTTCTTTGTACACCTACATAGTTATGTCTAGCTATTTGTAATCGTTCTTCTCTTTGGGAGAGAGATTCAGACTCGCGCGAGAGAGCGTGTCGCTCTCGGTCAGATGACAGACGTGCTTGGCGTTCCTCGATACTCTCTTGAGAACGCAAAGTCGCGGTCCGAGTTCTTTGCGAACTTAAGCGCGACTCTCTTTCTGTGAAAGTCTCTGACTCGCGTGAGAGAGACTGGCGCTCCCGATCAGCAGACAGCCGAACTTCGCGTTCCTGGATATTCTCTTGAGAACGCAAAGTCGCGGTCCGAGTTCTTTGCGAACTTAAGCGCGACTCCCTTTCTGTGAAAGTCTCTGACTCGCGTGAGAGAGACTGGCGCTCCCGATCAGCAGACAGCCGAACTTCGCGTTCCTGGATATTCTCTTGAGAACGCAAAGTCGCGGTCCGAGTTCTTTGCGAACTTAAGCGCGACTCCCTTTCTGTGAATGTCTCTGACTCACGTGAGAGAGAGTGGCGCTCCCGATCAGCAGACAGCCGGTCTTCGCGTTCCTGGATACTCTCTTGAGACCGCAAAGTCGCGGTCCGTGTTCTTTGTGAACTTAAACGTGACTCCCTTTCGGTGAACGTTTCCGATTCACGTGAAAGAGCGATGTGCTCTCGGTTAGCAGATAACCGTGCTTCACGATCTTCTTCCGATTCCTGAGACCTACAAAGTCTCATCCTTTTCGCATTTCGGCTACGCAGCGAAAGGTTAGTTTTTTTTCTTTGAGGCATTTTCAAGGAAAATTAAAGCAATAAACAAAACTAACAACACTTATGACTGAATAGCCTACAAACTTAAAAGAACGGTGCGTCGAACAGTCTAGTGTGACAACGTATCGTCTGTTCGTGGTCGTGACTCAACGAATTGGCAACACTAACTTACTGTATAACGATTGGCACTATTGGATTCAAACTACGAAGTAAATCAAATACAATCTTTACTTCGTACTTCAAACCAATGACCAAAGTTGACCAAACGAAACCAATAAGATAAGCAAATACTTTTTTTTCGACCAATTTAGAAAATCGATAAACCAAGCAACCAAAGAACTTTTACGACACACGCAAGAACTTTTAAGACACCTAACGAAACCCAATTTGCCTAGTAAACACGGTGGACGTCATCCTCGCGCGGAAAATCTTAACACCGCGATTCAGAAAATGACGTCATTTGCACAACGCCATCTATCGGATTTAGATTTCAACTATCAACATTAGTTCTATTTTTAGTCTTAAGATGTCGTTGCAAGTACTATACTTAATTGCGTAACGTAATATTTTACTTCTTGAACTCACTAAATTAATCATATCTTTTGATAGAGTGAACCGATTTCGATGAAACAAAAACTAAGTTAATCCTCAAGTTGCGTATAATTTTTGTATATAAACATTGTCAGCATTGAATTCGTAGATTTTACGTGATGTGCGCACAAACAAACAGACAAACAGACAAACAGACAAACAGACAAAAATTTCAAAAATGATGGAAATGGGTTCTGTTACTTATCTTTTCACACGCTGGCTATTTTTTGTTTCAATTTCTTCAATGTACAAAAATGACTTTTCTACAGATTTATTATATGTATAGATATCATAATTATGGACATTTGTACGGAGTTTTAAAAGGGAGCCCAAATTTTGTAAATTTTTTTTTCGATTGGACTTACCTACCGTTTTCGATTGGACATTTTTGTTCAAGTTTTCACTTCTGTCGGCACTCCCAGAGTGCCACTGTTTTTTTTTTATTTAATTAGCAGTTTAGTTACAGGTTTGACAGATTAGACCTAATATAGGTCTAAACTGTCAAATGCCAGTTTTCACTAACATTAAGCGACACCTAACTTAATGCTTATTGTGGCACGGTTAACTTTGCAATAATTCTCAACTATGATTTTTCGCCTTTAACGTGTAGGACTTTAGTTAACCGACTTCCAAAAGGAGGAGGTTCTCAATTCGTCAGTATGTTTTTTTTTTTTGTATGTATGTATGTTACGCGTTTTCTCCGTCAGTTGTGAACCAATTTTCAAAATTCTTTTTTTATCTAAAAGAATATACTCCCGAGGTGGTCCCATATAAATTTTATCGAAATTGCTTCAGCGCTTAAAAAAACGGAAAATACGTGTACCTTGATGACGTTTTGATGTTCTCCAAATGTTTAAATTCCACGTTCCATGTTATTGGGGTTTTTAGTTCTGGGGTATAAACAACCAAAACTTTTTTACAAAAAAAACAACCGACTTCCAAAAAAAAATACACTAAAAATTAATAAATAACTTTAATTTCGGAAGTCGGTGTCAAATAACGAAGAAGTAAAATACAAACACCGACTGCCGAAATTAAAGTTATTTATTAATTTTTAGTGTATTTTTTTTTTTGGAAGTCGGTTGTTTTTTTTGTAAAAAAGTTTTTATTAAAAGCTAATTTCAATTTAACTCGATGGAAAAAAATAAACGAGCATGTTTGTTTGGAGCATTTGTAGAAGAGATTGAGTTTTACACGTAGTAGGTATTATGGGCCTAATTTTTAAAGACAGTACGATGTGATTAGTTTAAATTGGTTTAAACACTAATTATCAGGTTCTTTATTCAAATTTTCTACCCGAAACAGGAAAGAGAAACCTCCTTCCTTGATCTAACAGCTGAATGTGATGGATGAGACGTACTCGTATATGTAATATTGAATTTAGAATCCCCTTTTTTTCTTCTTCTTTTTTTTCAGTATTTAATCTAAGCATATAGTTAGAGAGTTTTATATACAAGACTGTCTGTTTTATTATATATTATTTATTTATTATTATATTCTGTTTTATATGTCTGCAATCGATATTAGGTGTTAATTATTGTTTTTATTTCTGCCCCGAGAAGCCAATGATGCCATCATTGTAGGGACAGCGCCATAAACTGGTTACCCCCTTTTCTTAGTTCTTTTAATGCGTGAGCTGTTTGCACCTATCTAGGATCTATTTCAGGATCAGCATCTTTCAAAACGATCTTGTTTCTGCCAGACTCTAAAACATTAATAAATGTTGCTCACGTTACCAGGTAGGTTTCTAGAAGCATTAGATGTTTTGCGTCTTTAGAAAAATGGGGCATATGGACTGTGGACCAAAACAACCACTGTAGGCTCCTGAAAAAGTCAGAAGGCGACGCGGCAGATCACGCAGAATATCGCGGGACGAGCTAGGCAAAATTAATCGTCCGAGTCTCTAGCCTAGGACCGAAACGGATAGTACCTACTGGAGGGAATGAATTTGTCATGCAGTGGGCTATACTGGTCAAAAGCTCTGTCAAAACCTGTACGATTCCACGATTACATCATGTGTTCATGGTACCAATCATGTTTATTAAAAAAACTTTTTTACAAAAAATACAACCAACTTCCAAAAAAGAAAATAGTGGTAAGTACCTGCTTAGTTTTATTTTACACTTTTTAGTTTTTATACCCCAGAACTAAAACCAAATATTAAAGCTATGCTCGAATTGATAACCCCAATAACATGGAACATGGAATCTGAGCATACTCGCAATTGGAGGAAACCAAAACGTCATCTAGTATACAGAGTGTAACGGAAAGGTGTGGTCATATTTTAGGAACTCCATCTGCCCATCGATATGAAAAACATTCTTCAAGAAAACCTTAGGAAATTCACAAAAATTTTTTTACCTCCCATACAAATATTGATCAGCTGATGATAACTTTGTATGGAAAGTCCAATTTTTTTTTTGGGAATATTCTATTTTTTCTTAGAGAAAGTTGTTCATAGTCATGGGCAGGGCCGGTTCCTAAAATATGACCACACCTTTCCGTTACGCCCTGTATACATATTTTTTGTTTTTGTTGATTTTTTCAAAAAGCTCTGAAGCAATTTCGATAAAATTTATATGGGACCACCTCTGGAGCATATTCTTTAGAAAGGGGAACCCCGTTTTTGGGCCTAACTGTTACACAAATCAGATTCGTACCAAAAAAAATATTACACTTATTTACAATATTACACTTATTTCATTATGTCTCTGACTTGACAAACGCTGGCATTATGTCAATAGAGCGTACCCTAAAAATATGATCGATTAAGTGGAAATCGATACTGTTACAAATATAAAATATTTCTTTAGTACAATTGTTTTTTAAGGTATCAAAATCAATGTAAAACCAAAAATCTGGAATCTAATTGAGGTTTAACGTAAGCGTCATTAAAAAATCATTAAAACAAATAATGGTTAAAATCGATTGCGTCACGAATTACACTAGTAAACGGCAAATGTCAGTTAACGTCTGTCAATTGTCACGTCATTTCATTAATATCATTCACTTTTCCTATTTTTGCGCAAGTTAAAGCGTGTTCCGTATTTCTCGGGATTTATAAGACCTCTGCTCGAATACAGGACTTCTAAATTGATTACTTTCTGACTGACCCTCGCCTGAACATGTTTGAAGTGAAAACTTGTTTAGGCACGTTGGGCATTTTTGAGATGGGAAAAATCTGTTGAACTCGCGCGACATCGACACCGCTACGAGTGCTACGACGTGTAGCACAGTTATCACTTCTGTCGGCAGTCCCCATGACTGCCTATTTTTTTTTTATTTAAGTATTTACTTCTTGAAAAACTAAAACAATAAGAGTGGTGCTTTTTCAGCCTGTGTCTGTGGTGAGCGCACTTTTTCTAAATTGAAACATCCTTTATCTAGTAAATAAGTAGCTACAAAAAAATAATCCAAAAAACAAAACTATATTGAATAAATATTAGATGGAGATGATATATATCATCTCCAACTAATATGTTAAAAAAATATTATAACAATAACAGGTATAAAAATATTATAACACTAGGAATTATTCCTGTATCGTAGGTGCGTTCCAGACATGTAAACTCACATGCACAAGATACCCAGACCCGGAACACCTATCTGTAGGCCACAAATATTTGTTCCGTACGGTAAACGAACCCGCGATTCGCAGCGCGGCAGCCAAACGCTCAACCACTGCGCCAACCGTGCTGTCGAAATTGGACACCGTACCCTGCCAAATCTGAAGTCACTCACTTCAGATTTAACAGACAGTTCTTACTGAAAACCTTAAAGCCCTAAGTGAAACTGACAGCCTAAGCTTTTTTATGTACCTTAAACCTCATCATGATAGGCTGCAGGCGCTGCAGCACAGCACATATGTATTTATATGCAGTCCTCCTTATAGATTTTGGTAACGACAACCCTTTGAAATTATATCCTAGCGTGTGCCCGTGCCAGATTTACGTAGGAAATAAAGCCTCAAAAGTGGAAACATAACCTAAAATGTAGGTAAACACTAACTGATTTTACCAATTTGGCCATTGCTGGGAAACGTGAAAATTGGGTTCGTGAAATCTTCATATATGCTCTAATTTATGGCCAAATTCCAGCCCAGTAACGCAAGGCCCAAGTTTCTATGGAGTTTGGGTTTCTCCTTTGTAAATCGGTCCACAACTGATAGAGAAATCGGTGGACATACATAAAAAACACATACAGTCGAACATAGAACCTCCTCCTTTTTTCGAAGTCGGTTGATAAATAGGAAAGTAGGTACTCTTATCTAGAAAACACCGTGCTAACATTGGTACCAATATCTTAAATACGAAACTATACGAAAACTCCTTTTTAACACTCTTGCTCGTAAAGTGAGCCTTATTACATCGCTTTTAGGGCCAAAAACTGAGCTATAAACACACACACGCGTGCGTAATAGAATTATCCCTACAAAGTTAAATTAGTACCATACTGCTGCAACTTATATGCGAGTAAACAGAGCATTTTCAATTTAAGGGGAATACAGTTATTTTTTTTAGTAACAACAAAGAGGTTCTATGCCGCTGAAAATCCATATACATTTTTGGTATAAATAAATGTGTACATCCATAATTAAGTCAAATAAACATTTATTATTATCAAATTATTCATTCACACTAATTTGTTAAAAAATAAAATAAATAATATTTGCATTTATCACTTAAGATTATAATTTTGAAGTAGGCTGTATGTTCACACACCTTGTATTTGAAGCGTGAAAAAAAAAATTGCGCACTGTTTCCCATAATTTTTATATTTTATTTTTGTCGTATGCTATTATTTTTGTCGTATAGCTGTGTAGTAAATTATTTTAAAAATGTCAAGTTTTAGTGCAGAACATGAACAATTGATAGAGTTAACGCCGCCAGAAATACTGCATGAAGCACAAAATGCAAACGATAGCCTAATCCCCGCAAAATCTAAAGAAAAGTAGGTACTTAGCTGCCTAAGATAGTTTCCTACAGTAGAAGAGCAATAAAAAAACCCAGTCATTTTCTGAAAACGTGTTTTTGGCGTATTTCTCTGAACTCGCCGATACATACAAGCCCAGCTCCCTGTGGTGCATTTATTCCATGTTAAGAAGCATGGTGGCACGGATATGCAGGGTGGAAAATTTCAATGGGCCCTGAAGGGAAACCACTTTAAATCCTTAAGATAGATTATTTTACTTAAAGGAAACATTCCTTTATTTTTAAAAAGAAACAAAACTGCATTCACAGATTTCTCGACAAGCTTACCTAAACCGGGAATCGAATCAGCTAAAAATAAAAAACTTGAGAGGTGTCAAGGGACGGATGAAACGAAGTTCCTTTCGATTAATTGGATTTGTAGTATATTTGTTTTTTTTAAGTTATAATATTTTTTTTTTTATTATTAACAAATATATTGTAATATTAACCGCACTGCCGACTCATAGTCTTATGTAAAAATGCTATTACGCACAGACTCGAAAAAAAAAGTGTGTGTGTACTTCATCATCTCATCTCATCTCGTCTCGTCTCGTCTCGTCTCATCTCAACTCACCCCAACTCAAATCAACTAAACTCAACTCAACTCACCCCAACTCAACTCAACTCAACTCACCCCAACTCAACTCAACTCAACTCACCCCAACTCAACTCAACTCAACCCAACCCAACCCAACTCAACTCAAATCAACTCAACCCAATTAAACTCAACTCTATAGCAATAATAACAACTATAGCAAAAAGTGTCGTTACAAGTTTTGGATCAAAAAGTGTCGTTACAACTTTTGTTCCTAATTTTTTCCGTCTAGCCCCCTTTCCTGATAAGGTACTTTGTACCAAAAAAAAACAAACACTCGCTATTTTATTTCACTAGTCGATACAGTCAATGTTAAAGATAAAATTTCTCCAAGAAACATTAGGTTTTACACTCGTCTGACAAGATATACATGTGTTTAGTACACAAGGGTTTTAATCAACGTTACCTAAACTAGAACTGTTCACTTTCAACAAGTAAAAGACACGTTATAATTTTCTGATAACTCTAACGTCCAAAGACATGTTATGAAGCTTGCTAATTTATCTCTGTACCTTGTTGAACGTAACGTAAACATATTTTTTCTTTTGTCTTTTTTTTTTTTTTTTTGTTTTAGTTTTTTTTTTTTTTTTTTTTTTTTTTTTCTTTTGTAAATAAAACATGACAGACGATACAGGCCCTGTAGACAAAGTAACATCGCTTCGTAGCGATACGATATCTAAATTCGTCATCGTCTCTGAGATATCGATAAACATTTCCTAGCGTTAGCGTTCCTTCGTTATCTTTTTTGGCGATCACGATCGAGGCGAAGGCGAACTCTGAAAGCGCTGCTTGTCTACGCATTTGTATGGGATAAACACGATAGCAATTCGTTTCTGTATGGTTTCGTTACGAATTATAACATTGTCTACCAACTTGCGATAACGATGTCGACAGTCGACTGACCACGTGACTTAACGCGGTTTATGTCAATCTCATACATTTTAGTCTTTTCTAACTTCGTTATCGTTTTTAAATTGTTACTTTGTCTAAGCCCCCAGTTCGTTGAAATTTCGCGTGACGTCACGGTATGAGCCCCCACTCCAGGAACTTTGATGCATTCTTACAAGCTTTATTTAGTTTCACCTGTACCTTTAGCATTTTTTATTGATTTGGTAAAGCAAAATAAACGAGACTAATATTTTTTGTTTTGATATTCTAACTTTCGGACTAAATAGAATTATTATTTTCATACCTAGGAAACATCTCTATTAGTAAATAATAATTCTATACACATTTCCTTCTGAGACGAGGCATCCTGACGAAAAGTTTAAAATAAAACCTTACGGTTGAGGATAAATTCCCAGGGGTTGAGGATAAATTCGAAACAGAGTTACCTCGCCCCTGGGCACTCAGGGAAGGGAAGGAACAGGGGTGGGTTTTAGTCAGTAAGAGTCTGACACGCTCTCCCACTCTACCCAGAGCGGGAGAAATCATTGGATGATTTCCCACCCCACAAAAAAAAAACATGTCCTTCAAATTAGAATGGATGATAAAGTAAAATTAATGCTCGATTTCTTGGTCTAAGACTAAATGTTTATTAGAGAGATTTTATCCTGAAAAATAATCCTATCGATTGGTACAATAAAATAGCGAGTGACTATTTTTCTTAATTTTTAGCTGGTTCGATTCCCGGTTTAGGTAAGCTTGTCGAGAAATCTGTGAATGCAGTTTTGTTTCTTTTTAATAATAAAGGAATGTTTCCTTTAAGGGCCTACCTCCCCGTAAGTATTATTCAATGAGGGCGCCACTTGGCGGCTATATACGCCTTAAGTAAAATAATCTATCTTAAGTATTTAAAGTGGTTTCCCTTCAGGGCCCATTCATATTTTCCACCCTGTATATTCGTCGAAAATATAAAGATTTGTCACCAGCCGACGTTTAAAAATTTTTTGAAAGAGGCGTCGGATAGTCAGTACCTACCTAGCAACAAAGGTACGTTGAATATTATTAATCTAAATGTATCTATATAATTGCGTAACCTTAGCATAACTTCTTAGGTGTTACCACTGTGCTGATCGCCCAGAGGACACGGTGGAGCATACTGTGGAGGTCTGCCCCGCTTCGGCGGAGCACCGCCGTGTCCTCGTGGAATTGATAGGTGGCGGCGACCTCTCGCGCCCGGCCCTGGTTCAGGCCATGGTACGGAGCGAGAGGGAATGGGAAGCAGTCTCCGCCTTCTGCGAAGCAGTAATGGTCGCGAAGGCGGAGGCGGGACGCGTGAGGGAAGCTCAACGGAGTGCCCCTCACGGCCCCGGCCGCTGCCACCGCAGGAGAGGTACTGGGCGTACTGGACGTAGGACGTCGCGAGATGATCTCCGGCCACCGCAGATCCGGGCCTGCGGACGGCGAGCTGTGGGTAGCTCGCCATCCGATCAGCACCAGGTCCGTGAGTCGACGGCGCGTAGTGTTCTACGCGCGCCTCAAAGAGATTAGTGCCAGCCACCACTGACGGGGCCCATCGTGGCCGGTGCCTGCATGCCTAGGGGTAGCGGATAAATTCTGAAAATGAGTTACCGCACCCCTGGGCACTCAGGCAGGGAAGGAACAGGGGTGGGTTTTAGTCAGTAAGAGTCTGACACGCCCTCCCGCTCCACCCAGAGCGGGAGAAGTCATTGGACGATTTCCCACCCCCACCAAAAAAAAAAACAAAAAAAAAAACATAACTTCTTAGAACTAATTAATTGTTTTCTTTGCAGGTTGCCATGTTATTCGGTGTTAGGTAGGTACTGGTGCGTGTAGACGACAAGAGCTTTATAATATTACAACAAAAGATGTAGAAACCCACGGAGAAGTACTTCTCGTCAAAATGACCCAGACCAAAACCAAGATTCCACGATTGTTAAAGAACAATCCACGGAACGTTTCGTGAAATAGTGAAAAAATATCAAGCTCTCCGTTCAACAAAAACAAAGAATGACCCCTTTTTACAAAACTTTCAGAAAGGAAAATGTACTGCACAAACAATCGATATTAACAAATTTGGTAATATGCCAAGAGAAATTGCGAAGTAGGTATTTAGGTTTGCCTTTTTTTTTTTTTTTTTTTTTTTTTTTTTTTGTGGGGTGGGAAATCATCCTATGACTTCTCCCGCTCTGGGCGGAGCGGGAGGGCGTGTCAGACTCTTACTGACTAAAACCCACCCCTGTTCCTTCCTGCCTTTGAGTGCCCAGGGGCGAGGTAACTCTGTTTCGAAATTATCCTCAACCCCCGGGCAGGCATCGGCCATGACGGGCCCCGTCTCTTGCTGACAACTCTTTGAGGCGCGCGTGGAACACTACGCGCCGTCGACTCTCGGGCCTGGTGCTGATCGGACGGCGAGTTACCCACTACTCGCCGTCCGCAGGCCCGGGTCTACGGTGGCCGGAGATCGTCTCGCGGCGCCGGTAGTCCCCGGCGTCTCCTGAGGCGGCTGCTGCTGAGGGCGTGAGGGCGACTCCGTTGTTGGTGCTCTCTCACGCGTCCCGCCTCCGCCTTCGCGAGCATTACTGCTTCGCAGAAGGAGGAGACGGCTTCCCATTCCCTCTCGCCCCGTACCATGGCCTGAACCAGGGCAGGGCGCGAGAGGTCGCTGCCGCCTATCGCATCCACGAGGACACGGCGTTGCTCCGCCCAAGCGGGGCAGACCTCCACCGTATGCTCCACCGTGTCCTCGGGGCGATCCGTGCAATGGAAACACCCGGGCGTCACCTCCCGCCTGATCCGAAACAGGAACCTCCCGAAACAACCGTGTCCGGTGAGGACCTGCGTCAGGCGGAAGGTGAGGGCGCCGTGAGGTCTCTCCAGCCAAGCCTCAAAGAGGGGCACCACCGCCGCAATGGTGGCGTGCCCAGCGCGGGGTTGTGACAATCGCTGTCTCCATGTCGCCATGAGATCCTGCCGGAGCTCCGTCCGCCGAGCCGCGAGTTGTCGCGGCAGCGGAGTTTCACCCCGGCGTTTCGCCTCCTCGCGGTCCTCATAGAGGCTCGCGAGGATTATTGCCTCCAGATCCCATGGCGATAATCCGGCAAGGAGGCTCGCCGCCTCGCAGGAGATCGTACGGTATCCTCGGATCATTCTGATCGCCATGACCCTTTGGGACGCGTTCAGAAAGCGAATAGATCGCTTCCTTAGCGAACGCGCCCACACCGGTGCTCCGTAAAGGGCCATGGACCGCACGATCCCCGCGTAGAGCCCCCGGCAGGAGGCGTTTGGCCCCCTCAGATTGGGCAGGAGCCGCCTCAAAGCAGCCCCGGCCCTGTTCAGTCTGGGAGCCAAACGTCGGAAGTGCTCGACGAAGTTCCACCGGCTGTCGAGGACGAGTCCCAGGTACTTCATCGTCCCCTCGACGCCGATGTGAACCCCTCCTACCGTTATCTGGGAACCCGCCGGTGGCGCATTCCGAGAACCATGAAAACACATGGCCTCGGACTTGTGCAATGCCACCTCGAGTCCCAGTTGCCGGATCCTGTCCACGATTATCGCAACCCCGCGTGTCATGATGTTGGCCGCCGCCTCGTGCGACCACCCCTGCGCCAGGACCAGGGTGTCGTCAGCGTAGCATACTACGCTGACGGCGCTAGGGAGGTCGGCGCGCAGCACCCAGTCGTACCCGATGTTCCACAGAGGCGGCCCAAGGACCGATCCCTGTGGAACACCGCACGACATCTCTCGTCGGTTCCATTCTCCCTGGTGACCGGGGTAGATGACGGCCCTGTCCGTCAAATACGCCTCGACTACGCGACGGAGGTAGGGCGGCACCCGGTGATACCGGAGTGCCTCCACTATGCAACTCCAGGGCAGGGTGTTGAAGGCATTGGCGATGTCCAGAGACACCGCCAAGACGACCCTACCCCGGGCTACTGCATCCCCCGTCGTGAGGGCTCGTACGCGCATGATGGCGTCCACCGTAGAGCGCCCCCTGCGGAAGCCGTACTGGCTCTCCGCCAGATCCGGCCCCACCCGCGTCAGCTGCCCGACGAGGCGGTCTGCAATTACTCTTTCAAAGAGCTTGCCCACCTCGTCGAGCAGCACGATGGGCCGGTATGCGGACGGAGAGTCCGCGGGGCGCCCCGGCTTCTTGATGAGGACCAGCTTCCCCGTCTTCCAACGGAGTGGAAACTGGCCCCTCTCCAAGCATGCGCTTAAGAGCCCTCTGAGTCGAGGCCCGAGAGCCTCCTGCAAAGCCAGGACCAAGGCTTTACCGTGCACGCCATCTGGTCCTGGGGCGGTGCTTTTGGCATTCAGCCTACGCACCGCCGCTCTCAGCTCTACCTCGGTCACTTCGGGAGCATCGTCGTCGTCGTCGGGTTGGTCCGCGTCAGGCACCACAGGAGGAGGCGGAGCCATAGGCGGGGGAGTATGTTCCCCTCGCGAAGGGAACAGAGCGCTCACCACGCCCTCCACGAGCTGCGGCCGGAGACTCTGCGTCAGCGGGGGCGCCCATGGGCGGAGTTTATCCCGCACCACTTTGTATGGGCGCCCCCACGGGTCTCTGTTCAGAGTCTCCAGCGACTCCTCGCGGGCCAATTCTTTGGCCCGCTTGATCTCCGCTCGGAGGGCGAATCTCGCAGCTCTGTACCCCTCGTACAGCTCCGCCTCGATGGCTTCCGTATCCGGCGTGCGGTTACGGAGCCGCCTGCGGTACCTGGTGTACCGGCGTCGCGCGGCAATACACGCTTGGCGTAAAGCCGTAAGCGCCGGCGACCACCAGTACATCTGGCGCCTAGCACATCCTGGCTGGACCCGGGGCATTGCCACGTCACAGATCTCGGACATGGCCTCCTGGAACCACACCACCTCGTCGTTGATGTCGGCAGGCCTGTCCGGTGATGACACCCAGGCCTGCACGATCGAGGCTTCCAGGAGTAGCTCCCGGTCCAGCTGCTTCAGCGACCAACGCGGACCACTCGGGGTCTGTCGGACCGGCGCGGTCGAGGTCTGGGCGGAGACGTCAAACCGGATATACCGATGATCGGAATACGTCTCCACCCCCTCCATGACGCGCCAGTCGACGACACGCGGTGACAGAGCGGGGCTGGCGAACGAGATGTCCACCACCGATTCACCCCGCATCCGCACACACGTGGGGACAGAACCCCGGTTCAGGTTGACCAGGCCCGTCTCTAGGGCCCAGTCCTCCGCCATCCTCCCCCGTGCGTCCGTGTACCGGGAACCCCAAGCCAAGTTCTTGGCATTGAAGTCCCCGAGGACGAGCACAGGGAGGGAACGGTACCCGGCGACGACGTCTCTCAACTCCGCGAGGGAGTTGTGGAACTCGACGAGAGTTCGGTTCGGGGAGAAGTACACCCCTACCACTACTATCTCCCCGAACCGTGCTGCTACGCAACCCCGACCCCTCCTGACATCCTCAAGGGTCGGGGTACCGGCGGCGGCCGACGAAATGATGGTCACTGAGCCGCCCAGGCCCTCCACCCAGTCATCCCTGGGCGGGACATAATACGGCTCAGCGACCACGGCGACGTTAATCGACCACTGCGCCATGCTCTGGAACAACAGGTCCTGAGCAGGGGCGCAGTGGTCGATGTTCGTCTGGAGGAGGCGTAATGGGGCCGTTATTGGCATTCCATTACAGCCTCCTCCTCTCCAGCCCTCCGTGAGGGTCCCGCCACCGCGATGTTGGCGGCGGCGACGACGGCTGTTGGGGCGGCAACGGCGGAAGCGGTGACGGCGGCGGCTGCGGCGGTGACGGTGGCGGCGGTGGCGGTAGAGGGCCTGCCCCTGGCCCTGGTCTTGGTGGGTGGAGCGCAGGTCTTGCTTCCAGCCCGGTGATCGGCCGGCTTGCCAGCAGCCGCACATGCTGTGCAGTGCGGCGCGGCATCGCACGAGCCGGCCTTGTGACCGGGCTGTCCGCAGCGGAAGCAGTTGCTCCCTCGGTCCACCTCCGAGGTGCACTTAGCTGCCACGTGGTCGCCCACATGGCAGCGAAAGCACCTCAGAGGTCTGGGCTCCAGCAGCTTGACCTGCGCAGACACCCAGCCCACCAAGAGCCTTCGGCCCTCTATTTTCCTTACCGCCGACACGGGGCAGCTCACCGTTACGGTTTGCAGCCCCGTGAGGTCAGGACGGAGAGCGCCCACCCTCACCTGCTCGGCAGGGCACCCTCCAGTCTTGGCGACGGCAGCCACCACCTCTGCCTCCGTCACGGAGTCGTCCAGGCCCATGATGCGCATGTCTGCGCTCTTGGTGGGCCTGGACACTCGAGCCTCGTCGACCAGCAACGCCCTGATCTTCGCGGCCAGGGCGTCAGCAGCTGGGCCGCTGGAGGCGCCGGGGACCTCTAGCATCCGGGCTCCGGTCTTGGTGACCTTCACCCGGACGCCGTCGGCACACCCCACCTCCTCGAGGCTCACCGCCGCCTTGGTTTTGGCGAGCACGCTGCGGTAGGTCACGCCCTTCTGTACCGCTTCTGGCTGTAGGGTTATGACTACAGCCGCGGACTTCGGGGCGCGGAGCCTAGCCGCAGCGGCCCGCTCCTTGCGCCGCTTCCGCCTCTCCCGTCGTTTGGCCGCCCTTTTAGCCTTTCCCGCCTTCTCTTTCTCCCCGGCCACTTGCCATTCGGCAGCCTCGGCCGGAGGAGGTTGGGAAGTCGGGGCAGGCTGTGACGGCCGTCTCGCCGCCTGGGCTGGGCCCTTCGGGGCTTTTGCCGCCCGTGCAGCCGCTCCACCCGGTTTGGGCGGCGCCTTTGACGCCTTCGGCGGGGCCGATCCCGCGGGTCTCAGCACAGACCCGCTGTTGGCCCGTCCCGCCGAACTCTGTTTAGGCGCAGCAGCCGCAGCGGCGGCAAACGATCCCGGTTGCCGCTGGCCCGAGGCCGGCTGGCTTGCCGCTAGCGGAGGGCGCAGGACGATGCCCTCCAGCACGGTGAACCGTCTGTTAAAGGCAGCCAGCTCCTGCCGCACCAGATCGAGAACCTGGTTCTCCGCGGTGGGCAGGGGCAGGCTTGGCCCGTGCTGGCGCTCATCCCGCGCGTCCTTCTCGGGGCCAGCTCCTCGGAGCTCGGCCAGGTCCGCCCGGAGCTTCTGGTTCTCCTTGACCAGAAGCTCCGTAGTGGCGGTCAGGCGGGCGACCTCCGCCCGCAGTTTGGACGTCTCGTCCAATGCAGACGGAGGCCCGCCGAAACTCGCCTCTGCCGCCGCCACTATGGAGGCCGTGGCTTCGGAGGTGGCCCTGTTTCTAGATGTGGGCAGCCTCTTCTGCACCACACCCTTGATGGCGGCCTCCACGACCTCCGCAAGCCTGGCCACTCGCTCCGAGTTGGAGCTAGCGGCGTCCGGCTCTCCACCCGAGGACCCAGAGGCCGAGGCACAAGACCCCAACGCAGCGGGGTGGCGCGCCTCCTTGGCGAGCCTTGCGGCTCTCCTGCCCGCCTTGGTGGCCTTGCTGGGCCTCCGGATCGCTCCTCCTCCCCTCCGACCGGTGGGGATCTTGGGAGGCGGGGCCATCACCTCTACATCAGAGGACGACTCCCCGCCATCCCCCGACTTGGAGCGCTTTTGGTTCCGGAAGAACCGCGAGCATTCACCCACGACTCCCCCGGAAGCACCCACTTCCCCCTCATTCTCCGGGCTCCCAGAGCCCGGAGCTGCTACCAGTGCTGCGCCGGACTCCGACGCAGCACCACGCTCCACCTCCTTGCCGACTTCGACTTGGCTATCATCGCCCGACCGCGGCTTGTCGGGCGTCTTATAGCAAAAATTGATCATCTCCTCAAATGGAGGAGATGATCTGGAGCCTCCTCGGCTCTTGTTGTCGGGATTGTCCCCGACAAGCGGATCCAGGTCGTCGTGTGTGATCGGAAGATTAAGGCCGCCCCCCCCAGCATACGAATGGGGGCGAAACTGGGAATCTATTACTTTAATCTTGTCTTTCATTTTTGGTTTTCCTTTTAAGGGTGAGGTCCCTATCTCCTCTAACTCGACCTCCCTATCCTCCTCTAACATATCGCTTGAACACATTCACTCTCTCTCATTCACTCACTCACTCACACACTCTGCCCTTATGGGCCCCCCCCCCAGTTTCGGCGCCACTCTCAAGGTCGCTTCTGATGAACAGATGCGTACCAGAGAGCAGCGACGAAGATTCCCCCAGTTTCCACGCCGTTAGGAGGCTCGAACAGCTTGCTCAAGTCTCCCAACGGCGCGGCCCTCTTGTGAGGCGCTAGCATCCGGACATCCCTCCGGTACGCATCCCATAGCCACGCCTCCAAGCTTAGGATTGGGTGGAGGTCGCATCCACTGGCAGTCGACGATGATCGACTGACAATGGACGCGACCCCCGGTGTGTTCCTCTTAGTCGGGCCTCTCCCCTGGAGCCTTCCGGCACAAGTTAGTCACTCATGCCGGAAGTCCCCAGGATCATGGAGACCCATAAGCCCCACCACGACGGCAACGTGGAAACACTCGGTGGGGATTTAGGTTTGCCTGAGGCCGATTTTTACTCTGGCCACAGTTTTAGATGAACTTCGGCTACAATGTTGGCTGATTCCGATATATTAACTTTAAAGCGACATAGCGGATGGCGTTCTGACGCAGTCTCTGAATCGTACATAGAAGCCTCTATTCATAACAAGGCGAAAATCAGTGACAAAATAACGCAGAGCGAAAGCCAAAAAAGTTTTGACCCGAATCACGACCATGTCGGTACATCTCGTAGCATGAGTTATTTGGTGCCTACTGCTTCCAGTAAAATCGATGATTTGCCTTTGTCGCCGACATTTACACAGGAAGAAAACGAAAGTACTAAAGAAGTGGCCAGCACCACAAACTGCAATTGCCATCCAAATTAATCTGATATCGCTATAAGCAATACATGTTTGGTTTTTCCTCGCAAATGTGTTGCAAAACGTCGTATGAAACTCGTGAGCTCTGCTCATTACACACTCGGCTGAATTATGCCCTCGCCTACGGCTTGGGCTGCAATGCAACCCACAGCCTCGTGTGTAATGTGAGCAACTTAGCTCACTTGTATGTGAGCAACTTAGCTCAATTGAAATAAACTATTATCAACGGGCCATAAGATCTTTAAAAACATTTTTCATGGAATAGAATTGGGTATACCTGAGCTGCACCCGGCCACTTTCGCGTCGTCATACGACTATAATTGCCATGAAAATCATTTTCATTTTTTAATTTCCACCTAAAAAAAGTTTTAGTTTAGAAAATAACCCAAGAAAGAGTGTTTCAGTGCGCCAGTGATATGGAGCATGAGAGAACAAATGTTGGTATAAATGATGTTTATTCAGTAATGATGATTCAGTAAGGTTTTTCTATTTGCGCCGTTTGAGGTTTTCTCATTCATTTTATCTTAGGGCGCAGTTATACGGCTTCTAATGATTTTTTAACCGACTTCAAAAAAAGGAGGAGGTTCTCAATTCGACTGCATTTTTTTTTTATGTGTGTTACCTCATAACTTTTTACTACATGAACCGATTTTGAAGATTTTTTTAATTTGGTGAAGATCTGATGAAGATCTTCGGAGATACACAGTGGAACTCTTCAATAAATGATAGCAAACCTTCCAGAATTGCTGCAATCGCATGTCTGTATATTGTTTTCACCACTTCACAACATTACATCACGCTGATACGCTCTGAAGGGGTATACAGAATTGTACAGTTCACCCTGATACACTCTAATTTCACCAACTATGTTCAAATTCCTTATTTTTGGGGCTATCAATTCGGGCATCACTTTACTATTAATTTAGTACTAAAAAGTGAAAAATAAAAAACTTTTTACAAAAAAAAATACCACCGACTTCCATAAATAATACAAAAAAATGCAAAATAACTTTAATTTCGGAAGTCGGTGTCAAATAACGAAGAAACCAAACTAGAAACACCGACTTCCGAAATTAAAGTTATTTTGCATTTTTTATTTATGGAAGTCGGTTGTATTTTTTTGTAAAAAGTTTTTTTAATTGAACATCACGTCTAAACGGCTTGTCTTATTTCTTTGAAAAAAATATATGTTACTCTAGACAATTTCCTTCGTAATTTAATATGTGAATATTTGAAATTATATTTTATATCATCATCATCCGCCTGATGATGATGATTGATTATGTCTAACGCGCATAAAAAATTGAGAATCACGCAAAAACTATAAAGCATATTTTTATGAAACCTTCACCATTTTAAAGATCATTTCATTATTTATATTTTAGGTGACGTGTTTTAGTATAATACCTGTTGTTATATATATAATAAATTAATAATGAGTCTAATTTCGGACAGTGCACCTATGATGGGTGAGTTCTATTACTGGGTGGACGTACGACGCGTTACGTGAGATCAGCACAGAACACGCAAGCTAACCACTCAAGGTCGTAAAACATTTAATAGCGCCTTAAAATGAATGCATTAATGAGTTAAATATCTAGTAGTAGTCATCATATCAGCCGAAAGACGTGCACTGCTGGACAAAGGCCTCCCCCAAGCGTCGCCACAATGATCGGTCCTGTGCGTCTCGCATCCATCCTCTACCCGCGACCCTCACCAGGTCATCGGTCCACCTTGTGGGAGGCCTTCCACTTCCGTCCGTCTCCGTCTTCCAGTACGCGGTCGCCATCCCAGAACTTTTCGGCCCCATCGACCATCTGTTCTGCGAGCAATGTGCCCTGCCCACTGCCACAGTTTGGCGATTCTTCGGGCTATGTCGGTAACCTTAGTTCTCTTGCGGATATCATCATTTCTGATTCTATCACGTTTCCGATTCTGATGAGGCCCATTGTGAGCGACCACGTTTCGGTTCCATAAGTCATCACTGGCAACACGCACTGGTCATCGACTTTCGTCTTGAGACACTGTGGCATCTGAGACGAGAAGATACCACGCAACTTCCCGAACGCCGCCCAGCTGAGTCGGATTCGACGGTTGACCTCTTTCTCGAAGTTAGCCCTACCTAACTGGACCGTTTGTCCCAGGTAGACTAGTCTACAACTTCGAGTGTAGAGTCTCCGATCTTGATAGGAGTGGGTGCTACATGGGTATTTACCATGACCTTGGTTTTGTCCATGTTCATTTTAAGACCAACACCTCCGATCTAGTAGTAGTACATCCACACATTCACACCTACCACAGCGTGGTGGGAATGTTTTCACGTTGGCTAATAGCATAGGTCCGGAGACAGAAAGAATGTTTTGATGGACGACGGCTCTTTGTCTACATTATCTACTGTGAATGAGTATCGAGTGCGTATATAGTTTTCTCTTCTCGTTTCAATAACATTTCGAATTGTAGGTACGAGTACAATCTTAGATCATGATTTAAAGATTTTCTAGGCAAGTCTTTTTTTGGTTATTCATCTCCTTCATTGCTGAATGCTGTGCGTATCTTGGAAAGCTTTGACGAATTCACTGGCAAACTTCTTCCAGGCCACTCTATCTTCGATTCTTCTCAGGGCAGTGGTCACAGTGAGTCCTGTTATCGCCGTGATCTGCACCCTTAGCCAAATAACTTTTATAATAGCGCTAACACTAACGCTTCGTGCAAAATGTATGGCAAGGACATTACTGGGCGTGAGTCACGTGACAGTTCTCTCCGCTGTTCTTGCCATACATTTTGCACGAAGCGTTAGCGCTATTATAAAAGTTATTTGGCTAAGGGGGCGGTATAGACAGCTAAAAATAAACCTATCCCATTTAATAATCGAAGTTCTGGGACATTTTCTAGTCTAACCTTATTTCGGGCAAATGTGCTAAAGAAATAAAATGTCGGTATGTTACTTAACATTTTTGGCATAAAACCTAATGCTGATTACAAATATTTGTCTCTAATTAAATTAGTATCGATTAGCCGGACGAACGTATGACTGTACTGATGGATTACTTACGTGAAACATTACTAGTGTTATTTTTTATGTTTAGTTATTTATATTAAAATACTAACTGCCACGTTCATATAATAAGTACCAGCGGTTTCGCCCTCGTGGAATTAGTACTTCCTTATTATAGATTATGTAAGTAAGGGACCTAGAAGATGAATTAATTCATGCTAACAGTCATATTCTGAAATTGCAGAAAGATAGGGAATATAATACTCAGGTTCGGAAAACTAACCATTTATATAATGAGTTAATAAATTCAACTTGTAAGCCTCATTCCATACTTACCATTGACTTAACTGAAGATTCATTATTGAAAGAGAATAATAGTTTTAAAGTTAGTCACAAGACAGTAAAAAAATATGCAAAACTAAACAGAATTATTAAAAAATGTAATAAGTACATAAAACAACAAAAACACTTTTCCAAATATATTCCACTCAGGAAAGAAAGTGTTGAATTGATCAATAAATTAAAAAAAATATCAGATTAGATTGGAAGAGAGTAAAAATATTTATGAGATTGATACACAGCACTTACAGTCTGAAATATTTTTTTTTTACACTGTATCGATGCTACTTGTATCGATAAAATTTTCTGCAATTGTGATTATTTATATACAGCCATAGTAAATCATCTTCCGTCGGATCATAGTGGACAAATGGTAACTCTTAAGTTTGAAGCTGCTTTGGAAAAAACTCAAATACAGTTTAGACCAATTACAACCGGCAAATTAAAAAAATCATTAGTAACTTACAAAATAGTTATTTTTGTCTTGGGCCATAATATTGATGATGCTAATAAATTTTATGATATTTTCTTTTCCGTGGTACTGAATGAATTCAACACAGCATTTGAAAAGAAGAGGATATGGGTAAAAAGGGGGTGACTACAGAGATGACGAATAATAGAGGAGTATGGAAGAAAAAGACATGTTGCGCCGACCCCAAATAAATTGGGATAAGGGCAGGAGAATGATGATGATTTGAAAAGTAGTCGAAAAATATTTTCCCTAAGTTTATATTTTAGTGACTGGGCTACTAAAGGTATTCGGATAAGTAGGGAAAGACTATTCGAGCTTTATGCCCTTAAGCCATTAATTAACACAGTAACCTTTAACAAGTCTGTAAATAAATATTCTAAACTTTTTAGAAATACTTGCAAGGTAGCTAAAGCCCTGTACATTAGCAATAAGATCAAATCCGATCGACCGAATCAGAGGGTGGCAGATATTTGAATTAATTTTTATTTGATTTTGATTCCGATTTTGATTTTTGTTAGTACCTACTCATTTGATTTTAATTTTGATTTTATTTCGATTTAATTTTGATTTTGAATTTGATTTGAATTGAATTTTGATTCTGATTTTAATTTTTGTTTGTGTTTATTTTTATTTTCTAATTAATTTTGAATTTGATTTTAATTTCAATTTAATTTGATTTGATTTTGACTTTGATTCTTATTTTAATTTTAATTTTGTATTTGATTTTAATTCCAATTTTAATTTTGTTTTGTATTTAATTTTGATTTGAATTTAATTAAATTTTTAAATATAACATAGTTTCTAGGTGTAATACTATCAATGTTATGGGCCAAATGTGTCTGAAATAAAAAGATTTTTTATTTTTTAATTTTAAATCCGCAGAAAATAAAATAAAGATAATTTGGAAAGTTATCAATAATGAAACGGGTAGGAATAAAGTACGGCAGACGATTTTTTTTCATTGGTGACTTCACGGGGTGCCATAAGCTCTAACTTAGAAGTAGCTCAAGATTTTGTGAATTGTTTCACCAATATATACCTCATAAAACAACTAAAGCTTTAAATTCATCACCCGATGTCTCAGTAGCTTTATTAAGAACAAATGTTCCAGGCTGTCCGGTTGAATTCCAATTCAAACATATAAACCCTATGACAGTCATAAAGGCTTTCCGGCAAATCAAAATCGAACTAACCGAAGACCTATGGGGAATGTCTATCAAAGTATGCACATCTATAATTGAGACCATACTTGGCTATAAATTTTAATTTGTGTGTGGACCAAGGAGTCTTTCCAGACATTATGAAATACAGTAAGGTTATACCACTTTTTAAATCCGGCGACAGTAAAGACACCAATAATTATAGACCTGTATCGGTGTTGCCGGTTTTCAGCAAGGTGTTTGAAAAAGTGATGCTCAATCAAATGCTCAATCATTTTAACATCAATAAAATCTTACAATATCAACAGTTTGGTTTCACCAAAGGACGTTGTAGAACTGACGCTGGTGTCACTTTATTAGAAAACATCTCAATCAATGAATCCACCCAGGGCGTCTCCTGCGGCGGCTGCTGCTGAGGGCGTGAGGGCGACTCTGTTGTTGAACCTCCCTCTTCCGTTCCGCCTCCTCTTTCGCGAGCATTACTGCTTCGCAGAACAAGATGACTGCTTCCCATTCCCTCTCGCTTCATACCATGGCCTGGACCAGGGCCGGACGCGAGGGGTCGCTGCCGCCGATCGCCTCCACGAGGACACGGCGGGGCTCCGCCCGAGCAGGGCAGATCTCCACCGTATGCTCCACCGTGTCTTCTGAACGATCCTCACAGTGGGGACACCCGGGCGTTTCCCTCAGTCTTATCCTGGAATACAAGTAAATTTGTCCCATGCCCAGCGAAAATGCCTCATTACCTTTTGCGGCCAATCCCACGGCTGCACATCCACCCATAAAGGCGTGCATTGAACAACTGCACGTCTTCTCTTTTTAACCGACTTCGAAAAAGGAGGAGGTTATATGTTCGACTGTTTTTTTTTTTATGTATGCCCACCGATTTCTCTGTCAGTTGTGGACCGATTATCAAAATTCCTTTATTATCCGATAGAATATACTCCCGAGGTGGGCCCATATAAATTTTATCAAAATTGCGTTAGCGCTTTTTGAAAAACTGAACAACAACGAAAAATATGTATACATAGATGGCGTTTTGGTTTCCTCCAATTACGAGTATGTTTAAATTCCACGTTGCATGATACTGGGGCTTAGTTCTGGGGTATAACAACTAGAAAGAGAAAAAAATACAAAAAAAAACAACCGACTTCCAAAAAAGAAAATACAAAATTTAAAAATAACTTTAATTTCGGAAGTTGGTGTCAAATAACGAAGAAATTAAATACAAACACCAACTTCTGAAATTAAAGTTATTTTTAAGGTGTTTGTGTACTTATTTTCTTTTTTGTAAGCCGGTTGTTTTTTTCATTTCATATTCAGCAACTAGTTTGTGACGGAGATCGGTTCTTCGTGCCTCCAATTCCCGAAGACTGGCCATTGGCCTTACACTTAACTTCTACTTCCGTCAGCGAAACAGCGACGCAAGGTTTTTAGTTTCCAGATCCCAGGACGTTGGTCCGGCTCTGACAGTTGCTGCCTCGTAGGAGATCATCGGGAATCCCCTTATCGAATTGACAGCCACAGATCTCTGCGGTCTTTGAAACGTTTCGAGCCGTCAGGTTGTCCATCCACATGAGCGTCCCAAACAGGGCCATAGTTTTTTTCGATCCCCACGTATACGGACTTTCGCGACTATTAGGTACCCATTTTAGGTCAACTTAATCTAAAATGGGCAGTAGTCGCGCAAGTGCAGCCACAACCACAAAAAACATCTACTTAGGGAACAGCCGCTGAATGTGTGGCCCAAACATCGTGTCTTCGTATCGTGGTCGTCAAAGACGAGTCCCATGTACCTACCTAAGTACAATATTGCCTTCAACTATGTGTAATTCTTGAAGCCGTGGAAAAAGGGAGTCTTAGACTTGTGCAAAGCCACTACGAGACCCAGACACCGAATTTTCCCGAAGGCTATTCTGTGCTCTTGTCCGCACTCTATCTCTAGTGTGCCGTCGGCATAACAGATTACGTCAACGCTGTGTACCACGCAGAACCAAACCAACAGGACCGAGCCCTGTGGAACACCGTACGACGTCTCTCTCGCCGACTTCATCCTTCGCGATCCGGGTAGATAACAGCTGTCTCTGTCAAATAGACCCCGATAATGCGAAGGAGGTAGGTTGCATGACAGACGAGAACCTTCTTTATGTAACTCCAGGGCAAGGTGTGGAACTCGTTAGAGATATCAAGAGACACCGCCAAGACGACTTCACCCTGGGCAACTGCCTCCTAAGATAACGATTTTACACGAAAGATCACGTTCACGTTGGAACCCCGCGGTGAAAACCGAACTGGCTATTTGCCAAAACTGGTCTGTTGAGGCGAATAATTATCTCTAACAACTTACTCGCCTCGGAAAGTCTGCAACGCAATCGTCTTTCTTTAGCAGATCTAGTTTTTTAGCTTTCCACCGCTATGGAAACTGACCCCGCTCGAAACATGCGCTAAGGAGGCCCACATTGTCAAGTCCAGTGCACGGCCTGGTATGTCGTCCAGTCACAAGGCAGTGTTATTGGCTTGTAGTCGCGACACTCCTGCTCTTAACTCATCCCCGCCGAGCGCTGTTGAAGGAGGAATCGTTGGCGGAAGTGTATTTTTCGCCTTTAAAGGTAACAGATCACATGGTCCAGGAGTTGTGGGTGTTGTGTCTGAAGACCAGGTAAGCGCCCAAACGCCCAATAGTGAAGTCTAGATAATTCGCATACTGAACGAAACCTTAAAAGTATGAAATCTGAGTTAAAATGTGATGTGTTCATTCACTGGATTTTATACACCAGTAAATAAACACACCTGTCCCAATACTGGTCAAAAAATCAGTAATCCATTAATATCCCAAAACACAGACTTTTAGCATTAAAATAACTTGTATTTTTCAACAAAAATATGATATTGACGATTGCCCCATGAATGAACGACCGTTCATTCACTGTATTTTTAACCATTTTTGGATGCAATTCCAATGCTGAAACACTTAGTAATTTAATGTATAAAATCTCAGCAAAAATTTTAAACATACACTTCTGGACACATCTATTGGCCCACCTTGTATTTTCAGTTTCGTTTGGTCCTAGCTAAAATTTTATATTAGGTCGAGCAAAAAGTTTTTATGCAGTTTTGAACCTGGCACATTCACAATTTCATTCAATAGTCTTTTTTTGAATTTCGAACATAGAATTTAAAGAAACAAAAGACAATTTGGAGGCTGTTTGTTGATATCAAACAATCGAATACTAAGAAAACTTGGTTTTATTGGTTTACTTGGATTTAATTCTTGAAAAAGTGATTGATATCTTTGGTTTTGCAACAAACATTACTTATTCTTAACATTAAGGTGAGGTTCTATCAATAATCTATGGATACTTCACCTGAAGTCGCCGCCCAAGCTGTGGCACTTATTCAGGCCGGACACAGCCAAAGAAACGTGAGTGCTCAACTTAATTTAAGTCGATCTGCGGTCCGAAATGTTTATCGGAGGTACCTAGAGACTGGCGGCTTTGTTCGTCGCCAAGGAAGGCCACGATCTCGGGTCACAACTGAAAGACAGGATCGATTCATCGTGACGACCAGCTTGAGAAATCGTCACCTTACCTCCATTGAGATACAAAACCAACTTCGCGACTTCCACGGAGTATCTGTGAGCGCTCGAACTGTTCGGAGAAGGTTAAAAGAACGCGATATGGTACCACACAAGCCAGCTAATGGGCCCAAACTAACGCGAGCCCACCGAACAGCGCGCCTTCATTTCGCACGCAGTCATTTAAATTGGACACAGCAAGATTGGAGCCGTGTACTCTTTTCTGATGAGTCTAAAATTGTGTTACATGGCAATGATGGAAGGAAGAAGGGCTACCGACGTAAGGGAGAGCGTTTCGCACAATGCTGCTTTGAAGAGAGGGTTGCTTATGGCGGTGGCTCATGGACTGTCTGGGGCGGTATATCCGCGAGCGGCAAAACTCAACTTGAGGTTGTTACAGGACCACGGCTGCCAACATTAAATGCTGAAAGGTACATTCGTGAGTGCTTAGAACCTCACGTGATACCATACGCGGACTATGTGGGCCCAAATTTCCTTTTTATGCATGATAATGCAAGAGCCCATGCGGCCGGCATCGTCAGGGAATATCTTCGGGATGTGAACATCACAGTTATGGACTGGCCAGCCAGAAGCCCAGACATGAACCCCATTGAGCACTTGTGGGACGAGCTAAAAAGACGTGTTAGGGCTCGTCAGCCAGTTGCCCAGACGATGCAGGAGTTGAAAACTGCCATAGAAGAGGAATGGGAGATGATCCCTCAAAATTTCATAGAGCGGTTGATAAACTCTATGCCTAATCGTATGAGAGCTGTGGTAGATGCCCATGGAGGCAACACGCGTTATTAAATTAAACCTTTATTTGATAAAACATGTTTTTTATTCAAAAATCAATTGCCTTTAACAAGGCGCATATCCGACTTGTTAGGCGTAGCTCCATGTCGTATGGTATTCTGAATTCAAATTTAAAACAATACGATCGAAAAAGATGGTAAAATGTATCAGGTTTAAAACTGCATCAACAGTTTTTGTTCAATCTAGCAATCATATTTCGGTAGGGGCCATCGAAACCTAAACTCTAAGGTGGGCCAATAGATGTGTCCAGAAGTGTATAATTTAACTATACTAATATTGTAATAAACTAATTACTTAACGAAAATACTGTTATTTAAGTACGAAAAAACTGATTCCTCATACCTGAGTCGTAAATTCTGGCTCGAACCAAATTCCAGTACCGACCACTACAGACGGTCATTATTTTGAAATGAACTGAAATTCAATTGCAATTAGAAAAAAAAAAAAAAACTTAATCTGGTAGAAACGTCCCAATACCTTGCTTTTTGCATAAAACTGCGTATTGTTCATTCACTGGAGCCATTACCCTAAGCTTTAGCACAGCCGGTTTTTTTGTTTGTTTGAGAAATCATCAAATAACTCCTCCCGCTCCAGTGAGGGCGTGTCAGACTCTTACTAAAACCCCTTCCTTCAGTTGCCTGTGCCAGCAGCCGCGGTGACTCTTTCAAACACACCCGCGACGTCCCAAATTTAAAAACGATCTATGTGGCTACTAGTGTTGCCCAAAATCGGTCTTGGTCTTGCAGTCTTGGTCTTGTTCTTGCATTTTCGCAAGACCAAGACCAAGACCAAGACCGCCTTATTGTAGCAAGACCAAGACCAAGACTGAACCCTGCAAGACTTGAGCAAGACAAGACTTAAGCCTGCAAGACTCTTGCGTCTTGCAGTTAAGACAAACTGAGATTTGGGCGTTATTAAGTAGGTATTTGGTTTCAATCCCGATTTTGAGAGACGTGCCCCAGTATCAAAACCGTAGGTATCGTCATAACACTAAACTAAGGGCTGCAGTTGTATCTGCAGTTGGCAACGTGCCGCTCGTCTGTAAGAACCCTAAAAGGTTGTATTGATTAGGTAGGTAAGTACTTATTATGTTTCAACTATTTATTAAGTAGGTAGCGTGTTAATACTCACAAATCTGTTCCCATCATCCCATGTGATAAAATGTACCTAGAATAACTTTCTAGCAAAGTTCATACCTTGTAGGTATCTACCTATAATAATATATTATGCTTGTTTATGTCTAATGTGCAGATCTAACGTTAGTACTCGTAGGTTGGTATGTGCTTAAAATTATAGCCAACAAAATTATATAAACATTATTTAGGTATCTACTTATGTTTTTAAAGTTTATATTATTCTTCTATTCATCAAAATTTAAAACTAACAGCGAGTCGAGTAGGTCTAGTAACAGTTTCTACGGCAGCCAATGTTATGGTACAGACGCCAGCACATCAAGGTACTACAATCTGTCAAATTTCTTTAACAGATTTTAAACTTTATTACTAAAGAATTAAGGTTCAAGGTTGGTCAACTGTTGGTCGGTCGGTGTATTATATACCTACTTATTTGATTATTTACCGACAAAGACGCCGCGATTTGCAACAAGTGTATCACAGCATTTGACACTGTTTGAGCGCCGCATTCGCCGACAAAGAGTACGGACAGAGGCACACAAAATTGTTACCTATTTTGGTAGGGTCGGTACAGGAGGATAAAATTAAATGACCTTGAAGATGTCTCAGCAGTAAGTAGGTATAAATTGAATGCTCTGAGTTTCTTGTATAAATACATTCACACACTGGCTCGAATTCGAACACTACAGCGTTTAAAGCTGTCGGGCGAGATGATAATTAATAACTAAGTAGGTATAGCATCTATTGAATTGCGAATATTTTGATTTCGAAATAATCATTGTTAATATCGGTAAATGATAGATAGTGAGTGATATACCTAGGTACTAAAATGTGAGCAGCAAGATTGAAAATTGATATTCAAAGGTCGAGGAATGAGTTTGACCTTGAAAAAGTCATTTTTTTAAAAATAATTCCTCGACCTTTATGAACTTGGAGGGTTGTATTGATGATTTTGATGATTATAATTCTGTAACTACATACGTCTTACAGCGCGAATCATAATCTAAAATCTAAACTAACGTGTTCAATAAATAGCAATAGTCTAATAGGTATTTGCAAGACTTGCAAGACTTGCGAGACTCTTGCTGCAAGACCAAGACCAAGACCAAGACTGAGAGCGCAATACCAAGACCAAGACCAAGAACAGGTGTATTGACGCAAGACCAAGACCAAGACTGGCCTAAGTCTCGTCTTGGTCTTGCATTTGGGCAACACTAGTGGCTACTAGAAAGCTGCAATTTGCATGGGTGTTTGTATTAATCACGCCAAGATATCAAAACTAAAATTAAAAAGGTTTTAGTTGTGGTGTCTGCCCTACTCGTATATGTAAAGTGGGTACAATTTCGTGCGTCCACCGGGGACCCACACTACAAGCTAAACTGTAGGCTTGAAAAATCAGCAAAAATATCGTGATTTTTCTTTCTTTACAACAGTAAAAAAATGAGATAAGTTTTTTGGTTTTCTTCTTCCCTATCTATTCATCTTATTTTCTAAGTTATTATTTAAATAGTCTTAGTAAGGTTTCATTTGATAGTAAATTAGGGATTACTATCACAGAACAAGTTCCTGTTATTTCGTCATAAATTTAAAATGGCATGGGTGGTACACAATGATCGTTTCCTAAGTGGGCACAGTAAGTCGACCCACTGTGTACCTGTCATCCAAGTTTCTAAACAAAATCGAATTTTTTTCATTACCAAAAAACGACCGTTATGTAGGAAAATCTCTCCAAGAAAATAGATCAGGAGTAAAAATATGTGCTGTAGCAAATGAAAAGAAAATACCATTTTCAACACTTCAAACAGGTCAAATACCTACTTAATGTAAGATGAAACAATATATTTCAAAATTAAGAACGCAATATTTTTTTTTTTTTAAGTCTTGTTATAATATCGTAGGGTTACTTATCTGCTATATATTGTGATCTTATGTTAACTTTAATAACACTATGTTGATATGTTCTAAGTGTAACCCTAAATATTGGTTTGATAATTATTACTCAAAAGATTAGCAATAACCTGTATTTTTAACTGACTTCGAAAAATTAGGAGGTTCTATGTTCGACTGCATATATGTTGTTATTTTTTTTTAATGTATTTCCACCGATTTCTCTGTCAGTTGTGAACTGATTTTCAATTCTTTTTTATCCGAAAGAATATACTTCCGAGGTGGTCCCATATAAATGTTATCGAAATTGCTTCAGCGCTTTTTTGAAAAACTGAACAAAAACGAAAAATACTTATACATAAATGACGTTTTGGTTTTCTCCAATTACGACTATGTTTAAATTCCACGTTCCATGTTATTGGGGCTTTTAGTTCTGGGGTCTAACAACTAAAAAGTGAAAAATAAAAAACTTTTTTACAAAAAAAAACAACCGACTTACAAAAAGAAAATACACTGAAAATGAAAAAAATAACTTTAATTTCGGAAGTCAAATAACGAAGAAATAAAATATAAACACCAAAGTTTTAATATTAAAATTCCCTCCTGATTCACTGTGCCCCCAGGTTGACTCACTGCGTACATAACCCTTGAGGGCACAGTGGGTCAATTGTCCACTTTTTGCAAAAATGTACATATCGAAATCTGTCAGATATTTTTAAATGACTTCTTAGAATATAAAATGTAGCTAGTTTATTTCTAATCTATAATTAGAGAGGGAGAGAGAGAGAGTTTTTCATTAGAGTTTGACATCAACAGCTTGCATAGTTGCAGAGCTATGTCACTAAGAAAAAAAAATTGAAAATATCACACAGTTAAAAAATTCCAAACAAGTCACTTTTCAAGCAGTCTGATGGAGTCGGTGGAATTTATTTTCGTTCAATCACAGATTGTATGCCACCAACTGCATCAAACTGCTTGAAAAGTGACTTGTTTGGAATTTATTAGCTGTTTTTATCAGGGTTTATTGTTTTAATTTTTTTATTTTTCCTAAATTTTAGTGAGTGAGTGTGTGTATTTTTGGAATCGTCTACTCGAGCTCTTTATTTCACAAAAAAATACAACTCCTATTGCAATAGCGGACGCCATTTTTTTTTCTTTCAAAATTTATATAGCCTACTTATGTCACTTCGGTGGTCAAGCCCAATCTAATAATACCTTACTTAGTAAAATCCATCAAGCCGTTTAGGCTACAGCGCGTGCCAAAGAAATAAACATAAAACATACACACATGTATACATACCTACATACTCTCGAATAACATTACCCTCTTTCTGAGGCAACAGGGTAAAAAGGTGATCCAATCCAGTTTAGCTTTTAGGGAGGGGGACGCTCGACTCGAACAAACAATAAAACTTTTTAAAGTTTAATATTTCGCAAACGAATCACTGGATCGAAAAATACTCTTCACAACCCCCAATGATTTTTAAAAATCTATCCAACGATATCCCAAACATGTAAAGTGGGTAAATAAAATATTTTATAATTTCGTTTTCTTGCGTGCCCCATGTGCTTTGGGTATAATAGGGAATATGAATGATATTTTTTTATTTGTTCAATTGAAGACTTATTAGCTAAGCCATTATTGTAACATCTTTAATGACGTTATGGTACGCAAATAAAGATTATGAATATGAACTATAGTGAACAAATATGAAGGAGTTTTCAAAATATCATCATCAGCGGCGAAGTTATAAAGCTTTAAAGCTTATAATTAGAACGAGAAGTCCGAGATGTTCTTTAACGTCAAAGAACATGCCGCCCATACAACTGCCACAAAAAACAGCGTTTTCGAGAGAGTAATAGATATATTTGTTTAAAATTGTTATATCTCGTTTAATTTTCGATCAATTTTGATTCTGCTTACACTGTTCGTACTCTATTTTAGTATATTCATCGATAAACCGGTTAGATAACAAATATTTTTGACGCATATACCTACATATATTACATAATAGTGTATACCCATGCAAAATTTCAGCTTTCTAGTACTAATAGTCTCTTAGCTATACCTCGGACGGACAGACTAAAAAGTGAAAAAAAAAATTGCTATACTTAAACGAACTTAGTGAAATTGTTTACCTGAGTAGTAATTTGCTTGTATTATGAAATGACAGTTAGGGGCGCAGTGGCCTATTACCCACTTTGAGGAAAAGCCTGCACTCATAGAATACGAAATAATAGGAGGGATAACTACCTTCTTTACAACGTAGGTAAATACTAAGAAATAGGTAGGTACCTACTATTTACCCTCCCTGAGTGGGCACGTGGTGGACTAAATAATAGTCAAATATTTCACTAAGTATGAAGGTCACATTAAACTCATAAAACGTTGTAATAATATTATAGTTTTTATATCTTCACTTCTAATCATATCAGGCCTTGGGTTTCGTTTTAAAAGCGTTGGAGTCATTTGTCTTTTTCAGAAAGTTATTAAGTAATTATTATTGTAACCTACATTTTCTAATGTACTTAGGTCAGTAAATTAGATGGAAATGGTGCTGTCATAGCATTTATTTTAGGTATACCAATTTATTATTGTCCATAGAAGAGCATTAGAATATTACTTTTCTTGAAAGTATTTTGTTGCAGGTCAAACTTAAGTACCTATGCCTGAACAAAGTCACGTTTCTTCCATGCAGTTTTAGCAAGAGGTCATTATTATTAGGGTTCCGAACATCTGAATGTAAAAACGGAATCCTTATAGGATCACTCGTACGTCTTTTCATCTGTCACAGCCAATTTTCTCCAAATCTAAAGGACCGATTCAGTTGAAATTTGGTGAATTTCTATGACCCAAACACGGGTGGTTTAACTAACGTGTTCTAACTGTACCGTGCGACATATAAATGAAAGGGCTTACTGTAAGGGTCTCAAATATGTTTTTTTTCTCACATAGCCTAAACGTCTGTTTGTAGAAACAAAAAAAATATTTATAAATTATAAGTAAGTAAGTACCTACTTTTATAATTGTAAAAAGTAAATCATTTACGACTTGAGAAATAAATAAATGAGTATAGTATCTGTGGGTTGTGTTCTGTCTGCTCTGGAAAGGGACGCCGTTATTGACGTGCAACTGCAGGGGATGCGACCCCAGGCAGGGGTGCGCGCGCGACGAGCGACGAGCTGACCGATGCACGCCGCAGAAACTCTATTGATTTTGTACAAAAAGGATTTTGTTTTTATCTTTTTCTCTTTTGGCGGATGCTGTGAGAACTTTACTGTAGGAACGTTCACTGGCTTTTGGACAAAGATATTGAACAGGATCAACGTGTTTTATAGAAAGGCAACTATATTCTTATTAATTACACACTGTGTGAATAAGATGCAACGGTGGACTTCATATCTTAGACTCGTTTTAGCTGCTTGGGAAAAAATAACGACTTTCCTTGTTGACTCTTTGTATTTGAAGATCTTTTAAAAACACCGGTTCTTTTGAGAAAGGAGAAATACATACTCGTATATATGGAGCCGTTAAGTAGCAAGACTAGCGTAGGTAGGCCCAGACACGATTACGGTTTCTTCCTTACATCATTCCATATCGCCGTACCCGTTCATCTATCACCAAGTTTATTCACTTACCACGCATAATAGATATTGTTTGATAGAAAAAAAAAAGTTCAATATCTACCATCTGCTTACCCCAAAGCGTTAGGGCGGCGGGGTGCAGCTGCCGTCGCACGCGCTGCTTCGACAATGGTTGCGATCAATGAACCCGGCACCCCTCACCCTTCATATCAGGTACCATACCGTTCTTCTTTCTGACTACCTACTTTTTGGGACATTAAACAAAAAATAAATATAATGTGCGGAAAAAATTACGGACAGCTGATCCTACAGCTGATGCATCTGTAGCTTTGATTCTACCTTCTGAGATTTAGGGTGGAAATATATCGAGTGAAGCGAAGGCATCAAAACCATGACAAAAGTTACGGCTCTGCACAGACACAAACTTTTGACAAGCTTTTCTGGATTGCTTGAGAAAGCACGACTTTCAGGAGGCTTTAGAGTGTTTTTTTCTTTCTATCTTATCTCGATCTCTGAGTTCGTTTCAGAATTTCTTTTCAAAGATGGTCAGTTAGGAAATGCCTATTCTGTAAAAAAAATATGACCTGTAAAAGTGATTCTAACCTCGTACCTAATTGCTACATTCAATCTGCAATCTGCCCGCGCCTTTTCCCAACTATCTTATTCTTTCTGGTTCTAGCTGTGATGAGTTACTTAATTGTTAACGTGCTTAGCTGTTAGTGCAAGAGCTCTAAAAGAATTTGTGCCTTTTCTTTCGAAACTCCTGCCAAATCCACACCCAAAATATGGGAGCTCTGTGTCCGCAAAAACTAGCAATGCAATATAGTGTGTCATCCATAATGCTCGATTGACTCGAATAAAAGTCGTGACTGTCGATACTGGACAAAACTTTATCGTCAGAAATTACATTCAAGAAACCACCAAACTGACGCAACAGGAATTCAAACTCACGTGCTATTTACGATCACCTGAATACCTCTGTTGCCTACACACCTACCTACTGTAAAAGGAAATAGTGTATGATTACGGATCGTAACAGGCCGCACTAGTGACGTAGAGGAAACGTTCGGTTCCACATAGTGTTCACAAGAACAATGCGTTTCCCACAGCAGGCGTACCGCACTTCGCTTCCGGCCGGCCGGAATACGAAACCGACCATTGATGTCGATTGACAATTATAAATATCTTGTGATTATACTGTAACTAGACCAGCATCGATGAGATCATTGATTTTGATGATGTCAAAACCTAGCTCAGGTTTATGGCAAAAAAGTGGCCACAATAGCTTCTTTGTTAAAAAACATTAATCATTATTTAAATATATGTTTGACCCTCTCCGTGTCTGTAAGTTTTCAGTTTTATCACTGAAGTCGACATATAAGTGCCAGTTTGCAACTCCATTGTGCATTCTAACTGATAGTTTGACCTGTTACCAAGTAATAGTTTATCCATCAATGAAGTAGACTAGAAATTATGTCAAGACAGCAACGCCTTCCAAAGCCAACAACATCCGATCACCGACCTATTTCTCAGAAGCATCATCATCATCATCAGCTTTTTAATGTCCCCACTGCTGGGGCACAGGCCTCCTCTCTGTGAGAGGGTGTGGGCCATAATCCACCACGCGGGTCTAAACCGGGTTGGTGGATGTCACAAACATGTCTTCGAACTTTTGGTTTTAGCACGTCAGTTTCCTCACGATGTTTTCCTTCACCATTTGGAGAGCATGGCAGTGGTGATGAAATAATTTACACAAAGTAAAGCGCCTACCTGGGTTTGAATTGTAATTTGCAACCTTTACGACTGGGCCACTTTAATTTTTAATTTATTTTAATTATTTGTTGTTACAGCTGCAACAGAAATACACATTCTGTGAAAATTTCAACTGTCTACTTATTACAGACAGACAGACGGACCGACGGACGGACGGATAGTAAATCCTAGCTATCACCATCACTAACCACTAGGTTACCTAATGTGAATCAAGACGCGAGTGGTTAGTGACAAATAAATCCGTTTGATAACCAAAACTTCAGCATCGTTTTGCATTCGGTACGTCATAAACGTAACACATTTTCAAAACAGATACTCCTAATTCAAGTAAATTATGGAGGTTTCGTTTGTTTAGGTACTAGCGAACCGAAAATATAAATACCTTAATATTAAACCTGGTTTAAGCGACCATCCCGTTGGCACACATTTCAGAACTATAGACATCAAACTACGGCCAAGTGTACTAACTATCCTTAAGTACTAAATAAACTCCTTGATCAAACAAACAATAGTAGGTAGGTGTGCCATTATGTTTTTAAGCTATTTTGGATTTTTCATTTATAAACAATTAATATGTACTATTTACAAACTTATAAAATACTTAACGAACTGTAATTAAAACAAAAACTCCTAACTAAATGAAACTTAAAATATGGCGTCAAAAAATTCCTCCGCATCGCTGTCTACTGGAAGTGTGCCCAAAAAACTGCTGGCGGCATTGTTACGTTGTATGGAAATGCTTAAGCTCTGGCCGAGGTAAAAGCCAGCCCTTGGATCACGCGAAGTGTCAACAAGGCGTTTAGATAGATCTTTAAATAATACATGAGCACATGGATCCCAGGTTGAAAAGCAGAGTCATGAACACCTGCCTACTCCCCTCACTAACATACGCCTGTAAAACCTGGAAATTTACTAGGAATATAAAAAATAAGATCATAACAAGCCAAAGAAGTATGGAAAGAAGCATTCTGAAGATTAAAAAGGCCAATAAAATCCGCCATACTGCCATAAGAAAGAAAGCTAAAGTCATCGACGCTCTCAGCTACTCACAAAAACTAAAATGGCGATGGGCTGGACATATAGCCAGACTTACTGACAATCGCTGGACCATAAAGACAACATCGTGGTTAGGACCATCGGGCCAAAGAAAAAGGGGCAGAACAAATGCGCGCCGGGCGGACGACGAAGTGAAAATAGCAGGTACACTGGATGCGAACAGCAGAGGACAGAAAACATTGGTCATCCCTGGAGGAGGCCTTTATCTTCCGTTGAGAGGGGTTCTTGCAGTGACACATTTGAACCCAGTAAACTTTATCAATAAGGAAAATTGAATTTTAAAATACTATCATGATTTTTTTTGTGGCAAGAAATAAAAAGCTTATTTACTTTTTTTTTACATGGACCCCACAGCCCAAGGGTTTCAATCCCAAACGACTCGAAAATGTAGCTACCGACGAAGTTGTTATATTTCCGCCGCTTGAGGTTCTCCGCAGCTGCAGCGGCAGCACCGGCACAGCTCGACGAACTAGGAAGATGAGATGGCGACTTGGCGAGAAAAAAGACGAGTATCGACACATGAAGCGTCCCACACTAAAGGTCCACCCAACATCCACGGAAATAACGACATGTCCGGTCTTTTACCATCTTTTATTATTGAATTATGCTTTTGATTACAATCCTACTAATATTGTAAATGCGAAAGTTTGGATGGATGGATAATAACATAATAATAATGCTGGTTATTTCAAATACAGGCATTTTCATGCCTACCTCAGACACCAGCTTCTCACATATTCTAGACTATCCACTTACCTGTATTAAAATAGATATAAGTAACATTGTAATTAAGATGTAAGGTCTGTTTTTTGTGAGGACAAATAAATAAACATTATAATAATTTATTTTGTACAAAGAAATAGACAAAAAGTACATAATAGTGTCGTATGAGTAGGTTGTACAACAGTGACACAATTTAAAGTCGAACGTCTGACTCCTAAACTAGGCAATAAGCCTGTGTCTTAGAAGCCAATGTTCCCCAAAGTTTCAGCATAGCATAGCATAGAAAATAAATAATAAAGAATCCAACGTCACGCTTGTTATTTTTTATTCAATGAGGGCGCCACTTGGCCAGTAGTAGGGCCTTAACGGATCTATCTGAAATTAAGGCACATATGTACTGCAGGGTGTAACGGTAAGGTGTGGTCATATTTTAGGAACCGGTTCCACGGAGCCGCGTGGTGTCGCGGCGGCGGAGTTACGCCCCGGCGTTTCGCCTCCTCGCACCACTCATATACTCGTAGGTACGTGAGGACCTTTGCCTCCAGATCTCATGGCATCAGTCCGGCAAGGAGGCACGCCGCCTCACGGGAGATCGTGCGGTATCCTCGGATCATACGGATCGCCATGACCCTTTGGGACGTGTTCACCTGGCGAGCTGATCGCTGCCTCAGGGAACGCGCCCACACCGGTGCCCCGTAAAGGGCCATGAACCGCACGATCCCCGCGTAGAGCCTCCGGCAGGAGGCGTTTGGCCCCCCCAGATTGGGCAGAAGCCGCTTCGAGGCGGCCCCGGCCCTGTCCAGTTTTGCTGCGAAGTTCCACCGGCTGTCGAGGACGAGTCCCAGGTACTTCATCGTCCCCTCGACGCCAATGTGAACCCCTCCTAACATAATCTGGTAACCCGCCAGTGGCGCGTTCCGAGGACCATGAAAACACATGAACATATGAACAACTTTCTCTAAGAAAAAACTGAAAATTCCCAAAAAAAAATTGGACTTTTCATACAAAGTTATCATCAGCTGATCAATATATGTATGGGAGGTAAAAAAAAAATTGTGAATTTCCTCAGGTTTTCTTGAAGAAAGTTGTTCATATCCATGGGCAGAACCGGTTCCTAAAATATGACCACACCTTTCCGTTACACCCTGTATAGTCTGGAATAGCACATAGGCTATACGGGAATTATTAATTCCACGCGATATTTATTTCTCTGCTAAACAAAGTCACTTGCCATCTTAACAGGATTAAGAGGTTCTCAGTTCGATCGAATCTTTTTACATTTTGTTAATATTGTTCACCGATGAATCGAAGACGGCTGGACCAATTTAAAAAAATCTTTTTTTTTTTTGAAAGGGTATACTTCCTAAATGTTCCCATTGTCACCCGGTCAGAATCTGATGATGGGATCCTGGAGAAATCTTGGGAACTCTTCAAATTTTGTAGATAGTACATTAATATTGATAATGATATTGAATAAAAATATATTATTATTATGAGGACGTATAAAAAGTTGTTTTACTATACTATTTTTCTGCTGCTACAAATAGTACTCCTTCTTATATCTCTTTCGTATTTTGGAGTCATTTTTTGTTTTAAGTCAGGCCTACATAAATATTAAAAAAATATCTAAAAATCGGTACTTACTAAAAAAACTGTTGACAAGTGACTTTGCCTAGCAGAGAAACACATTAACAAAGTCAGAAATACCCGTTCAAACCTGACCTGGTGACAATGGGAAGGGAACACATGGTGGGTGAATCTCCTGGCGTTTTGCAGAAAATAATGACGGAGTGTTGCTAACAATGACGAATCGTGGGAAATTCAACGTTAATGCTACTAGGCTATGAATACTACTAGGTAAGTACCTATACCCTGGTAAGTTATACCCTTTCAAACAATAAAAGAATTTTCTAAATCTCTCCAGCCGTCTTCGACTAATCAATGAACATAAATTTAAAAAAAATATTTAAAAAAAAAGATTCCGACGAACTGAGTTTCCTCCTTTTTTTGAAGTCAGTTAAAAACGAAAAAAAAACCTGAAATTCGGTACTGTCGAGGTGGCACACATTTAATAAGGACGGACGGACGGACAGCGGAGTCTAGTAACAAAATGTAGCAAGAAATGTGACAAAACTAACTGCCGGGTTAAATTTTGATAGCCCTTTGCACAAGGATATAGTTGAGGTATCCCCACAGAGATACTACTACAGCTAGTTGATTCAGATAACATCTCACCGTGATAACTTAGGTGGAGTGAGCGTAAGTGAATTGTCATTCCACCTTGATTGTATGGATTGACAGCTTACTTCAAGTTAACTTCACCGAAGTTTTCACAGTGAGATTTTACAGAATAGCACTACAGTATCGATAATGGTTCATCCACTTCTCATACAAAAAACAGTCTCCAATTTAGAATACTATTTAAAATTTATAGATAATTTAATTGTTTGTGTCGCTCAGTTTTGAGTGGTCGATGGAAAACAAGTGATTGTTAAGATACATTAAAGTACCTATCAAATATTGCTGTCCGGAGATTTCTTCACACACACACCCGGAGGCCACGCCACCAGTTGATCCTACTAACATTATAAATGTGAAAGTTTATATGGAGGTTTGTTACTCTTTCACGCAATAAACAACTGAACGGTTTTTGATGAAACTTTACAATAATATAGCTTATACATCATAATAACAAATAGGCTATAATTGATAATGGTGGAATTACTAATTCCACGCGAACGAAGCCGCTGGCGGAAGCTAGTAGCATTATACACTTACTGTCCTGCTAAGGGCGCTTTCAATTTAGACGGTTGGTGCCGGACTGCTGCAGTCCGGGTATCGTACTGCGCACGGGCGGTTATGATTTTTCATACAAAATGTCTCGACGCAAGGTCGTGCGAGAGATGTGCGGAGCACGACCGTTGGCGGAACGGCAACAATGCATACCCTTTGCCGAGACATTTTGTATGAAAAATCATAACCGCCCGTGCGCAGTACGATACCTGGACTGCAGCAGTCCGGCACCAACCGTCTAAATTGAAAGCGCCCTTACCCCTACAGAGATTATCGGCGTGACAATATTATGGATTGTTTGTTTCTCTCTAAAAGTTATAATTGTACTAGTTTTGTTAGGGTCCTGGTCCTGGAGTTACGAATATGAAAGCAGAATCCTTACCGGGTCCTTTATTGTTGCCGTGTTTTTATGCCAAGACCCTTTTTCTAGGAAACGGTGCCGTAAGGTTTCGAATTGAAAGTTGCCACAGTATAATTCTTTGATGGCTCGCAAATAAAGAGTTCTTTTTTACACACTTATGTAACCAACTTTTAATTAATTAATTAAGTAGGTACTTTGTCTTTTAACAAAAGTTTTTTTCCAGTTTTGTAAGTTAGTCACGTTACGGAAGGTTCTTAAAATTAATCATGGAGAAATACAAAAAAAAAAAAAACTAAGTCAAAATAGGGTTCTTTGTATCTCAGACAGTGCAGTGTACTGTACAGATACTAACGCCAAACTCTAAATACAAAAGATAAAACGTAAACAGTTACTGTGGTCCTTGAAAACAAAATAGTACCTGTGGGTCTCAGTAAAGGCTCAATTACACCTTCCGATTTCAAGAGACCCAATTTAGGAACGATCTAACTAGGAAGTATGAAGCGAGCAATTCTAACTGCTATTACACCTTCCTGTTTCCTAAATTGGGTCCCTTGAAATCGGAAGGTGTAATTGAGCCTTAAGAAAAAAACCATCTGTGGTTTAAAATGTTACAATACAACGATGACTACTTCTATTTAGCAATATAAGTGGTTTAGAAATGCAAGGTCAAAAATATCTTGAAATGTTTATTCTCCAGTGTATTATGAGGTCTCATTGTTCAGACAATTTGACCGATTCATTACCATTTCAAATTATTTACGCGTGTCTGCATCATTGTTTGTCTTTTGTTCTAGTTTTAAATAGACTTGCGCGGTTTTACTTTTACGAAAATACCTCGGCCATTTAATCTCTGCTTTGGTTCAACTTACATAAGCAGCAGAAGCAGTTAAAGTACATTGTAAGCTTTTAGCAGTACGTAATGCGAACTTTTCAGTTTCACAATTGCGTTAAAAATAAATAATTTGTTTGGTTTGATTGAGGTGCCTCTCGTACCTATCTAAATAGTGATTAAGGAAAATTATACTTAGAGCTTAATATCACATCAGATAGTGCCTCGAAGTAAGAAACTTGAAGACCAAGCCACTGTGATAACGAGGCATATCATTAAGCGTGAGTGGAGGGTAGCACTAGCAGGCAGTAGGGCACCGTAGGGCACACAACGCATGTGGCCGGACGGTGCCGACGCATCTGGTGACGAGGGGGGCGCGGCGGGGGCTAAAATTAGTACCGGAGCGCCACGTGCGCGACGAACGAGCATCAGTCCGCGCTCAACCACCACGACGACCGGTCGCTCCCGCTACACGCCAGTGTTTACAACTGTAACTTAACCTACACACTCGCGCGACCCGTAGACTGGTAGCACGCGATAACCGCGGCAGTGACAGTGTTAGCAGAGTGCGACGGTGGCCGGCGCGACGGAGGCTGTGCAAGGCATGTTGATGGCGGGCGCTCTGCCGGCCGAGTCCGAGGGGCTGCTGGCACTGGGCGCGCTGCCAGGCCAGAAAGACACTACCTGGACCAAACTATTCGTGGGAGGACTTCCGTACCACACGACCGACAAAAGCCTTAGAGAGCACTTCGCGGTCTACGGTGACATCGAGGAGGCCGTTGTCATCACAGACAGACAGACCAGCAAAAGCAGAGGATATGGCTTTGTAAGTATTTTTAACCACTAATACGCATTTTCCTATGAGTTTTAAGACACCACCTTAATCGAACAGCGTAGTTTAGCTTTTCATGAAACGAAAGCATTATGTAAAACTGAATTGACACGTAAACTTCGAATGCTCGTGCGCAGTCGATTCGTGTTGGCTGAAACAGCGACCGTATCGCACAGTTAGCGCGTTATCGCACCTCACTGCTACCTACATTATACCTAACCCACCGGCAGCTAAGTACATACATGTACACACACGAGGTATATCGCAAAATTACATCAAACACGGAAGTTGTTCCACGCAGGTATAATGTCAAACAATGTAGGTGCCGACTGAAAATAGAGGGCACGATGCGCATTGCTTTGAAGATGCATCATCATCGCGAACGATTTTCAGGACGACGTAGCGTCATATCGGGAAAAACATTTTCATTGCCAAAATTAGACATGGCGATGTCACGGACACGTGAATGAGAATATATTACAATAAGTAAAATTTCTTAATAATGCATCGGCATTCCTTGGCGAATCATTGTGTGAAGAATGAATTAGCTGCACAGCATAATTTGATGAATTCTTTCCAAGTTATTGGCTGTTTCGATTATATTATTATATTTCTAAATAACAGATGCAGTAAACGACGCTTTTTTTCAATGCAGCTAGTTTAATGTGATAGAGTTTGAGGCTTTTGTTTGGTGCAGCGTGGGGCTCGTGGGAAATGAATCACAACCCCATTTTCAATTCGTGCTTGGGGTGGTTGGACCCTGAGGGAACACGCCGCGTAGCACCCTCGCTGTGACATCCAAATAGCTGTAATAATCGCAATTCATCGTTCGTAACACTTCACTATGTGTTCAAACTAAAATTTCATTTCAAAAGCCATCCATAAACTTGATAGTGTAATAACTTTGTTTCGACGAAATGATTAGCGTTTTCATCAACATAATTGTTATTAATATGCTATTTTTATGAGAAACTATCAAAGATTTGATTCGGATGTAAACTTTGAATCATATTCAATTTATAATCGACGATTTGTAGCCAATTAGCTATCAATGATATTGAAGTGAGCTATGGTTTCGGTTGTTTTAGGCGCCAACGTCTTGTCTTCGATGAATAGGCTGTTACTTCGACGGAACGTCACAAGCTAATTTTCAAACCACAAAAATAGTAAACACTTATAACACAACTTAGCAGTCCCTTTTAAAGTTATCACTTTAAACTCGTCTTAGCTGGTGCATAAGTCCCTTTGCTCTACATAACCATTGGGTCGAGCAGCAGACGACGCCAGGCGGGACGTGCCGAAGTACTCGTACGAAACAAAAGACTGTCATCTGATAGCACAGCGTACGGGCTCTGAACTGCCATCTAACAACGAATACAATAAAACGCGATAGATGGTGAGAAAAGAGACGAAAACTGTTTAACTAACACCTTCAATGTTTAAAAACGTTTTTTTACCAGTAATTGAATCATAAAAACTGAAAACTTTTTGTTTACAAATCATTTGTAAGCGACAAAAGAGTTTTAATCGTCATGTTCTGTCGTCAATATCCAAAACAGCAGGTAATTAGTACCTACTGTTTTGCACAATCAGGAAGGAGAGATCGGTGAAATCAGAATATTATTTCAAAGTAGGTACACAATATTCCCAAATCAGATTCTGAGGAAGTTAGTAATCAGTAAACTCAGAAGATACGGATAACATTGTTTAACGACGTGATTATATATATATATATATGTTATGTCTAAAAATTGCAATCTTTATCGCCTAATCAGCCTACGAAATAAAAAGCGTTCTTGCTTAAATTACCTACACAGTAAATGCTAAGAAAAGGTTTATAGAACATGACAAGGAAGAAGGGCAGGAATATGATGATGAACAAGACATATAGCATAACTCTCTCTTTTAATCGTTCTACCATTACTGAGGATCGTGACTTTTTTTTCGACTATCAATTGTCTGCCTCCAAATGCATAACTAGGTTGATACTAACTGAGTAACTTTAAACAGATCAGAATTTAAGCTTTAATAAGCATTTTAAAAGTAAACTAGTTTAATAAAGAAAAAGCATTTCAGAAATAGTAGACGTCATGTTATGCGAGTTTTGGACCGCGAAATAAAGTCAGCAGATACGAAAAAATACCTTTCCAGTTTCTGTTTCAGGAACTTTTAATGGAAGCAGATTAAGTACCTAATTAACTAATTAAACATGATGATTGCGGAATGTGGACTTAATTCACTAGACGCGTCAGGCCCCTGCGTCGCCACCAACAATAGGTTTTTAATTGTGTCTACTAATTAGGGACTTGACGCGTTAAACACCACATTCTTTGTCACTGTCATTTCTTGACTTTTTCTTTCCTTTTGCTTTTTCTTTTTCTCAAGTTTTTTCTTTTAGAATTAACTAGAAAATCATCATCTCAGCATTTTAATATCCCCACTGCTTGGGCACAGGCCTCCTCTCTGTGATAGGTTTCCTATCAAACATAAAAAAAACAAAAAAAAAAAAAAAAAGGTTGTGGGAAGTAATCCACCACGCGGGCCCAATGAGGATTGGTGGATGTCACATGTCTTCGAATTTTTGGTTCTAGGACATGCCGGTTTCCTCACGATGATTTCCTTCACCGTTTTGAGAGCAGACTAGAAAATTACTCAGTTATTAATTACTAATGAATATTTCTTTAATGTAAAATTTCTCTAAGACATAAATTGTTTTCTATGCATATTCTTAGCGGTAGTAGTGCATCCATTCTTCCGATTTAATATCTTAATAATCCTACATGGTGAATGCAAGATGGTGTTTCGCAAGTTCCTCTATTCGCGGCCAAAATGAGGTCTTAAATATCAGCTCTTTATTTATTAGGTAGGTATTTTGGCAATAAATGCTAGTCATATTTGGTATTATTGAGAAATCTTAAGTTCAAGGATAAGGCATTTTCAAACGTTAGGTATTGAGCGTACAAATGCATTCACATTATATTTTTAAAATATTTTACTACAATCGAGCAGTTGTAAACACTTCATATTTTGATGAAATCTTTATTTTAACAAGTGAATTACCTACTTAATTTATATAATTACCATCCGACGTCTTATCTTAGCCAATGCTGTCATCTATGGAAAGAGACTTCCCCCACCCGCTAACTATTTAATACCATGTGAGCATCTTCTCGCAGGGTATTTTCATTTCCATGGACCTCTTGGAAGCCCTTGAACCGCCTTAGAACCCAAGTAGGAAAGTGTAACTCCAACCTCGCAAAGTAGGGCTACCTTGACGGAACGGCAGCAGGGTGTGAATGTGGAGCCGAGTTGCAAACTATGCTGCACTTGCAAAACACGCAGCACAAGTGACCTCAGTGCTGCCACTGACGACGCCATGGAAGTGGAAAGTTTTGGGCTAAGAAAATATAAAATACTGTAGTGCTAGCGACACGAAGATGATTTTTATTTTGGAGATTGTAATTATCATGAACATTCATAATGCATTTCTTGTGGCAAGAATGTCACCATGTGTTAAGAGGCCGTACTCGAAGTTTTGGCCGATTTCACTTATTTACGTGATTTTACAGTTAAAATAATGCATTTCTATAAGTTTTAATGCACAACATGAAAGATCATTTCAATTATGATCTAATGAATGAGCTAGATTCGAAGCTTGCGTTGCGTATTTTAAGTCGAGATTTGGGTTGTTTTAAAAGATTTTTTATTAGCAATTTTTTGTAATTTTTACATTTTTTTCTCGAGAAATCGATTGATGGTGAACTGAACATTATTTTATGCTGTTTGAATTTCATGAACGAGAGTTTTAAATAGCCAAAATCAAAAGCAATTCTTTGCCCATTTTCTCTAAAATTTGACTAAGTTGAATATTTTTTTATTCAAATTTTTAATATAAAAGTGGCAAAAAGTGATTCATACATTATATAGAAAATTAGAATGTACGAGTATTGCTCTTCTAATTTTTTCATACCGTTTAGACGTCAATACGATTCGGAAATGTGATATTCTAAACCCCTTACAGCAAAAATTCACAAAACCGTCGTCGGTTTGTGGTCGATTAATCGTAATTATAATAAAAATGAAAAAACTAGCTCATACATTAGATCATAATTGAAACGATCTTTCATGTTGTGCATTAAAACTTTTAGAAACATATTATTTTAACTGTAAAATCACGTCTGCAAAACCACGTAAATCAGCGAAATTGGCAAAATTTCGTGTACGGCCTCTTAATAATAATTGAGAACTACCCACTAATTACCATAAGAGTTATAACTAAATAATGAATTACAAAAATCAAACTATTCGCTGAATTTGCTACAGAAAAAAACTGCATAATGTTGTTTGACTCCTAACTTACATATTTGTCCGACAGCAAAAACTTAACAACTTAATAAATCTATTGAACTTAAAAGACAATGACCATTTAATTTTATTAAAGAGTGTCGTATGAGGCGCGTTGATATGGGCGGATCATGGACACGCCTCCTGTGGCTACGGGCTACGTCGTAGACAGTTAGGGCTACATACTGCTACATTCTCAAAGAAAATGTAGCAGTAGGCTTTTAACGCTATTTGTATTTTCTTTTTGATCTGGAAGTATGACTTCAGGATGTATGTTGGATAACATAACGTAATATTTAACTTAAAAATAAAGGAAGGGATGGTACTTATGAGAACAATTTGGCGAAATCGAGGTTAAATTGGGCTCATCAGGAAAAATTTTCACCTCGCTAAACCAAAAGGAAGAGTACTACAGTATGAAAGAACACTAATGTGCTGTAATTCTTACAGCGAAGGCCATCACAAATATTTTACTCAGATGCGGGAATCTAACTTGTATCTAGTCGAAGAATATTAAAATAATGACTGTCTTTATCTAGACAATAGAGTCTGTTATTTATTTATGTTTCCGCAACTGTGAGGAATATGTCACTATGGAACTTGGTACCTTTAAGATAATGCATTTTTCAATGCACACGGTATTTTTTTTAACAATAAAGTTACACAAATGGAAATTATGTCGCTGAAGGTTGAGGTGCCCGCAGACTGGCTCGATTATTTCAATCGATAATATCGTTGGATACCAAACACCACAAAATCGGACAAGTCTGTAGACACCTTAGCTTCAAAACTGAAAGAATAGTAACACGTAATATGTGGTAACACGTTCTTGAACATGTGCTAATCCTGAAGTATTAAATTATGGCTTCGCTGACGTTGTCGGAAAAGTAAAATTTAAATACGCTGTGCATTCTTGTCATGTTTCACGTAAAATGCATGACGCTCAAATAATTATGCATGTATACCTACCTACCTCCATACAGTAGATAAGTCGCACCGTAGAACGGTTAGTGGGTAAGTTGGCAATGTACTCCTACCTGCTCAAATGTTTGACGAAAAGTTTTTTAAACAAGTGAAACACAAACATTTAAAATGTTCATCAGTACTCAGTAATTAAATTAAAAGTTTTTTACTAACACTAAGTACTAATTGCTGTTACACCTAGTTTTTGTAGCTGTTTGAGTAGGAGTATTTTGTAGATTTACATTTAGTTCTGTACAGAATCAAACAAAGTACGTCTGTTACGCTAAATACTACGCAGAACCTACATTAGACTCAAACACAGTACGTGTGGGTCATTTTTGTGTGCAGTCTAGTCTATTTCAATTTGTTGATCAGGACCTACTAATCGTAATTCTGCGAAATCGTGGCTCACTGGCGCTTTGTTTTGAGTAAAGCGCTCTATTTACGAGCAGCAGTATCTTTTACTATTATAATTTAGTATAATTATGAAGCTTGCTATAGGAATTTTCACGGTCGAAATTGAGACCTGCAGACTGAGACTGAATTAACTTGAACACTGGGAAGCTGAAATGCTGTACCTAAAAGTAGTAATTTTAAAACTGTTTATAAACTTATTTCAAATCAGTGTAAGTACTAAGTGCGTCTAATCGTTTTCATTTTAGGAACAAAACCCATTACGGTATAACATGTGCTCAAATAACTCGTATAATTTGAAATCGTTTCTGTTGCTTAGGAGTTACTTAAAGATCAGTTCGGCAGAACAAACATACAACCAATCAACTAACTGGCAGTTAGCCGCGCGTTGATAGTGTTCGTTATCGCACACCGCGCCTAACTACGATTTGTACGGTGTACCTACAAACGTTATAAAGTCTGCACACCGATTCACTTATTTAATTTATACTTGTTCCTTGATACCGAGGAAATTTACATACAATACCTACTGAATTTCAGAATTCGCTGGGTATTTCTGATAAACGTTTCGTTACCGTTTTAGAGATAACCAACATTGGAAATGTTTTTTTAAGCTAGTCAAAAACTTTTCTTTACAAAGTGATGAATGACGAAATATATTTGAATCCAATTCAACAGTCTCTTGATCTTAAGCAAAGGACGGAAATCCTAAAAAAATCTAAATTCATTTGAATTTTCAATTATTCCAGAACTTCGATATCTGGAGGTCATCAAGCATTTGCTTTAGGCCAAAGTTCCAATTTAAATTGAACTCCCGGCGTTATATTGTTTGGTTCTCACTATTGAAATCTATAGCTAAAGTCGGGGAGGACAAGGAAGGTCAATTGAAATTGGTCGATTCAATAGTAGAACCGATGAGGTGGCGACCCGCGGATCACGCATGCATTACAATAGGTAATGCTGGCTCGACGTCATCCTACGTCGCATTTGTTAGTAAAATGGATTCAGTATAAAATTTCGTAAAAGAGAGGACTAAGTTGGACGTTTGTTTGCAGGTAATAATGGGAGATCGAGCGGCGGCGGAGAGAGCGTGCAAGGACCCGAATCCTATCATAGATGGGAGGAAAGCAAACGTCAATCTCGCCATTCTCGGAGCCAAACCCAGAGGGAACCTGGCGCCAGGTTAGTGACACGCTTGCCTTATCGATATTAAAGATAAGTAGCAGCCGGCTACGGGAAATAGGTCGACATAGAGAAGCCAACTTGTCGTACCATTTGCGTAATAATTTCATGTTTTAATGTAGGTAATACTTTACGCAAAATAGTGTAACACTTCGAGTTACCTACAACCTATTTTGGCACCACTAACTCACAAAGTGTGTGAACAGTCTTACAAAACAATCACCAATTTGTTACAAGCAGGGAACAAAATAATAAGAGCGTTAATATTTATTATCAAGTATTACTGAGAACAATTGGTTAATATCCGAATGAACAAACCGATATACCGACTTAATGAATTAAAACTAAAAGAACAGGAAATTGCGATCTAAACAGTTCAAAATAAGATAAATATAATGATTGCTAAAATATGACTTTTAGATCGTAAATACCCACTTGTTAATTTTTGAAAAACTTCCTGGACGTGTGACCATAGGAATTGGATTCGTTGCTACACGGGAATGCCAAATTAAAACACCATTCTCATGTAAAATTGACGTAAGTGCCTAGTTCTTGTGGCAGAAATGAAAGGATTTAAAACTCGTTTATGAAAAAGACACGCTAACGGACCAGAATAATTCACGAAACATATCTTCACGGGTCGTTTTACTAGGGTTGTTTAACCTCAGCAACTCCGGAGTAATGCTTATCAACGCTCAGCTGTTTGTAAAAGGAGCATTTTTTGTTCGAACGAGCGTACACATGATTCTTTTTTGTGCTTTGCCTTCATTTTCGAAGCCAGCGTGTTGTCAACGGACAAAAAAATGGTGAGATCGCATCGTGTGTGATACAATACCTTCGTGGGGGTCACTTATACATGTGTGCTGTACCGCATTAACATTTTGTGATATTATGTTAATCGTAACTGTATAAAATATAAGAAAAATAAACTAGGAATAAATAAATACGCTCAGTATAAATACTAGCAGATTCTAAATTCGCCACAGAAAATTTTGATTTATGAACCTGTTACTTAGTTTAAACTAGGGATAGCCGAATGTTGTTTGAACCGAATACGAACTTCGGCCGAACAATCGGTACAAATAAAAATTTCGGCCGAAGTTCGGTAATTTTCACCGTGTTTTTTCGAGTGCCATGTCGAATCTCGATTTTGGACCATAACCTTCCCTTGGTAAATTTAAAACTAGTGGGTAGTAAGATTTCATTTAACAATTTTATAAAAATAGTGATTTTTTTTGGCGATAATAACTTCAATGTTTAGATGTCCAAATTCTGATAATGTTAAGAGTAAGTACTTTTAATTTTTAAATAAGTAACAACTAACAAACAATAAATAAATGTGTATGATTTTATTTTGCTGGTTTAGTTTTATTATTTTAGACTAAAAGGTTGAATTATTTTAATATTTTCATGTATGGAATGTTCGGCATTTTTGACGGTTTGAACCGAACTTCAGCATTCGGCCAAAATTCGGTTCAAACCGCCGAAGTTCGGTTAAACAGAATGTAAAACGAAAATCGGTCCATCCTAGTTTAAATTAATTACATGTTAATTTTTTTATAAATAGTAGGAGCGTGACTGAATCTTTCTTACTACTAGAAGTTAAATAACCACATGTGGTTAAGAGACAAGATCATATTTTTTTATGGGAAATCCTGTTCTGGCTATATCTGCTCAAAGTTAATAAAATTATTTCAAGTTAAAAAAATAATTTTCATCTTGGAGTTAATGACAATTTTTAGGTTGCAATTATTTTAGTCTGCTTCCTTTTCATTATCATGCGCTTTAACCTAAGTTATTTATTTATTAATCCTGAAAGATCTTCCTGAATTATGTAAAAGGTTTATTTAATTACCGCTAAGGCACAAGTGGGTCGTTTTATTTATATCGTTTGATTAGTGCACGATAGCAATCCGATAGCGAGTGTTCTGATATCAATTTATTTAATGTTATCTTTGAGTGTAGTGAGGTGGATGTTAATAAAGTGCCATTCAATGACAACATTAGCAGGAAGACTTTACAAACAGAGAAGGACATAGGCACTTTGAAAAGTGATTCTTTAGATACTTAAGGCGCTATTAACTGCCAATGACCCTGAGTGGTTTTTTTTTTTTTTTTTTTTTGGGGGGTGGGAAATCATCCAATGACTTCTTCCGCTCTAGGGTGGAGCGGAAGGGTGTGTCAGACTCTTACTGACTAAAACCCACCCCTGTTCCTCCCTGCCTCGAGTGCCCGGGGGCGAGGTAACTCTTTCGAATTTATCCTCCACCCCCGGGCAGGCACCGGCCGTGGCAGGCCCCTTCCCTTGGCTGACAACTCTTTGAGGCGCGCGTGGAACACTACGCGCCGTCGACTCTCGGGCCTGGTGCTGATCGGACGGCGAGTTACCCACTACTCGCCGTCCGCAGGCCCGGGTCTACGGTGGCCGGAGATCGACCCTGAGTGGTTAGCTTGCGTGTTCTGTGCTGAGTTCACGTAACGCGTCGTACGTCCACCCAGTAATAGGACTCGCCCATCAAGGAGCACTGTCCGAAATTAGACGCATTATTAATTTATTATACATAAAACAACAGTTATAATACTAAAACACGTATACTAAAATATAAATAACTAGTTGACCCTATAGACGTTGTCCTATCTAAGCTATGAACTATCAAACGCGCGAAGTTTATAGTCGTTAAGTTTTCTGAAATTTTCTAATTTTCCGCGCAACTTTCTTTAATTTTTTCTTTCATGAAAACCTTCTCCTGACAATAACAAACACAAAAATAAAGAATTAGCGAAATCGGTCCAACCGTTCACGTGACCAAGGTAATAGAGATTCATTTATATATATATATATATATATAGATTAAATTAGCTTTGAAATGGTGAAAGTTTTATAAAAATACGCTATATAGTTTTTGCGTGATTCTCAATTTTTTATCCGCGTTAGATATAACTTTACAAATTAATTACAATATGTTATAAAAATAGAATTTCAAATATTCACATATCAAATTACGACGGAAATTGTCTAGAGCAACATATATTTTTTTCAAAGAAATAAGACTACTCGTTTAGACGTGATGTTCGATTAAAAACCATTAGAATTCGTATAACAACGCCTTAATTATAAAAACTGTAGGTACTTAGATAAAATAATAGAAAGTCTAAAAAAAAATATTGTAGCCTGGAAAGCATCCGTTTCAGGTTACAATATTTTTATATAAGATTTTTAAATCATATAAGTAGAATCTGCGATTTACTCACCATATTACCGTTTCTTAGTATGGAGTAAAAAGCTTTATGCATTATTACGAATTCCGAAAACAATCAGTGGTAGCCGAGGTAGCCACGGTATCAAGTACCTATTATTCGCTGAAATTCGATTGAAATTAGAAATTATTCTGTTTGTCAGTCTATCATATTCACATTAAGCAATCAAACTTTAATTGTCTATAAACTAATGAGCGACGACGCCATTAATTACAATTTATTGCGACTACCGGTGACGTGTCGAACACAATAGTGATTAGTAGGTACAGTCAACCTCACAGGACATACTAAAAAGAACATTTAAAATATTTTAAACTTTAAATCGACTACATAAAGTTTTAATTCACAAAAGCTTGGCTAAAAAGTGTCTCGCTGACGGTTGTACCGTGGAATATGGGGAGCGATCAGCGTACCGCCCCCGCCGGAAGTCCCTAAACGCTCGGAAACGGAAGTGCTCGGTATACCCCGCTCGCTAATTGATTGCGCCCCACGGACACGCACCGCAACCCTTGCAAGGTGACATACTGTAACCTTTGTCTAATCTCTGCATCTACATTCCTGGTACAAGGAAAAATAAAGTGTCCCGTAAAATTATGAAATGGCCGCGTAATTACAATACTTTTACCGAACGACATGTTTGAATTTGATCGATCGATACGTAATTTATCATGGTTCGTAATTCAGTCGGCAATTTAGAATAATGAGGGTACATCCATTCGTAGGTGTAACGTACCTACCCACTATACTGTAATCATAATAAACATACAGAAAAGATACCTATAGAGAATAAGTTTTGTTGTCACACCAAGCATAATTAAAGGAATTGTTACTGGCCTATCGTTCTGCATCATAGCATCGGATATGAAATATTATCTTCGATACGAACTGATAATGCTTACGTTGTAACTTATTATTACATAAATGCACATTATAATTGATTACAATAGTATAATTTTGTTGTTGAAAACGAATTGTTAGTCCATGGCTTGATATTCTGTTTTTGAATCTTTATAGACAAAGGGCACACGGTTTAAATTAACTAGTATTGTTTTGCTATAAAGGGCACAATCATCAAAATGTTGCGAAAGAATTCAAGAGACTTTGACTCATTTGGGTTTCTGGAAGGTGGCGTCCACAAACACACATTTTGTATGAATGATACAGTTTCATTCATATAATCAAGGTACCTAATTACAATTTCTCTAATCAATTCGTTCGGGCCGAGTGCAGAGCGCATTGGCAGATATTCAAACGATTCAGCACATAAACCGATTTACTATAACCAACCATCACATGGTCAGAAGGCGACTAACATGAATGACATAGCATAATGAAACTTCCGCGCGTACGCAATCAACAATACCTTGATAGCAACTCATGCCACATATAATTTTATGCAAAAGAACCATTACTGTTACCTACCAAATGATTGCAGTACAAATTGTCCCTGCATGTACATTATGTGATTTATGAAACGAACGAAACGAATTCTAACTTGCTTTTGCTTTATTTCATTTGTGTTATCTTTCTACTGCTTTTGATTGATTCTTAGTGTAAACTAGCAATTAGATTCACACAGACCTGAAAATTGGAAGAATCTATAGAAAAAGGTACAGCTGATTTATGTATAGTCCGTCCAGATTCTCAATAAACGGCCGTTACAAAAACCAGTTTATTGACGGTCGGAACCGCTGATTCTCGGGTCTTTGTCAGAATATGTCTGAGAAAATTAAAGAGCGAATGAATGGATCCGCATCCTTGCTACAGCAACGTTTACTGGAGGTCGTGGCATTGTTCGATGTGTCGGGTAGTGCACACATTGAAAACAGTTGCGCGGGCGCCGCGGGGAGGGGTGGAGGGGTGCCACACAATGGGTGCGGGCGCGCATGACGAGACACCTGGTTCGCTGTACCGGCTACGCCATATGCCACACTCCCTGTGATATGCGCACTATGAGTGCGTCCGACACGCGTTGAAATGCCAACCCTGCGTCATCAGCGTTAGAATCTTCAATTTGTTGGATTTCACTCGCATGTTTACGGCCGTCTACGTATCGTATTTGCACTTAACATTATATAAATATAAGACGAACGGAACTATAATAAAAATTCTGTATGCTCCAATATGTTGATCTGGTCAAATGTTCATAGGGTGTTTTTGCGATAACCGGTTATAAACTGTCTGGTTTTATGAGATGTAAATTAAGAGTTTTTCAGTATCTAGATATTTCTGTAAACTCAGTCTTTTTTTTTGCTCGTTAAGTCGGCGCCCGTCAAGTTCTTTGTAATTCTGATCAGGAATTTTTAGGTATTCAGATGATCTATTTAACTGAAAACATTTATCTACCTACCTATTTGCTTTTCTTTTATTTTGGTCATGAAATAGCAGATGAAAAGCATTTTTGTAGTAGGTAAATGTACCTACTACAAAAATGCTTTTCATCTGCAGTACCGAAATAATAAATGAATATTTTATAACCAAGTAATAAATTAATATTTTCTTTGGTAGGTACTTACTCTTGGTTGTCAACAACTTGTCCATTATTTCGACGGCAATTTTGAAAGCATGTGCGTTCAAATATTTGATTCAAACAGTTTAGTTTTAGCTCACCACTGGAAACAGTACAAGAAACGCATTAAATCTGCCGCCGCAGAGCCTGTTTAGTCTACATTCTGTGTCTTGTAAAATTGGTTTATACACAACGCCTGAAGCATACAGTGTTTGTTTACGAAGCCCTTCAAACGTGCACCTTTATACTGATACGTTGAAATAATATTCACCGAGTCTGTTCACCGTACGCACATTCGTAACACTCGTTGCAAATTCTGATCCCCTTAATCTAGATTCGGTTCATGGGCTTTGAAAAGAGAATGACCGTTAGCTAGGCCGGTTTTAGGGAGACCGTTTTGTCCTCAAATAATGTGCGAGTGCGCTTTGCCCGTTACCGTTACAGAGGGGCTGCGATTTACAGAAAATGATATGCATGTGCACCGCCTCAGCTTGGCAGCTATACCTCAATACAGACTCAGCAAAAACGACCAACTTTTTTGTTATGTACCTATTCAATTCACAGATTGAATAGAACTGAATTTAAATGACAATATACATTATCTCCTGCACTGTACAGACTGTATTACAAATTCGTTTGTTGGTTTTTGATATTCATGTGGTAAATAACAATCTTTTCTTTAAATAAAACAAGATTTGCTTTTCCAAGTAGGCAAAAATGTGGTTGAGATTAGGCCAGAATAATATTTTTTATGGAAATACATTCACGGGGTTTGATGGAGGCGTAACGGCTTGTCTGTCTTCGGCGCGCGCGCATCATGACTCGCGCCAAAATAAATAAGCAAGCTGAACGCGTATGTAGAAGTAAAAGGAAATCGATATAGTTCGTTCCATAAGTCTACTACATTCTTTCTCAAAATTTATAGTTCCATTATCATTTCAATAAAGGACGTGAAGCCATATTACTCGTAGCTTCATAAATGTTTTAAGCGAGCCAGTTTATAATTATGACGGTCCCTGTTTGTGTTTGATTAGGTGTTTTTTGCACAATATTATAAATGGAAACTAAATTGTTCTGTTACATTGTATCGCGGCGGTAGGTAGGTATGTTGTTTACGTACATAATGTACACGTTAACTGCTGTGGTAAGAAATTTGTGTAGCCCAGTTCCTAAATACACCGTAGTGGTTGCAGCCAATGGGCGATTTCAGCGGGCCTGGCGTCGATTATGAAAACATTGTTAAAGTTTTATTATATGGGCGTGTTGATGAAGGCCGAACGGGCCAGTTGTCCAAACACACGAGGCGACACTATGAATTATTGAGTGGAACGAGCAGCGCACTAATCGATTCACACCTGTCTATGAAAGGTTCCCAATCGAAAACATTCGACCAACGTCTTGTAACATTCGACCTTAATATGATTATTATAGCCCATTACTTAATTCCGTTAGGTAGAGGAAATATACCTGAAACAAAACTTAATGCGATAAATATTAATTAATTCTTCCAAATTGTATCCTACCTACTTTCTGGCTATGCGCAGCTGTGGGACATTGAAAGTAGACTAGATACTTCCCCCTACTAGTGAATAATCGCAACACTGAAAACTAATTTCAGTGAGCTTTCTTTAGAAAAATACACGTCTCAAGTAATAAAATGTTCCATATGCACTACTTGAGTTAGCAGTGAGCATATAAGTCATCATTGATTAATGGAGAGCTTGGCCCTTTGCGGTGTTGGGAAGGGGTTGTCCCTGTGTTTGGCATTGCAGGCGGATCGCGTGCGCCGGCCGCCCTTCGCTTGTGCATTACTTATGCATGTGCCCAAGCCCCCCGCAGTGGGCAGCACACCCCAGTGACTATTTATATTTAGTCTTTGGGATTTAGGCGATGAATGCACTGATGGGTCCTCACGCGCCGCTCACTTACAATCGATATGCCACAGCGACTCAGTTCATTTAATTAACCGATTCTGTACTTTTTGTACGCCTAGTTTCTGTGGTAATTTTAAACAGACGTAAGAGTGATGAGACTGTTTAGTTTCAGCGAGTTGTACGAGTTAACTAATGGTGTTTTAGACGATAGGCGAGCGTCGTAGATTGTTCAACGTTTGAATTGAATACAATGCACTTTTAAGTTTCTGCTTATAGAAGTTACATAAATATTTTGGCGATATGTTTTGGGAGCTACAAGCTGCTTCTTTGTGAAGAATAGAATAGAATAGAATACTCTTTATTATGTACACCATATAAATTACATAAAAAATATGAGGAAAACATTACATAGGGTGACACAATGGGCGGCCTTATCGCTAAAAGCGATCTTTTCAAGACAACCTTTGGATGGATTTTAAAGAAAAAGGAAATACAGTACTGTAGGTAGTCTTAGGTGTACTATTTATAATAATATATACAATAAATACATTATAGATAAATATATACATTAATAATTAAGAAACAAAACGCATAGAACCCTAGTAAAAACGATTAAAGAGAGAGGTAGTGACTTTTGACCATTGTTTTGAAAGTGGACAAGGATTGAGCACGCCTTACCGACACGGGCAAGGCATTCCATAACCGCACCGCCTGAACCGTAAAAGATTTGTCGTAAAAGCTGGTGGAATGCATCGGCATCTCTAGTCTCAAGTTTTCCGATGACCTCAGATATCTATTATGTGTGTCATGAAGGAACTTGAAACGTTCTTTAAGATAAGAGGGGGTTGTAGGATTGAACAGAATACTGTAGAGCAGAAATAAAATATGAGAATCCCGGCGAAGACGTATGGGAAGCCACTTGAGCTTGGTGCGAAATTCAGAAATGTGATCATATTTGCGTAGGCCAAATATAAATCTTATGCAAAGGTTTTGAAGACGCTCAAGTTTATCTAGTTGTGCCTGGGTGAGATCGAGATAACTGACATCAGCATAGTCAAGGATGGGAAGCAGAAGGGACTGTGCAAGCGCAGTTTTAGTGGCAGTGGGAAGAAAGTTCCTCAATCGTCTAAGGGACCTGGCAGATGCAAAAATTTTGCGGCTTACGTCCTGTAGCTGCGGACTCCAGGACAAATATTTGTCAATCCAAACCCCAAGGTTCTTTACTTTCTCAAATATTGGAATAGTAGTTCCGTTAAATTGTACCTGGGGAAGCTGTGACCAATTTACTTTTGGAATCATCCTAGAGCTGCCAACAACAATGACCTGAGTCTTCGACGGATTTACCTGAAGCCCATTTGCCTCACTCCACTCACAGACCGTAGCCAAATCCTTGTTTATTGCAATAATTGCATCAGCCAGATCTACAAGGGCAGCTTGTTTGTAGATTTGTAAATCGTCTGCATATAGGTGGTAGGAAGACAGAAGTTTTTTGGAAATAGCGTTTATAAATATTGCGAAGAGTAGAGGAGATAACACGCCACCCTGAGGTACACCGGCAGTTGTATAACACCAGGAAGAGTTAGATTCTTCTATGCATATACGTTGCCGGCGGCCATACAGGTAACCGCGAAACCAGTCAATCGCTGTTGGAGATATGTTAAGCGAGCGAAGTATGCCAAGCAGGATATCGAAATCGACAGTGTTGAATGCATTACTAAAATCTAGTAAGCAAAGAACCGTCAGATGCCCTCGTTCCATGCCTAGCCGTATGTCATCAGTAACGTTCACTAAGGCTGTAGTTGTGCTATGACCAGGACGAAATCCAGACTGAAAAGGATTCAGCAGACTATTCTTACAAAGAAAAGCACTAAGCTGATTGTGGACAAGGCGTTCAAGGACTTTGGAGAGGAAAGGCAAGATGGAAATAGGACGGTATTCGGAAAAGGAATTAGGATTTGCCTTTTTGGGTAAGGGAGTGATTTTGGCCTCTTTCCAAGTTGATGGAAAGACCCCATGGGATATTGAGTAGTTTAGGATATAGCAAAGGATAGGAAGGATTTCGTCGAGGACAGGGAGTATCATTTTTCGACTGACACAATCACTGCCAACTGCGTTAGAGGTGATTGAAACTATGCTCTTCCTAACATCACAATCAGAGAATTGACTAAAAACAAATGAGGAATGATCCGGAGCTGGAAGGTTTGAAAGATAGTTTAATGTAGTTGCTTTCAAGGTCCCATTACATGAGGACGAAGACGAGAAGTGTTGATTCAGTAGATCAATATTTAGGTCTTTAGGGATTGATTCTTGGCGAGATTTCCCAACTCCTATGGATTTAAGAAATTTCCAGACTTTAGCTGGGTCTCCATTTTCAACTGAGGTGTGGATATGGCGTCGTTGGGCATCTCTACACACCCTATTGCAGCGATTTCGCGCATCCAAAAGTCTCTTCCAGTTCGATGGCGAGGGACGACATTTAAATTTTGTTTTGAGAACAGCTTTCCTATGGATTAAGTCTTTGATGTCGCCTGTTAGCCATGGTGCCGGAAGATGCTTAATCTTTATTGCGCGTATGGGTGCGTGAACATCATACAGCTGCACAAGGTTGGCCGTCAAGAGGTTTACTTTATCGTCAATTGACTCAACGCTAACCAGAGGTGCCCAGTCAATGCTGCTGGCATCCCTTCGGAGATCATCTATATTCATTCCACTAAAATTGCGCTGCAGGAGAATTTTAGGTTTTGCCTTAGGAGGCCGAATTTTGTATGAGAGGAAAATGAGATCATGATAGGAAAACATGTCAGCTGGGTATTGGCCATGCTTGCCAACATGTTGAGAAGACGAAACAATAACAAGGTCTAAGAGTGAAGGGTTACAATTTGGAAAATGGTGTGTGGCACTTAAGGGAAGAATGGATAAATTCAAAGATTGAAGTACTGACTGAAGAGAAGAGGAGCGGGAATCGTTCTTCAATAAACAAGTATTGAAGTCCCCCATAATGATTGTGTGACTGTAAGAGGGCATCAGGTTTTCTAGGATGTTTTCAAAAGAGGAGAAGAAATTTAATTGAGATGAAGGGCTGTAATAGACGCCTAGAAGGATTTTTGTAAGATTCAGGGTGACTTCCAAAAAGAGATGCTCCCCCGCGTTTGACGGGGGAGGTTGTGCTGAGATATCAATAATTGAAAAAGGAATGTTCAGGCGAAGGTATATAGCAACACCACCTCCACCGCCACGCGCGCGGTCATTTCTTATTAGTTGAAAACCCGGCAATGAATAGGATGTGGATGGGAGACATGGTTTCAGCCAAGACTCGGAGACAAGGATAGCATGGATGTTCTTACAGTCGAGGGACGCTAGCATGTCAGAGTAGTGTGCCGGAATACTTTGGGCATTTATATGGACTACATTAAAATTCTTCGGAACATCGGAAAATTGAGAATCAAGCGAGTCAGCAAGGGTCGGAATGCTAACAAAACTGTCATCACTACTTGCAGAAAAAAAGCTTTTGGTGTCACTGCCGTCATTACTGGCTGACATTGAAAATATTTATAAATAAATAAACAGTTAAAAATAGATAAGAAAACTAAAATGATATATAGAAAGTAAAAAAAGAAAAAAAAAAAAATAATAATAATAAAAGGGGGCAATTTCTATCCACCCGCCAGTTGTGTTTAAAAAAAAACAAACATATAAACAGCACAAAAAGCCACAAGCACAATAATCTCATCGTCCGGGTAGCAGCAACATACTATAAAAGAAGTCTAAAATGGGAAATAATAAATAAAAACTAATATTTTAAGCATTGTATACTGGGCGCACTGTCACCTGTTTCTGAACGTAACGAACTAACGACAAGAAAGAGAAATGTCAAGTTGACAGCTGCCAGTGCAGATGGAAAATAAAAATAAACATTCAAATATTGAGAAATAAAAAAGCGAATTATATTACGGGTAAAAGGTAAAGGGTAGAAGAAGTTAGGATGCTATGATTGGAGAGGGGTACTTACAAAAAGTGAAATGAAACTGCTACCCGGACTACGATACAATCCATGAAAGTTGGAGCAAATCACTTCTTTGCAGCACGCCGGGCCTTCTTCGGTGCCGGCGTTGATGACGGTAACGCCGACGATGCAGATGCGGCGGCGGAATCGGATTTTTTTATTGACTGCTCGATTTCATTGAGCTCATCAATGGAATTTATTCGATGCCGGGTGCCGTCAGAACCTAAAACGTAGATGAGGCCCTGCTTTGTCCAGCAATTGGTCTCACCGAGCTTTTCCCTCGCCGACATGAAGAGCTGATGCCGAGATCTAGTCAGGAACTCCGATAGTGTGATCCCAGTGCCCTTTAACTTTGTCTTTGCAAACCAGACACTATCCCGGATGTTGATGTCCCGCAACTTGCAAAGAATGGGCCTGGGTTTGCTGGCACCTATTGATCTACCCATCCGATGGCAGCGTCTGATATCAGCCACAGTAAAGTCTGTCAGCTTAAGGTGACACCGCACAACTTCCGCTACTACCTGCGCAGTATCCTCCTTGGTCTGTTCCGTTACACCATGCAACAGTACCATCTTTCGCCGACCCCGCATTTCAAGGTTGTCCAGTCCTTGTGCCACTGCCTCCAACTGACTTTGAAGACAGCCCAACGCATCCAGGATGAACTTCTTAAATGAAGTGAAGTCTGCAACCAACCCGTCCATACTGCTAGATGTGCTTGTAGGGTTCTTCTTCAGTTCAGCCTCAAAGTTTGACATCCTGTTTTGAAATAGTGTCATCATATCTGACAATGAGACCTTCAGTGCTTCCATGAGTGCTTCTGTGTGTCTTTTTGTGCTTAGGACTATAAAACTATGGAGATAACACTAAACTGGTGGGTACTCTATGTTAGCATGTGAATGCATACATTTATTTACTTAAATATACTGTAATTTAATTTTTATTAAAATTCTAAATAGGAGCGATTTTATTTTCCACCATATGTTGCAACTACCCACAGGGGAAAAGTGAAGTATAACGTTATTCATATAGATAGTACCTATCTACTTAAAATGAAGTAAACTTTTAGATATTCTGCAAGCTATATGTTTGTTATTGGGTTATTATATACTTAATTTTGTGGTTGTCATGTATTGTAGGTAATGCAATGATAGATATCTAAATCTATACGTAGTTTTATCATAGTTTTAGTAGCATATCTTCAAAAAGCATAACCACAAATCGATACCAGGCGAGCATCGTTTATAATTGTATGAATATGAAGCGAAGCCATAATGGTCAGCCGGTGGCAATGGCGGTCGCGTGGATTGTGATACGATCTCGCTTCACACCAATAGTTACTATCTTTGTTTTATTGCAACGGAAACTTGTAATTACCGCCAAAGTGTCGCTTTGATGTGATTTCGAACACAAATTAGGATTGACACTCTCCTGCGCATTGTGTTTGTTTAGCTAGGTCTACGATTCGCTACTCACAGATGAATAGGTTTCTTAATTGAAGGTAGAAAGAGATGCAGACTAATGACTGATGATATTGCGCTTCTGCTTGCGTTTCTGGTACACTAGTTATATCAAAAACTAGTGTTTAGTTGGTATAGAAAGGTTCTAGAAAAACGAGTCAAAGTTGGAATTAGGACCTAAAAATACTACGTTGTAATATTTTGACGGTTTTATTCTAGGCAACGCATAATTTTATAAGTACCTAGTTATTTTCCAGATATTTGAAAATTCACAGTGAATTAGAAGTAAACCAGATTTAGTACGCGCACAGATAAATTAATTTGCGACGTCGTCGCCACACTAATAACCTCGAAGTTGTTGAACGCGGTCCAAATAAATAACAGCGTCTTCCGTATCATGCGGATGCGTGGCATGTGTCCCGAAAATCATAGTTAATTACATTGCTCTATAAACTCTGTAATTTTTATGTATCTGTGCCTAATAAGCTTTCTAACCGTTATGTACCTCCAATATTACAAGTTATATTTGTGCACTGAAGGAAACCGAACGGTAGAGCTATGAGCGTAGGTAGCTGGCATAAAACAGCTTACACTTCTAGCATCGTGCAGTGACCCCAGTTCACACAGGAACACTTCACTGTAGTAGTTCCGTTCCCTTTGTCACCATCTGAAACACGATCCCCGTCCACGACTTCCGCACGAAGCCCTTCGATCCTCCGATAATCCTCCTACATAGATTACATTTCTAGTTACACTTTAAACCATTTAGTGCCCGTTTCTCATAACTTCAGTAGCTTCTCTACAATTTTCGCTCTGATCTGATGATCCTCAAAAGATGGACGTGAAGCTTTCTTCGTTTCTTAATTATTATTTATGTACAACAGCTGGCGTGCAGAGGTTGGTCGGGCGAGGCTGAGTCCGTCCGGCGAACGACGCGGTTATTTATAAAACAGAGTTGCGTCTCGTTTTGTCTTCGGCGCGCTCTTTATTTTGTCTAAATATACGCAGTTTTGGGAACGTCGTCGCGGCCGACTCTGCCGCGACACCAGATTTGGCATCGAGCCAGAACCTCATCTTTCCTCGCCAGCTTATCTTTTGTCGGGACCTACAAAGCATAACTAGCAAGCAGCTTCATGTCTGGGATATCTTTTAACTTCTCTTATTAGGTGACTGATCTGGAAAATCATAAAAGATATATAGGTGCGTAAGACCCAAGTTACAAGAACAAAAAACACTAAGTAATCTCCAGTAACTTAAACAGGCTACGGCTGCTAGCGAGTCATCGATGTGAGAGAAAAGACACGTCGGCCATAAAAATCGCCGTTGGCTTATACGCGCACGTGTTTTGTCCAAAAATAAGTGTCCCAGGAACTGAGGTCGCGACGAGGAGGGATGTAATTAATTGCTCCCGGCAATCGTCTACAGGACAGCGAAATAGGCATCGGATTGATGGTGGATAGTGTGGCAGACGACACCGGTCAGATCAAAGGCCCGTCAAACACAAAACCGTGACGGCCGTGAGTCCAACACGGCCAGTTTGGTCATACGAACTGGGCCACGACACATCTAGTTCTATTCTCGTTTCGATAAACTAACACGACATATTTATTCTACAATGTATTCATGAAACCGTGTTCATAATAATGGGAGCTTTAAGTTTAATTTATGGGAAATATTTGGCTGCTCTTGCACATTTCGTAGGTACTAATATAATCTATACCTAAATCTAGAACTCATAAACGAAATAATTACACTTGGAGATGCTTCAATTGTCTGAAATTAGACATGTTTATGTGCTATTAGTACTTATGCCTAAACATATTGTGGATATGTAGAACGTACCGAAGGTAATGGCATTGAAAATACTTGAGTAAATACGTAGAGTCGAATGCCTACATATAATAATACCCTCTTTCTATCCCGCTCAGGCCGCTCGCGTCTAAAATCGTATTTCCGTAGAATCCTTACAAGCGACGTTAAGCACTTACTGTCGGCTTTCAGTTCGACGACCTGAGCTCCAGAAGACGTCCTGAAAACAAAAAAAACTTGCACAGGAATTCAGACAAAGCTTTATACGCACCATCTACACAAATGACCGAGAATTTTTTCATGACGACCCATGACTAATTATACCTCTGAAACTTTGATAACTGGATTCACTATAGTTTTAGCTTGAAACCGTGTTTGCAATACGTCATATTCTGTTCTACATTATTGTGAATAAATTCAACTGTTTGCCTTTTGTATCGTATTTGACAATCGATTACGACTAAAATCTATCTGGGTCACATATAAGCAACAAAAGACCATCGCGCTACATTCAGGCCAACTAACAATGGATATAAAAGGAAAGAGAAAAAAATTAATGAATCAAGATAAGCTTTGTGGTGGACAGTGGTTCGACCTCGGCCGTCAAATGGCACCGCATCGATCGAACAAATGCGGTGGCACATCACGCGCATTGAACGGCACGCGATTAGTCCCAGACTTCAGAGCCGATCAGCACTAGTTTTATTATGTATTGTGCTTGCTGGACACAAAACAGCTGGTTACTAGATTCCGCATTTCCTATGGGTCGGTTTTACCTCTGTACATGACACCAAAATGTAAAAAAAAATGAATTTCGCAATCACCGTAAGTTGACAAAGTAGCCATTGCAATATCTATCAGTATCATCAGTATTGAAAGTAGCAAGGTCACTACAACTACCTACTCCCATAGCAAACGAACCGCAACACCATCCGGAGAGGCTGCGGATGTGATCCACTGTAATCACCGGTGAAATTTCGCCACACAATAGCAAACTTATTTACAGGCCGGTAGAGGTTACGCTCTTCTGAATATTAACCATTAATCATAGATTATGATTCAAACACACAATTACTGTGATTGCTTATTTCCTAAATATGACATATCGTTTGGTTTTCGAAATGGCTATAGCCCTGCAATAACTGATCCGAAAAAAACACGTAGGCAGCTAATTCTGTGACACCCGGAAAGTGTCGTCAACTTGGCAACCTCCACCTAGGTGGAAGATGTCTCTGCGATCGTTTTGGTAACGTACATCGGCCTGTGCCAAAGTTCGAAAGCCATTTATAGCGAGTGTTTGTCGTCTTCTTGTCAAGAGGTATGTCCATGGATGCCGGTGCCCGGGCGGGCGGCGAGCGACTAAAATAGACGCCGCCTCGCGCGACTTAACAATGCAATAAAAAGAAATTAACAGTGACGTTCCCTGCGCTAAGTTGACTCTCGTGTCATTTGGATGTGGTCCAATCTCTTCGAGATATATTTTAGTTTGACTTCTCTCTAGCCACTTCCGCTAAGTGAGACTGAAAATAACATCTTTACGAACATTAATGATGACGATGAAAGAGTAACGTTGTCGCCTGTCGCCTCTAAGAAAGTTTATTTTTTACGAATTTGCTTGTCCCCTTTATGTTAAGACTTTGATTAGGTTAAAGGTAAATTTATGTGGTATGATAACCTAGTAACAAAGTTGTATTCTTTTCAGGTTTCGGTTTGGCTGCCGCAGCTGCAGCGGGTGTTCGCGCCGGTTATCAGACGGTGCTGCCTTCGCCGTATGGGTAAGTACTTCGGCCGGTCATTTCTGTACCATATATGTATCATGTATCAATGTTCAGTGGTTCAACACTTCGATATTTGCCAGCACTAGCGGCGCCGCATGCCGCTCTGAATACATCTCACGAGACAAAAATCAGACGTAGATTAATCTTACTTAGATGCTACCGGAAAAGCCCGAAATCTTTTCTTGGATCAAAGATCTATCCAATTCACAATTACTATCACGTACGTGCGTTCGTAATGACTACGAATACGGCGTAGCGTCTAACTTTCCTCTGATAAAGGTAGTTATGAAAACTCATCAAATGTTTTCCCAACTTTTCCATTACAAAAACACGTACTTTGCTCATGATGTAGGTTTGTTAATAAATCATATTTCATCAAAAACATTGCGAGGAGACAGTTTTTAATAACGAGATTCATAAACTGGTCCTAAGTCAGAATTGTAGGAAGTGAGCATAAGGTCCAGATTCATATCGCTTGGCGGTATAAGTATAGTTTGCTGACTTTTGTCTCGGTAGATGAGGCGAGCGGCGTCTCCTGACGGCTAGCGGCGCGCCGGCCGGCGGACCACACCTAGACTAAATTATCAAACATTTTCACATAGGTATCTATGGCAAGCGTGAGCGTGAGAGTGGATTTTTTTTCGTTTTGGGTGTGAATTAGTCGATTGGGTTTTTTAATGTTTACGTTTTACAAAGCTATACCGGAGCATGGGCGGCGCCAGCGGCGACGTCGTCGGTCGCGGGCGCCGCCCACCGCCGTCACACTTTACGCATCGTTCTGGACACTCAATGTTTTCTTTACTTTTATGTTTTATGCCGTGTTCGTGTAAGATTTTGTTGAGTTGAATTGAGTTTTGTTGGTGGTGGATTTCGTTTAATCACTTACTAAGTAATTGTCGTAGTGCGGCGGGTGTGGGTGTCGAGGGCGCGCAGTGTGTGCGTAGGTGTGAGCGCGCTCTCGACGGCCGCCGCCGTCGCCGTCGCCCCGGGCCGCCGTGCCGTCTAACATGATTCGAACATCGATACAACGCGGCCTATCCGTCCCCGTGCCGACTGCTGGCCCTGCAGTCGTCGTGTCCTGGTTAATTACATATTGACGTGAGCTCGATCGATGCTCAGCCAGGGCCACCACGCCAACACAACTGTCCATATATTATTCAGAGACGCTCTTGTTTTAATGGAACATAATCAAGTGAAAGGTTCCATCGGATTAACGCTTTTATTTTCGTTTACAATCGAATTGGTTTATACTGCGACGTTTGGGAGATCGATCTACGTTGTTTGATATGCTTGTCTGTACACCAAATGTCAAACATAATAAAAAACACAAGGTTTTCCTACGATCGATCATAGTACACTCAAAAACATTGGCTTGAAATATGTAATACCTACCATTACTATACTGTAAGCAGAGAGTACCTACCTACCTACCGACGTATTGATATAAGAGTGTAGGTAAATTTGTTATAGGCAAATTACATTACAAATAGTTTAATCGGATGATCTACATATTATGTATTAGGAAGCTTAGTTTAATATTATTCTTGCGATAACTTTTTGCATGTAATTATTATATATCTACTTTCTCCGAGGAATGTTGAAAGTAGCATTTAACTTACTCGTAAGATCCTTTACATCCTCTATTAGCTACCGACTAGTATGTGGTTGTGTTTTGTATTTTAGTAGATGTGTCAGCTCGGCTTGTGTGAGTGAGTATATATGCCAGTTTTAATAATGCTGTTTGTTTTCACCTACTACTACTATATTTTTTCTCTCTTCATAGTAGATGAGTATATTAACTCGGGTATTGAAAACAAGTAAAAAAGGAAGCCATTGTAGCAATACAATCGTACATTGACGAACTGACGACCATTGATGAGATTTTACGATTGTGGTAGTTTTTCAATGATCAACACAGCTTCTTATCGTCTTATCTGACTACTTACATCAAGTAGGTATTTAGAAGTACAGCAGTAGACCACAGGTGGGCGTATGTGACGGGCGGGGCGTGGATGCGGGCGTGGACCACGCATGCGTATTGCCTCCGATCCTTATACCACGCTAATTCAGTCGAAATAGAACAAACAACAGTCAGCCTGTCTCTATCACATCTTATAATGGTAGAAAAAGACGGAGAATTGCATCAGAAGTGGTACGATGCTTAATAGTATAGATGAAGAGAGCCCTCTAAAAACGCTGACGCGGCTCGAAGCGAATTCAAGATGCTCTTGAACAAACTTGGCCGCCTTCATAAGCAAATCAAGCAGAATTGACATTTTTTAAGTCATGACATTTTGTGTTACATCATTAAAATGCTTAGACCATAAAATTCAAAGACATAATAGTTATCTAATGCGCAGTTATAAAAAGGCTCTTGGAAAATGGCTTTCCGATTTCCCAATAAGGAATTTCATCACTCATAACCTTATAACTGGCATAATTTCTGATTTTTTATTCTTCATGCTAAAATCACATGCGTTATCCCGTCCGGCAAATCAACGCAATATGGTTTATAATTCGGTCAAAACTTTATATCTTCGTCTGAATTCGAAAGACTTATTTAAAAAAAAGTCTCTTCTTTCCGAAATAAAATTAGATAATGGGCTGTCATCTAAATCTTAATTTTCACGACTGTTCGCGACGGTGTAACGATAAGTAGGCAAATACCGAGTGGTCCGGATATTTTGGTTGAGGCGGAGAGCCGCGCGTTGTATATTTTTATTACATTTTCTTAAACTTCCCTGGCACTGACGCACGGCGGCGGTTCCGCAATGGCGACATAGGCAGACAGTCGCATACTTACATAATTATAACAGTTTATCGATGTCTACTAACCTAACAAGATTAGATGCTCGTGCCTGTCGAGGCTGCTGGGGCTAGGTAGTGTGACCGTTTTAAACAGTATTAATTTTTCGATGTCTCCTCACGAGATTATTGAGAAGCTCAGTGAGAGGACATCGCGGGTGACAGTAGACGTCATATGTGCAGTTACTTTATGCAGTATCTGATATTTTGACGTCTTTGATGCCAGGAGGATTTTTGGATATAGCTTTGATGTAAATTGGCAGGTTGTCGCCCGGATACATGTACAGCACACCGCAGTACATGAATGCGATGAGCGGAGTGGGCGCTAGTGTGGGCTCGGGAGCTGGAGGGCTGGTGCAGCTGCCGCAGCTGCAGCACGCCGCGGCCGTGGCTGCTGCCAACCACCTGTACGAGTACCAGGCTGCCGCAGCGCAGGGCGCGGCAGCATACCAGCAGCAGTATGCCGCAGCCGGCTTTGACCCGTATGCTACAGCCGCCGGTTTGTACTACACTCTCAACTAGAAATATTCAGGTGTTTAGAATACATTGATTATATACTATTATATAGACTTTTCATTCGTTTGCTTGCTTACAACTTAAAATTCTTTTGAACAAGCCATTTGCCTTAAAATGAAGAAACTTTTGAACGCCGAATTACATGGTTCCGGTTTAAAATAATATTCGTATGTTTCAGCAGCAGCGGCGGCAGCAGCTAGCGGTGCCGGCTATGTGTCTCCCTACTACACGCTGCAGGGCGGCGGCATGCAAGGCCCTCTTCTGCCTCCACTACCATACCCTCCGCAGCTGCAAGAGGCAAGGATGCAGTAGTATTGATGTAAATGTTCCCGGAAACATTACTGATGACACGCGTGACGTTACTATGAATTCAGATCTGAGAATCTAAGAAAAAAAAAAACTTGCAAATAAGAATATCACTATTCATCAGTAATGAATTCGAGAACTACTAACACGATTATAGGTCTGAATGTGGAATGAAATAAAATAATGACACAGCTGTTACAGCAAAACGTTCGACGCCTTTTGTCAAACGGTAGTTAGAAGACGATAGCAAACCATGTCATTAGAAAATTTTAATGATTTACACTCTGACGGAAGCAAGGCCAAATATAGGTATAGACTTAACGTCTAGAATCTAGTTAAATCCATAAACCAAAAATGTTAAAGAATGACCAAAGGCTATGAGCTTTTTATTTAGAATTAAGACCTCGGTACTTAGCCAGCAATGGTAATGAAACTATGTAGGTAATAATTACGTACTTATTCGTATTTATCACCAATACCATTATAATATCATTAAGATACAAACATAAAGATTGCTATGTTGAAACATTCTTGCCTCATTAATTCAACTTCCTAACATCACATATTTTTATACGTATAACGATAGTAAGATATATTTTCATATTAGATACCCTTCATATATTCAAATACCTATCTATATAATATTTAGAAAAGAAAGTAACATTTAAAAGCGTACAGCTGTTAAATGACAATAAATACAATATTAAATATCTTTATTTTGATTGTAACATTGTGAGAAGGGACAAAGTTTGGCAAATAATTTCTAAACTTGCTTTTTTTTAAAGAAGACATTGCACACCAAAAAATTTAAGTTTCACTTCTTGTCGTACGATATTAGTTATTTATAGGAATTGAATAACCTACTGGTGAAGTGATCTACAAGTTGTTTTTAAAAATGTTTTACGTTTCTTGGTATACCTACTCAACGAAAGAAGTGTAAAATCCTCATTATTTGTGGCATCTATCGATCAACGCTTGCGAAAACGCATTACATGTCTGACAGCTGATTTTTAGATGGTTAGTAGGATCACCAGTAAAAGGAAATCTTCTCAATACTTCTGATTGTATCATCAGCGTCACATACTATTGTGTACTTCCTATCCATAATTTCCATTTTACGTAGCTTTTTTATTTTAATAAGGTATTTTAAAAACATTAATAAAGCGATTGATCTATCGGACGCCTTAAGAACGAAATGAATGCCTTAGTCACGTATTTTCAGATCGGATTTTCGAATTTTATGCACGATGCAAGAATTTATCCAGGTATAACCAACTTAACCCAAGACAAATCTTCTACAAACATTTTTAAATAGAAAACAAAGTCATGATCGAAAAGAATATGACTTCAGCATTTTATTTATGGTTTGCGATGGCAGTTCTGAGTTTACAAGACATGGAGACTACATCACCAAGGCTTCATTCAAAATGAAGCTGTTATTAGTCGATTTGTTTTGGTATTAAGATGCCATAGATAAATACTTAGGTTTCCTAGTTCTGTATTAACATGTCCATATTGCTCAATAAGTCCGAAAATGGACTTGATTTAGCGTAAGATAGAAGGAGAGCAATAAAGAGTTAAGTGATTAATGTAATTTTAAGTACTGTACTTATTACTGTCTCAGTGTAAAACAACAATATTTTTTGTACACTACCTATTATGCCCTTGTAATATTAACACATTATTACTTATAATTTGTTCTCCACAGCGGTTAAGGGTACTTAGTAGTATTAAAATAGTTAGGATAATTCAATTACTAGTCCATGTAATTTTAATGTATTGAATTATAGGCGGTCGCCGGCCATTTATCAAAGAAAACACTACATACAGAAAACTGGTTATAATAAAAGAATTTCATCGTCAGCTGATATACCTATGTGCCATCCTTTGAACGGATTTTCAGCATTTCAGTTATTGTGTAATGACTAATTACGAACTATTTATTTCATTCAGTAGCCATTAAAGTATTTGCATGGGAATGAGATGTATCTCAAAGTTGAGATCTTGGACGGCGACATAGTACAAGTTAGGGGTATTAGCCCAAGTAGGTAGGTATCACTGATACATAGCATGTAAGCTTAATTCTAATTGTAATATTCTGTTATTCGTAATTTATTTTGTTGATATTTGTAAATCTACATGTTGATAACTATTTATTATGTGGAAGATAAATAAAAATTGTTGAATATTTACCGACCGAATCGAATCTCTTACCGCTCGGAGCTTTCACAGTTAATTGAAAACAAGATTCGGTCTAATATATTGAATTATATACATTCACTATACTTTTAAAAATAAGTAACTTAGAATAATATTATTAGTAGATGCATACCAAAAGGAATATAGTTAGCCATAAACGTGGCCATCTTGCCTTATATATAGATGGAATATTGAACCTAGTTATATATAACACTAAAATTATATAGGTACACATATCATCAAATTTATAAAATTTTCAGGGCGGCATGACGCACTGAATTGTCCATAATAGTGCATTTCATTCACAGTAATTTTAAGCACAATTACTATTATCTATTATGTATTACATAACTATATGAACATGAATTCATAATAAATACTTAATAACTGTTATAATTACTTTAAAATTATAATATCGTACTTAATTTAGGTTAATATAAAATGGAAAATAAATTTTTAAGGTACATTTTACGTCTTTTAATTTTCTCTGAAAGCAGTGAACCCAATCTATCTGGCGCATCTAAATCTATTTATAAAAAAAGAAATATTTAGTTTCTGTGAAAAAAATGTGTGTCGTCAAGCATTTGGCGCGGCTCCAACATTGCCTGTCTCTTTTGACAAAGTTGATGCACCAAAATAACTTATAAAACGGTGTTTCTAGACAAAATTGCGATTGAATTATATAGCTGAATTATTTTCTTCTAGTGTAGATTTAGGTTACCTACCAAAAAAATCATCATTGTAAAGAAAGAAGAATGAGCATTTTGGTACTCGCTCCAATAGCAATCATTGTGGTGATACGTCTTTTAATCAGGAAAAATAATTACTATGGCGACTTGTCCCAAATCCTTGTCCGAAAACCACTGGAAGCCCCCAAAGTTCCAGTTTTAGTTGATAATATCATAATTGCAAATACGATAATATTACTTACCTATCATGGTTGAAAATACGAAAAATAACAATGTGATGGTGTGTGTGTATTCTTTTTTTTATGACTTTTGAAAATATGTTTTTTTACATAAAAAAGTAGACCTTTAAGATTTCTGTTTTTTGTTACTACGGCGACCATAAACCGGGGGATTCATTATTATTTTTACATTATTCGTCCCGGCGCCCGTTTTGGAAATTATGTTACCAGCTATACACGTTTAACTTGACTAGTGTTGTGCTTATCGATTTGGAACATCGTCATGGAAGAACATCGCAAGTGTGTGATGTGTTGCTGAGGCCTACGTCGTGCTAGATACCAACAGCCTGCTACGCGCCACACGCACTTCATGCAACGGCATGCGCGCGAGCGGTTTGCGCGCCGCTCGCGCACTGTGTAAACCTTGCGCGAGTTGCGCTAAAGAGGCGCACCAAACAATTGCAGTAACTACGTGTGTGTCACCGATGTTGCCAGAGAATTGACAACATTGATGGCATTGTCGAGTCAAGGCTGCAATGTCTGGAGCATCGACGCCGGGTTGCAAGCCTGTCGGTTTACTATCGGTTACATTTCGGTTAGTGTGCGTTGGAATTACATAGTTTAATTCCACCAATCCCGTTCAATCATCGGAACACTAGACGTACGGCGATGCGCCACCGGTAGGTACATGGTGGACATCCCGCCTACACGCACAAAACGTTTTGGGAACACATTCATTGTGCGTACAGTTAAGGAGTGGAAATCCCTGCCGGAGTTTGTTTTCTGATAGGTACAACCTGAGGGTTTTTCAGACAAGATTGAATAGCTTAGTTCTAGGCAAGCGTGCTCTATCGTCGACCACATCATCGCTGAGAGTCTGACATAGTGGTCAAGCGCGAGCCTATCAAAAATAAAAAATAAGTAGGTACCTATAAGTGACGATTGTAGACAGCCTAATCTCAGCGGGTCTGTACCGGCTTTTAGCTGGCAGTTAAGAATGTTGGAGAGTCGATGGAATTATGATTAAAGAATAGATGTCAATTTTGTTTTATGTGGGACAGGAGTTTGGCAAGTGGGCACACATGTATTTTTCTGGGATGACCAATATAGTTATTTAAAGTACCCTCAGCTCTTTTCTTATCCGCCCGTAGTCAAGTAACCCTTTTATACACCGCACTCTCGCGTTGCCAGCGAGTGAGCCGTCTACCCTGAAGATACGACAGTGTCCCAGGATCCCTGCAGGCCGTGCTGGTGCCTTGGGATCCTACAAGTGGCGTGGGTCGCCGGTTATCGAGTGCCGCATGTAGCGATATGCGAGGATAAAAGGAGTGTATGGATAACCAAAGCTGAGTGGTTTTATTTATTATAAGTGTCACTCACATAAGGGAGTGATGAAGGGAGGAAAATGCGGTTCTTCACACATATCAAGTGTGCTTTGAGAAATTCATCGACGAGTTCGTGTCGATGGCCATTTCCAACGGGTGGCGAAAGAGTGATTATGCTCTCATTTTAGGAGTGTGGCTCCAGGGCGCACCCCAACACTTTAGATATACGTTCGAGTATGATATGGAATTAGAATCGCTTTGCGAAGAGCTTAGAAAGGAATTCCCATGCAAATGTGTTTCTTGTAAGGAGCGGAATAATCAATGTTTTTATAATTTTGAGAGGCCGGACGTTGTGTCCGAGGCGTGTAAACAGTCAGAGGATGGCAAAGATATTGATGCAAATTTATTTTCTAGCTCAATAATCAAAACAAATCAACAATTAATTGAGTTGGAGGATGGATATGATTATGGTGACCAGAGCTGCGTTGAGGCCAGCCCAGTCGATGATGTGCAAGACTATGGAGAGTGTGGCCTAGGCGATGTTGACCAAAGCTGTGATGATAGCAGCCAGGTTAATGATGAGGCGAAGAAGGATTACGTAGATGAAAATACAGAATCGGATAAGTCCATTCCATTTAGTCCTGTAAATAATATTTCAGAGAACCAGGTAACAGCTTTATTAGAAGAAACACATGGCGAGCACAAGTCGAACGAGAATTGTATTTGTTTAGATGTGGTTTCGGCTGATGTCGTCGGGATGGAAGGCTGCGAGATGGAGGTTCCGTCGGAGACACATGTTTTTCGTGACGTCGAATCAGACGATAATTTTGTTCAAGAAGAGTATGTTTCTGCTGATTTATGCGAGCAAGAGAACTTCGAGATGAAGATAGATGAAGAAGATAGAGTCGGAACAGCGCTGCGTACCAGGAGAAGCGATTAGGATCCTTCTATTATTATTCCAATAGGTGATAGTCCAGCGGAAATCTTCCTGGGTGAAATCTGCAACGTAAATGCCACTTCGCAACGTCACAGCACTCCACAGCAAGCGGAACGACATTTTTCCCGGGATATTCTGGAGGAGGAGGTCTGTACCCTCCCTAGTGTTGCTAAGAGGGATGTTTTCCATTTCTTTGTTAAAAATAAAGTTATTTTTGTGTCTATTTTATTTATTCTGGCTGACATGTGTTGTCATAACAACTTAATAAACGAGTTGACGACCATAAATGTAAGAATGTACGGATTTAGTAAATCTGATGATCCAAGATATCCTATAAAAATAAAAATATGCAAAGAAAATCATGAATTGCAAGAAATAATTTAATAAAGCAGTCTTTTGTAAATAAATATAAATTTTGGAAATATAGGAAGAAATTTATAAATTGTCATTCGAAAATTCTCTTGTGTTCTTTAAGAAAAAAATTGTAGAGAATAGAGACAGTGGTGTCTTATTCTGAGGTGGTGTCAGAGGTCATTTGACATGACAAATAATTGTCAAACATTTGGTACGTCAATGTTATTACGTTTGACAATGTTAACCAAGTTTTGCCCTTGCAAGCATGGGCACACATGTATTTTTCTGGGATGACCAATATAGTTATTTAAAGGCTAGGTAGATTATGATTTAGGTACCAAACTTTTTTTTTTTTCTAAGATTTTAGGTCATCCTATGAAGTTGCCCTTTTTTAATACGGGTCACTTTGACCTAAGATAACTTGGGATTGACTTGGAATTATAAGTTCAAAAGAACTTTATACTTATTTCAAAATTAGTTTATTTTTGTTTCTTTGGGTTTTGTAATTTCGCTATATTTTAAATATCGCCAAGAAAGCTACACTATCGCCTATTGCCAGATTTTATACCAGAAAAATGACCGGTTTCTCAGGGATAGTCCATGGCAGTAAAGCCGCGGAAAACAGCTACTTAGTAGTTACGTAGCAAGATTTTGTACGTACTCCCTCTTCACTTGCCTACAAGCCGCACGTGGGCTGAAGGCTGAAGTCGACACTAGTATGTCTGCACTCTCTGCACGCAATGCAAACAAAACAATTACCTACATGACGTGCTGACCAGTTTCAGGAATATGTATTAGACCAATAATTTTTCATGTAGTGTGTGAAAATATAATGCTCGTATAATATTCTTAGGCGGCAAGATGACAGATGGACCAGAGTCGTCACGCAGTGGGAGCCATAATTATGGTCGTCGATGCCGAGGGAGGCCTAGGAAAGGCTGGCGTGGAGGCATTTACGGCAGATTGGCCAGAGACGGCAAATAGCGGGAAGAGTGGAAGGCTATCAGGAAGACCTCTGCCCAGCAGTGGGACTATGCCGCTGGTTGTAGAAACCACCCGCAGTTTCGCTTTAAATAAGAATCTGAACGGATTTTTATGAAAAGCGGTTGAAACCTTGCAATTCAGATAGGGTCAAACAAAGTGGACGTACGCAATGTTTGCATTCAAATATTAAAATTCCACGAAGGTACATTATCTGTCTAGCTTTTTCCCAACTATTTTGGGGTCGGCTTCCAGTCTAACCGGATGCAGCTGAATACCAGTATTTTACATGGAGCGACTGTCTATCTGACCTCCTCAACCCAGTTACTGGGTAATACGATACCCTTTGGTAAGACTGGTTGTCAGACTTTCGGGCTTCTGACGACCCGTAACGACCGTCAAAGATCCAAGATTGACAGCCGGGACCAGCGGCTTTTATGCAATGAACTATGGATTGGTGGATTAGGATGACGACTTTAGCGTGACCGTCAGGATGGCTGGACCAAACGAGATATTTACATGAGACCATGTGCACTATTTAGTACCTATTTGCTACTATTTACTACTTCTAGTGAAATATTTGCTACCTTTGCGTTAAGAAATATATCAAAGAAATAAAGTGGTCAGCCATTCTGACGTCAGGTTGGCTGACCACTTCCAAGTTCTCATAATTTTAGCGTTGTATTAACCATGCTGTTAGAATAAATATTTACTACCTATTTGCTACCTTAACATATATTTTTTACACATCTATAAGAAGCTCGTATAAAAAGTTATTAATAGAAAACATTAAAACGCCTGTACCTACATAAAATATTTAAGTTTTTACTTCTCAGAATAATTAATTGCTAACAGTATTTTTGCAGGCGCTTAGTGGCTTATGAACAACTTATTTCTGGATAACCATAGTAAAGTTTTATCCATTTATATTCTTAGGAATATAAGTGTGTATGAACCTGGGGATTTACTAAATTGATTTATTTATAATAATAAGCACACCAACAGCACTGTCACTTACAATTCAAATAAAATAACATCTAAAATCGCCATTTTAGTAACCATGCAAATAACAGGAAATCTTGATAAAAATATGAAAAATTAATTCATAATTATATTTTGTAATCATTCATTGAAATCTTATATTATTTTTATTTAAAACTACCCACAATATTCACAACTGTGATGATAAATTATTGTGTTCAACTTTACTTTTGTTGTTTGTTACTTTTGCAATGTGCCTTTTTGCCTATGGACAAAACATCATCAGAATCTGCCAATTCCAGGATAGACCCTGAAAATAACATGTCTAGTTGTCGTCTTATTGAATGCATGTTTGAATATGAACTCAAAGATTTGTTTGCTTTTGAACTCAATTCATTCTGAAGAAGAAATATATTTATACGATTTAACGAAAATTACATTGAAAAATATTGATACGATATAATGACATTGAGAAATAATGAATATAATTTGGCATCAGTTATAGTTTGTTCCTTCATCGACTCCGAACAAGGGAATTGGTCATTATTAATGTCACTGCTCTATAGGTACTTCATTCCAATGTTAAGATGACAATCATGTCAAATCGAGTAACCAAAAATCATAAAAAATTTTGGCCCATTGCATCATTTATGGTAGATATAATTTAAAAATATATAATAATGTCTAAATATACATATAAACACTTAATAAAAAAAATTAAAAACTTCTAACTAACTAAAACTGAAAATAATCTAAAACATAGGGTCGAAAAATTTTAATTAATTTTATTTTTTTATTTCCTACATTTCAGTGAGGTATATTTTTGAAATTGACTCATCGAGTTCTTTATTTTGATACCTCACATGACCAGGTCACAAAAAATACGACTACACTTAGCTAATGGCGTGCGGCATTTTTTTTAAAATTCATATCATCATCATCATTTCAGGCGAAAGACGTCCACTGCTGGACATAGGCCTCCCCCAAGTGTCGCCACAATGATCGGTCCTGTGCGTCTCGCATCCATCGGCTACCCGCGACCCGCACCAGGTCATCGGTCCACCTTGTGGGAGGTCTTTCAACGTTGCGTCTTCTTGGTACGCGGTCGCCACTCTAAAACTTTTCGGCCCCATCGACCATCTGTTCTGTGAGCAATGTGCCCTGCCCACTGCCACTTCCGTTTAGCGATTCTTCGGGCTATGTCGGTAATCTTAGTTCGCTTGCGGATATCATCATTTCTGATTCTATCACGCAAGAAAGCTCCGAGCATTGCCCTCTCCGTTGCCCTTTGGGTGACTGTAAGCCTTCTGATGAGGCCCATTGTGAGCGACCACGTTTCGGTTCCATAAGTCATCACTGGCAACGTGCACTGGTCTTAGACTTCAGTCTTGAGACGCTGTGGTATGTGAGACGAGAAGATACCACGCAACTTCCTGAACGCCGCCCAGCCGAGTCGGATTAGACGGTTGACCTCTTTCTCGAAGTTAGTCCTACCTAACTGGACCGTTTGTCCCAGGTAGACGTACTTGTCTACAATTTCGAGTGTAGAGTCTCCGATCTTGATAGGAGTGGGTGCTACATGGGTATTTACCAAATATATAAAAATAATAATATATAAATTCATATAGCCTATGTCACTTCGGCGGTCAAGACCAATCTAATAATACCTCATTTGTTAAAATCCAGCAAGCCGTTTAGGCTACAGCGCGTGCCAAAGAAATAGACACACACATACAGGGTGTAAAAAGACACATCACATAGCCGTCAACTACGCATACTGTACATCTAACAAAGTAGCGTTGCTCAAAAATTATTGCTGGGACACGATTTTTATTTTTAGGTATGAAAAAAGAAACATTTTTATTGCGCGCAATGTAACGCGAACCCAGGCAAGTGGAGTTAAACCCCGCCCCTTCGCTTCAAGCCACGTAGTTACTTGTCGGATACGTTTCATATACATTGCGTTTTTGTAACTTCAAATGCGTAATTTAGAAAAAAAAACGAAAATTCAGGTAATGTTTGTTTGGAAAATTTTTAGTAATTACACTTTGAAATCTCTTTCGTAAAAAAGGAAAAAATTGCCACTTTGACGTTCAATATCTCCAGAGCCAGTGGATTCCCAGCTATGGTCCAGTGGAAAAAAATGATCCAAATAATGAGTCTTATATGTGTCTTTCGGCTTCGGAAACTATCTTTTTACACCCGATTTACACCTACACACATACCCTCGAAAAACATTATCCTCCTTCTGGGGCAGACGGATAAAAATATATGTTAAGGTAGCAAAGGTGTAGTAAATATTTACTTATTTACAATGCTAGAACTTGGAAGTGGTCAGCCAACATTTTTTTTATATATGAATGGCTGTCCACTTTATTTCTTTGTAGCAAATATTTTATTATAAGTCGTAAATAGTAGCAAATAGCTATTAAACAGTGCACATGGTCTCATGTACATAACTCGTGTGGCACAGCCAAAGTTGTATAAATGGATAAAAGTTTACTATGGTTATCCAGAAACAAGTTGTTCATAAGCCACTAAGCGCCTGCACAAACATTGTTAGCAATTAATTATTCTGAGAAGAAATGACGTAAATAATTGGTAATAGGTACAGGCGTTTTAATGTTTTTTATTAATAACTTTATAGCGGAGCTTCTTATAGATGTGTTAAAAATATATGTTAAGGTAGCAAATAGGTAGTAAATATTTACTCTAACAGTGCGGTTAATACAACGCTAAAACTATGAGAACTTGGAAGTGGTCAGCCAACCTGACGTCAGAATGGCTGACCACTTTATTTCTTGGATATATTTCTTAGCGCAAAGGTAGCAAATATGTCATTAAAGGTAGTAAATAGTAGCAAATAGGTACTAAATATTGCACATGGTCTTATGTAAATATCTTGTTTGGTCCAACCATCCTGACGGTCACCTTTAGCGGCTTCTACATATATAGGTGTGATTTCCATTTTCTTTTAGCTTCAGTGTTCCTTTTAGTAACGTGAAACATTGGATTGATGACCAATTTTCATAAACGCCCACTTTTTATAGGGTTTCAGAACTACTCTCTTTGAGGACATCCTATATAAAAAGCATGTAAAATACTCTGTGTTGAGGTTGAGGACTATTCTAAACGATACGGTGTTTTGTTTTAAAAATTTACCTTTTTAGGGTTCCGTACCCAAAGGGTAAAACGGGACCCTATTACTAAGACTTCACTGTCCATCCGTCTGTCTGTCTGTCTGTCCGTCTATCACCAGGCTCTATCTCATGAACCGTGATAGTTAGACAGTTGAAATTTTTACAGATGATGTATTTCTGTTGCCGCTATAACAACAAATACTAAAAAAAAAACAATAAAATAAATATTTATGGGGCTCCCATACAACAAACGTGATTCTTTTGCCGTGTTTATAGATATGGTACGGAACCCTTTGTGCGCGAGTCCGACTCGCACTTGGCCGGTTTTTTGTTTTTACGTTCCATGACTTAAGGTGAAAATAATCTTTGGTTGTGATATTAAAGCAAGAGGTTGAAAGCTAACAAAATTACCTTTCAAATTAATATTAAACCACAATACATAGTTTATTGCATAGAAATTGTAAAAAAATGTTTTGAGTAACATGCAATGAAGATTCTAGATTTATTTTTTAATTTTATGGTTCCGTACCCAAAGGGTAAAACGGAACCCTATTACTAAGACTCCGCTGTCCGTCCATCTATCTGCCTGTCTGTCACCGGCTGTATCTCATGAACCGTGATAGTTAGACAGTTGAAATTTTCACAGATGATGTATTTCTGTTGCCGCTATAACAACAAATACTAAAAAATAGAATAAAATAAATATTTAAAGGGGCTGCCATACAACAAACGTAAATCACGTTTGTTGTACTGGAGCCTTTTTTGCCGTTTTTATATATATAATGGTACGGAACCCTACGTGCGCGAGTCCGACTCGCACTTGGCAGGTTTATTATTTTTTAGTTTGTTTTCGCACGGTTTGTACATTTAGCCAGTGGTGTCGATTCTCTTATTCAATAACAAAACTAAAATTAGAGAATCGTTATCTTTTACTAAAAGTGAACAAGTTAGAGATGTCAAACTGGTTTATGCCTTGCGCTTCACCGTGTTTTTAATCGACATGTTTTTACGTGTACCCTTAATTTGTATGGGAATATTAGTTCAATTAAATTTGACAGCTCTAATTTACGTCTGTCTCTGTCTTGTTTTATTAGAGAGAAAAAGATAGGCATAGCCTAAATTAAGTTTAGTTTGTGCACAACAGAATCCGCACCAGTGTCATGTTAGGAAAGTATTTAGTTTTAAATACAGAATACCTGACTGTAACATTTTTGATTAGAATGCAGATGTAACACATTCAATGTTTTTGCAGTAGGTATTTGGCAGCAAATGAGTCGAGTCAGCCTTCTCGTAGCGCTTCTGGGCAGAGTCCTTTTCTCGAAAGAAACCAGGATGTGCCTGCGTGGTAGCACCCGTCGACGGAGAGTGGAGCGATTCGCACAATACTGTTTTGCGGAAACAGTTGGCATACGGGGGTGGGTCCTGTATGATGTGAGCGGAGATTTCTATTAAAGTAAAAACGGAGCTGATATTCGTAGCTGGTGGTTGGGGAGGTTAACCGCAGAAAGATACTTCAACGACATTCTGCTAGGTGATCTGCTACCCTACCGCCGCCATTGAAAAAACCGACCAGGTGCGTGACGGACTTCGCAAAATGAGGGAATTATCAAAGAAAAAAAATCTGATTTATCAATGTATTGGTATTTGTTAGTAAAATATACGTGATAATAAACACTATCACCAAATTTCAAGTTCATAGGTCAATGGGAAGTTAAAAAATTCTACGGAACAAAATTGTTTTTTTTTATTTGGGTTGGAAATCATCCAGTGACATCTCCGGCGGCAACGGCGTGTCAGACTCTTACTGACTAACCCACCCCTGTTCTTCCCTGCCCTGAATGCCCAGGGGCGAGGTAACTCTTTCGAATTTATTTACAATGTCCAATTCGTGGCTGAGGCCCAGTTCAAATAATAATTTGGTTGCATCTTACACGCATAGGACACAAAGATTTTTGTATGATAGTGTGTGTTAAGAAAAAGTAGTATTAAAGCTGTAACATATTGTAAATAAATCAGATTTGAATTTTATATTCTTATCTCATTACCCCTCACTGTGGTCAAGACACCTTTACCCATCTCTGATCGGTCTCGTGAGTCTGTGGGACTGGCAGTGAGTGTACCCCATAGATTATACACTTGTGTACCCTTCCTGAACGTGGAATTCCTGTCCACTATCCGTCTGTAACCTTAGGTCGCATGGTGAAGACTTCCTGAACTTATTTATATATTTCATTATCACATACTAGGTATATGATAGGTTAGGGCTATGGGCTGATAGGTCTTAGGGTCCAAGGGACTATTAGGCTGGTAGGTCTGAATAGGTATTTTAATTTGTCGTATATTTTCATGTAGGTACAGTCACACCCTTAACACTGCTGCGGCCGTACGTGACGTGTGTTAGGGTTTTTTTTTTTTTTGGTGGGGTTGGGAAATCGTCCAATGACCAGCTCTGGATCGAGCGGCAGGGCGTGTCAGACTCTTACTGACTAAAACCCACCCCTGTTCCTTCCCTGCCTAAGTGGCCAGGCGTGCGGTAACTCATTTTCAGAATTTATCCGCTACCCCTAGGCATGCAGGCACCGGCCACGATGGGCCCCATCAGTGGTGGCTGACACTAATCTCTTTGAGGCGCGCGTGGAACACTACGCGCCGTTGACTCACGGGCCTGGTGCTAATCGGACGGCGAGCTACCCACTGCTCGCCGTCCGCAGGCCCGGGTACGTGTGTTAGGGTGGGCGTACAGTGATAGACGGCGGACAGACAGACAGCCGTCTGCCAGCAATAGGGCTCCGTTTGGACCCTTCGGGTACGGAACCCTAAAAAACCGGAAAAAAAGATGTAGTGCGCGGCCCTTGGCACTCAGGCAACTGAAGGAACAAGGGTGGGTTTTAGTCAGTAAAAGTCTAACACGCCCTCCCGCTCCACCCAGAGCGGGAGAAGTCATTGGACGATTTCCCAACCCCACACAAAAAAAAGGACGAAGAACTACCATTGTAGTTAAATAAATTATCATGTTGTGTTATTTAGTTGTTTTGTAGTTAGAGTCTGTTGAAAATAAATTAACAAAATCAATGATAATGTACAAAATAATGATACTTAGGCAACAAAGCACCTAAATGGAATAAAGACCACAAATCAAATCAAATCTTATTCCTAATGCCTGTTCAGGTCAGGCATAGGTTCATAAAGAATATTACGCATGAAATATTACAGAAGTTATTTTGGGATTTTAAATTATTGTATAATTATTATCTAGGTAAGTCACTATGTGATCAACAACAAAATTTCCATTGGCATAGTCTTACCTTAATTTCTTGGTAATTTAGCAGTTGGGATCTTTAGAATTTTAGGACTGAATTTGATGAGAGATTATGGCTTAAATAGAGATGATTTCTTTGATTCTGATCAAGATTTTATAACACCAACCCACCACACCTACCTGTCTTTCTGACACAAGAATGCCTGTTCAAGAGAGATTATTATTATTATTCTTTATTGTATACATATAACATATAAATAAAACACAAATTAACAGTTACAAAGACGAGCTTTAACCTAGCATTTGGGTTTTCTTACAGCAAACCTCAGGGTGAAAAATACATTTGCATAAGTAGGTAGGTACATCTTAAGTGCACAACAAAAACTTATAATACAATCTGTTACATAAATAAACTAAACAAATATGTGATACATAAATATACTAAATACTATGGGTATGGCTAACAAAGAAATCCTTTTACAAAACAGATCTTCTACAATAAGATACCTTAAATTGTGGGTTTATGTCTTGATTAACTTTTTAATAATATTTTTTTAATCTGTCACATTTTTAGCAATTTAACAGTTTTATATTAACTAAAGATGTGGTGTTAGCTTTAACAAGTGGGTACAGTCAAGAGCAAAAATATGTAGGTACACAAACAAACTCTATTTGTAAGCTCAAGTATCCTAAATGGACGGTTTTAAAATACTCCAGCTTACAAGTAAAGTTTGCTAAGTATCTCTTAGAATATGTTCTGGGTTTAAATACAAACATATTTCAATAAGTACCAACACATTTCAGAGCAACAGACCCTTGTTTTATTCTGAAACCGGTCAGAGGACCATATTAGAAACTACCTAATGATACCCTTAAACGATTGTGCACAATCGAAAAGTAAGTACTCTAATGTCGGGGGTTCTGCAGAGTAACTTAGCGGCATACAGGTAGGTACTTCCTGAGATCGTTCTTACGTTGAGGACTGTAATATTGGAAAGACTAATCCAGAATATTTGTTATGCTCTAAATTATTTATAACGTTTTAACGAGGCAATTTAAAAGTAGGTATATTAATTTGCTTTATCAGTCTGTCTGCTAGTTTGTAATATCATGCAACCTCCTCAGAAGTCACAGTACTAACACTGGATATAATACTTAACCCTACAGCATGTATGTATGAATTAAATAGTATTTTCAATAAATATTATTCTCTTACCTTTGACTTGAATGTTCTCTGTGCTCGATAACGTACCACTCAACATTGCAACATGTTGAGGTTCTAATGTATTTTATTTCATAGTACGTAAAAAAATGAGCTAGTAGTTCAATTTTTTATTTCATCAAATCAAAACAAAGCTAAAAAAAGTTTACTTCGGTTACATTACATTACATAAAACTGATACTCCCGCCATGCCATCAACACCTGTCAGCAGTGTTGCCAGGGCTCTTGAGTCGTAAGTTACGTTTCGTTCCCTGAATTGTTACATTTTTGCTGCAAAAGTTACATTATTGTTTTTTTTTTAATTTAGGTGTTTTTGGGGTCGGATGTAAATTATTGATGTCAACATTTTTTGATGTTTTTTGATAGCTTTGCTCAAGTGTGCGGTGTCAAAAGATATATCTCCGCGCGGGCTAACGGAATGAACTAAAATAAAAATTTATGCTAAAAATTTTAGTGTGCTAAAACAATATTTTAAGGAAAAATGTTAAAACCAAAATTTTTTGTCAAGTAAATTTTTGAAGAAAAAAGATTGAGGTTTAAAAATTTGAAAAAATCAAAGTGAGGTATTCGAAAACTTATTCGAAATGGTTAGTTTTTACTGTCTCACGCACTTTTCTTATAGTGGTACGACAACAAACAATAACACAACGCAACAAAACAAAATAAATCACAATTAGCCATGTTTATTTTCTTTTTCTTATTAGGTAGCTATGAAACCGCGAACAGCGCGAACTCGCGAAGTCTAAAGCAAAATCAAGTTCTAATCCATGCAGAATACGTTTCATTTTGTCATGGCGCGTTCCATTCAGAGCCATCTCTAAGTGTGTAATGGAGTGAAATACTTTTTAGACGCACCAGTTTTAGGTACGTTCAATTCGAATGTGTTCATAAACTGTTTGTAATAAAAATAGTTGTATTATTACAAATCTTGTTGTTCTCAAAAGTTACGAAAGTTGACCTAAATATAAAAATTAATTACATGTTACGCTAGAGGGTCAAAAGTTATGAAAAATGTAAGGACTGTAATCGTCTGGCAACACTGCCTGTCAGTGTCACCATAATAAACAATACAATTATTTTTTTCCTTTTGTTCCTTGTGGAGGGTTTTTGGCGGGATTTTCTCGAGTGCAGTTCAGTGGCTGTTTTAATTATTCGTTTATTGATTCCTAGTGGATATTGTGATGTAAAATTGGTGTAGTTTTGTGTCCCAAGTGTCTACGCGACTGGACAATATGTGGAATCATTGAAACAGGCGCGATCTCGGTAAAATAGAGCTGAGAATTTTATTGTAGTATTGACTACCTCAGTGAAGTTTGCCGAGAAGGCTGACTCGACACATTTGTTGCCAATCACTGCAAAAAACATTAGAATGTGTTACATCTGCATTCTAATGGAAAAAAAAGTAAAAATACACTACTAAAGACGAGGCGGTATGGTTTATGATCTTAGCCTGCCCGAGAAAGGGCGAAGAAAAAAAAAAAAAAAAAAATGTTCCTTGTGGAACCGGCTAAGGTCAAATACCATGCTGCCTAGTCATCAGTTTTATATCGTATTTTTCCCACTATCCACTGAAACGTCAGTCCAGACGCCAAAAAGTGACAACCTACGTCCGCTCGCTCGCTCTGGTATTTTTCCGCGCAAGCGCCGGGTCCCGTTGCCAATTTAAAGCTTAATATCTCGTAATCTCCTGCTTCTACACACAAGTAAAAATACGTGTGTATAGCTGATACTATATAGAATTGACTTATGTGATAACTAAGTCACAAAAACTAGTTCTAAGTACTTAAAAAAAAAGTTAAACTTGAGATTTTTGGTTGAAAAACAGTAAAATTTTTGTTCTTACTAAGTTTTTACTAATAATTTTGTAGTTTATGTCTTTTAAACCTATGTATTATAAAACTAGACTATATAAGCTTTCTTTTGATACCCATAAGTCATTACTTGGACGGTTTTAAGTAGCACACAAGATGAAAACAAAACACCCCTTCCCGCATTAATTTCATGCCGCCTGCGCTAGCAAAAATAAGGCAAAATACGGCAAGATGGCCGCCCGTAGGGCTCATACGTATGGCTGCATACTGCCCGTCCTATATTTTAATTTCGACATTTAGTTTATTTTGTGATTTTTGTTGAAATGAGACAATGATTAATGTACATAGTTGTTTAATATTGTAAAAAATGTATTACCTATTTAAAAATAAACTTTTTTTATGTGATATCTTTTTTTAATTTACCTAATTACTTTAACGAAATACATTACACACACATTCAAAGTAAGGTGTATTACGAGGTTTACACAGATTACGAGGAGGAGGCTTTTTAATAAAGTAGCTAGCGAAACTCAGATATATAGACACATCCTCCTCCTCTTCTTCCAGACCGTAATTATTGTAATTATCCTGAGACCTGAAATCGAAACTTGTCTTAGATTCCAATTTATTTTTAATTTATGACAGCAATTAGGCATTAAAAAAAACATTATTCTCATGCCCAAAACCATTGAAAGACAAGAAAGAAAAAAAAGTGCAACGAAAATATCATAACACTTCTTTCTGCTGCAGTCGGCTAAACCGTTGAAAAAGATTTATATACTAAATCATTAAATCTGAACCATCACATTAGTAAGCATTAATATTGTGGTTAAACTCAAATTGTGGTCAGTAAACCGTTGGAAAAAAATACAAAATCATTCAATCCAAACCATCACATTAAGGTTAGTACGCTTTATTAAAAACATCGTGCTAAAGCTCAAATAATAACCCTTCTTTGTGATCCCCGTAGTCGGATAAACCGTTGAAAAAAAACAAGCCATTACTCTCGTAATTTCCATGTTTATACAAACCTTTACTGTGGACATTTAAAAAAAGCGTTTAAACCAGAATTATGGCAAGTACTGACGACCTGTGGAATGAAGTCATTAAAACATGGAATCCTATATATTTTCGTCCTATTTTTACTGTCGAAGTATGTGTAAATACTAATAATGAACTAATTTCCATATTACGAGCAATATTCTAACAGATTAGTTAGTAAATCATACAAAATTATCAACAAAATACGGACGCCGGACGCGGCGCTCTCCCCTTGTTTTTTATTTCAATATTGTCGTTTTCAACACACTTTGAACCTACTGCATGTTTAGTTTTTCGTTAAGCTTGAATCTTGAAGATTCTTTTGATATATTACACTAATACACAGGGTTTTAAATACAATTGTATTTACATTGTAAATGCAGAGCTCCTGTCAGTTTCGCAACAACAGAAAATGGCCACAGAAAATCAACTTTTAACTTTTTTTTCTGGTATTCTCGTAGCTTGCATAACAGTGCGCCCAGTTTTATTTGACGCAAAATTTAGTTGAGTAACGTCTATAATAGAGAAAAACCGACTAAAAGCTGAGGACCATAGACAAAAACCGATTTTAATGGGAACACACCGCGGTAGCCATAATTGAGGTAGCAACGGTTCTGAGCCATGTTAAAAATGCGGAGATTCTGGTTCTAGACGGGCGAGTGGCTATAGTACAGATGTAACACATTCTAATGTTTTTGCAGTATTTGGCAGCAAATGTATCGAGACGGCTGACTCGATCGGGCAAGTTTCACTGAAGTAGTCAATACTAGAATAAAATTCTCAGCTAATTTTACCTAGATCGCGCCAGTTTCACTAATTCCACATATTGTCCAGTTGCGTAGACACTTGAGACACGAAAACTATACCAATCCATCACAATATCCACCAGGAAACAATTTGCGAATAACAAAAACAGCCACTGAACTTCACTCGAAGAAATCCCGCCAAAAAACTCCAATAAACAATACAAAATATTTTGTGCCTAAATTATTATTGTTGCCATTATTAAATAAACAATGAAAACCACGTCTGCGAGATGGTAAATGTAGCAAAATAGAGAACTGATGTTTTTGTAAAATTGGTCGTAACTAACACTGAGATCAAACATCGAAACAATTTCTATGGTCTTTAAAGCTCTCATACAATATGTAATGGCCAAAGCATGAAAACCATTTTTATTATTTTCATTATTGATGAAAACGCTCCATAGATTTGAGTGAAAGTTTGTTGAAAGATGTGGCATTGGTTAGAATTTTTCGTTTTAGCGTAAGCCGCTCGAATAATTAACCTATCTAACCTAGAGTAAATAACATCGCTACTGAATTTACATAGCCAACAGAACTGGCAAGGCAGGGCCAAAACAAGCCAAAACCATCGAAGGAGTTTACTAGCTTGCTACTATTATAGTCATCTGTGGAGTTTACCATCGACTCGAAAAAAAGAAGAAGAAGCTACTCAATTTGCTAGCAATTCAGCACTGAGTTGAGAATACCCACTTGAAGAGAGTAAAAGACTTTGTAACGACAGACGAAAATAATAAAAAAAGTGACTGAACATAGAGTAAAGTCAAAGCATTGACATATATATGTCAATGAGTCAAAGTCACTAACAGTGACAGATGTCAGAAGACAAATGACAGTGAATCTGATTTTTTGGTTATTTGTTGATCTTGAATTGTTTGTCGTTTATATAATTATTTAAAAGTGTAAATAAATAACTTAGCTATGGCTGGGCAAGGGCATCAGTTTCCTGGTAACTTCCAGGGCAATGCTGCCGGCATGAGATCTGGTTTCGGCGGGGGACCGATGAGCGGGCAGATGCAGTCAATGCCGAATCAGCTACCAGGTATTTTAAATCAATCGTTTTGAGTTTTATCCTCAGCGTCTTTAAAGCCCGTTCTTGCATTCGGTTCATTAGGTATTTACGCTTCGTAGTAAAATTTTTGCTGTTTGAAAAAGTATGCTGCTATTTTTGTACCTTTACCTTGTCTGGGTATCTGGGTTCTTGGACTATGAGCAGAATTGTTATAGGATAGGGTAGTGCAGAGTGATTTCTCCAGCAAAACGATTTGTCTTTATTTTATGACATCATCAAACCTTACTCTGTAAGTATCGAGCTGCTGATTCAATATCCACCTTTGTTTTTAAGCTCATTTTTAGATCTAATTTTTCTCCTATTTGTTCCTTCCCCAAGTAAGAGTCCCTGTCAGGTAACTTGTTAACGGGTGCATCTACGGGCGTATGGCAGCCAAAATTTGTTTTAAACTGTACAGTGACAGACTTACAAATTCCATCCCCTACAGCTTGGCTTTGGCTCCAGAGGGGGCTGTGAGGCTGCCGTACATGCACTATCTTCCTTTCTAAATTCTGAAAAGGGTGAGGTCATTCTCAAGGTTGACGTTAAGAACGCCGGCTCAACTTTATTGTAAAGTCCAGGGATCCCGAGAAAATTTAAGAGTCTACTTAAATTTTTTTTGTGTAAAGTACTTGTTATCTTGAGCACTTTCACGAAGTTTCAAGTTTAGGAAATAAATACTTTCGGAGATAAAAAATATCAAACTTTTTGATGACATTTGGTGTTGCTATTTTAGGGAGTTTTAATAATGCGTTTTGATTATGCAAATTTGATTGATTGATTTTTTTTAATTCGCATTTTAATTAGTTATTTTATTTGGATTTAATAATTTCTCAGTGATTTGTGTTTTTAGGGAATACCTACAAAAATTTTGTTTTATTGACAGTTTAAAGTATTTTTTTTATTCTTTTGGTATCTGATAAAGGTTGAAATGAAACGCAATTTTTTTTGCAGCATAACAATCCAAAAATATACATAATCTATGACCTATGTTTAGGTTACTTTGGTTAAAATAAGTCGAATTTTTTCCAAAACCAAATCGGGGCACCCCAACTGCACGTAGTCCTTTCCCCTAGAGTGTATATAAAAACCGGAGGCGCGAAGGGAGAGCAACCCCCGCCCGCTATAACAGCATAGGCACCCGTGCGAGCCGTAGCGGCTGAGGCTGGTCCCCGGAAGCGACCAACAAGCCTAAGCTGCGGAGGTGAGTGTGGGTGCCTATCCTTTGTAACGCAAGGGCGAAGGGGTTGCACTTCCCGCAGCGCTGGACATGTTGCAGAAGCAACTTTTGTGTTTTGAGCAATTTTTAGTGAAATTTTTACCCAAAAACCTAACAAAACATAACCTCAAAATGTGATTTTAAAATATTCATAAAAAAAACTGCATTTCCTAAACTTTTGGCCCACGGCGGGGGGTGTACCCTGTTCCCCCCCCCCCCTCCCCCCGACCCTCAAATATATACATATCTATATAGCCTTATTGTAAAGTCCTTCCAGAACGCCTTTAACTCTCAGGGACACTTTGTTGGCCGAGACACAAAAAAGAACTACCAGAAATTTACGGTTTTATATGGCAATGTTACAGGCACCCTTCTAAATTATTATATAAGGAACAGCTTTTAGAATCTGCAGTTGGATGCCAGCAAGGTGACCCTCTCGGTCCCGTCGTTTTCAGTTTGGCTATTCATCCTGTCATTCAACAACTAAATTCAAAATTTAATGTATGGTATTTGGATGATGGAACATTAGGAGGTGACGTCGATACCGTGTTAAAAGACTTTCAATTTCTGAAGAATCATTTTCAATCCATTGGACTTGAACTTAACCACCCGAAGTGTGAAATTTTTCTTTGTGACAATACCGACAGACAATCGACCCTTCATAAATTGAATACAATTGCACCAGAAATCAAAATTTTAGAAAACAGTTCACTGCACCTCCTAGGTTCCCCTATTTTGGAAGAAAGTTTTTCTCCATTCATTGACGGAAAAATTAATCATTTTTAATGATATTTCGGACAGACTCACAAAAATAAATTTACATTCGGCATTCACCCTAATTAGATATTGCTGTTTTGGACCAAATTTTATATATTTTCTCCGCTCTTCCCCTCTATGGAAGCATTCACATCTGGACAAAATCAATGAAATTATTTGATGCACTCTTACAACCATTTTAAATGTGGTCTTGGATGACCGAGCGTGGCTGCAAACCACACTACCTATTCGTTTTGGTGGGCTCGGCATCCACAAAATTTCTAGTACAGCACTGAAAGGCAAAGAATTTTGACTCGATCACTGGTTAACTGTGAAGTGCCGTGCTTGACCGATGCAATGAATGCTTGGAAAATGGCATGCCCGGACACGCCGTTGCCTGAGAACCCGTTCTCCCAGAGACAGTGGGACGAGCCGCTCTGTAGTTTGGTACGGAAAAATCTCTTAAATACGTCAACTAATACTGCTGAGCGTGCTCGCCTGCTGGCTGTGGGTGAATGGGAGTCGTGCCTCTGGCTACAGGCACTACCGTCACCCAACATAGGTACTATGCTGAGTGACACCACCTTCCGGATCGCTACATGTCTGCGTCTGGGTGCTCCTTGCGGAGCTCCACATCGCTGGCAATGTGGTGAAGCAGTCGACCACCTTGGACACTATGGCCTATCCTGCAGTAGGAGCGCGGGTCGTATGGCACGGCACGCCAGCATTAATGACATCATCCGTCGGGCTCTTGTTACCGCCGGTTGCCATATGGCTGTGTATTTTCCCACTCATGTGTGTAACAAAATTTAAATTTCATCTGTGTTAAACAAAATTAGGTTATTGAACGCCAAAATAATAATATAAAAAAGATCCTCGGGCGCCAGGCGTCAATAAATAAATTAACACAGTAATTACCTGGATAGAAGACAGCGGCAAAAATGGCTTTTAATCTTAGGGAAGGTGACAACAGAGAGAATTCAAACTACAACATTTTAGATTATTTCTCCTGTATATTCAACAATTATTTAGGTTACTTATTTATAAGTTTGGTCTATTGGTTAGGTTAATAATTTAGTTCAATAATTTTGTTCAATAATGCACCGTAGCACGTGTTGTGAGGTGAAAAGAAAAAAATTTTAACTACATACCCTGTTATTGTATGCTAATTATAATAAGGAAAAAATAAACCAAATCTTCCTGTAAGAAACATCCGTCTGGAATTGTCCACTTTCCAATTTAGGGGCCGCCTCCAAACTTCAAATTTAAATTTTAAACTATCAAGTAAAATAAAAAGCGCTTGGCAGCTGAAAAAAATAAATCTCACGTTAGGGAATGCGAACTTCAGATCTCGAACACTACTGATCTCCTCAATCAAATAACTTACCGCTTTTTAACAAAGGAAAAAAAATGATGTTAGACACATGGCCTATATAATCATTTTATATTCATGATTCCACCGAAATCATTTCTGGAACGTAATGTCCAGGTTAAATTAGGGCTCCAGCCGCCAGGATTATGCGAACTGGGCACCAACAAACCATGATATTCATGGATGTAAAAACATCGCAAAGAAACGATGTGACTCGAGAACCCGCCAGTCGAAAAAGTGACCTGTCAAACTTTGACGTTTCCTTTCACCACCGATAAAAAATCAAGTAGAGTTGTAACCAAACTAACGTACTAAGACGCAATTTTTGAATTTTAATGTTGCCAGAAGCGAATTTTGACTTCAACTCCAACAAATATGTCCAAAAAATGGCAATAAAACGAAATAAATATTGTACATGTGACGTTTACAAAGGAAATACGTTACATTACATCCCTCCCCGAAAAAATAAAAGAAAGGAACTTTCTTTTATGCTTGAAAGATACTTGAAGAAACATACAAGAGAAACCAACTTAGGTCAAGAAACCATAGGAATCAAAAAAATCAAAATCAAAAAAAAGATTTTCAAAAATAAATTCGAAAAGAATTTGAGAGATAAACCTCCAAACAATGGTTCAGTTAGAGTACAGTTAGGCACCATAGCCACTGACTAACTAACAAAATAAACCAAAACACCCATCCAAGTTAGAGTGCAGTTAGGCACCATCGCCACTGACTAGCTGATCAAAATTAATTACTCAGAAGAACACTTAAAACCCATAGAGAGTGCAGTTAGGCGCTATCGCCACTGACTAACAGAGCGTAAGAATTCATACTAAGCAAGTATGAAAAAATCCTAAGTTCGTGTCTGGTACAACAGAACAACGTTCCCAGACGCAAACATAAAAGGCATAACTACGGACGTGGAAAACGACCTAAAGCAAATCAAGCAAATTGTGATCGGCACAACTCCACCGAACTCCCGAACACAATCACTATCAAAAAGAGTTGCATATTGTGATCGGCTCAACTCCACCAATCTTCCGGGCACAATAGCAAACAAAAAAATGACCTTCGGGGGAAAACCGAATAATCAAAAAAGTTGCATATTGTGATCGGCTCAACACCACCAATCTTCCGGGCACAATAGCAAAAAATATGATATCGGGGGAAAACCGAATCAAAAGAATAGGAATTCCACGAGGAATGTCGTAGGAAAGACCTAGCAAAAGCATCCGTCCAAAACTGAAGCGAAACGCAAAAAAAAATGTCAAATCCGAGAATCTTACAAGCTAAGTAGCATTATAATACACTTACTCGAACATTAAAGACTAAAGTTAATAATAATCTTAACTAATATAATAAAGATTAGCTAAAATTAAAAGATATAATAATATAATATCAATATATTATTATAAAAACAATAAACAATAAGATCTTTTGATATGGTACAATAAAAATATGCGTGAAGCTAAAATTCAATTTTATAAAATCCAAAAATGACCTAAGTTATTTTGACTAGTTTTAGAAGTCGATTTCTAGAACCTGCTGTGAAGTTACCTGACATACTATTCACTTTCAAATAGCCATTCCCTTTCATTCATCGTTCAAACATTGGCTAACCCTTCAAACAAAGTTATAAAAAATCAAGACTAAAGTTTAAAAAACCAAAACAAAATAATTTTTAATATTTAATGATGTCCTTAATGTGATAACGACCTGAAGTACCTTTGTTAAGGTCCTCCAAAACGTACACATTAGGTGAAACTTTTGAGACTACTTTACACTTAATGAACTTAGGTGCTAACTTAGCAGAAAAGAAAGCCGGAGCCTTAGACTGAACAAAACTTCTTCTCCACACAATATCATCCACATCAAAAGAAATGACTTTCCGACGGCGGTTATAATAATGAGCATTACGCTTATAAGCTCTTAATAAATGAGATTGAACCCTAACAAAAATTTCACTAAGTGAATTTAAAGAAACAGCAAAAGTATTTCTATCACCAACTTCGAGATTATCTAAGTTATTAATAGAACTACTAAAATGATGTAGAGAAGCATCGAAAATGAGCTCTCTTCCGAACATCAAAAAGTTTGGTGTAAAATCTGTAGCTAGATTTACACTATTATTTAAAGCTAATTGAACATGAGGCAAAAATTTTGACCAAGTTCTTTGATCATCTTTAACAAAACACGCTATACAAGTTTCAACCGTCTTGTTGTATCGTTCTACCGGATTATTTTGAGGGGTGTATAAAGTGTTATAAAAAATATTAGTAATATTAAATCCTTTTAAAAATTCTACAAAATATTTAGAGATGAATTGAGAACCGTTATCGCATACTATTATTTTAGGACAACCAAACTTTAGAAAGATTTCCTTTTCAAAAAGTTTACAAATTATTTTGGAAGTAGCATTAATCATAGGAAATATCCAACAATATTTAGTGAATACATCTACAACTGAAAGAATATAATTATGACCTGAATAAGATTTAGGTAAAGTTCCTATAATATCAACTGAAAGCATAAGCATGGGATGATCAACTTTTTTGGGATTTATCATCATTCCAAGCGGTGGTGAAGTATTATGTTTATACGTTTTACAAATATCGCAAGAAGTAATATATTTTTGAACATCACCAAACATTCCTTTCCAAAAATAGTGTTGTTTTAATTTATTTAAGGTTTTATGCATTCCAAGATGGCAAGAATCCAAATTATCATGATTTGAACGAATAGTATCTAAAATATGTTCTTTAGGAATAACAATTTTCCAGTTAAGTTTACTGTTAAGATCAAATTTATTTTTACAATATTTATACAAAGTATTATTCTCAACTCGAAAATTTCTGAATTTACAAGGATACTTTTGACAGTTAATAAATGTTTTTCTATACCAAGGATCATGAATATCTTCATCAGGCAAGATTAAATTATTCTGAGTAACATCAATCGCAGCTATTTCAAGGCGAGATAAAGCATCAGGAACTAAATGTAAAGAACCCTTTTTGTGTATGATATCAAAAGTAAATTGGGAAATTCTAGCGGCCCAACGTGCTAAACGTCCACTAGGATTACTAAGACCTAAAAGCCATTTCAAACTAGCATGATCTGTGACCACGGTAAACTTCATTCCCTCAATATAAGGTCTGAAATGTTCAATTGAATCTAACATAGCTAATAACTCACGTTCTGTGGTACTATAGTTACGTTCACATTTATTTAAAGATCTAGAATAATATGCAATAGGATGTTGATCGCTATTATCATCCTCCTGACTCAAAACACTACCTATTCCTACAGCACTAGCATCACAATGTAAAAAGAAAGGTTTTTCAAAATTAGGGCATTGTAAAACAGGAGCAGAAATTAAAGTTTCTTTCAATCTAATGAATGCATTCTCAGCATCATCATTCCAAATTAAGGATCTTTTAGAATTCTTACTACCAGCTGTTAATTTAGTTAAAGGAGAAGCTATATCAGCAAATTTACAAATGAATCTACGATAATAAGAACATAAGCCAAGAAAACTTCTAAGTTGTTTAACGGTTTCAGGGCGAGGATAATTTTCAATAATTTCTAATTTAGAAGGATCAGTATGCAAACCATTACTGTCCACAATATAACCAAGATACCGAAGTCTATCTTTACAAAATTGACATTTCTTCAAATTTACAGTTAATCCAAACAAAAATCAAAACCTAAAATTATATCAGGTTTAAAAGAAGGTATAATTAAAAAAGTTATATTTTTAGTTAAATTATCACAAGTGACTGGCAATGTCATAGTACCTATAATCTGTTGAGCTGACCCATCGACTGTAAAAGCTGAACTAGCATTAGAAACGGTGTTAATTTTATAACCTAAATTCAAAAAATGTTTATGTTTATTAGAACCTAAAACACAACTACTGGAACCGGTATCTAACAAACCCGAATGTTTAATTTTGTTAACTAAGAATTCCAAATATGGTCTACTATCATTACATTTAACAAATAATATTGGAGCATAACTATAAATTTTAAAGAATGTTTTTAAATAATCTGACCAGTACAAATTCATCAAAATTCCTATACAAAAAGTATTCCTCAACTTGAGTTATGAATTCACGCACACATGTATTTCCATCAAAATTAATTTTACCCCTTTTCAAGTCAGGTATCTTAGTTGAAGACGGTATATTCTTCTTAATATGTTCATAAACATCAGCATTCAAAGAATTAAAAGAAGGCAAAGCATTAACCGCAAAAGCAGAGGAAGAATGAGCAATTCTATCATTATGTTCAAATGGATTTTGAACTTCTGTCAAATTAACAATCTCAGGTGCCGCAGGATTTTCAACAACCGGTGTAACATCAACAGGATCATGACTGTCCTTCAACGCAGGAAGCGGAGGAAACTGAACTGCTTTATCCATTGCAAAGGCAATATTTTAAATTTATAGAGTAATAAAGTTAATTAATTATTATTGTGAACTAATGAAGATTTTTAAAGTTAATTTCACTTATTGAAACACTAGTAGGTGCAGTATTGACTCACAAAGAAATCTTATTTACTTAAAACAGTTATTTAGTTATTCTAATTTACTTAATTAAAACATTAAAAGTATTTATTTACTATAACTTTAACTATTATCAAATTTTAGGTTAACTAAGATAACAATGACGGTTTACACAATGTAATAGTTGATTTTGGAAGATTTAAACAATGCTGAAACAGACACATAGAAAAATAACAGTACAATACAGTGTTAATACTGTTTACAACTAAATATATAAGTTATACATAAGTTGTAGTTCAAAGGTTAGGGTTACAATTCAAAAAGTATGTTTGAAAACTGTACTACAATAATAAACAGTGCATTAATTAACCAATAATAAAATGACCAAGAAAACCTAATAAAAATTGTTTCAAGTCCCTGTTCGTCGGGGCCAATTGCCATATGGCTGTGTATTTTCCCACTCATGTGTGTAACAAAATTTAAATTTCATCTGTGTTAAACAAAATTAGGTTATTGAACGCCAAAATAATAATATAAAAAATATCCTCGGGCGCCAGGCGTCAATAAATAAATTAACACAGTAATTACCTGGATAGAAGACAGCGGCAAAAATGGCTTTTAATCTTAGGGAAGGTGACAACAGAGAGAATTCAAACTACAACATTTTAGATTATTTCTCCTGTATATTCAACAATTATTTAGGTTACTTATTTATAAGTTTGGTCTATTGGTTAGGTTAATAATTTAGTTCAATAATTTTGTTCAATAATGCACCGTAGCACGTGTTGTGAGGTGAAAAGAAAAAAAATTTAACTACATACCCTGTTATTGTATGCTAATTATAATAAGGAAAAAATAAACCAAATCTTCCTGTAAGAAACATCCGTCTGGAATTGTCCACTTTCCAATTTAGGGGCCGCCTCCAAACTTCAAATTTAAATTTTAAACTATCAAGTAAAATAAAAAGCGCTTGGCAGCTGAAAAAAATAAATCTCACGTTAGGGAATGCGAACTTCAGATCTCGAACACTACTGATCTCCTCAATCAAATAACTTACCGCTTTTTAACAAAGGAAAAAAAATGATGTTAGACACATGGCCTATATAATCATTTTATATTCATGATTCCACCGAAATCATTTCTGGAACGTAATGTCCAGGTTAAATTAGGGCTCCAGCCGCCAGGATTATGCGAACTGGGCACCAACAAACCATGATATTCATGGATGTAAAAACATCGCAAAGAAACGATGTGACTCGAGAACCCGCCAGTCGAAAAAGTGACCTGTCAAACTTTGACGTTTCCTTTCACCACCGATAAAAAATCAAGTAGAGTTGTAACCAAACTAACGTACTAAGACGCAATTTTTGAATTTTAATGTTGCCAGAAGCGAATTTTGACTTCAACTCCAACAAATATGTCCAAAAAATGGCAATAAAACGAAATAAATATTGTACATGTGACGTTTACAAAGGAAATACGTTACACGGTGTGTCAGCAGTTTTAGAACCTCATGGCCTGGCATGTGACGATGGAAAGAGGCCCGACGGGATGACCATAATGCCTTGGAAGATGCAGGCCTTGTAGGATTGCCAGGATTGTAGGCCTTTGCTGTAGGATGCAACATGTGTCGACACCCTTGCGCCATCTCATCTTCTTAGCACGGCGGGCTGTGCTGGGTCGGCTGCTACAGGTACAGAAAACCTCAAACGCCGCAAATATAACAACCTTATTGGGAGTTATATGTTTGAGCCGTTTGGGGTTGAAACACTAGGGCCATGGGGTCCGATTGCTCATCGAGTTTTCCGTGTCATCAGCAAACTGCCAGCGTTCTGGGCACTTTTCCCATTGACAGCGATGTGGACGAATTTTTTGATGCCCAATGAGCTGTACTCCTACCGGATCTGTTATGCCGCTTGTACATATTTTATTTATTGAGTTATTTATTAGTTTAGTATAATATGTACCTAATGTAATCAAATAATGAAACCTCTAAAAAATACCTTTGTTAACTTGTACAATTTTGGGTTGGTGTCATAATGTAGGAGTTTTAGTTCTAATAGTAAGTAGAACAGGAATGTGGTTTGATGAGCCATCAAGACAGTATTCTACTTTGAAATATAAAGTCTACCAGGTCTGGAAGTCTATTCTGAATACTTGTACATATGTTTGAAGGAATTGTTTGTCAATGCGTAATTTAATCTCTCTTCCTCTTGTGGTCTTGATCCCCAAAATGTGCTTGGCATTCCAGTTCTCTCCGGCTATAAATCTTTTAACGAGGGTGGCAATATGCTGTGAGAATTGGTGTTCTTTGATCTTGTACTTTGGTGGGCATTAAACTGACAAGACTTCAGATGGAAGATTTTATTGAAGGCATTTGTATTCCTGATGGTAGAAAATTAAGTTTTTATTATGGCAGCACTATTTTTCCAATAATGTCAAGTGCCATTTTGAGAATTACAATCGCGGGTAGGTTGATAAAACTTTGAAAACGTTTTATACTATACTGTACTACAGGTGTGATGGGTGGGCCCATGGCTAATACTGGTGGAATGGTTGGCATGGGCAACCAAATGGTGCCGCCTTATGGAGCTACTATGCAGAATCAGATGGGCAATATGGGCATGGGACCACAGGTATGTAATATTAGATTATTTATTTACATATAAGGTTGGCAGTTTCACTGCGACCCTGGTACAGGTTAGGGTTAAGAGACACGGGTGGGTTTTAGTCGGTAAGAGTCTAGGACTCCACCCAGAGCGGAAGAAGTTATTTGAAGATTTCCAACCATAAAAAGGCAACCTGCCTTTTTATGGTTGGTAATAACTAACCATGTAAATTTTAAGCATGTGGTTGATAGGACAGAATGGAAGAAAAAGAATGTGTTGCGCCAACCCCAAGTAACATGAGACCAGGGCAGGAAAATGATGATCTATCAGGGCAAAAAACTAGAGCTACTAAAAACTGGTCATAATGTTACATCATTTACAGTGTAACGAAAATGCTTGGTCATATATTAGATACTGCTTTTGCCAAGTGTTTGACCGCTGTCAGGTTGCAGCTACCAGAAAACAGACTCTGGCAGGGAATTTCACTTCTTAGCTGTACGCACAATGAATGTGTTACCAAAACGTTTTTTGCGTGTGTTTGGGATGTCCACCATGTACCGGTGGCGCATCGCCGTACGTTTTGCGATCCGATGATGGAACAGGCTTGGCAGAATTAACAATTCCGTCGCACGATCCCCAAAATGCAACCGTTCGAGAACCGACAACCACCGAACCGACTAGCAACTCGGTATCGATGCTCAAGACTTGAGTTTTGACTCGAAGAGCCTATCAATGCCGATGATCCTCTTGCCTCGTTTCTCAATTGACTTAAGCTCACCAAGCTGGTTCTGGAAGATCCGTCCCAAAGATGAGAGCAGTAGGTACTCCATACACGATCGATGTTCGATCGCTTGATAAAGTTTGGGCGGCTGTTCCGGCGTGAAGTATCGTCTCTCCTTTGCTATGATCCCCAACTTTTTGGCAGCCACTTGAGCCTTTGCCTCTATGAAATGACCAAAATTGAGAGGGATAACGTATTACCAAGAAGCTCAAGTTGGTCGGTTATCGCCACGGTCACACATCGGAAAGATGGAGCTGGGTCGAATTAACTCCTTTTAGCGGAAAAAAGACACGGGTCTTAGCACCATTGCACTTGACTAGATTGGCATCGCCCCATTCAGAGAAAGCCTGTAAGGACAAGTTCAAGCGCTCAATCATAGCCTCTCGGAGAGACCGGATCTGTGACCCACGAGCACGTGCGTTGGACACGTATCTCTCAGCAACAGCGTTGTCGTCTGCGTATCCAAAGGTACCGGGTTTTAGCAGAACAACTTTCTTGAAGGAGTTTATGTGGGTAGAAGCAGTATTTATAGGTATATGACCAGCCATTTCCGTAATACCGTGTATAAAGTGCTTAAAAATTAAACTTATAACACTCAGGGTGAAAATTAGACGAACTTCTATGTATAATGTAAAACACTGCTATATTTTATAAAATTTTATTATTGTTTTTGCATTATACCTATTCTATTTGCACTCTATAAATTTAAGAAATTTTTGACAGCAACTTTTTCAAGAGCCACAAATATTTCTTAAGATTTTCTTACAATTTTTCTAGGGTATGGGAGTTGGTGTCAGTGGTGGACCTGGCGGCCCAGGAATGGGGCCTCAAACAGTTCAGCAATCAGGTACTTACTTACAAGCTTTACCATATTCAAAGGTTCCATTGTTTTTCTTTGGAATAGGCGAAGTGCGACAGAATATGTGACTATCAACCAATGGAAATTGATATTTATAAATGTTTGTTATTGCTGCAGAAGAATCTAATCATCTATTTATAATTTTTTAACATACATAACATACATCAATACTGGTTAGCACTTCTGTATGTGGTGTAACTAAAAACCAAATTCCGATTTGCTAGTCATCAGCGAGCTCATGATAGGAAGGTAAATTAACCTGGGTTGCTGCCACTGTATTAGGTAAAGGATTAATAATACATTTTATTAATAAGTTTCCTTTATGGTTTCATCTTCAGGTGGCATGCAAGCTGGCGGTGCAGTGTCGAACAACACGGCGCCTCCTCCTGCGCAGCCGCCCGCCCCTCAGCCGCCTCAGAACAAGGAGTTCAATACCGCGTCGTTGTGCAAGTACGTACCTACCTTATTTCAGTCTGCCACATCTCTAAGAAAATTTATTTCAAATAAATTTTAGTAAATGGCGTGATATGTATATATTTGTTATTGAAGCTTATGATATTTAGATTTTGAAAATGTTGCTGGTAAGAACTGATGTTCTTATTAAATGTCTCGAAGCAAAAAAATTGTAGAATAATAGGCTCCTAATTCAAATTTAGAATATTATTGGAACAAATCGTCATTGACGTATACTTAATATATATTTTTAACCGACTTTCGAAAAAGGAGGAGGTTCTATGTTCGACTGTATGTATGTTTTTTTTTATGTATGTCCGCGCATTTCTCGGTCAGTTGTGGACCGATTTTCAAAATTCTTTTTTTATCCGAAAGAATATACTCCCGAGGTGGTCCCATATAAATTTTATCGAAATTGCTTTAGCGCTTTTTGAGAAACTGAACAAAAACGAAAAATACGCATATCTTGATGACGTTTTTGTGTTCTCCAAATGTTTAAATTCCACGTTCCATGTTATTGGGGTTTTTAGTTATAGTAGTCGGTGTCAAATAAATATCGAAGAAATAAAATACAAACACCGACTTCCGAAATTAAAGTTATTTTTAAATTTTTAGTGTATTTTTTTTTTTGGAAGTCGGTTATTTTTTTTGTAAAAAAGTTTTTTTTGTACGAATAGATAATAAATGCTGTTTGGTTGTATAGTTTTTTAATTCAACCTCATCAAAATTTGTATAGTAAAACATTTTGATACAATGCAACTGTTAAGAAGTGCAAAAGATAAGTCCTGGAACACAAAAGACAAATTAAGGAACACGGGCGGGTTTTTAACGGACTTTATAAAGGAGGAGGTTATCAATTAGGATGTTTGTATTTTTTTTTTATTATTTATGTTCGGGCATAACTCCGTCATATCTCCGAAACGGATTTATTCCGAAATGGTCCCATTTAAATTTCATATAGATCTGATGATGAGTTTCGGAGACAGACAACGGAACTCTTCAAAAAATGACAGCAAATCAACTGCGATCGCATGTCTATGTAGTGTTAATACAATTTAATGGGGAACCACCAAACAACTAAAAAGTGAAAAAAAAAACAACTTTTTTACAAAAAAAATAGAACCGACTTTCAAAAAAAGTGCAAAGTAACTTTAATTTCGGAAGTCGGTATCAAAAAAAACGAAGAAACAAAATCAGAAACGCCGACTTCCGAAATTAAAGTTATTTTGCACTTTTTTTGAAAGTCGGTTCAATTTTTTTGTAAAAAAGTTTTTAGTCAGTAAGTTTCTGACACCTGATGATTTCACACCCTTGAAAAAATAAAAAAGCGTGGTCACGAATCTATATATGAGATGAGGCACGCCAGTATTATATTATCTGTAACTCTGCATATATTTGCTGTTAAGCAAGGACTTCATGTAAATACTGAGTGAAGTATACTATTGAGAACTGCTGACACATTTAAAAGACTTAGTCTGTTAATACTTCACGATCATCGTCCTCCTGGTCACATGTATATTAATACGAGGGCGGGTCAATAAGTCCGTGACTTTTGGAATAAAACACAGATTTTTTGATAAATAAATCATTTTATTTTTCAACGTAGTCTCTCCCTTGAACTCTATACACTTTGTCCAACGCTTCTCCAATTTTTTTATCCCTTCCAAAAAATATGATTTGTCGAGGTCCTCAAAATAGGCCTTTGTTTGCGAGATGACTTCATCATTGGAGTCAAATCTTTTTCCACCAAGCCATTTCTTCAGGTTTGGGAACAAGAAGTAGTCACTCGGAGCCAAATCTGGAGAATAGGGCAGATGAGGGAGCAATTCATAGCCCAATTCATGGATTTTTGCCATGGCAACTGCACATGTGTGCACCCTTGCATTGTCTTGGTGGAAAAGAACTTTTTTCTTGGCCAAATGAGGTCGGTTTTTTTTGAAATCGTCATTGAATCGGTCCAATAAGTTGGCATAATATTCCCCATTGATTGTTCTTCCCTTTTGAAGGTAGTCAATGTGGATTATCCCGCGTGCATCCCAAAAAACAGTCGCCATAACTTTATTGGCTGACAAACCCACCTTGGCCTTCTTTGGCGCCGATTCACCCTTAGAAATCCACTGTTTTGACTGTTGTTTGGTCTCTGGTGTGTTGTGATGGATCCATGTTTCGTCCACGGTTACAAAACGGCGCAAAAACTCCTCCATATTGCGATTAAACAACGCCAAACCTTCCTGTGAAGTTGTTACACGATTGCGTTTGTGGTCGACTGTGAGCAAACGCGGCACCCATCTTGCGGAAAGCTTTCTCATGCCCAAGTGATCATTCAAAATTGAAACCACTGAGCCATGCGAGATCCCTACGGCTTCCACAATCTCTTGCATGTGAATTTTTTCGATTGTTTCGGGTGAAGAGACCTCAACTGGGCGTCCAGGACGTTCGGCATCTTCAGTGCTTGTACGGCCACAACAAAATTCAGTAAACCACTTTTTTACCATTGAAATCGATGGTGCAGAGTCCCCATAGTATTTATCAAGCTTAGCCTTGGTCTCGGTAATGGTTTTTTTTCGCAAAAAATAATGCTTAATAAGCACACGAAATTCACTTTTTTCAATTTTTTCCTCAAATTACTGGGTAGTCTGATAAAGATAGCTGTCAAACACAAACTAACTGACGTAGCAAGTTCAAATTTTGACAGGAGTCAACTGACAGATGCCTGTTGACAGGAGTAGTGTTGCTTTTTCAGTAAAGAGGTCAGAAATTCAAAAAGTCACGGACTTATTGACCCGCCCTCGTATTATAAAGAGGTACAGTTTGTGAGGTTGTAGGGGGTAATCTCTGGATCTACTGAACCGATTTAGAAAATTCTTTTACCAATAGAAAGCCACGTTATTTGTTAGTATCCAGTAGTATTTAAAATATGATGACGCATTTCTGTTACACTCTGTCTGTGCCGTAATCTAATTTTTTTTATTTCCTTTCTACCCTCATCATCCTCTGTTTGTACATAACGAGAACATTGCTTTGATATCCTTGGTTGGTATACAGAAAAGCAAGTGAAGAAAGTTGTTGCTAATGTAATAAATAAACATTTTTATTTTCTCTTCCACAAAGGTGAATTGAATTATAAACTAATATTGTACAATTGATACAAATATTCATTTGTGGGAGACTGGTATTTGTACTAGGAAATCCTGTCATACAGATTACCAGCCCCCCGCAAACAGAGTGTTCTTACTTCAAAATACATAGTTGCACAAAAAATCTTTAGGAAAAATTTAAAACTAAAATTCTTAAAATCTAAGTTGTTATGTGGTGTTGGAGGTCGTTATGATGTGGTGTGGAGTAATAGAAGATGTCTGTTAATCTTGAACAATTGTTTTACTTTTGATTGGATACTGACTGTGACTTCATTAATTTTCAGGTTTGGACAAGAGACAGTCCAGGATATTGTGAGCAGAACCCAAGATGTTTTCCAGACTTTAAAAGCGATACAAGTTAGTTTCAAACAATTACTATCTATAAGTATAATAAGATTTAACTACCACATCTACCAACGAGTTGTCTGCTCATATAGCTGAAACAGACATCAATTATTGTTGTACATAGGCCTTTTTTTTCCTAAGCATCATCACATCAAATAATCCTTTGCTGTTGACTGTTCAATAACATTTTCAGTACTTACCATACCATATATTACAGTTTATTTCCTATCAAGACTGAAAGAAAATATTAAGAAAGCAATCTCGTATCGTATCGCTTCACGGCACGGTTGGTGCAGTGGTTGAGCTGACTGGCTGCTGCGCTACGTGTCACGGGTTCGAAACCCGCACGTAACAAATATTTGTATGGCCTACAGATAGTTGTTCCAGGTCTGGGTGTCATGTGTTTGTTGTGAGTTGACATGTTTATGAACGCACTAACGATACAGTAGTAATTTCCTAGAGTGGGGCAAACCGTTCCGTACCCAAAGGTACGGAACTCCTAAATGTGTGAAATACTTTTGACTATTTGTATGGCTTAGGGTAAACAAGATGCTTATACTGTGAAAATTTGAAGACCGTAGCTCCATCCATGTGGTTGTAAAACCTGTGTGACAAACGACGGACAGACAGACGGACACGTGAGTGATAGCAATAGGGCTCCGTTTGGGGGTACAGAACCCTAAAAACATCAATCATCGATCTCATGGTAATTTCCTATTTTTCTCTTCTTTTCTATTTAACAAGAGATTGGTGCCGATTCTCTTTTTCAATAACTAAACTAAAATTAGAGAATCGTTATCTTTTACAAAAGGCAGTGGCAGAAAAGGACGGCTATAGCTATGAACTAATTTAGTGATGTCAAACTAGTTTACGCCTTGCGCTTCACCGTGTTTTTAGTCGACATGTTTTACGTGTACCCTTAATTTGTATGGAATCATTAGTTCAACTAAATTTGACAGCTCTAATTTATGTCCGTCTCTTTCTTGTTTTATTAGAGAGAAAAAGATAGCAATAGCCTAAATTAAGTTTAGTTTGTGCAAACCAGAATCGGCACCATTGTCTTACTAAATGTATTCATATGTAATAACTCGGTTTCTTATCATTTCAGCCGCCAAATGGTACACATAATGGTGAAAATGCCAGTAATGATAAGAAAGCAAAAATGCAGGAACAACTGCGCACGATCCGACTGCTGTTCAAGAGACTTAGGCTTATCTACGAGAAATGTAATGAAACGTGTCAGGTTAGTACTAAGGAAAAGGGTTGATGATACCTGGATAAAAAAAAAAAAACATTTTATGTAGTTCACCAGTTAGATACAAACAGAGTAGCAGACCGCAGTGTAGTGCGGTGGTGGTTTGGTGTGTTGGTGGTTGTTATTTATCAAAAATATCATATTTTTTTGCTTTAACAAATCAATAAAAATGATATGATATGATATTTTATCCGAGTCAGAGTCCGTTACATTACTTCTAATAAAATATCATTTTATAGGTAGGTGTGACGTTACGCGAAATTTCAACGCACTCTATCGTCCAAATTTTTTGCTTACGTGACAAAAGAATACGTGCGAAAAATACGTGTTTAATATTTTATGGTAATCTATAGGACTGACGGACCAAATAGTTGTTTTTAATAATCTAAGTGCGTATCGGATTTTGCGCATTAAGGGTTCCGTAGTAAATATTGATATTTGTTAGTAAAGTATACGTTATAATATACATTATCACCATACATACATATACATTGACATAGGTCAATGGGAAGTTAAAAAATTCGTAACAAAATTTTGTGACAGACGACGGACGGACAGACAGACAGACAGACACGTGAGTAACAACAATTGGGCTCCGTTTGGACCCTTCGGGTACGGAACCCTAAAAATGGCCATGAATCTTCTTCAAAAATATGTGACTTTGCGTAAGACATGAAGTGTACTTTCTATCGAAAGACGACACAGCGCTTTAACCTATACTGCCTCAGAAGGAGCGCAGTCAAGGTTCTTGAAAAAGCTAGAAGTCTTCACTGCCACTTCAAGCAGTCAAATGTAGTTGATTGTATAAAATTAAAGATTGAACTAAAATAACTGCAACCAATCAGTGCCCTCTGAATTTGAAAGTTGTTCTTGTTTCGAGTAACTTTTTCTTGCTGTTTTTTTTTTTGCAATAGAGTTTTTTTGGACAGACTTGTGTGGAATATCAGGCTTAGCCCAGCAGTGGAACAAAACGGGCTTATCAGATAGATTAATTTGATATTATCGATATACAGGGTGTAACGGAAAGGTGTGGTCATATTTTAAGAACTGCATCTGCCCATCGATATGAACAACTTTATTCAAGAAAAACAAGTGAAATTCTCAAAAAATATTTTACCCCCCATAAAAATATTGATCACAGCTGATGATAACTTTGTAAGGAATGTCCAATTTTTTTTTTGAAAATTTTCTATTTTTTCTTAAGAGAACGTTGTTCATTTCCATGGGCAGAACCGGTTCTTAAAATATGAGCGCACCTTTCCTTTTTTTGCCTTTATTAAATTTGACGTCAAATAGTAAATGAGATAGATGCTTTCAAGAGTAACACTTTGATCTCGTGTGAGACGTGGATGAGGTTTTCGTTCAGTCTTAATCAGAGTTGTAAGTCTCTCACGCGATCCGGCTTGAGTGTGAGCTCAGTCTTAATTCATCACGGGACGTAGGTCGTGTCTTGCTACTTAACAAAGAACAAGGAGTTATCAGTTACTTTACAGGTTTACGTTAGAAGTTTCCTCAGCCACCCCTTGTAGTGATCTATAAGTCTTATGTTCCTTTAAACATGTTTTCAGGGAATGGAATACACCCACATGGAAAGTCTCATTCCACTAAAGGATGAAGCAGAGAACAAGGCGTTGGATGAAAGGCGGAACACGGAATCTTACAGACTAGCATTAGAAGAGAATAGAGAGCTCACAGAACAGGTGAGAACATCAATTTTATAACACCTTTTATTTTTGCTAAAATTAACTCTATCTGCTTATTTTAATCATAGCACGGGATCTCATCTAGAACAAAAAAAAATTAGTTCAAATAAATGTCAATAGATGGCGTAATATACATCGATTTCTTATTGAAGCTTAAAAGTAACATTAATACAACATTCATATTTTGAAAAAATATGGCAAAAACTGTATTTTCTTATTTAATAAACTACCCTAAGCATAAAATTGTGGAATCATTGGCTTCTAATTCAAATTTTGATGTTTTTTGGAACGAATCCTTAGGCATTTATATTTCTTGTACCAATAGATGGCGCTGTATGAAGTTTTTGAGTTTATCCATTCGCCTCTTTAAATTTATATAGTGACACATTTTGAAATAATAAAACTGTTATGAAGTGCCAAAAATACTGTAAAGTAATTCCTCAATTTGTGAGAAAATATCGGTAAGACTCTAGGTAAATTCATTCAACTTGCAAGCCGTCGCTGCTAGCACCATCTAGCGAGGTGTAGTGGACGGGCCCGAATGAAGAACAAAAGTTGCTTGTTAAAGTCGAAAACCCGTAGTTACGGCGTTACCGTTTCTTTGTATGGGATGAGGCATCTGTACGCTAGTATTATATTATCTGTGATCATAGCTAGCAGTTTAGTTCTTAAATTCAAAATCAATCAAAGTCAAAAGGCATTTATTCAAATTAGACTGAGAGCCAGCAGTTTTCAACTTTCTATATGAAGTTACATCTCCTACTTAAGGTGGAAGCGCCAAGGTAGCCCGCGAAATAAAAATTTTCTTACGGATTTTGCAATTTGCAGGTCAGTGTCAGGTTTTATCTTGGTCACAATTCGATTCGCGGCCGTAGCATATATGTATTTATAGAATTATAATCATTAAAATCATCAATACAACTCTTTTTTTCTTTTTTTTTCAGTTAGAATTGATATCAAATGTAAGTATTTCATGAAATCACCACATTTGGTATCAATTCTAACTGAGAGAGTTGTATTGATGATTTTAATGATTACAGTTCTGTAAATACGTACTTGCTACGGCCGCGAACCTTATTTTGACCAACATCAAACCTGATACTGATCTGCAAATTACAAAAAACGTAAGAAAATTTGAATTTCGCGGGCTACTCTGGAGCTTTCACCTTTGTTGGCTAGTCTCTGTTTAGAATGGCAGCTGTGGCCGAAATTAAGTCTAGAAGTTATGGCTGCCTCGAAATTTTGATTAGAATCCATTTTTTGTTATTATTGATAGGTTCACGTTTGACCACTATCTCACCTGATGGTAAGCGATGATGTGGTCGACGATAGAGCACGCTTGCCTAGAAGTAACCTATTCACTCTTGACTTAAAGATCCCCAGGTTGTAACTATCAGGAAACGCAGACTCCGGCAGGGAATTCCACTCTTTAGCCGTACGCACAATGAATGTGTTTCAGCGCAAATACATAAATATGAAAGTTTTGACATCAGTATTTAATATTGTTCCCAGGTGGTGTTAAAGAACAAACAGTTGAAGGAAGTGATTACCAACTTGAGGACAATTATTTGGGAGATTAACGTAATGTTGACCATGCGGAGATCCTAGCTTACCCCGATTTCTGAATTAGGAATTGAAAGTTGAGCATTCGTCGAACTATTTCGCCTGAAAAACTCAAACTTTGGCATTCAAGTCAACTTCAAATACTTAATTCAGAAACCGATAATGTTGTTAGTTTTAAGTATAGTTGTAGCATTTTAAACTTTATGTCAGTGACATAAAGACAACCGCTCATGTTAAAGGACTGTATTACATTCGGTAAAACACTGTAGTATAGTTGTGTATGTGTTATCTTGACTTTTAATATTATAAACAGGTGTCAATGAGTACGGTATTTCCTATCAGTTTTGGATTTAATCGGACTAAATAAATGAGAAAAATAATCGTAGATACTGAACTAATTTAAGCCAAAATTTGTAGCAGACGTGGTCATAAAACGAAGGGTACGATAGTGAACATTTAAAAGAGATTTCTAAAAACTCTATAATGAGTTTCACGCTGTCTCGCTTTTACGTTTTATGACAATGTCTGCTACGAATGTTAGCGTTTAGTAACATAACGCTACTGATATAACATGATGTGCCTCTGACTCAGGCCACTGAGGTCAAGTGTGCACTGTTCATAGACTGTAATGTATGGGCTTCATTGTCCTCACTTATCCCCAGTTTCTCGAGCGAAAATTATCAAAGTTGACTATTGACAATGTAGCTGTTGTCGTTCAAAGCAGTTACACGCGCTGCAGAATTTGTCACATTTGTCGTTTGAAGAATTATGTAATGTATGGACTCCACTATCCGCACTTAGACTTCTATTTGGTCCGTTGTGTGGTCCTGGCTAACATAGCCAGCCCAGCTCCGCGCGGAAGCTTCCTGGGGGCTTCACAGGCTTTGCGGAGCGATCTCACTGTTTCAAAGATTTGTATACGTTGGGAAGCTATGGCTTCGCATTCCAGGATAACGTAAGCAGCAGGCTCCTCGACGCTAAAGCAGCCTCTTTTCGTGTTTAACTAAGAAAATATTTTTGTAAATAGTTATGTGGTAGAGTAGTTAGGCATGTACTGTTGTATTATTTATAGAAACAATTTAAATATAAGAATATTTCGTAAATTGTAGTTTTATTGACTGACCTTTATTATTGTTTGACAATCGTGTCATGGCTACTGATGTCAGTGCAATGGAGTCATGTTTGATCACAATGCTTTTGTAGTCGAGTATTTTATGGCTGTCGAATTTAGGACTATTGTGCACAGAAGTTACTTCATTTGCATTTTTAAAACGACGATAGCCTCGCTATTGATGTTTACTTATTAGGTTTGGGGACCGAACCCACATTTTTTTTCCTATGAATGAAACATCACTGTATCTGGACAGAACTTTTTTTTAAATAGTACGTCCTTTTACAAAAAATTTTGACGATAAAGCTGGCGACAGGTTTTTTTTTTTTGGGGTGTGGGAAATCATCCTATGACTTTCCTGCTCTGGGTGGAGCGGGAGGGCGTGTCAGACTGTTACTGACTAAAACCCACCCCTGTTCCTTCCCTGCCCTGAGTGCCCAGGGGCGCGGTAACTCTGTTTAGAATTTATCCACAACCCCTGGGCAGGCATCGGCCATGACGGGCCCCGTCATGTATTGCTGCCAACTCCGACATAGGTAAGCTGGTTTGTGACCATAAAAGATGACCTCTAAAGGATTGAGTCACTACATGCGGAACGAGGAACTTTGATCTTTGCTCCTAGACGCTGTTGTGTAAACGATGTTTCAGACAAAGTTATTTCGGCCTCCAAAACTTGACTACTGATCAGCATTCTAAAGACTGGGTCATTGAGGATACAAAAAAGAAATTCAAGACAAAATAAAAATAAATTATTTACTTCAGTAAGATTCGAGTTCTAAATACAAAATGGCAAACGGCTACGATTACACATTGTGTTAATAAAAGCTAATGGCAAGCTTTTACGAGTAGGTACGAAACTGAGTATTTGAAATTTGAGTAGAGTAGTACTTATTTAAAATTAATAACTTAAAGCTAGGAACTTAAGTACGTTTTTATCTATCTACGTTCGATTGGTTTCGAGATTTCGGAGCTGGCTTTCTTTTTCTTTTCGAGGAGTTTCTTCTCATAGGGGCGGCGGTCAACGGTTTCGTCGGCCGGCGCTGGAATCTCGTCTGGTTGGGGCTGGTCTGCTTGCTCGGGAGTCTCCGGGGAAGCTTCCACCTGCTTGCCTACGCTTCTTCCGGAAGGCAGCTCGTGGAAAGCCTCTGCCAAGTCTAGGTTGATCTCCTCAAGCGGTGTGTCGCCCGACCTGATGTAGACTGGCACGTATCCTGGTTTTGGAGGCAGGACCTGCCATTTGGGACGGGCCTCTGTAATAGAAAAATGACATGTACATGAGATTGTTATTTTGTGAAGAAATGTTTTTCCGCCTCGTTGGTGTAGTGGTCGCAAGTGCGAGGTGCGGGTTCGTTGCCCAGATAGCAATGTGTAATTGGTTTCTTACATTAGGCATCTTTCAGTAGAAGCCTTTTTTTAGGTGGGACATCATAACTTCTCCCACTCTGGGTGGAGCGGAAGGGCGTGTCAGACTCTTATTGACTAAAACGCACCCGTGTTTCTTCAGTAGCCTGTGCCAGACAAATACACCCACGACTTCAGTAGAAGCCTGGTGTCCGAATTTGTGTCCGGCTGATGGCCATAGACTAGCAGAGGAATTTAGTAGGAGATCCCATGGGAACTCCTACTAAATTCTTCTGCCAACCCATCGGGGAAAAACAGGCGTGATATCATGCTGAATTTTTGGTAGGCAGTTAGGCATTGTCGAAGGGAAGCTTTAGCTATTAGCAATTCGAAATAGCATTTGGCAGTTAAAAAGGTTATTTTTAATTCTCAAATTGTAACAAAAGTACAATAAATATGTTACAGTTACGATAGACGCCGAATTTATAATAATCTATATAAACAGCAGCTGTCACACATAATTATAACTATTTTAATTATTTACCCTGTGAAACTATGTAGCTTTCATTTAGTTATATTATTTAAAATTACCGTGTCACTGCTAAAAACCTAAGACGCAGGAGTGAACATTCCCGGAACGTTTTTCGATTCACTATAATTCTACTAAATTTAAAATGTTACCTAATCCCTTCATAAGTTGTGACAACCGGGTTTTTCCAATTTTACTGGTTTATGTCGTCTGTTAAATAACAGGTGTAAAAAGACAGTTTCCGAAGCCGAAAGCCACATAATCTACCCATTATCTGGATCGTTTTTTTTCCACTAGTCCATACCTAGGAATCCACTGGTTCTGGAGATATTGAAGGTCAACGTCGCAATTTTTATTTTATTTTTTTACAAAAATGATTTCCTAGTGTTATTAAGTACTAAACTTTTTTCCTAACAAACATTGCCTGAATTTTCGAACATTTTTTTCGAAATTTCGAAATTACGCATTTGCAGTTACAAAAACGCAATGAACATCAAACGTATCTGACAAGTACCTACGTGGCTTAGAGCGAAGGGGCAGGGTTTAATTGCCTTGGTTAGCGTTACATTGCGCGCAATAAATAATAGTATTTTCATGCCTAAAAATAAAAGTCGTTTCCCAGCAATCATTTTTGCGCAAAACTACTTTGTTAGACGTACAGTATGCGTAGTTAACGGCTCTGTGATGTGTCTTTTTACACCCTGTTGGTAATTTTCTGTGATTGTCGTTTAATGTGAATACTTATGAATGCGACGCCTTGTTCATAATTATTGCCGAATTTTCGTGATTTAGTTGTTATTTGTTACTGTTTTAAAATTAAAAAAATATTTTAATTGTGTTAACTTAAATTTGACATAAATTTTTTTGCATCCGTGCTTCGACGTGCCTCTTTTGTCTACTTAATGCTTTTGTGAATTGAGTATAGGAGCGTCTAAACACATTAGTTTAAACCAGGCTTAAAGCAGGCTGGTGGCCAGAGTGTTAAAGATTTTGATTGAATAATAGTTAGCCTACCGGCTCAAGCCATCAGGATAACTGACTTGTTGTTTAGAACCCCTTATCGACTAGAACACGGTAATAACCTACTTCCTGAGGCTTGGCGACCTCAAGGCCAGTTTACAGTTTGATAGCATTTTTTATCGATTTTCAAAAGTAGGGCAGTTGATGCAGTCGACCTCCCGGTCGTTTATTAAACCAAGTTTTAATAGCCACTGCAGTTAATACGTGTAACTTGCTCGAAAAATAACCAGGTAGACAACACAACACCCGAGGCTACTACGTTGGGTTAACCCAAAAGCCGTCAACCCGGAAACGACTAGGAATCACTTTGACGAAATATTTAACTCTGTTATTGTTCACTTTGTGGAAGGTTTGCAGATACTGAACGCATCATCATACTGACATTTGTTTTAATAGTTCAACGTAGCTATTTAAAAGAGCTTTTTTTCTTAAAAACACTAAGCCATTACATGTTACATCTGACCTCTAACAATGATGAATGACATTGTTGTTAGCGAAAAGTCATGAACGATTAAACCTATACAAATTATACCTCATTTATTTTACTTATGTTAAACATAAGTTATAGTCAGGTTTCATAATATTTCTTGTGATTTAACCGACTGCGTGTACCCGGGCCTGCGGACGGCGAGTAGTGGGTAACTCGCCGTCCGATCAGCACCAGACCCGAGAGTCGACGGCGCGTAGTGTTCCACGCGCGTCTCAAAGAGTTGTCAGCAAAGGACTCAGCCTGCCACGGCCAGTGCCTGCCCGGGGGTGGAGGATAAATTCGAAAGAGTTACCTTGCCCCCGGGCGCGTAGGGCAGGGAGGAACAGGGGTGGGTTTTAGTCAGTAAGAGTCTGACACGCCCTTCCGCTCCACCCTAGAGCGGAAGAAGTCATGAGATGATTTCCCACCCCCAAAAAAAAAAAAAAAACCGACTGCGTGTGTGACGCGCTTAGGTAGTTAGTAGGTGTCGTATCGTACGATGATCTTCCGTGACCAGCCAAGCGTGTTATGCGCATTGAATATATTCAATTTATCAAATGTAACATAACATTTATGTGTAGGTACGGACAATGCTAGCTATTGCACGCGACGCTCTTACAGTCCTAACTTTAACTAAAGTGCTGTTTTAATCTTACTAATTTATTATTATAAAACCTGTCAAGTCCGTGTCGAGCCACGCGCAAGGTAGGTTTCCGTAGACCGTAGCTACTTCACCTAAGTAATTTTTTTTCAAGGATAGAGAGAAGTAGAAACATTACCCCCCCCCTCCCCCCCCGTTTGCCTATTACTCAAAAACTAGTAGAGCTAACTAGCCGTGATAGTTTTCCTTTAAAATCCGGCACCACGGATTTATTTAGATTTTTCTAGCCATTATTGCTAAATCCCTAATAGCTTTTAGGGGGGACGCTCGGCTCGAACAAAAAATTTCACTTTAAAGTTTAATATTTCGTAAACGAATCACTGAATCGAAAAATAGTTTGTCGAACCCCGCAATGGTTTTAAAAGACCTATCTAACGATATCCCACACAACAGGATAGGCGAGAAAAAAAAGTCATCACCACTATAGACAACTGTAAAAAAAAAAATTCAAGTTTTCATTAGGTAAGTATTTCGTTATCGAATCGTGGCGTGATTAATAAAAAACATATATCCATGCAAAGTTGCAGCTTTCTAGTACTAACAGTCTCCTAGTTTCGGTCTGCCGTCTGTCCGTCTGTCGGACTGACAGACGGGCAGACCTTAACTATAAGGTTTTATTGTCCTTGTTAGGACTACTAAACCCTAAAAAGGTAAAGTTTGTATGTTTGTTTGTAGGAAGTAATCTGTGGAACTACTGTACCTACCTACCGATTTTTTAAATTCTTTCACCGGTAGGTACAAAGCTATATTATTCTCCTGAGTGCTAGTGATAGGCTATACCGCCATTATATTTATTTTTGAAATCCACGCGGACGACGTCGTGAGTCAAGTGGTAGTTAGTTATAAAATGTTTCATCGGTTGATGCAGATACTTTACTGTGAAGGAAATTTTTCACCATGTGTTAAACCTGCACTACACTATAGGTACTCGCGAAGTTGTTCGAAGTCGAGCGAATACGATAGTGTAGAAACGCACTTCGGTTCGCTTCGTGCCACATCGGCTCGCCTACTTACATACTTCGGTCAACTTCGAAGAGTACTTCGTGAAGTAACTTCGCGAGTAGTGTAGTGGCTGCATTAGGGTTATACAGTCTCACCGAATGCAGCCGATGACTATCTGTTTTTACAAGGAGCGACTTTTACAACCTATTATGAATTATGATGAATAATGATGAGCGGGTGGGAGTCGGGAATTCGATGGATGTGAGACGCATGGGACCGGTCGTAGTTGCGACACTTGAAGGCCTATGTTCAGCAGTAGACGACTTGAGCTGATAATGATGGGTTACACTATACGATTCCGTTTATTGTGGTTGGTTGTCAGACTTTCGGAATCCTAACTACATACTTAGCGACTCACAAAATCTACATCGACAAGCGTTGTTTAACCCTGAAAACGAACTGTGCGGTTGTTATAATCTAGCCACCTGCCCCTTTCTTTTAATTAATTAAATGGCCGCTAATAAAAACGATTTTGGCGCGTCTGATTGTACAAAGAAAGTTACCGAAATTAAATTTATCGGTTTGCACGATCACAATTCGTCAGAAGATCTCGCGTTGCACGATGAGTTCGCATGCACCCGTGCGTCGTAAATTTACTAATACCTAGAGATAATGGCTAGGCCGGGGCTTGTTTAGGTCGCTTTCCTTGTTACTGCGGTCTGCGGTCGTTCAACCGGCTATTAAATGCAGATGAAACGAGATGCCGATACGCAGATACATAGTGAAACTGCAAAGCTTTTATGTTCGTGTCTTATTTTAAGAGAATTTTCTCTTACTTTTGTTGGAAGGTATTGCTTGCATTATTATAATTAGGTACCTACCTAGTTAGCATTACTTAAATAAGTAAATTGTGTTTCCTTATAGGTAGGTCAAGCCGCCCATTAAAAAAAAAACGTTTTCTAGCAAAAATCGAAGTCAAGAGTGAATAGCTTACTTCTAAGCAAGCCGTTCTCCATCGTCGAATACATCATCACTTACCATCAGGTGGACAAACACGAGCCTTTGAATGAAATAAAAAAATAAGCCACCTAGACGGACCTTTTTTTTGGGTGTGTGGGAAATCATCCAATAATTTCTACCACTCTGGGTGTAGCGGGAGGGCGTGTCAGACTTACTGACTAAAACCCACCCCTGTTCCTTCCCTGCCTGAGTGCCCAGGGGTGCGGTAACTCTTTTTAAGAATTTATCCGCTACCCCTAGGTATGCAGGCACTGGCCACGATGGGCCCCGTCAGTGGTGGCTGACGCTTATCTCTTTGAGGCGCGCGTGGAACACTACGCGCCGTCGACTCACGGGCCTGGTGCTGATCGCACGGCTAGCTACCCAATGCTCGCCGTCCGCAGGCCCGGGACCTAGACGGACCTAACAACCTTTAAAATGGCATGGGGTATAGATAGAATAGATGCGGAAAACCGGGAGTTGTGGCGCAACTTGGGAGTATGGGTTCTGTGAACTGCGACAGACTAAATTGAGAACCATCATAACATAAAAATTCAAATCCTCAATAGGAATCCTAGTTAGCCTATCCTACTTCTTACTTAATTGCGAAAGTTTTGATGGATGTATCAGATGGATGTTTGTTACTCAAACACGAAGGGCTGAACGGATCTGGTTGAAATTTGGCACAAAGGTAGATATTACATAGGCTATAATTTTAATGGTGAAAGTACTAATTTCACGCGGGTGAAACCGCTCGAAGTAGCTTGATGTCCATAAAATTGGAAGTACCCGCTACGTGGAGTTATACAGACTCAGATTTAATTGCGGGAACAATGAGGCATTTCCCTGACCCGCTGTGTAAAACTGCGGATGTAAAAGACAGGAAACGGTTGACTGTTATATATTATTAAGTAAGTGTTTCTATAATAAACAAGCGAGATATTTATGTTTAATTTTTATGAGCTCGGTCTTGACTTCGATCTCGCCTAGTTTTGGGACAAGCTCGCCACTGTTGCCAACCACAGCAACTCCTGAAAGTCAGAATCAACAGTGCCGACCACCAGAAAAACACCGAGGCAATTAAGGTCAACTAGTCTCGGAGAAACAATTAAACTGTCTTGGGTTTCGCTACGAAATTAATAAGAAACGAAAAGCGGAGGAAAAAACATAATTTCTACTTCCCTCCTAAAGGTGGCGCTTCGCGCCGTGACCGCGACCGGAGACCGAGTCCAGAGATAGAGACAGGAGACCGCCACAAGTGTCTCGGTCTCTTCTGCATGTAAGCAAGAGACAGATCAAAGTAAGGCCAATAGGCTCAAAAGGACATTAATTTACAACTGGGGTAAGCCCAGTTTGCAAGCACCACGGATTAAAACACTAAAAGTAGTGGGTTCCTAATTGTGAACTGTTACGTTTGATTCCAATAATTATACGGCAAAGCGCTAAACCAAAAATGCTCGATGGCAACCGATGGATGGGGCTTTCGATGAAACGTGCGAGCCTCTTCACTCTTGCTTTCATGTCCGCGTATTTTAAAGTTTATCCAGTTACAATGGCCTTTCACATTTCCACCAAATCTTATCATCTAGTTATAAGATGCGAACTAACTATTAATGTCACCTAACCTGCAAGACTCGTGATCACAAATGGTTACGATTCGGCCACTTGAACGATTGAAGTAGACGTGAGCCATTCTCGAGATAACTACGTAGTTCTCCGGGGCGCAATCTGGCTGTTTCGATTAGACAATTGCTGCAATTCAGTGCAATAAATAGAATTTCTGCGTAGCTAGATAGAGCTAGATTTAGTTGTTATAAATCTGTCCCCTAGACATCTTGAGGAGAATCGTCTCGCAAACACGTTTTCGATGGTGAAATAATGCTTTTATATGACTGCTCCAGAAGGTTTTACCCACTATCCATGTCCAGTCCAGAGGACCAGTGGTAATGGCCTAGACTTACAAGTTGTAGGTACGAACCCAGGTAGGCGCTTTACTTTGTATAAATTATTTCATCACCATTGCTCATAAAACGGCGAAGGAAAATATCGTGAGGAAACCGGTATATCCTAGAACCTAAACTTCGAAGACCTGTCTCCCAGTTGTGGAAACATTAAAGGCTGATTGTTATAATACAGCATGTAACAAAAACTCTGTCCGATCCTTACTGCGTAAACATATACGTAATCATTTAATGTAAGTATACGAGATAATTATTTTTCCCCAATGAAAATAATTAATTAAAAAAAAAGAAAAACTAATCAAAGGTAACACTGAGCGCTCGACAAAGTTCACCTACTGTTTCGTTTCAAAGATGCCGCCTGAGCGAGACAGACTGCCTATAGCGCTCCAATGCAGGGCAGTATCGTTTAAAATAAAAATAGGTAAAAATGAAAAGATTTCGCCGGCCGGCGGAGTGTTGTCAACTTATGAAAATGCCATATTTAGTGTTAAATTTTGCATATTTTATAAAAATAAAAAATCTTCTTTTGGTTTTTATGAGGTAAGTACCTACATTTTTTTTACAACTTTTTCTCGTACGTATATATATGTTAAACCAGGTATTCGCCGTTATTGGATCGGACAGGGTTTTTGTTACATACTGTATATGGGAGCGTCAAAGTTTTTTATTAGTGATCGATGGCGTCAAAGCAAAAAGGGACCAGTTCTCGGCATTTAGTTTCCGAGATATACGGTAGGTAGGTACGCAGTATTGTAAAGTTGGGTGAAAAAATTTCATTTTGCGATTTCAATTGATTATTAATTTAATGCTCAATTATCTACAAGTTCATATAGTAAATGACTTTATATGATGAGTGTAAGTACCAGAAAGGAGAAACCCAAACTCCATAGAAACTTGGGCCTGGCGTTACAGGGCTGAAATTTGGCCATAAACTCGAGCATCTATGAAGGTTTCACTAGCCCAATTTTCACGTCTCCCAGAAATGGCCAAATTGGTAAAATCATTAAGTCAGTTTACCTACATTTTAGGTTGTTTTTCTACTTTTGAGACTTTACGAGTATTTCCTACGTAAATCTGGAATGGGCACACGGTAGGAAATAATTTCAAAGGGTCGTCGTTATCGAAATCTTCAAGGAGGACTATATAGTCTGTGCTGCAGCGCCTGCAGCCTATCACGATGAGGTTTTAGGTACATAAAAAAGCTTAGGCTTTCAGTTTCACTTAGAGCTTTAAGGTTTTCAGTAAGAACCATCTGTTAAATCTGAAGTGAGTGACTTCAGATTTGGCAGGGTTCGGTGTCCAATTTCGACGGCACGGTTGGCGCAGTGGTTGAGCGTTTGGCTACCGCGCTGCGAATCGTGGGTTCGTTTCCCGCACGGAACAATATTTATATGGCCTACAGATACTTGTTCCTGGTTTGGGTGTCTCGTGCATGTGAGTTTACATGTCTGGAATGCACCCACGATACAGGAATAATTCTTAGCGTGAGGTAAGGTTTAAAAAAAGTATTGGATGGAGATGATATATATGTAGCTGCAATACCAAACTATATCCGATTTTAAAATCATTGTGTTTTTTGGATTATGTTTTCTGTACATACTTATTTACACAATAAAGGATGTTTCAATTTAGAAAAAGTGCGCTAGCTACTCAGCCTGAGTAAGCTCTACTCTTATTGTTTTAGTATTTCAAGTAGTAAATAAATAAATAAAATAAATAAAAAATAGGCAGTCATGGGGACTGCCGACAGAAGTGAAAACTGTGTGCTACGCGTTGTAGCACTTGTAGCAGTGTCGGTGTCGCGCGAGTTCAATAGTTTTTTCCCATCTCAAAAATGTCCAATGTGTCTAAAGAAGTTTTCACTTCAAAAATGTTCAGGCGAGGGTCAGTCAGAAGGCAATCAATATCGAAGTCCTGTATTCGAGCAGAGGTCTTATAAATCCCGAGAAGTACGGAAAAACACTTTCATATGCGCAAAAATACGAAAAGTGAATGATATTGAATGACATGACTTGATAATTGACAGACGTTGACTGTCATTTGCCGTTTACTAGTGCAATCCGTGATGCAATCGATTTTATCCATTATTTTTTTAATGATTTTTTAATGAAAACGAAACGTTAAAAATCAATTAGATTCCAGATATTTTATTTTACATTGATTTTGATTCCTAAAAAAACAATTATTCTAAAACAATGGAGTATTATTTTATATTTGTAACAACGATTTCCACTCACTCAATCATATTTTTAGGGTACGCTCTATTGACATAATGCCAGCGTTTGTGAAGTTAGCGACGTATAATGAAAAAAGTGTTGTGACGATTTACAAAAGTTGTTAAAAACAAAAAATATAAATCTACTTATTTTCTACACTTCGCCATTGTTATCGAGGCTAACCTCGAAAATCAAATCAAACATCGAATGAATCTCTCTCTCGAAAATCTTAGGATTTAAATGGGTTAATTACGCAAAATAGACGACTATTTTGGTACATATCTGATTCGTGTAACACTTAGGCCCAAAAACGGGGTTCTCTTTTCTTTATTGCTTAATTATTTTATTTCATGCTTTCTGTGTAATCATGCTTTTTCAGAGTTTCAATTCAAATGTCTGTTAAACGCTTGGACGCCATGTTCAGTCAAAAACCTCTACAAGTGGTTCCCACACAGAAAGAGCAGCACGGTGGCAAAATTTTATAGAGTCACTCTGGACTCAGAATAATTAAATGATTAAAGGTGATTTTTGAAGAGTCAGTACTGCGGTACTGGTACCTATCTGTTCAGTTGCCGGATGCAACTGAATTTTGAAGACGGATTTCAAAAAATTTGGGGCTGAGGATGTTCTGATTCGACTCTCGAGATCACGTGTCAGCTTGAACGTTATCTTTACATACCTAGTTCGAGTTTTTATTTTTTTAGATGTTATAAAATTTATTTAACAAATTGCTAAGCTATTTATAAACTTATAGAATACTTAACTGACTATAATTGTAGATACCAAACTAAAATAAGTTATATTAATTAATTATGATAAATTTTGTAGATACAAAATAAAATAACAAACAAATAAACAAAATCTCTTAACTAATTAATTTTATTTTATTAGTCACGTTTTTGAAAATCTTTGGCTATGGTTAGAGGCTTATTATAATAAGATAATGTGAGTACCTAGCTACTTATTCAATTTATTTTATTTTTATTTTTTCTCGCCTCTAGGAACTTTATCAAAGCTCTGTTAACGAGGTGATTGTGTTCAACTCTAGCTACTCGTATATTCTTTGAACGTAAGATTGGTACATTCATTCTTTAACAATATTATTGATTTGAAATATCCAATTGCAATTAAGGTTGGCCTTTCCAATTAATGTTCTTTGTGTGCAAAACAGTAGGTGACGTACACTATTCTGGGATTAGGTATTATCAGAAACATGTTGCAGTGAGGCGGTCAAATGCTCTTGCGCATCACTGCACTTTGCGATTATGAAAGCTTTTTCTGTATTAAGAAAATTAACTTATATGTTGATTTATAAATGTAATAATATAACGGCCGCGACTTACAAGTTGTAGGTCGTGAGTTCAAACCCAGGCAGGCGCTCTTCTTTGTGTAAATTATTTCATCACCACTGCTCTCAAAACGGTAAAGGAAAATATCGTGAGGAAACCGGCATGTCCTAGAACCATAAATTCGAAGACGTGACATCCACCAACCCGCATTGGGCCCGCGTGGTGGATTACGGCCCACACCCTCTCACAGAGAGGAGGCCTGTGCCCCAGCAGTGGGGCCATTAAAAGGCTGATGATGATGATGATTGTAATTTTGATTTATCAACACATTTGTAATGCTTGTCTGTTAAGGAAAATGTTAATCGTGATGCAACTTTACAGGATGTTTACGATGTTTAGCCATTAGGTATTATTTTGTCTATTATTATCAGACCATAGGATGCTGCTTTATCATTTTAAAACAAGTAACATCAGTTTTAACACTCGAAATTATTTCAACGAAACGTTTCAATACCAAAGCTGCATTGGCATCTCGACGCTTGCTGTACATGCCTTTACACACTGATTGCTCACAAATAACGAGAGGCGGCTGACTACCATGTAAAACCGTTAAAATTAAAATGCCTTCATGATTACCTATAAAATGTTCTAACAAGTACCAGTTTGTTTGTGTGTTAGCGTCGTAGAGATGTGAATGTATGGCCGCACCGGCTTTCTAACGGTCGCCGGACCATCCGACTCAAGGTTGAGTTTTTGCTTGTCAAAACGCTAACTGTACCTGCATCATTTTGTCCAGTACATTTCATCTAAATATATTCCCAACATCCGTCGATTTTCATCTTAAATTCAACTCCGATAAGATTCAAAATTCAACGCTTTCTGCAGGTACTAGTGAAGGTGTCTTCGTCTCATAATGCTCTTTAATTTTATTGCTTGCCCTAGTTTTGATGTTCGAAATTCGGAACAAATTGTCTCGAATAAATATTGTACGAGTATCTTTGGGGCCTAGATATGGAACTGGACAGGCCGTTACCTGCATTGTGTATTTTACGTGAATTTTCCTTATTATTGTTAAAAAGTAGGTAATACGAGTAGGTAGGTATATAAATACAATTTTATCGGTCGTGTATGTAGCAAGTAGGCCGAAAACAAACAAACTGGAATACGCAGTTAAATGGCTTGAACTTAGGTAGATATCATTCATCGGTCATACACGATCATTAAAATATTGCGCGTTATATATTTTTTACAAAGATAGTGTAAAAAATTAAAATTATTAATGAACGTGAGTAATTATAATTCCTCCTATTCACACTAGTAATCTATAAAGACACGCGAAGTAGTATTTTTTATAGAAAAAATTAAATGGTTCATTTGCCGGTACCTTATAATTTTGTTATATTTTTGTAATTGTGTAATACTCGTATTATATAGGTGAGTACCTGCATTTGTTACACGATGGAAGTGAAAGTGGTAAATAATAAAAGTTAATTATTTCATTGCGTTCTGACAATTTTGCTTAAAGGTTCCGAAGACAGGGGGATATGCATTTTCATAGAAATAGTTCTAAAATGTCTCTACAGATAAAACAAATCTATGATACATCGTGCTTGTGGCATTGTCCGGCCACACCTTATGCATCGCGCTTTAAATTCTTTGTTAGACGTTCGCAAAAGTTTTCGCATTCCGAATCTTTTCGATAAATTAAGATGATAGTAGTGAAATGCAACTAGTTCAGCTACATGACCACGAAAGTGGGTCATTGAAGAGTCACGCCGCGAGTTTCTTATCTATATAAGTCTAAACAACTTTGATTAAATGGCGACAATCCCGACTACGTTGTATTAATTATTCGCTGTCAATTTATCTGAACTTGCGTCTTAATTATTGCAGAGTTAATGATCGATTGATCGAACGGGACGTCGTTCTTTTTGATCGATTTATTTATAAATCATCGATCCATCAAAGCTCCATTAGAGACTATGCTTGATGCTTCTCAGACTTAAGAGGCGTGTGGATTATTTCACCATTAAGGGCTGGTAACTACAACATATTTCACCATAATGGTGATGCCTGTGAAGCCCCATGGCAAAATCCGGGTTGTCAAATTAAACCCCGAGGACAACCCGGGTTGACAGCCGATTTTTTATTTTTTATTATTCTCTTTAATTTTTTTTTTTTTGGTCCGACTCACCGGTGAGTTTCGGGGCTTCACAGGATGCAAACAGTAATTTCAGTAAGTAGTTCGTCCTTTAAGCCTGTTTATCGAAACCTTTATTTTACAAAGTTTGCAAAAAAATATTTTTTTGCAAACTTTGTAAAATAAAGGTTTCCAAACAAAGGTCAAGGTCAAGGTTTGCAAACTTTATGCGTTAGACCCTCGCCATCATGTGTAATGGAAAGTATTCATGATAACAAAACATACTAGCCCAATTTCTACTGTCCTACCATTTTCCATCATAAGTAGTTCCGGTAACTACATCCCGGCGCCATCATCTGATAATGCAATATTACGACGCTGGCATCGTAATATTGCATTGTCACCGGACTTACATAAGTCATTATCTGCTTAGCCTTTTCCCAACTATCTTGGGGTCGGCTTCCAGTTTAACCGGATGCAGCTGAATACCAGTATTTTACATGGAGCGACTGCCTATCTGACCTCCACAACCCAGTTACTGGGTAATACGATACCCTTTGGTAATACTGGATGTCAGACTTTCGGGCTTCTGACGACCTGTAAAGACTGTCAAAGATCCACGATTGACATCCGGGACCAACGGCTTAACGTGCTTTCCGAGGTACGGAGGAATCCCGGTATGAAAAGATGGTCACCCATCCATGGAACAACCCCGGCAAGCGTAGCTTAACCTGATGGATCGACCCGTGCGGCTATTATTACTTTAGCCACGAGCTCCACATAACAAATTTCAAATCTATTGGAAACCAACAAGAGGTCGAAAAAAGCTTTGCAGATTTTAAAGCGGACAACTTTCATACGAACATTGCAAAAGCTTGTAAAAAGTCCAAAATATACGTATGATATCTGATAGATACTCGTATTTTGGATTGGACATTTGATAAATCTTTCAAGCTGATAGAATTTCACTTTGTCTAGGCTGTGGAGTCAAGATTGTGAAGGGCCAGCACTAACAAATTTCCTTATGCTTCTTAGGAAACTGTTTTCTTCGTATTAACTTCAGTTTTAGCTACCAACTCAGTCTACATTATCTTTTAGTTGCACTTACACTTACAGTATTTAACTTTTCTTTGGTTCATCTCTTCTTCTATAGCGTTCTAATTATATCATTCTTAATGACTTCAACCAACATACTACCTACGTATCTACCTGTTGCATTACATTATCCATCAATTGTTTATTACTTGCATTTTCTAGAGAAATTAAATAGATACTATATCCTACATAAAAGAGCTTTTTAATCGCGACGGGTCGTTTATGAGAGTCATTGTTCGCTCCTGTCCAGTGGTGTGTAACCCAGCACAGCCGGACCGGGCCAATCGTGTTTGTTTTTGCATTATTATAAAATTCCTTCCATAAACTTTACAAGTCCTACCCTATTGCCATGTTCACTGTCCAATGCTTTTTGTGTTCTGCTGTGATGAGCTTTGCTTGAACATTCTCGTTAGTGTATATTGAGACGAAGATTTTGTCGGTGTCTCACCTGTCTACGTCGATTTTGTTTTTGTTTTTATTTCAGACAATTTTATTTTAACGAGCATGGTTCGCAGGTCTTTTGAGGTAGGTACCTTATGTTACCTTTCCCGGAATTAATTTGCCGTGAGTTGATGATATCATTTTCCCAAGTTTCGATTTTAATAAAAACAGATGTGCAAAAAATACTTGTAACCAGATGACTAATATTGATGGGCAATGAGATAAGACAGTCATGAGAATTCTTAAATGCCAATTAGTTGTTTTATTAAGTTACGTTACTCAGATGCTTTTTGCATATATGTTTGCGGAGAAGAGATCATCAATCCGTGTCAATGATCGATTTGTTTAGCGGATATAGTTATTAACAAAAATAAACTCCGTTAGGAATGTCTTGTAATTACGTGATTCAAGTTTCTGAAGACAGTAAAACTTTATTAAAGCTTAAGATAGAACCATGCAGTGAATACAGACGAGTCTAACTCGTTCTTAGGTTGTGCACAGACCTGAGTAAAAACTGTCTTTCGACGAACGATGGCTATGAAAAGAATGCTGGCACACTTCATCATACACAAAGTGCACAGTAATCTACTGAAAAACTTTCTTTGTGCAGGTTAACACAGTCCTGGATAGGTAGAATAGCTGATCAGATCAGAGTCTTAAAAGTTGAGCCTTGGCAAGTGTTCTATAGTAATGAAAAAGGTACGAGTAGTTAGATAAAACCATTATTTTCTTTATTTAAACCACCAACAGCGATACATTAAATAAGTATGTTACAGAATAATTGTGTCACAGTATTAATTGCCAATAATAGGATTCCCTTTGTAACTGGGATTAAAACATTATATGTTTAAGCAAACAGATAAAGAGAAATAAAAAAAAATACAGTACAGTAGGTACAATATTACTTAAAGTTAAATTTGGAATAAAATTAGAAAATGTTAAATGAAAGGCGATCAATTGGCTTGTCATTTGCCTTCGCTTATAGTTTTTACAATTCCATTATGAGTTATAACCAGAAGTCGGAATTAGGTAGAGTTATTTATGTACTTGCATCGAAATGTTGATATTAATATGGATCTTCCCGGGATTTCTAATGGACAATCCCGTGTGGCCAACAATATTACAAATAAATAATAATAAAAACCTCTATTGTTTTCTTTTGTTCTCACAAGCTATGTTGTGTGAACTACAAATGTGGCAACATCGCGCGTGCAGTGGTTTAAATTGAGTTAAAGTAAATAGCTTTTTTATTTAATAAATCAAGGGATTTTTCTGCTCTTTAAAATTAACCTCGGGATTTGAGGCATATCCACTTTATTCTTTCGCTGTATGAAATCAGTGTAAGTACAAAAATAACTCTACGACTATGACTGGTATGTGCACTACCTTAGATCGCTCAGGTCAGCATTCCTGCTATTAAACCGTTAAGTTACATCCTTTTCTACCCGACTGCCTCAGAAGGTGGGTAATGCTTTTCGAGAGTTTTTATGTATGTTTGTACGTCTGTTTCTTCAGCACGGCCAGTAGCCTAAACAACTGGTTGGATTTCAACGACTCAGGTATCATTAGATTGGGGTTGACTGTCTAAGTGACACAGGCGAAAAAAAGGCCTGATCAGTTGGTGGCATGAAATCTATCATTGATCTAAAATAACTGCCACCAACTTCATCAGAGTGCTTGAAAAAGAACGCAGACTCATTTGTTGCTTCAGTTTTTAAAATAAGGCAGTAGAATTTTAATCACACTAATATTATAAAGGCGAAAGTTTGTGAGTGTGTGTGTTTGTATGTTTGTTACTCCTTTACGCTCAAACGTCTCGATCGATTTGGATGAAATTTGGTATTTTTATTTGTAGATAGCTTATACCCTGGATTAACACAAAGGCTACTTTTTATCCCGGTTTACGCGGGTGAAACCGCGGGGTGCATCTAGTCTTGTGTAAGTTAGTTAAATCCAGGCGCTATAACTAAGGTAACAAGCCGTATCTTTTATTTTTATAATAGGTACAATTAAGCAGTATTGCCCTTAAAGTTTTTGTATTAATTACGAACCTACTGTTTCATGTAATAACAGTAGGTAGGTGCTACCATAAAATTGTTCACCGGTACTTTAAACTTTTTGAGAAGATGGAGTTAACAAACGAGGCACAGTTAATTAATCACGGTATCACAGTAAAACGTGACTTACGTGTTAGTTATTAACTTTTTCGGTAACCGTAGATTAATTTTGATTAATAAATAAAAGTGTTCAATTAGATAATTCAATTGCACTGGAATTGGTCTACATTCATAATGTTTGCAAGAGAAACATTACCGTTTCGGGATTTAATTAACCAAGACTAATTAGCATCTTAAGGTGGAAGGTCCAGGGTAGCCCGCGAAATTCAAATTTTCTTAAGTATGTTTTTTGCATTTTGCAGGTCAGTGTCAGGTTGTATCTTGGTCAAAATTTGATTCGCGGACGTAGCAAGTATGTATTTATAGAATTATAATCATTAAAATAGAACCAAGAAAAAAGAAAAAAGTGCAAAATAACTTTAATTTCGGAAGTCGGTGTTCCTGTTTTGTGTCTTCGTTTTTTGACACCGACTTCCGAAATTAAAGTTATTTTGCACTTTTTTTGGAAGTCGGTTCTATTTTTTTGTAAAAAGTTTTTTATTTTTCACTTTTTAGTTGTGGTTCCCCATTAAACTGTGTTAACAATTTATAGACATACGATAGCAGCAATCGCGGTTGATTTGCTGTCAATTTTTGAAGAGTTCCGTTGTCTGTCTCCGAAACTCATCATCAGATCCATTTGAAATTTAAATGAAACCATTTCGGAATAAACCCCTTTCGAACAAAAAAAGAATTTTGCAAATCCGTCAATATATGACGGAGTTATGCCCGAACATACATAAAAAAAAACAAAAAAAAATACAAATATCCGAATTGATAACCTCCTCCTTTTTCGAAGTCGGTTAAAAATCATCAATACAACTCTCTCAGTTAGAATTGATGCCAAAATGTAAGTATTTCATGAAATCATGACATTTGGCTAACAGAGAGATGTATTGATGGTTAATTTTATAAATGAATCCTGGCTACGGCCGCGAATTGAACCTGCAAATTGCAATAAACGTAAGAAAATTTGTATTTCGCGATCTACCCTGGAGCATTCACCTTAAAGGTGTCAGACAATATTTGAATCATCTTCTAATTTGTTATAGAAAAACTTGTTAACATTTACATATTTATTTTTTCAATTTTGTTTAAATGTTATGAATACTGAATAGTCTCTAATTGAATAATGTATTTTTAAGGCAAAAAAAAAACAACTGATCTGGGCTCACGATCACGGAAAAGGATCATCGTGTCACGATTTGATCCACGCCCGATATCTCCGTGACTTAACGATGACTAACAAAGATAATACTTAATAATTAACGTCGTGATTAGTCGTGAACTGTTTTTATTTTAACACTTAATTTTTCGATACGTTTGCTTTTTTTATTGAGTGACTTCAAAAAAGGAGGATGTTCTGTGTTAAGGTACTCTTTAAAGATTTTTTTCCATGCATTTCTAAGTACCTAATAAATACGAGCTGATGAACAAAAAGCGTCTGCGTGTGTACGAGTATTACAGTTTAAATTGCGATTTATGTTTCTTAAATGGTGCATACGAATAAGTTACATCATAAAGATTTAATAGCCTATTTGAAGAAATTGATTTCGTGATTGCAAATTGCAGTGCAGTAGGGAATTTAATAAAGTGTATAGCACGTTTATTTTTAGTTAAGTTAGTTTTTGGTTTAGGAATTTATTACTTTAAAAAAATATATATATTTGAAAAAATAGTTGAAATTAAAACTTACCAATAACAACACAGAAAACAACACAAAGAACTATCAACGACTTGTACATTTTGTTTTAAGTTATAACGTATCAATAATAAAAAAAATATAATTGTTTTAAAAATTCGCGGTCTTAATCGTGTGCGCTTGCACAGTTGACGGGTAGCGCGAGAGACTGCGGGCTAGCAAGTGATGCGCGGGCGCACACATAACCGGATTAAAAGGACTAGGACTTGCACGCACGGCCATTGGCAACTGGTGCATTACTTGGGATAGATAAGTTCTAGTACAACCATTGTTCATGAGAAAGTTTAGGTCTGGTCACTTTCTCGTGTACTTCGAAAACGTTTTCTCGTATTCCATTCCAGGTTTTCTGGTAAAGAGCTGATGAATCTAATGTTGGTGTTTATCTTGAAGTATTTAAAAGCGAGTTGTTGCGAGCCATTGAATTGAAGAAAGTTATTGTGTACAGTTAGCCATATAAATGCATATTTCATTTGAAAGAAAGAAACATTTTTTGTTTCTAAGAGTGGATGTGCATCTATAAGAAAAAAATACTAATTAAATATTCTTAATTACAGTATTAGTAGATACTTATTACGTTAGTAAAGACAAATTACCTTATATAATACATTAAGAGAAAAAAAGGCTGGAAAAAAATTGGAAATCCAAACAGCAGCTCTCAACTATGCCAATTATTATCAAGTACCTCTGACGTCACCAATAGTCTGTGCAGTCGATAGCATCGGGTTGGTGACCCCAGAGCTTGGCCAAGGTGGATGATTATGTCTCCTTCAGATCAATATTCATCTAGCTGAAGTAGTAAATGCGATTTCCGCAATCTTATATTTATAACAGAGGTTTAGATCGACTTATAAATTACTTTCAGTCGCTACACTTTTCCAGCTAAGAATGCGGTGATTGTGGAACTTAGAAAATAAGAAGACATGAAAAATCAAAGTATCGCCAAATTGAAGTTGCAGTGGGCAGAACAGATGGCGATCAGATGTGGTCACAGAACAGATGGTGATCAGGATTGGTGACCGCGTACCGCATGATGCAGCTTTGCAAGGTCTCCCACAAGGTGGACAGATGACCTGGTGAGGGTCTCGGAAATTCGATGGATGCGAGACGCACAGGACCGGTCATTGTTGCGACACTTGGGGGAGGCTATGTCCAGCTGTGGACGTCTTTCGCCTGAAATTTGTACCAATTGTAGCAGAATTAAGGTGTTTTCTTAACTAAATTTTAGTAACTGTATCCAGGGTCGTACCGTAACTTTATAGGACCTCATCCTGACTGAATTGAGCCACAGGTATGCCAAAAATTTTGGACAGACAGAGGAGAAAATTTGGTGACATTAGCCCGGACGGCTGCAACCTATTTAAGCTATTGCATAATAAAGGTCTCTCTGTGGCCGCTCTCATGTCTGAGGATCGTGGTCAGCACCCGGGTTGCATCTGGAGCGGATGATTTGCCTCCGCCGGTTTCTGTCCAGCGCGTCTTTTACGACCGTATAGAATTTGGAGTCTTTGACTTGATCGGTCCATCTTGTCGGTGACCGGCCGCGCGATCTTTTGCCTTCGGTGTTCCCAACCACAATCAACTTCTCCAGATTTTCGTCACCTCTGTGCATCGTGAGGCCAAAATATGAAAGAATGCGTTGTTGGCATATGGTGGACAAGCGAGTCTTTATTCGGAGCTGAGTCAGGATCGATGCGTTGGTGCGTTATTGCGTATTCTAAGCATTCGTCGCCAGCACCGCATCTCGAATGCATCAATCCTTTGCCTTTCTCGTACCAAGATTGTCCACGTTTCCACTCCATACAGGAAGATAGGGAATACCAGGGCTCGTATCAGTCTGATTTTGGTTTTGATACCAATTCCTCTCTTCTTCCAGATTTTCTGCAAACGGGTCATAGCATCTTTTGCCATCCCGATTCGCCTTTTTGTCTCGGGGACAGAGCTGCCGTCGTTGCAAATTTGGGAGCCCAGGTATATGTAGTGGTCGACGATATTAATGCCAGGAATGTTGCAGGTAATATTTGTTAGCTTTCTGGCTCGATCCACTATCATCACTTTTGTTTTCGCTCTGTTCACTGCGAGACCAATATTACCACTTTCCAGCTCGAGTTTTTGGAACAGCTCTCTCATATCCTCCATGGATGTTGCTAGAAGAACGGTGTCATCGGCATATCGGAGATTTGACAGTCTCTTTCCGCCTATAGGGAAACCCTTCTCCCAGTTTTCGATGATCTTCCGGATAATGTATTCTCCATATAATTATGTTAAAAAGTGCAGGGGACAAGATGCAGCCCTGTCTCACTCCTTTTTTGTTTGTAACATATTGGAGCATTCCGTGCCTATCCTGATGAAGTAACCGGTTTCAGTGTACAGACTCTGGATTAAAGCTGCGAGGTGTTTAGGAGCTCAAAGGCTTTTGTGTAGTCGATGAAGCATAGGACCACGGGCTGTTGAAATCCCTGCTCTTCTCGATGATTTGGCGAATGTTAAGTATTTTTTCCCGTGTTCCTTGGCCCCTAACGAAACCTGCCTGTTCTGCGGGTATCTGCCGGCTTAGAAAGCAGTTAAGACGTCGATTGAATACATGGAGGAGGATCTTACTCGCATGAGGTATTAACGCTATAGTCCTGTAGTTTCCACAGTCTTTTGAAGGGTCTTTCTTATGTAAAGGTATAAACACCGATTCTGTCCAGTCTTTTGGCCATCTTCCAGTACTCCAGATGGTATAACAGATTTCGGTGCCTCGCTGACCTAGGTTTTTTAGTATTTCGGCTGTAGCAGCATCCTCATCTGGTGATTTCTTGCACTTGAGAGCTTTGATGGCATACTCAATTTCAGATGTTAGGATATCAGGTTCTTCTGTTGTCCATGTAATTCTAGCGCTAATTGGCTCTCTTGTGTCATAAAGGTCGGCACAGTAGTTTTTCTATCGTTCTAGTACTTGAGCCACATCTGTAAGTAAACGTCCGTCTTTACCTTCAATAGCACAGGTTCTCGGTTTACGCGTTCCAGTTATTTTTTTTACTTTTTGAAAAAGATATCTGGATTCGCTTTTCAGTGAGTGTTGTTCAATTTCGAGACAGATTTCGTCGATGTAGTTATCGTAATCTTTCCGACAGCGTAGTTGGACTTGGCGGTTCAGTTCTGAATACCGCTGCTCATCTTCCGTTGAACATATACCGTTCTCCTTAATTTTACGTCTCTCAAAGATGACTTGGGCCGTGTCCGGTGTGATAAAATTCTTTCATTTCATGAAACGGGTTTCACCAGCTTATTATCCCTACACATTTCCTCTATCATTCTTTTGAGATATTCCCATTTACTGTCGCTGTCTGTCCCGTCAATCGGAAACTCTCCCATTCTCCGTTCAAAAGCTTCCCTGAAGCCACTAATGTGCGATAGTGGTCAAACGCGAGCATATCAAACATAAAAAAAAGAAAAAAAATGTTTATACTCTGCATAATAAAGGTACAACATGGGTAAAGGCGTAGAGCATTAAGAAACCTGAGAAAACCGGTAACCGGTGACGAAACTATTAAATATATTTATAAATCGGAAGATAAATATGCTTGACTAAATGCTGGTCCTGCACCACAGCCACAGCCACATGGGTCCACTAGTTAGTTATTTTTATATATATATTTGGCAGAGATGCTCTCCCTTTTATTTTTTTAGACACGGTTTTTATATAATTTTTTTTTGGAGTTAATGTTTATTATTATTATTTTTTTTGTATAATTTCGAGGCATTTTAATTTTGTAAATGTGAGTACCATGGGGCATTAAATGTTATTATGAACTGATTTTTTGACATGAACGAGCATGGCAGTTTAGAGTTTGTCATGCTTACTCAAATGTCTCGCTGATGGTAGCGCGTGTGTTGGCTCATTCGGTTCTCTTCAAAATGTGCTGATCCACGCGTCATGTTCGTGAACGGGCGCAGTCTCTTATCTGCCACTGGCTTATTTTAATCTTTATTTTTTTTAAATTGTTTATTTTTTACTAACAATGTTCTCACATAATAGAAGCAACAAGATATATGTTACGAGGATTTGTAATACATAACATGGTTTAAAAGAGTGTCCTTAGAGTTTCTGACACGTTCTTCTCCATAGAGGTTTACGCTTTGGAATGTGCAATTAGCTTCATCTTTCTGACTGACTGACTTCATGACTATTGCCTGTAAATGGTTTATTTGAAATAAATGCTTTGAGTTTGAGGTTGAAACTCTCAAACTTTTGGAAAACAAAATAGGTAGGTATAGAATTGGGGAAAAAAAAATATTAAAACGACTGGTCATATTTTTTAAACACTGCTTCTGCCTATCCTTTTTTTGGGAATTTACTATGAATTCCTTAAAGAATGTTGTTCATTTCCAAGGGCAGAAGCATTTTTTAAGGTTCCGTAGTCAACAAGGAATCATTATTGTTTCGCCATGTCCATTTTATTCTGTCCGTCCGTCCGTAGCTTAGCTCAGAAACTACTAAATACTAGAAATTTAGTACTAGAAAGTTATAATTTGGCATGGATATACATATTAATCACGCCGACAAAGTGGTAAAATAAATTCATGAACGAAAAAAAATTAAGGGTATCTTCTGTACCTACACGTAAAGTGAAGATGTTTTTTTTTCTCGTCTTTCCCATGGTGTGTCGTTGGATAGGAAATTAAAAAATATTACAGGTCTGTGAAAACGATTTTTCGATTCAGGGATCCGTTTGCGTAAAATTAAGCTTTAAATTGCAAATTTTTGTTAGAGTCAACTGTCCCCCCTGCTAACTAAATGGCATCTTTTGATATATAAAAAAAAAAACATGGCAGTAGTATATATAACGAAATGAAAAGGAAAACTATCACGGCTAAGTTAACTCTGTTAGTTTTAGAGAATGAATAAACCTTTATTGTACACCAAAAGAGTCACACAAATTGTTTTACACGAGCTTATATCTATGGGTACAATGGCGGTTTTATCACTGACAGCGATATCTACCAGACAACCTGAAGAATGTTTAGTCTACATATTAATTTCGTACAAAATACAAAATCCTTGGAAAAACATTACTTGGTGAAGTGCGGTCTACGGAATCCTACCTTGCGCGTGGCCCGACACGCACTTGGCCAGTCTTTTAAAATATGACTATAAAATAAATATGGTTATAAAATATGATAAAAAATATACATCTAGGCGCCCTATTGTTCTAGATAATCCTACTTACATCATCATCTGCCTAGCCTTTTCCCAATTATCTTCGGGTCGGCTTCCAGTCTAACCGGATGCAGCTGAATACCAATATTTTACATGGAGCGACTGCCTATCTGACCTCCACAACCCAGTTACTGGGTAATACGATACCACTTGGTAAGACTGGATGTCAGACTTTCGGGCTTCTGACGACCCGTAACGACTGTCAAAGATCCGCGTTTGACAGCCGGGACCAACGGCTTAACGTGCTTTCCGAGGCACGGAGGAGTCTCGGTATGTAAAGATGGTCACTCATCCACGGACCAACCCCGGCAAGCGTAGCTTAACCTGATGGATCGACCCATGCGGCTGTTATTACTTTAGCCACGAGCTCCTCATAATCCTACTTACATTTGAGTATATTATAAATGCAAAACTTTCGATGGATGGAGGTTTGTTACTCTATCACACCAGAACGGCTGAATAGATCTGGATGAAATTTGGAACAGATGTTATAGTTTGAAATAGCACATGAGGGAAGTACTAATTCCACGTGGGCGAAGCCACTGGCAGAAGCTAGTATTGAAATAAATGTGAAACTGAAGCTCAATACAAGGAAAATCTTTTGGTAAACAATATAGTACTTTATGCCTGTGTTATTAACAATTGTTTTCTTTGAACTTTAACCTGTGTAAATTAATAGTCCTGATAATGGTGCCGATTCTCTTATTCAACAACTAAATTAAAGTTAGAGAATCGCTATCTTTTACTAAAAGGCATTACGAGAAAAGGACGGCTCTAGCTATGAAATAAGTTTGAGATGTCAAACTAGTTTCCGCCTTGCGCTTCACCGTGTTTTTAGTCGACATGTTTTACGTGTACCCTTAATTTGTATGAAAATATTAGTTCAACTAAATTTGACGGCTCTAATTTACGTCCGTCTCTATCTTGTTTTATTACAGGGAAAAAGATAGCAATAGCCTAAATTAAGTTTAGTTTGTGCACAACAGAATACCAATGACTGTTTTTTCCGGCAAACTAAAATTCATAATGTTATCACAAACATGATTCATTGTGAATATCATTTAAAAATTATTGTTTAAGATTAATTTTAGGTATATTATTTTACTGCGCGACATTTAATTAGGTACTCGTATTCCATTTTATCTTGAACGTTATATTGAGCTGCACCTCTAACCTCGGGTATTTTGCAAAGCCGTTTGTGGAGCAGTACTATTTTGAGTAGGTACAATATATCTGCATGATTAATCAATATAATATTTAGGTAGATACCTTATTTACTTATACAGGGTGTAAAAAGACACATCACATAGCCGTCAACTACGCATACTGTACATCTAACATAGCGCTTTGCGCAAAAATTATTGCTGGGAAACGACTTTTATTTTTAGGTATCAAAAATAAACTATTTTTTATTGCACGCAATGTAACGTTCACGTTACATTGCGTGCAATAAAAAATAGTTTATCCTAAAATAGTTTGTCCAGGCAAGTGGAGTTAAACCCTTCGCTTTAAGCCACGTAGGTACTTGTTGATACGTTTGATATTCATTGCGTTTTTGTCACATCAAATGCGTAATTTCGAAAATTCGAAAAAAAACGAAAATTCAGGTAGTTTGTTTGGAAAAAAGTTAAATAATAAGTAACACTTTGAGTTCATTATAGTAAAAAGTAAAAAAAAAATTGTGATTTTGACTTTCAATATCTCCAGAACCAGTGGATTCCTAAGTATGGTCTGATGGAAAAAAATCGTCCAAATAGTGGGTAGAATACATATTCACATTTATAAGCCACATGGCTTTCGGGTTCGGAAACTTCTTTTTACACCCGATATTATATTATATATAGGGTGACTGGTGATTAGTGGCCGATACTTAAACACGTGATTGTATTTTATTTATTTCTTCGTTATTTGACATCGACTTCCAAAAATAAAAGTTATTTTTTAATTTTTAGTGCATTTTCTTTTTTGGAAGTCGGTTGTATTTTTGGAACGAAGTTCCTTATCGCGCGTTGTGAAAGGGGGCTAGACGGAAAAAATTTTACAATTACTTTTGTTATAGTTGTTGTTATTGCTAAAGAGTTGAGCTGAGCTGAGCTGAGCTGAGCTGAGCTGAGCTGAGCTGAGCTGAGCTGAGCTGAGCTTAGCTGAGCTGAGCTGAGCTGAGCTGAGCTGATCTGAGCTGAGCTGAGCTAAGCTGAGCTGAGCTGAGCTGAGCTTAGCTGATCTGAGCTGAGCTGAGCTGAGCTGAGCAATTAAAAATAGATAATAAATTAAACATAGCAGAAATAGAAAAAATTAGAAGTAGAGTAGGTTTAGAAATTAGCGTAAATAGTTACATAGAGTCAGTTATAAAATCAAGCGAACAAACAATACCGAAAATAAGCACAAAACACACGTACAACTTACCATGGTGGTCTAAAGAGCTCACGGACATGAAGAGAGAGGTCAGCACCAGGAGACGTCGCATCCGTTGCGCTGCTCCTGTCCGACGACAAAAAGTTGTTGACGAGTACCTGCAGGCGAAAGAAGCTTATGAGTTGAAAGCTAAAAGAGCACAGACTGAAAGCTGGAAGGGGTTCTGCGAGAGGCAAGACAAGGAAGGAATGTGGGAGGGTATCTACAGGATTATCGGACGGACCGCCAAAAGGCATGAGGACTTACCGCTGGTGAAGGACGGTGTATCACTAAATCCCGAAGAATCAGCTTCACTGCTGGCTGAGACCTCTACCCCGAAGACCTGGAAGAGGAAGACAACGAAGACCACCGACGGATACGAGAGGCGTCCGGTCGTGTAAACGAGTGGATGCATGATGAACAACATGACCCACCGTTTACACTTCAGGAGCTAAGATCCGCGGTGGATAGCTTCAACCCTAAGAAGGCACCTGGGGCGGATGGTCTCACGGCCGAGATCTGTGCCCAGGCGATAAACCGGGACCCGGGGACGTTTCTTGCCCTGGCCAACAAGTGCCTGGGACAGGGCCACTTCCCTGGAGCCTGGAAAGTGGCAACAGTGGTGATACTTCGGAAGCCAGGAAAAGACACCTACACCAGCCCTAAGTCCTACAGGCCGATTGGCCTCCTACCTGTACTGGGAAAGATCCTCGAAAAGATGATGGTAGCTAGGCTAAAGTGGCATCTGATCCCGCGGTTTAGTACTCGCCAGTTTGGATTCATGTCCCAAAATAGCACCGAGGACTCCCTCTATACCATGATTCAACATATCAAGGAAAAGCTGAACAGAAAGAAGCTGATCACTGTTGTCTCACTTGATATAGAGGGAGCCTTCGACAGCGCATGGTGGCCGGCCATCAGAACCAGACTGGCTGAGGAAAATTGCCCGGTGAATATCCGACGGATGCTAGATAGCTACTTGGATGGCAGAAAGGTCCGCGTAAGGTACGCTGGAGTAGAGTGCCAGAGGAACACCCACAAAGGTTGCGTACAAGGGTCGATCGGCGGTCCGATCCTGTGGAACCTGGTGCTGGACCCTCTTCTAAAGGGACTCGAGGAGCGGGGAGTTTACTGCCTGGCGTTTGCCGACGATGTTGCGTTGATTTTTGACGGGGATACGGCACTAGAGGTGCAGAGACATGCCAATGCCGCCCTCGAATATGTTCGGGAGTGGGGAATCAGAAATAAGTTAAAGTTCGCACCACATAAAACTTGCGCAATGGTGATCACAAGAAAGCTAAAGTACGATATCCCACTCCTGAGCATGGGCGGGGTCGACATTGGCATGTCACAAGAAATTAAGATCCTGGGGCTTACCATCGACCACAAGCTCACCTTTAACACCCACGCTGCGAATGTTTGTAAGAAGGCAATAAATATCTACAAACAATTGTCTAGAGCGGCCAAGGTGAGCTGGGGTCTGCACCCAGAGGTCATACGCAGCATCTACACCGCGGCGGTGGAGCCGGTGATAATGTACGCAGCTAGCGCATGGGCGCCAGCGACGAAGAAAGTCTGCGTGCAAAAGCAATTAAACTCCGTACAGCGCAGTTTCGCTCAAAAACTCTGCAGATCCTACCGCACGGTCTCGCTGAACTCGGCGCATGTGCTGGCTGGGATACTCCCACTCGACCTCCGAATTCAGGAAGCAGCCGCTCTGTATGAGGCGAAGAGGGGGGTGCCCCGGCCGGCGCTGGTGGGCCGGGAGGTAGAGCGTGTGGTGGCATTTGCAGAGACTCCGCACCCGGCGAAGCATGTGGCCATGGAGTTCGTGAGCTTGGTGGACCAATCACTTGTGGAGTCCCACAACAGCCAAGACATACGGGTCTTTACTGACGGCAGCAGGATTGCGGGCAAGGTCGGAGCGGCCCTGTCACTATGGAACGGGGAAGCCGAGATCAAGTCCGTCAAACTTAGCTTGCCGTCATGCTGTACGGTCTACCAGGCGGAACTTCTGGCCATATGCGTGGCTACAAGGGAGATATTGCGGCGCAAAGAGGGAACCTTTGGAATCTATAGTGACTCAACGGCAGCACTTCAATCAGTCACGAACCAGGGTTCCCTCCACGCGCTTGCGGTGGAGGCGAGAGCGAACCTTAGCGAAGCCTTGACCCAGAGCAAAGATGTTTCCTTGTTCTGGATCAAGGCACACGCCGGGCTAGAAGGAAATGAACGTGCAGACCATCTCGCTAAAGAAGCGGCGCTAAAGTCCAAAAAGAGGCCAGACTACGACTTCTGCCCGGTTTCATTCGTCAAGCGGCAGATCCGCATGGAGTCGCTGGACGAATGGAACCGGAGGTACAAAACAGGCGAAACCGCCTCGGTTACAAGGATTTTCCTCCCGGACGCAGTTGAGGCCTTCAAGACGATAACCAGTTTGAAGCCGACAGGGGTTGTCACGCAGGTTATGACGGGGCACGGTGGGTTCTCCGAATACCTGTATCGCTTTAAGTGTAAGGAAAGCCCATCGTGTATCTGTTACCCGAACGAGGTGGAATCAGTCCAGCATATAATCTTCCAGTGTCCCGCGTTTGGTAAAGAAAGGTTTGAGCTGGAACAGTAACTCGAGACTAAATTAAATTTAAACAATATAGGAGAATTAATAAAAACTGTAAAATTTAGAAAATTAATAATAGAATACTGTGTAAAAATCGCAATAAAGGTAATAAATAGAAACAAAGAAAAATAAAAAACTATGCTAACACTATATACGTCTATATAGCATGTGTAGCATAAAGAAACAAAAAACGGAAATAATTAGTTATAATATTAATACAGATAACATTCCACCAAAGTTCAATTTTCAAAATTAAAGGCATTATTTCATGATAAAATTCAAAATTTTCTTTTAATATAAAATAAATTTAAAATCACGAAAATAAATAAGTCTCTGACCACGTCAGGGGACAAGTAGCATGGCAGGAGTGTGGTTTTAGTCAGTAAGAGTCTGACACTGCCCAGACTGGCTCGCTTGCGAGGCAGCCTGGGCGTCCATGAGGATTTCCCACTCCTGCCAAACCAAAAAAAAAAAAAAAAAAAGAGCTGAGCTGAGCTGCGATGAGATGAGATGAGATGAGATGATGAAGTATAACTTCTTACGTGCGTGCGTGTGTGCGTAGTTAATAATAAAAAAAAAAATATAAATTAAAAAAAATAAAATTATATTACAATTCCTTAACTAATTAATCGAAAGGAACTTCGTTCCATCCGGGTGTCCCTTCACACCTCTCAAGTTTTTTTTGTAAAAAAGTTTTTTATTTTTCACTTTTTGGTTGTTATACCTCAGAAATAAAAACCCCAATAACATGGAACGTGGAATTAAAAAAAAAGGAGGTGTGACCTGAGTGTGTATGACCTGACCATCTCTTCTCAACCTTATAGATAGCCTTGACCCGAACCCTTATTTAATATCATTTTTAAAAGTTTATTAGACTACTGTCAGGGCATTGGTGGCCCAGTAACTGGCTCGACCTACGAGTTGTATGTCGTGGGTTCAAACACAAGCAGGCGCCTTACTTTGGTAATTTATATCCTCACCACTGCTCTCAAAACAGTGAAGAAAGACATCGTGAGTAAACCGGTATGTCCAAGAACCAAAAATTCGAAGGCATTCTGTCATAAAGCGAATCTGTCTTAAGGCGCAGTTATACGACTTTTAATGGTTTTTAATTGAACATCACGTAAACGACTAGTCTTATTTCTTTGAAAAAAAAATATGTGTTACTCTAGACAATTTCCGTCGTAATTTGATCTGAGAATGTTTTAAATTATATTTTTATAACATAGTGTAATTAATTTGTAAAGTTATGTCTAACGCGGATAAAAAATTGATTTTCGTCGTATTTTTATGATACCTTCACAATTTTAAAGATCATTTAATTATTTCTCAGCGAAACCTTCCTCTCCAAGATCTGACTCAAGCGGTGCGCTATAAAAGGCGGCGCGCGCCTAGCATTTTTTTTCACTCTGTCATCGGTCGGCAACGGATGAACATCGCTACCCTCGTTTGTACTTTCATATTGTTATTAATTCATATCATTTGCAGTAATTAGAGTTTCGGATGTCATAGTTTTAATTTATCATTTGTTGTAATTTCGGTTATTAAATTTTGATTATTAATTAAATAATTTTGGGAAATACTTGTGCATTATTTTTTTTAAAAACTGTCCTCACTTCTGGTTTCTAAGATCAGAAGTGGGATAGACCACGTGCTTAGTGCTGTTTGTGCCATCTGTTTTAAGTTAACTAAATATCCGTTAGTGTTTGAATTTGACCTAATTACTGCAAGTTTTGTTGTTTGTCGTTTCGTGTGTATCGGTAAGTGTTAATTTTATTCCTGATCATTTAATTTCTGAGATATGGGACGTTCGACAAGTGTTGAAAAACTAGACGATTCGCGTCGACCGCATCGTAATCGTTCTCGAACGTTGAGAAGTAGATCGCGTAATCATAGCCATGGTTCTGGAAGGAGCAATCGCACTCCTTCACCGTGTGGATGCCGTGAGCGTGCTCATGGTCGTGAACGTACCTCTTCGAGATATCGTAATGTGTCCCGTAGTCCACGTAATGATCATTGACGTCGTGATACCTCATATAGCCACCGTGATTCTCCGCGTGATCAGGCCTTAGGTCAAATATTAGCTCGCTTGAATTCTATTGAGAGCCGTTTGCCGACTTCGACAACGTGTCGCGTGGAAACTTTCACTAGGCAGAAGTCGCAAACGGTCGACCAGGATAATGACGTGACAGATAAGCTCGTTGGCGCATTGTCTTCCTTAGTTCAGGCGAGATCGCATAGTTTTTATATTGCTCCCTTTGATCCCAACCTGCACGACTTTGACGTTTGGTGTTCAGAGGTAGATCGCGCTCGTATTTTAAATAAATGGGACGATCGCGAGTGCCTAGGGCGCATAGGAAGTTGTTTGCGTGGTGACGCGAAGTCATGGCTTAACGATTGGATAACAAATGATCGTTCGTGGAGCAACTTCAAGTTAGAGTTTCGTTCACTGTGCCCACGTAATGTAGATGTTGCTACAATTTTATTTGAGGTTATGTGTAACAATTCAAATAAATTCCCGACGTATGCCGAATATGCTCGCAAATTTCTTTTGCATCTTTCATTTTTTTTTTTCTTTCATCTTGTCTGATGAGCTGAAGGTTGCAATAAATGTGCGAGGTATTACTGATGCTCAAATTAAGGCTGCGGTAACGAATGCAAAAGTCCAAATAAAAGATTTAGTCGAATTTTTGTCGGTATATATAAAACCAAAAACCGAGACGCGCAGTTTAAACAATCCTTCCCACTCAAACAATGTAGGACCGTCATCATTGCGTAAACGCGAAGCAATTAAATCGGGAGATAGTAAGATAGTGTGTCATTATTGTCGTAAAGCTGGTCATACTCATACAAAATATGACTGCAGGAAAAGACCTAAAGTTGACACTAATGCGCATTAGCAGATACCGTGACGTCAACGCCTTCAACATCGGGTGATAAATCAGTCAAGTTTTGCACATATTGTAAACGTAACGGTCACGTGATTGATACATGCTTTTCGAAACAAAAGTCTGAAACTGAACGTAATCAAAAGAAATCGGCTAAGATAAATTTTTGCTGCAGTGTCAATCGAAACGAGACAACATAATGTCTGCTGTTATTCAAAAGGTGCCTATAGTTAATTTGATTGATAATGGGTCTGATATCTCGTTGATTTTAGAGTCTGTTCTTAAATATTTTAATTTCAATCGAATCCCAACGTATCGTTCGTTGAGAGGTATAGGCAGCCAAGAGATTGAATCAACGTCATAATATGTTACGACGATGATTGAATTTCCTGAAGTGTCTTTGGAAGTTGATTTGTATGTGGTCCCAGTTGGGTGCATTACGCCCGCTCGCTCACCGCATTGTTACGGTTCTAGGGGGTAGCCACAATTTTTTTTTTTTTACTTAATAATTGGTCGCGTGTTAAAAAAGATTGAAATACACTGTTGTAGATACTGCGAATCCTCGCATGGCTGTTGCCAAGACTCGTGTGACTGAGCTCTTGATCGAATTCATACGAGATTAGATGTTATTGAACGTGATTACCGATTATCACTTACTGAACGTCCGTTGCATTCAAATACCGAATGCCAGTTATTTTTATCCAATACGGTTGAACGAACGTTTGCAAACAATGTTCAAGTTTTAAAGCGGCTACACTTTTTAAGTTGAAAACTACCTACCTGATGAAGTTTTAACTCTGGCGGGTTTGATATTCCTTTTTCGGGAAGGTAAGTCAGTAGTTACCAGGGGCGACTGATTGTACATGGTCAGGTACGGCCGAGACTAGGTAAAGTGAATACTCTCGTTCGATCACCTGAACCTACAAACATCATGAGGTCCTGTAGTTTCTGGGGCTTGCAAGCTATTGTCGCTGTTAAATTGCAGGCCATGCCTCTTAAAACAGCAAGCATATCAAGGCTTTTGATGAAGGGTAAACCTATTTTGTGTGGCGCTGAGCAGTATACTGCTCGCGACTACCCACATACATAAACTGCTTGACTAACGAACCGGTTTTAGCAATATTTGTTACCAATGTCCCATGGAACTTCATACTTCTGCCAGTGCTGTTGGAGTTGTGTGAGTTGGGTGACTTCAGCCGCACTGGTCAACTTTCAAGGTTGAGCAACTCTTGAAGGGGTTGGTCCGTGGATGGGTGACTGTTTCATTATATACCGAGACTTCTCCGTGCCTCGGATTGGACCTGTTTCAGGATAGTGCAGACTAGATGTGCAGTCGCTCCGTGTGAGGTGCTGGTGCTTACCTGTATGCGCTGTGTCATGCGCAGTGGCCCGCATCGTGGTGCGCGGTGGCGCCTTACGTGATGCGCATGGTGTGCGCTCCGTGGTGCGTGCTGACGCGCTTCATGGTGCGCTTGGAATGCGCTGTCATGCGCAGTATCCCGCGTCGTGGTGCGCGGTGGCGCCCTGCGTGAAGCGCTATGGTGTGCGCTACGTGAAGCGCTATGGTGTGCGCTGCGTGAAGCGCTATGGTGTGCGCTGCGTGAAGCGCTATGGTGTGCGCTGCGTGAAGCGTTTTGGTGTGCGCTGTGTGATGCGCATGGCGTGCGCCACGTGATGCGCATGGCGTGCGCCACGTGATGCGCATGGTGTGCGCTCCGTAGTGTACGCTGGGCACTTCATGGTGTGCTGCGCTGCATGGTGCGCTGGGTGTGCGCTTCATGGCGTGCGCTGCGTGGTGCGCATGGTTTGCGCTCCGTGGAGAGATGCCGTCTTGATGCCTGTCTTTATGACGCATGCTCCGCTTTCTTCGAGGCTGGGCGACCGGAAGACTTCTGTTTGGCCTGAACCCCTGGTTCATGGCTTCTGATAGGTCTGAGCCTCTGGCTTATGACTTCTGTTTGGCCTGAACCCCTGGTTCATGGCTTCTGATAGGTCTGAGCCCCTGGCTTAGGACTTCCGTAAGGTATAAGCTCCTGGCTTATGACTTCTGTTTGGTCTGAGCCTCTGGCTTATGACTTCTGTTTGGCCTGAACCCCTGGTTCATGGCTTCTGATAGGTCTGAGCCCCTAGCTTGTGACTTCCGTAAGGTCTGAGCTCCTGGCTTAAGACTTCTGTTTGGTCTGAGCCTCTGGCTTATGACTTCTGTTTGGCCTGAACCCCTGGTTCATGGCTTCTGATAGGTCTGAACCCCTAGCTTATGACTTCCGTAAGGTCTGAGCTCCTGGCTTAAGACTTCTGTTTGGTCTGAGCCTCTGGCTTATGACTTCTGTTTGGCCTGAACCCCTGGTTCATGGCTTCTGATAGGTCTGAGCCCCTGGCTTATGACTTATGTTGGGTCTGAGCCCCTGGCTTATGACTTCTGTTTGGTCTGAGCCTCTGGCTTATGACTTCTGTTTGGCTTAAACCCCTGGTTCATGGCTTCTGATAGGTCTGAGCCCCTGGCTTATGACTTCTGTTTGGCCTGAACCTATGGTTCATGGCTTCTGTTCTGGTTAAGTATAAGCTTCACTACTGTTTATCTATCTTGGCTAGTATTCTACCCAATGGAAGGCCGGAATTCCATTGCTTGGAATGCTATTTAGTTCCATTTACGTTTTAATGCTTAAAATCACCGTTTTTGCTTTGTTATTTTTTTTTTTCATTCTAGTCTGAAGCATTTAAATTTTCTACATTTCAATTATCTAAGAAACCTTCCTGTTTGGTTGGGTGCCTGATGGTGGGAGTGCACGCTCACTATCGCGTACTTAACAATATTAGTTCAAGTGTTTACTATCCTTTGGCTTCAGACACATAAGTGACGCAAGAAAACAAATGTACAGTATGTGTTACTTTACAGATGATTATGGCGAGTCTGAGGATGGCGGCCAGTCTGGTGATGGTGGCCCTAGTGATGGCGCAAGGCAAGATGCGGTCGAGGACGCCTCGCTGTCAGGAACGGCCGTCTCAGCGAAACCTTCCTCTCCAAGATCTGACTCAAGCGGTGCGCTATAAAAGGCGGCGCGCGCCTAGCATTTTTTTTCACTCTGTCATCGGTCGGCAACGGATGAACATCGCTACCCTCGTTTGTACTTTCATATTGTTATTAATTCATATCATTTGCAGTAATTAGAGTTTCGGATGTCATAGTTTTAATTTATCATTTGTTGTAATTTCGGTTATTAAATTTTGATTATTAATTAAATAATTTTGGGAAATACTTGTGCATTATTTTTTTTAAAAACTGTCCTCACTTCTGGTTTCTAAGATATTTATAATTTAGTCTCAGTGTTTTAGTTTAATACCTGTTGCTTTATGTGTAATAAATTAATAATGCGTCTAATTTCAGACAGCGCTCCTTGATGGACGAGTCCTATTACCGGGTGGACGTACGACGCGTTACGTGAGCTCTGCACAAAACACGCAAGCTAACCACGCAAGGTCATAGGCAGTTAATAGCGACTTAAATTGAATCTGTCCTAATGCGAACAAGGGATGTAATCCACCAATCCGCACTGGGTCCGCGTGGTGGATAACGGCCCATTCCCTCCCTGAGGGAGGAGTCCTGAGTCCCAGCAGTGGGAACATTACCCAGGCTGATTATGCTATTACTACTATTCATACTTACTTAGTGCATAAAGTGGAAAAACCTATGTAGATAAGAATTATTCATAAGGTTAGGTTATTTTGGCCCAATGTCATCAAGATTGTCTTTAATTAGCACTATGCACAACCAGCTTGATATTAAAGTTGCAATAAACTTCTTAATCGAACGACGAAAATAATATTAACCTTTTCTTGGCAAGTAAAGCTAGCTAAATATTATATCAGTCGGATAAATTCGTAACAGAGTTACCGCGTCCCTGGGCACTCAGGCAAGGAAGGAACAGGGTGGGTTTTAGTCAGTAAGAGTCTGACACGCCTTCCCGCTCCACCCAGAGCGGGAGAAGTCATAGAATGATTTCCCACCCCCATAACCATAGTCTACCTCCCTATGAAATGGGGTACAAGTAGGTACCTAAACATCCACATATAATAAGAGATGTTAAGATTATTTTAAACAATAAAACTACATGGTCCGCCTAGGACCAGCGGAAAGGAATTCTGTGACAAACCACTGAATCGAATAAATTGTATTTTATATCTACAACAGTGTTTAACGTAGCATGTAGGATTTGTAGGGGATAGCGACCATAAAACTAGATAAACTGGCCAAGTGCGTGTCGGATTTCGCACATTAAGGGTTCCGTACCAAATTTTGGTATTTGTTATTAAAGTATACGTAATAATAAACATTATCACCAAATTTCAAGGTCATAGGTCAATGGGAAGTTAAAAAATTCTTCGTAACAAAATTTTGTGACAGAAGACTGATGGACAGACAGACAGACGGACACGTGAGTGACAACAATAGAGCTCCGTTTGGACCCTTCGGGAACGAAACCCTAATAAAGCAACGTACAGTCTCAGTAAATGATAGTTATTTAAGCTCATCTCAGATTTGCCATCAGATTTCATTATACTGCCTGAAAAGTGTTCTTGTTTAATTCTTTTTTCATTATATTTTACGGTCGGGTTTTGAAGTTTTGAAACTCATTATGGCTCCCAAAGTCTGCCATTTGCTTCTTTTTTTATCACCTCGTCTAGGACACTTTGTAACCCAACGGTACCAAGGATACGTTTCTGTGAGACCAGGTAAAAATAATATTAATACAAACACACACACGTCGCACAAAAAACATAACCCTTATTAGCAGTTGAGTTAAAAGATGCTGAGACTCCACATACACACGCTGTCTATGACCCATTAGCAGATAAGACCACATTCGCACAATTTTAAGTAGTTCTTAGGTTATCGTCGTGTCTGTGCGAGGTCAGCGCTAACAAAGAAACTGGATATAATGTGGGTGGCCTAGTAAAGACTTGCTCTTACGGTTGCGTACCTAAAAGGTGCAAAAGGGACTAGGTACTATCTCTCGTATTACTAAGTACTACTTTAAGACGCCCTTTGTTTTTCTTTTAAGCGAAAAACAGAGGGCGTTGTTGTTGTTACAAGGTACAGTTTCACAGGACTGATTTTTAACCCTCGACGCATAAAGAGGGGTGTTATTAGTTTGACAACAATGTGTGTGTGTCTGTCTGTCTGTCTGTGGCACCGTAGCCCTTTTGGGTTCGACGTTCGTGATGGCTGTAACTGTTTGTAGGAGAACTGAGGCGTCCATCAAGCAAACTTGCATATTGCATTGGTCACTTAAAAAAAGCTATGTAACCTACTATGTATATTTTTCCCACTTTGGAAAAAACGGTAATCCCGAATCTGAATATAACTGAATTTGAATGGGGACGGTTCTGCCCAGGGGTTGTGGATAAATTCGAAACAGAGTTGCCGCGCTCCTAGGCACTCAGGGCAGGGAAGGAAGGTGTGGGTTTTACTCAGTAAGAGTCTGACACGCCCTCCCGCTCCACCCTAGAGCGGGAGATGTCATTGGATGATTTCCCAACCTCAAAAAAAAGAAAAGGGGGACGGTTACAGTGTGGTTTCTGACTGTAGAAATTTTTTGAGTCCAATACCACTACTTGCTTGCCAATGGAATACCCCCAGTTCCATATAGGGTGTGAAAGATAAAGTTGTCCAGTCCTCTATTTGCTCAGAGTCCAGCTATTCCAGTTTTACTGTGAATAAATACGGTATGTTTCAATGAGCTTTTACATTCGCCGAGCCGACCTGAAAGCATCGTGAAAGTCGACAAGACCGAACATAACTTAGCTTTCTGCTTGCCACATAAAATATTAGCATTCAAAAATGAACATAACGACTGACTTCGTAATAGAGTTGAATACGGACAGATTGCTGTCCGCCCTTATGGTTGTAAAACTTTTTTATGACTTGGGAAAAGTTGGCTTTCATACGCGGCTTATTTGTGTGAGTGTTCCAGGTCCACGGTGACTCTTTCCAACACTTCCGCGAGAGTTTATTCTAACCTAAGGTGTTATTACAAATTCAAATCAACTGCGCCGGACAAGACATAGAGTCTCTAAGTACGCAGTTGATACCTGAAATTTCTCTGAGCTACCTAGTGCCTCTGCCCGGGGGTTGAGGATAAATTCGAAAGAGTTACCTCACCCCTGGGCATTCAGGGCAGGGAGGAACAGGGGTGGGTTTTAGTCAGTAAGAGTTTGACATACCCTTCTGCTCCACCCTAGAGCGGAAGAAGTCATTGAATCCCAAAAAAAAAAAAAACTACCTAGTGCCTTAAGACGTGCAATTTTACTATATAAATCCTTCGAATATAATCTTCAGAGAATATGGAGGTTTTGCCCTGCAGTTGAATAACGGTAGGTAGGTATACAGAATAGACTGATGACCCAAAATTACGCCTCTCCTTTTTATGCCACTTGTACACATTTTATTTATTCTTTTATGCTTGGTTATAGATACTTTGTTATGGAATAGTTTGTATTTATCTGTAAATATACTAATAATCGAAAGAAAAAAAAATATGCCGCACGTCAGTGGTAGCAAAACCAGTATAAGCTGGCTTCGTATTCTATAGAAACTTCGTACTACCCCAAGTTCAACTATGGGAGGAAGTGTTACCACAGATGGGCGTTCTACCATTAGTACGAACTAATGGTGCGTATCCACTGAAGCGGATTGGAGCGGAGCGGAGATTTGTCCAAATCACAGACAAGACGAGGGAAGCGATGAGGATTTCAACGGATAAATTTGAAATAGAGTTACGGCGGCCCTTGGAACAGGCAACTGAAGGAACAAGGATGGGTTTTAGTCAGTAAAAGTCTGACACGCCCTCCCGCTCCACCCAGAGCGGGAGAAGTCATTGGATGATATCCCAATATCCAAAAAAAAAAAGGGATAAAGTCAATAGAGGGAAATGACCTCCTTCTGTGAGACCGTGATGGTCCAGAAATGATGTGCCCTAACAGGCGTTGCACAGAGAGGATAAGGTAAGTTTTTGTCGCCTTTCCAGAAGTCTATTGCTAAAACTCGCTTGTATTCTTATGTGGGTTTACCCTGCTCCTAATTTTCATTTCGTTTCGCTTCGTTCAGATTCTTACATCTTATTCTCTGAAATATTATGTCTCACTTTCATCAGTCTCTGCCTGTCTAAGCTGCGTGTAAAGATAGTAGATACATAAATTAGGTGAACAGTGACATTGATAAACGAACATGATGCAATTTAATTTATAATTTTCATTCCCACTTGCGGCTGTGCGATAAAGCTTGAAGGATTTCGTCAAAAGCAGTCTTTCCTTACCTTTTTAACGGTGGTCCCTTAGGTAGGATAACGATAAACAACTCGGACCCTTTGAAAAAAATCCAGATATCATCAATTTTTATAGAAAGTAGGTACAAGACATGTAAGAAAAATATTTTATACGTAAAGCTGTTATTCCGCGGAGCCCTTGGGTCATTATCAAGACCCCATATTGGGAAAACCTGCTCTACAGTTTCAAAGTGGAAGAAAGGAATTTCCGACAGTAATTTTTAGGGTTCCGTACCCGAAGGGTCCAAACAGAGCTCTATTGTTGTCACTCACGTGTCCGTCTATTTGTCTATCGTCATCTGTCACCAAATTTTATTCTGAAGAATTTTTTAACTTCCCATTGACCTATGAACTTGAAATTTGTTGATAATGTTTATTATAACGTATGTTTAAATAATATAACAGAGCTAGGACTACATGGTCATTTAACTTTATATGCTGATGACACGTGCTTGTTTTATTTCGGAACAAATGTTCATGATGCTATTTCACGAGCCCAAGAGGATTTAAAAATTATTTCTGAATGGTTCCAATATAATCTGTTAACTGTAAACATCTCAAAGACATGTTACATTATATTTAAAGCTAAAAACAAAAAGATTCCGCTACATGACTAGTTAACTATAAACAATATTCCATTAGAGCAAAAACCCTACGAAAAATACCTTGGCCTTAGAATAGAAAGTGGTTTAACATGGAATAAGCAAATTGACCATATTAAAAATAAAATTTCTTCACTTATTGGATCACTCCGCAATATTAGTCAATGTATACCCAAAAACAACGTTTAAAAATTTACAATTCACTTGTCAAATCACATTTATTATATCTCATAGAAATCTTGGGTAGCACCGGTAAGACCAAGCTACGAGAATTGCAAAAAATGCAGAACAGGGTTATAAAGACACTGTTTCGCTATCCATACTTGACACCGACATACAAAATTTTTAAAGAAACAAAACTGATGAATATCAAACAACTTTATATGTATAATACTTGTATCGTGATCAGAAAAATAATGGATGGAACTATTCACACAAACGTAACGATTACAAAAAAGTCTCAAATATGTAAACGAAGTCTTCGTAGACCCAGCTTACTTGTCCTGCCAAGGACACGTAAGTACGTACAGAATATGCTAAAAAGAATATCACTTATGAAGGTGCACAATTTTATAACAATTTACCATCCTATATAAAAATGTAAGCTCTTTCAGCGGTTTTAAATCTAAAATATCAAATTATATAATTGAAACCTGCTAACTAAACAAACAATGTTACCAGCCAATTTACAAACAAAATAATTTTAAGACTATTTGTATTGTATAAGTGACCGTTACCTAGAATACCTAAGTTTATTACATTATGTTAGGTTATGTTCTCATGTAAGTGGCTGTTTTGTCTTTTTGAGAATAAATAATTTAAACCTAAACCTTTATTTTACTAACAAATACCAATCCACAATTTCAACTATACTAAGAGCTGGTTATCCAAGTCAATTCGGGTTCGGTGTAGGAAATACCTATTTAGGTATTTCCTACACCGAACTCGAATTGACTATAAGTATGTAGTGAGGGTTATAAGTTTATCAATATGTAGGTAACCTAAAATACTCACCAAATTTAGACAAAGGAGGTGTCGTTGGTTTTGTACGAGTAACTAATCAGCGTAACATAGGCTATTATGATGTTACAATTTTTTTATTTTTGCTTTGGGAAATCATCAAATAACTTCTCCTTCTCTGAGTGGCTGAAACCCACCCGTGTTCGTTTAGTTGCCTGTGCCAGGGTCGCGGTAACTCGCTTAAACACACCCGCGACCCTGGCAGGCATCGGTCATAGTGGCTGAAAAACGAAAAAAAAAAACACACACAGGGTGTAACAAAAATGGGAGGTCATATTTTAAATACTACTTCTGCCCATTGAAACGAAAAAAAACCTTCAAGGAAGTCATAGTAAATTCCCAAAAACCTTTCAAGAAAATCATAGTAAATTCCCAAAAATACCTTCAAGAAAGTCATAGTAAATTCCCAAAAAAACTTTCAAGGAAGTCATAGTAAATTCCCAAAAAAATCTTCAAGGAGGTTATAGTAAATTCCCAAAAAAAGCTACAAAAAAGTCATAGTAAGTTCCCAAAAAAACCTACAAAAAAGTCATAGTAAATTCCCAAAAAAACCTACAAAAAAGACATAGTATATTCCCAAAAATACCTTCAAGAAAGTCATAGTATATTCCCAAAAAAACCTACAAGGAGGTCATAGTAAATTCCCAAAAAAACCTTCACAGAAGTCATAGCAAATTCCAAAAAAAAAAAGTTGTGCTTTCCGTACAAAGTTATCATCAGCTGATCAAAATTAGTATGGGAGGTCCAATTTTTTTTCAGCTGTCTGGGCAAAGATTTCCACCCATAGCATTCCGAAAATATGAACAAAACACACAAAACGATTAATTTTCTCTGTATTCGGGATTAAAATTATTGTTATGTTGCCGTGCCCTAACCGGGTTTCATGTTGGAACTTACTTATATATTGTGACAACTAAATGGAAAACACATGAATGCAATAAAGAGATTTGACTTGATTTGATTTAGTTAATAAATCTTGTAATAATTCTGTCTGATGATCACCTGTCGCCTACATACACGGCCCGTTTCGGTGCGTCTGCAAGTGGTCGGTGGAGGCGCAGGCGCCGGTCGGCGGTCAACGCTCGCGCGAGGTCGACGCACCTGCGGGGCCTTGCTTGGCCTTCTATCTGATGCAACCCTCATGCCCTCATCCTCCTTGCTTTACTATATATTTTATGATGATTTTCCTATAATTAAGTTTGGTGTAAGTACAGAGTAGCTTAATGTATAACAGAAGTAGTGTTCGAGCAAACAAAAATAATAAGTAATAAGGGCAAGATAGTTAACTTTTCTTAAGGCGCTATTAACTGCCAATGACCTTGAGTGGTTAGCTTGCGTGTTCTGTACTGAGCTCACGTAACGCGTCGTACGTCCACCCAGTAATAGGACTCGCCCATCAAGGAGCGCTGTCCGAAATTAGACGCATTATTAATTTGTTACACACAAAACAACAGGTATTAAATAAATTATAAATAATGAAATGATCTTTAAAATGGTGAAGGTTTCATAAAAATACGCTTTATAGCGTTTGCGTGATTCTCAATTTTTATCCGTGTTAGACATAACTTTACAAATTAATTACACTATGTTATAAAATAATAATTTCAAAAATTCTCAGATCAAATTACGACATATATAACATATATAACTTTTCAAAGAAATAAAACTAGTCGTTTACGTGATGTTCAATTAAAAACCATTAAAAGTCGTTTAACTGCGCCTTAAATCTTTTAAGTTTTTTTCTTTATTCTTCGCGTTATTCGAATCCTTTCTACAGTTAAAACTTTGAATATTTCTTCGTTATTCTTGAGCCTTGGACTCTTGAAAGTATTAGCTCGATATTTTATAGCAAATGTGTAAACTGCATGCGAAGTCATAAAATAGATGCATCTACGCTATTTGCTCGATACGGTTTAGTCACGTTTCTAAGCTCTAAGATGTATTGACAAAATCTAGGACGCGACTATAAAATTTTATGCAAGCACAAGCCATTAAATACGAGGTCTCTGGAAGTCCATTTAGTCGCCAATGTTTGGGTTAGTTTTGTTATTTGCTTGAGTACCTAGATAGTACCAGGAGAATTATATATATTATTATTTACATAAATTTTGGAACACTGTCGATTTTTCGTAAGATTTTTGTACGTGTCAGATAATCATCATCTAGCCTAGCCTTTTCCCAACTATCTTGGGGTCGGCTTCCTGTCTAACCGGATGCAGCAGAATACCAGTATTTTACATGGAGCGACTGCCTATCTGACCTCCACAATCTAGTTACTGGGTAATACGATACCCCTTGGTAAGACTGGATGTCAGACTTACCAAGAGTACGTGTCAGATAATATACCTACCTAATTACATCGATAGGTGTGTGGCCATATCTACCACATCAAATCTGTTTTCTGAAAAGCATTAAGAATAATACGTGTCTGACAGACATCATCAATCTTCGATAATATCACGACTTTAGATGAAGATAGAAACGATAGGGCAAAAACAAAATGGTAAAATAAAAAAATGAAAACAAATATTGGTCGTAATCTCAAATAAAATTAAATGCTTACAAAATTTTTTAGCTGTCTGAGCTGCGCAAAGGCAACAAAACATACATCTTATGACTCTCCAGATCAGTGGTTACCAACCTGTTGTCCGTGAAAGATGTAGTATTTCAAGTTTTTCACATTGATGCAAACTGATTTTATTTTTCTAAAAGAAATGTTAAATTATTCTATTGTGGGGCAAGAGAAAACAGGCTACATTTTTGGAGTTTAATCTGCCCCACTTATTTATTTTAGTAGGACAGAACACACTCCTACATATTAGTGCAAAATGTTGTTTGATATGACAGAAGTATTGTGTATGTACTGTTGAGTTTAACCTATGCTTAAAGTTTTAATTTACCAAGGTTCAATTTTAGATTAACACAGTTAACTATTTTTTTTTCTGGATTTCAGCACCCTGCTAACAACAAAGAAATCAAAGTCATACCAGGTCAAAAAAAGGTTTGGAACCACTGCTCTAGATAGCAATGAGACTAAAGGTGAAGGTTCATAGTTTCCTACGTGCCTATGTTACTCGTAGGTAGGTAGGTACAATGTCACTGGATAGAATTTAAATGATAACGCGTTGTTGTTGTTGCACCTCATAGTAATATTATTATTATTCTGCTGGTTGTTCGTTGCTCTGTAATCAAAGTCCAGGGTACAAAGACAAAATGAAAAAAAAAATATATAAAAAAAAAAAATAGTTTTCTTTCTTTTCTTTTTTATTCTCGTGGAGGCGATCGGCGCGCGGCGGCAGCGACCTCTCGCGCCTGCCGGCCATGGTACGGAGCGAGAGGGAATGGGAAACTGTCACCTCCTTCTGCGAAATGCCCGAAGGAAGAAAAAAAGGAACGCTCGCGAAGGAGGAGGCGGCACAGGTGAAGGAAATTTAACATAGTCGCCCAAACGCCCCCAGTAGCAGCCGCCGCAGGAGACGCCCTGGGTATCGAGCTCCCGCTCCAACCATCCCTCACAAAAAAAAAACCGGCGTGAGGTCGGACTTCACACATTTAGGGTGCCCAACCAAATGTATTTGTAACTATTTGTATGACTTTAGGTCAACAAGATGCTTATACTGTGAAAATTTGAAGACTGTAAGCTCCAACCGTTTGGCTGTAAAACCTATTTGACAGACGACGGATAGACGGACACAGCGCAACAGGGCTCCGTTTGGACCCTTCGGGTATGGAACCCTAAAAAAAGTAGGTTACGAAGACTCTTACTATATTTCTGATTGATTCTATATTTTAATATTACCTTCAACATAGGTTTTCACTTGGCCCATTCTAGCTTATTCTTTATCTACGTGTTGTCCAGTTTTTAGCACAAGCCCACCATTCTTTAAACTGCAAATGATTCCGGAAAGCCAGAATCAGCAGTGGCTAGCATCAGATCTCGACGACTAGAAACGATCAACGTCTTGGATTCCACAAAGTTAACAGCTAGAAAAGAACGGCGGAAGAGTAAGAAAAAAGTAAAAAAGAAATGACTGTAGGTACTGTGACGATTGTAGAGACAGCCTAAACTCAGTCTGTACCGGCCTTCAGCTGGCTGTTAAGATTATTGAAGAGCCGCTTGAATATTGAATGAGTAGGCATCACATTTGTTTGATGTCAGACTTGAGAGTTTTGCTCTTGCAAGTGAGCATACATGTAATTCTTATAAGAATCAATATAGAGTCTATCGCGCCCTCATTTCCTTTCTTATCCACCTGTAGCCAGTTACCCTTTTATACACCGCACTCTCGCGTTGCCAGCGAGTGAGACCTCTACCACGAAACTACTAGAACGTCCCTGCAGGCCGTACTGGTGCCTTGAGGTCCTACAGTACCCACTGACTCCCAATCGGATTGGGCTACAATGTCTGCTAGACCAGTAGGTTTGAAAATGAACTCTAGCATCACAGCACTTAGACCTGTGACGCTTTCCCCTTTAGTTAGTGGAAATATGAAAGTTTGTTTATCTGACCTAGGAACTTTAAAATACATCAATGAATCGCGTCGGGTGAAACGTAGTAACCCTACTTATACATAAAATAAATGTAGCACGTGATGGTCCAAAGAGTTGAAAGGACCACATAGCTAAATATCAGTAGATTAAATAGCGAGTCAAAAGCATAATATATGATGCGGAGGAATGAAGAAAATGTCATGATAGTAGGGGAGCCCACGATGCTAAATGGGGATTTACTCGAGCGTCGTAGAGACCTATTGGGATGCAAAGCTTAGATGATAAGAAGAAAAAAATGTTATATGATATATACCTTTACATCGGTGGGGGAAGCAGCTATAGATTTTTAAATATGTAAAAAAAAACTGTTGCATGGACATCCTCGAGCGCGTCAGATATTGATAGCATCAATGCCCTACGTATTTTTAATAATGTACGTATGTTAATCTGATCGTTTGCATGATGCGGGTGGCTGTATTTAAGGGTTGAAAATGAAAAAAAAATAAATTAATCGAGCGCGTCAGATTTTCTAAGGGAGTGTTAAGTGCACCAAAAAAAAGCTCTCATTCACTAATCTGACGATTTCGATGGGACGCAAACTCGCGGCCATTTTCATAATGTGCAAAAAAAAATCGCCATTTTGAAATACTCAAGCGCGTCAGATTAAGATATATATGGTTCATCTTTATGTTCTAAACGTACTGTCTCATAATCTGACGATTATGTAGAGGGATTCGCCTGATCTGACAAAAAAAAATTAGAAAAACGGTTCACCTTAAAGGCCATCCCTGCAACTTCCCGCTAATTCCATTCCAGGGCGCTTAAAATTGTACTTATGACATTTTTGAGCTCAAAATATAATTTATGTGATATTTTGAGCTCGCTGAGTTCAAAGAAATAATATTTCTATGCATTTGAGCTCCAAAATTAGTTGATTTAGAAAAATCTTAAATAATATTGAATTAAATTCATATGATAATTAATAATTATATATGTGCCAATATTTTATTATGTGCCAAAGAAGTATAACTTCTAACGCGTGTACATGAGTACACACACCAAAAAATGGTGTGTGTACTCACTTGTATAAAAGTTTAACTAAATAATTTTTTTCAATGAAAAAATTTTTCTATAAATACTTATGAAACTGAAGTTAACAGACACTTGACAATTGTTTGATTTTTCTTTAAAAATAAACTAGACATAGAAAATTATTTATAAAAATCTCATTTATAATTTTTCAGAGCTTCTAAACATGAAATTTTTAAATAAAATTAAAATAAAATTAAAATTAACCAGAGTGGGGACGGAGTGAGAGAGTAATAGATAGAGAAAGAGTGAGAGAGGAATAGAAACGCGGAGAAGGAAATGTAGGCATCACGCAGCTGCACGCATTTAACTTTATCGACGAATTTTTGTTATTTCGGCTTGCGGAAATCGTCAGATTATATATTTTTCATTATTCTTGAATTATTTCCTTCAAAATAAAAAAAAATTTAGCTACGCTCGAGAATGTCGAGATGACGTTTTTTTTTTACAACTTTGTTGCCCTCCCCTTTTTTTACGTCACTCTCAAATTGTCAGATTAGTGGAATATACACTTTTTAGGATGTAATTAACTCACCCTACCTTAATCTCGCGCTCGAGAATTTCTGATGGTCAATTTTTTTTTACTAATCTGATCCTGTATCCTTCACGGGCGGCCTTATATATGGGCCTCATGTTTTGTGGAGGTACTTAACCGGGTACAAGGTATCCCCCTGTATATTAATCTGCCGCGCTTTAGTAAATCCCGAAATCCCCGCTTGGGCTCCCCTACTATGAGGAAAGTCTTTTGTATGGTATTGGTTTTGTATGGATGTGGATGACTATAAGAGTAGGGGAAGGCCAAAGATGGATAGACTGCGTGGAAGAGGATATGGGTAAAAAGGGGGTGACTATACAGATATGGCGACTAATAGAGAGGTATGAAAGAAAAAACATGTTGCGCCGATCCCAAATAAATTGGGATAAGGGCAGGAGAATGATAATGATGAAATAGCGACTCAAAGGCCAGGTAGTTCACTCAAGAAAGTAGGCCCTAAAGGGAAATGCCCATCAGTCATACAAATAATGCCTGAAATGGACAGAAACTACTAATAGTCCATAATTCTATTTAGAATAAAATGTTTACATAAAATTGTATAATTCTTAAGTTGGTTTAACTAGGGTAAAAACATAACGATCACTCAAATATTTAACTAGATATCCGTCCTATAACGCAAAACCATGAATCAAATAAACAAAAAAAAACCAGAAATGCAGTAATGTCAAACTGTCAGTAAAGCAAAAGACATGTTGATTCGTACAGCGTACAATACATTTTCTATTTAAAAAAAATTTTGAATTACTATAAACATTCATATGTTATTTTAATTAGATTTACGGTATATATAGGTTGAATTATACTAAATTAATGATAAATGTTTACTAATTCTATAAAATTGTTCGATAAGGATTATTTGACGATTCATCTTTGGCTGAAAGTTACTTACTCATGTCAAATAAACACGACCTCCAATAAAAATATAAGGTGGTTAGCAAGTTAAATATAATTATTTATCTTGTTATACACATTATATTTTTACCCTAGAAAAACTTAAGAAATATTTCAGTATAAATATTTTATTCTAGATATAATTAAGGAATAGATTTTAGTAGTTTCTGTCCATTTCAGGCATTTTTTGCGCATTCCCCTTTACAGATTGCTATTTATCTTACCAACCTGCACTGGGCGTGGTGGATAGGTAACGGCTCAGTTGCTCTCCCAGAGAGCTCCTCTCCTGGCCTGTGTCCCAGCAGTAGGATCATAATGGGCTAATTATTTTTACCTGTCCTCCACCTACCTTTAACCACATTGCGGTTAGTAGAGACTGGTTCTCTCTTAACTATCACAAAAAAAAAAAAAACTATAAAATTAACAAGAAATATTTAACCAGGATTTTTGTAATACTTACCTACTTAACATGATTAAAAAAAAAACAACCGAATTCCAAAAAAGAAAATACACTAAAAATTAAAAACTAACTTTAATTTCGGAAGTCGGTGTTTGTATTTTATTCATTTCTTCGTTATTTGATACCATCTACCGAAATTCAAAATTCAATTAACTCAAAACCCCAATAACATGGAACGTGGAATTTAAACATGCTCGTAATTGGAGGACACCAAAACGTCATCTATGTATACATATTTTTCGTTTTTGTTCAGTTTATCAAAAAGCGCTGAAACTTTTTCGATATAAATTATATTGGACCACCTCGGGAGTAGGTATATTCGATTGGATAAAAAAATAATTTTGAGAATCGGTCCACAACTGACAGAGAAATTGGTGGACATACAAAAAAAAACATACATACAGTCGAACATAGAACCTCCTCCTTTTTCGAAGTCGGTTAAAAAAGTGTCCATGGAGTTCCTTGCCCATTCTTCTCCATAGAGCTTTGGAACAATTCAAAAGTGCCTGTTATGTGTTTTTGAAATAAATGCTTTGAGTTGAGTTATCAAGCAATAATTTAACTGGACGTAGTTGTGGGTATCGAGTCTTCTATTAACACAAAGCCGTGAAAAAAAATTCTGTCCGATCTGCCGGGATAGTAGTAGGAAGGGATATAGTGTTATTGATCCTATAAAGCTTCTCTCTCACACCAGAATTAAAATATTTTTCAGACGTCACTCAGACATCTTATCAGTGCCCCTGAGCAGATTAACCCATGGAAAAGTTAGTTTTGAAAACTGAGCTAGGCACACCAGGCCAACTTCACAGTATTTTCTCGTGATTTTTTCAATGCAGTGCCATTATTGATGATTTAAACGATAATTAAGATTAAGGTGGAAGCGCCAGTGTTGTTTGCGAAATTCAAATTTTCTTACGTTTTTTGGAATTTGCAGGTTAGTATCAGGTTGTAAGTATGTTGGTCAAAACACGATTCGCGGCCGTAGCAAGTACGTATTTACAGAACTTTAATCATCAATACAACTGTCTCACTTAGAATTGATGCCAAATGTCATGATTTCATGAAATACTTACATTTGCCATCTATTCTAATTGAAAGAGTTGTATTGATGATTTTAATTATTATAATTCTATAAATACATACTTGCTACGGCCGCGAATCGTGTTTTGACCAACATACAACCTAATACTGAATAAAATTAGAATTTCGCGGGCTACACTGGCGCTGCCACCTTAAAGGCACCAGTCGAAGATTATGCAGTTTCATATGAATACAATAATACTAAGGCAACGATGACTGATTAAATCATGGAAAAGGTTACTTGTAGAGGTGAAGTATATCGCATATCGTTAGATATATCGTATAGTTGTTAAGAGTCGCTTTGCTCTCACTCTAGCGTCATCTCCTTCGAACCTAACCTGTCTATGTCGGCGTGCCCTAAGATTTTTTTCGTCACATGGTCACCCTATTGTATGAATGGCCTAAGCATTAGCCAGCCAGTTCATTAAATATTGGATTAGACGCATCGGCTGAATATCATTCAGGCCGCTAGTTGAACGGCGCCGCTTAGTTATATCAGATTTGGCTGTTAACTTCATGTCGAAATTAAGCTAGTTGGCTGCGACACATACAAAATATCAATTAACACGGGTAAAATGTCAAGCATGGCAAGTCACTTGCATACTCAATAATGGGCTCCCGAAAATAGTCTTGAATACAAAATATAATAATGTAGCATCAGGCCATGGTACGGGGCGAGAGGGAATGGGAAGCTGTCTCCTCCTTCTGCGAAGCATTAATGTTCGCGAAGAGGGAGGCGCCATGGGTGAGGGAGACTCAACAACAGGGTCGACCTCACGCTCTCAGCAGCGGCCGCCGCAGGAGACGCCTGGAGCTTCCGGCGCCGCGAGACGATCTCCGGCCACCGTAGACCAGGGCCTGCGGACGGCGAGTAATTAGTAGCTCGCCGTCCGATCAGCACCGGGCCCGAGAGGACGGCGCGTAGTGTTCCACGCGCGTCTCAAAGAGTTGTCAGCAATAATGATGTGGCCCGTCATGGCCGATGCCTGCCCAGGGGTTGTGGATAAATTCGAAACAGAGTTACCGCGCCGCGCCACCGCGAAGGAACAGGGAAGGATTTTAGTCAATAAGAGTCTGATACGCCCTCCCGCTCCACCCAGAGCGGGAGATGTCATTGGAAGATTTCCCACCCCCAAAAAAAAAAGGCCAACATATCCTGAGGTGTGGAGAGGTGTTCCGCTCTCCACTGCTATCAGGATTATCCCGAAAATACGGCCACGGCGCCTGCCAGCATTTTATGGCAGGTCGATCCGTGGATGGGTGGATCCATTACAAACCGAGACTCATCAATGCTTCGGAAATCACGTTATGCTGTTGGTCCCGACTGTAATTTCTACATGTTTAACAGTCTTTACGGTGCGGGTTTTGTTTTTTACTCCTCCGCTGGCCTTTTCTGATTAAATTCGTTGCGGGCAAGACAGTTTAATTGTTTCTTCGGGACTCGTCGAGCTTCATTGCCTCGGCATTTTTTCTGGTAGTCGCCGCTGTTGATTCTCGCTTACAGGATTTACAGGGGTTTGGAAATAGTGTGGCGGACGTGTCCAAAATTATAGGTCAACACGGTAGTCATCATTCTTGCCGAGGGTTGTCGTGTCACCTAGTTTCTGGGTTGTGGAGGTTAGACAGGCAGTGGCTCTATGTAACCAGTATTTTATGTACCTGTCCAGCTGCATCTGGTTAGACTGGAAGCCGACCCTAAAACATGATAGGAAAAAGGCTAGGAGATTGATTGCTTGTTTCCTGCTGCAGGGCAGTAGGCTCTCGTTTTTGGGTTCCATAGTCCTAACAAGGACAAGGAACCCTTATTTCCAGCTAGTAAATTTAGAAGCCTTATTCGTGATACTATTTTGTATATTGCTCCGTAATATTCTTAACCAAAATATCTTATTTTAGAAGTTATACTTCTCTTGGCACGTTAGGGAAAAAATGATGAGAGTATATTTTTACGATACGCGCGCACACCGTCACAAAAACCGACACCCTGAAGTTAGCTAGAACCGACACCCTGATCTTAGCTCTAGTCTGTGGTTCATGATAATGTGAGAATGATTGTTTTCCTTTTGTAAACTTTGTGATAGTTTGGTTTTTTATCTTGTTAAGTACGCCAAAGAAGTATAACTTCTTACGTGCGTACATACCTAAGTACACACACAATTTTTTTTTTTTCTATTTTGCATGCCTGTTTAGTTTAGTTTTATCATTAATACATGATGTAATTTTACTGTAACCTATAAAGTTATAAGGGCACATCGTATTAATTTTATAACTTTTTTATATTATGTGGAAAATGTAGTGGGTATTGGACTACCTCTGTAGCTCATATTTTATGTAATGTTGTAATGTGTGACCGTTTATTTTCCCAAATAAACAAAATCAAAATCAAACTATAGTTTCGGTTTCTCCGTCTGTCCGTCAGAGGCATAACTAAGAGACTGTTGGTACTGGAAAGCTGCAATTTTGCATGGATGGATATATTAATCACGCCACGGTAATGAAATAATAAAATCTTGATCTCCATATATATGTAAAATGGGGATGACTTTTTTTTCTCGCCTATCCTATTGTGTTCTCGTTGGATAGGACTTTTTAGGTTATAGCACATTATACCGGCACCGCAACTGCGCAGCTGCAGCACAGCGTCGCCTCGAATTTAGACTACGGCTAGCTGCCAGCGCGCTAACTACGCGTTGTCCGCAAGGTGCAAGCTCGCAGTCCGCGCGCCGGCCGCGACGTGTAAGCTCACAGTCCGCGCGGTGGCCGCGAGGTGCAAGCTTGCTGTCACCGTGAACTCAATATTGTTATATGGCATTTATGATTGAACACGCCTAGGACTTGCACGTTTTCATAATGTCTCGGTTTACGTTGCGCGAACTAGCAATAATCGCTATTGCTCTCGACGAAGAACAGGAAAATAAAAGAAGAAGAAGATATTGGGTGCATAATATGTTAAAAGAAAGACTAGCAGAAGGGGAATACTGGAAGAATATTAGACATTTGATTGACGATGATGAAAAATTCTACATATATTTTCATATGCCCAAATATTTATTTTATTATATACTATCGTTTATTCGAAAAGATATCACGAAGAAAAACACAACTTTCAGACAGGCGATACCAGCAGAGGAAAAATTGGCAGTAACATTGAGGTAAGTAACTTTAAAGTCACAATGAAATATTATATTTATTAAAGTGATAATTATTATTAAGGAAATTACAAATTAGTTAAAGTGTTTCCCTGAGCTTCCTTGACTCAGTAGCTTCAATTATGGTTTGAGCTGCGGCAGTTTCATTTAGAGTTTGCGTTTTTGATGTCTCTGTATTATAGGTAGAGGAATATGAACCTGTACTGTAGCCAGAGGGGCCAGCAGATCCACTATTGTAGTAATAGTTTTGCTGTTGAATTTCTTGGATTTCTGCCTCAGAAACTAAATTAAATATTTTCGTTTTCAAAATCGCCTGATTATAAGCAGACAATTTTTTTACAGTCGCTTTTATACTAGAGAAAAATTTATCAATGTCGTCTTCGTCTTCCGGCTTCTGTTTTTCTTCTAATAAATATTTTAGTAGTTGACCCGAAGCAGAACTAGTGTCATCTTTTCTCTGTCTTTTATTTGTTTTAATAATGTTCGAAAAGAACTTAGGATTTGACGCTTGTGGTCTGATTAATGTTGATGTAGGTACGCTTTCCAAACTCGAAGATTGTGGACGATTTTCTTCTGCAAAAGTGTTCCTTTCAGTTTGTGAATCATTATTATCATTGGACATAAATTCATTTATATCATCCAAACTAAAGATGCTATCGTTGATTGTATCATTTTCTTCGTTATCCGATACTGACGTTACAGATGGACTTTCTTTAAAATGTGGCTTTAAAAAACTCATTTCTTCTTCGAATATCCATTTCTTAGAAGAAGAGGCACCCTGACCACTTTTTGTTTATTGTTTTTTTAAAGCTCTGCGATAAGCTTCCCTCAAGTTGATCCACGATTTCTTGCATTCTGATGCTGAAATAAAACATATTATTTAAAAAAATATTACAAAAGCCGTGGGTTAAATAGACCAAGTTATGATCAATAATCTATAATCCTATAGATAGAATTTAACTTGGATGATATAAAGCACTGCAGAAGATTATGTATTTGAAGCCGGCTATAAATATTGTTAATAACATATTTTATATTTGTTGCAGATATTTGATAACAGGAACCTCAGTAAGGACTTTATGGTCAAGTTTTCGAATAGGAGAGTCGACTATCCGATTGATTATACGAGATGTATGTAATGCAATCATTAATAATATGAAGAATGTTTACATGCGTACACCAACTACTGAAGAATGGGAAAATATTGCAAGAGGATTTAATAATAAATGGAATTTCCCAAACTGTATCGGCGCTATAGACGGAAAGCATATTAACATAATAGCACCTGCTAACAGTGGTTCCAAATACTTTAATTATAAAAAACATTTTTCCATAGTTCTTTTGGCTGTAGTCGATGATAAATGTAGGTTCAGAGTTGTCGATATAGGCGCTTTCGGTAGAAATAGCGACGGTGGTATTTTTGCGTCCTCAAAATTTGGAAGGGCTATTGAAAATAATACGTTAAATATTCCGAACGATAAACCATTACCTGGAACTGACAGAGAAATGCCTCATGTTATCCTAGGTGACGAGGCTTTCCCTTTAGGAAAACACTTATTGAGGCCATATCCTCGTTCACAATCCCCATCTGATGCACAAAAATATTTAACTACCGTTTATCGCGGGCACGCAGAGTAGTGGAAAATGCGTTCGGAATATTATATCAAAAGTTTGGGATATATAATAAAAATATTGATTTGATGCCAAAATATGTTGACAATTTAGTATTTGCATCATGTATTTTACACAATGTAATGCGAAATTATGTTATCGAAATGAACGAGGACAGAAATCAACGACTATTTGAACAACAGATCATCCACGACGAGCCGAGATTGCAAGCACTATCAAACATCGAAGAAAACAGTTCAAACAATGCTTTTAATACCCGAGATGAGTTTACATCAAATTTTCTGTCTCCTCAAGGTCAAGTTCCGTGGCAGTATCAAAATATGTAATACAAAAACATGAAGTCAAGTGTACCAACGTCTTTTCCTTAATGACTAAAAAAACACTATAAATACATATATTAAATTATTATTACACATTACAGATTTTATTATTTATCTACCCAGAATATTCAAATATAAAATTAACATAAAGCTTAGTTTATAAGTTACAATAGGCATTCTAAATTTAAATTATGGAAGTACAGGCCTACATAAAAGTATGATTAGGAAAGTAAGTAGATGTATCTACCTGTTGCAGATAGAACGCCAGCAATATTCTTCCATGCTTGATCTTTTTTTATTGTGTCGCTATACTTTGCAATTGCATCACCAGGATCGTAAAGAAACGGGTATCTTCGTACTTCCTCTATTAGTTTTTCTTTATTCATGATAGAGCCGTAGCAAAGCGTATCCACTGTCTTAAATCTGATTCGAGTCTGGAGGGAGCAATGCAGTGCAGCGAGGGGCGAGAGGCGACGGTGGTGCGCCGGCGACGTGCGACGACGCAATGACGTTTCGCTGCCGACTCGGAGTCGGCGCGTAATAAGCATGCCGTCGGCGCGCTGTGCGCGCAAGGTCCGCTCGCTTGCAGCACGCGGGCTGCGAGTCGAGTTGTGTGGTAGCGGCAAGCGCGCTGACTGCCCGCCGTTGGCTTTTTCATATTGACATTATGAAATATATTATACTACACACGATTTAATGCTCTAAATTGAATGACAAGTTAATTGCTGGTTTGGAGCGGTGCTGTTGCGGTGCCGGTATAATGTGCCATGACCCTTTAAGTCATTGCGGGGTTAGGCAGATTATTTTTCGATTCGGTGATTCATTTGCGAAATATTAAACTTTAAAGTCATATTTTTTGTTCGAGTCAAGCGTCCCCCCCCCTCCACTAAAAGCTAAACTGTTGACTTGAAAAATCTGAAAAAAAATTGATGGTAGTAGGTACAACGAACTTTAAAGGAATACTAATACGGCTAAATAAGCTCTGTTACTTTAAGAGTAATAGTCCCCCAAGTTAAAAAAAAATGCAAAATATCTTTGATTTCGGAAGTTGGTGTTTCTAGTTTTGTTTTTTCGTTATTTGACACTGACTGCCGAAATTAAAGTTATTTTTCATTTTTTTTTAAAGTCGGTTGTAAGTAAGTTATGCCCGAATTTATTGCCCCAAAAGTAATTTGAAGGAACATAATTGGTGAAATTAGGGTGTATCAGGGTGAACTATATAAATCTGTGTACCTACCTCTTCAGAGCGTATCAGTGTAATATGAATGTTAGGTGTAAACAATAAACATACATGCGTTTGCAGCAATCGCGATTGATTTGAAAGTCACCATCAGATCTATATGAAATTTAAATGGGACCATTTCGGAATAAACCGAAAAATAAAGAACTTTGCAAATCCGTCTATACAGGGTGTAACGGAAAGGTGTGGTCATATTTTAAGAACCGGTTCTGCCCATTGAATTGAACAACTTTTTCTAAGAAAAAAATAGAAAATTCCCAAAAAAAAAATTGACTTTTCATACAAAGTTATCATCAGCTGATCAATATTTGCATGGGAATTTTTTTTTTTGAGAATTTCGTCGGGGTTTCTTGAATAAAGTTGTTCATACCGATGGCCAGATGCAGTTCTTAATATATGACACACCTTTCCATTACACCCTGTTCAGGACGGAGCGAACATAAAATAAAATCTATACATCCAAATTGATAACCTCCTCCTTTTTGAAATAGGTTAAAAATATATCTAGCCCGTCAAGCCCCTCATTAGCAGACAATTATTAAAAACCTTTTGTCGCGTCTCCTTAAGGAGACGCGAGGGGCACGGATTAATTTAGTATTTCTAATAATATTACGGCCAACAAATCAAAACTTGAATCCACAAAGCATAACATCGAAACCGTAATTAAAATATTCCCGAAGACGGAACAAAAACGAAATGCTCGTAGTTTAAGTGATCTAACGAGTAACTGTTAAATCATCGGAAGATATTATTACCACTCGAGATTTGCCGGTTGTAAAACTATTTAGATAATTGAATTACTCGGCCGTGGGAATTAGCCATTGTTTAAGTTTATCAAAGGTACTAAAGCATTCTGTCCGTCCGTCTGTAAGGTCTGTCACAGGACTTTTTCATTTAATTTTATTATTGTTAGGCTCGCATTTTGCTACTATCTCACCTGATGGTAAGTGGTGATGTGTTCGACGACGTTTGCCTACAAGTAACCTATTGACTCTTTACTTTAAGACCCCCACGTTGTAGCTATCAGGAAACTTAGACTCTGGCAGGGAATTCTAAGTTACTGTATTTTATCGATGACTAAATACCTAAATGTGGGTTTACTGTGGCTTCCGCCACGGCAAACAGTGGAAAGACACCCACAGATTTCTATCTTTCTTTGTTTCTGATGAGCTTTCACAGTTTTCAGTTTGGGATGAATTCATATATTAATTTTGTTTCTGTCTGCATAGAATCGAGTCGAGATAAATTTGTAGGTATTAATTTGTATTGTTGGTTTTAATAAGTTCTTAAGTGAGCCATAAATAAATATTTTTTCTTACTTTCTTTTTTTTTCATTTGTTTTAATTACCTCAGAAGTGTGTTCAGTATTGTTGTTCTTTAATCTGAAACAGCTCACGTTTGGAACGCACATATCCATTTAGTATTTTTAATTTCCACGACCAAAGTCGCAGGCATAAGCGTTCTCATAAATATAAAGCTGTGATTACATGAGTCACCGTTCGTCCGTAACCTACGATCAAACCTATCATTGTTTATCAACACCAGCGCCCTGTGAAGTATAGATCACGATCTCCAATTAAGGCAAATTGTTTTCCACCAATAATATCATTGATTTGCTGATTGCAATCATTGAACCTACGAATTTCAGATTTGTATTAAAATATTGACTAGCAAAAATATGAGTTTAAAGCTTAATAAACTTGGATCCGATTTATTTTAGCAAAACACTTTACCTAATCAATGGGGTATTTTAATAAAGAAATCTAATTAGTCAGTCAGTTAAATAACCAAAAAATATTGGACACGTATTTTTTGCTTTACCAAACCAATAATAAATGATAAAGATAAAACGCATTAAAGTTCAGGAGTGGGGGCTCGTTACGTCACTTTGGTGGTAAATAGTGCCGCTCAGCGTGACGTCAGGCGACATTGCAACGCACTGTATCGCCCTCATTTTTTGTTTACGTGACAAAAGAAAAATGCGTGTTTAATATTTTTTAGTTATTTTACTGACGGACTAATAATTTTTTTTTTGTAAAATACCCTATTGTAAACTTCCCCCGAAATCCCAAAGTAACAAACCTCCTAAATCCCTCACTTGCGTCAGGTAGAAATATCGAGTTACTTAAAGGATCGGTTTCCCTTAAGGGGAAAAGGTCACGCCCCTCCCCGCGTGACCCCATAGCACACGTCACCAGACTGCTGGTGCTTCTGCCGACAAGCTGTCACAATGCTATTCAATCTACCACAATATTGAAGTTATTCTTATTATTATGAGCCTGTGTTGTCCCACTGCAGGGCAAAGGCCTCCCTTCCCTCCTTCCACTTTTCCCGGTCTTCTGCAATTTTGGGCCAGTCCTTTGAGAAGGAATCATACTCATCCCGCCATCTCTTTCTGGGCAGTTATTCTTAAATAATAATTATTCTTAAATATCAACCGGGTACTACCGTTAGTCCGATCCGTAGCTCGCCCTAAAACCCAGTGAACGAATCGATTGCCGAAACGTGCCTTCTTTTCCCCTTGACAACCGTCATCGCTTGTTGTTGCCACCTAAAATAATTAGTCTCAATAATAGATTTGTCAATTTAGTCGATTTTAAACCGAAGATAAATTAACCTAACACTCGTCCATCCTGACCTTGTGTATGTCCTCATACACATAAGTTGGGAAGTACCTAACACTATTAAACTCTGGATAAGTCGATTTGCGTCCCACCGGACTATGAGAGTAGACAAATGCATTACCTACAAGGTGTAACGGAACCTACCCGGGTCGCAGGAGTGTTCGACATAGTCACAGAGTGACCCCGGCACATTCAACTGAAGGAATACGGATGGTTTTTAGTCAGTAAGAGTCTGACACCAAGAGCGGGAATAGTTATTTGATTATTTGCCAATCTAAAAAAATAAAACTGGCCAAAAATATTTTTGACTATTTGTATGGCTTTGGGTTAACAACCTGCTTATACTGTGAAAATTTGAAGACTGTAGCTCCAACCGTCTAGTTGTAAAACCTGTGTGACAGACAACGGACAGACGGACACGTTTATGACAGTAATACAGAACGGAGCCCCCGTTTGGACTCTTCGGTTACGGAATCCTAAAAATGGTGTACAGGAAATGCGTGGTAATATTTTAGATAACGCTTATGCCCACGGAAATGAACAACTTTCTTCAAGGAAGCTATAGTAAACTCAATTTTCTCAAAAAAAATGTACTTACCATACAAAATGATTAATTACTAGCTTCTGCCAGCGGCTTCGCCTGTCTGAAAGTCAAAAATTATCCCAACGGAACTTATTCCTGGGATTTAAAATATCCTATGTGCTAACATACATTTTTTTTTGTAAGTACATTTTTTCAGAGTATAATCTATCTCTGTGCCAAATTTCATCCAAATCCGCTCAATAGTTTTTGTGTGAAAGAAACAAACCTCCATACATATTTTGTCATGCCTGTTGGTCTAGTGGTTAGTGACCCTGACTGCTATGCCGGAGGTCGTGGGTTCGATTCCCACCCAGGACAAATGTTTTGTGGAATGAGCACGATCATTTGTTCTGTGTCTGGGTGTAATTTATCTATAATATTTATGTATTTAGAAATATATAAGTATGTTTATCAGTTGTTTAGTACCCATAACACAAGCTCTGCTTAGCTTGGGACTAGATGGCGTTGTGTGATAGTTGTGGAATATTATTATATTATACATCCTTACAAATTTTCATATTTTTAATAGGATTAATTAAATTGAATTTTATCATCAGCTGTACGCAAAATACGCGCCTTGAGTTGCGGAAACCAGCCCGACATACACACACATCATTAGCTGATAAAATTTAGTTTTCTTTCGGAATTGTCTATTACATTCATAAAGAAAATTGTTCATTTTCAGGGCTGAAGCAGTATTTTAAATATGACAATCCATCATTTCCATAACCCCCTGTATAACATCTGCGGGCTTCGCTAATCTTCGTGGTCGAAATTCAATCGGGAGTTTTTTTTTTGTGTTAATTTGGGGTCAGCACATCATGTCTTCTTCTCATCAAATATCTATTTGTTAAGAAAAATCTCAGCACAGTTTCCTGCCATTCTCAACGTAATTAATCTCACTTTTTTTTTTGGTAAAATATCTATGGTTTTTCTAATCTCACCTAACTTTAAGTTACCTACTTAATAATAATAACCCATTTGTCATCCCTGTTTTTTTCGCTTGAAAACCTGCAAAACGGACGAAAACGTGTGGCGAATGGAAACCACGGTTTTATTTGATTTATAGACTTAAAAACTGACCATGATTTTGACTAAGTATCAAAGTAACCTATCAGGATCAGGATGTAAGACACGGAAACAATAATTTTAATTGATTCTTCCTATATATTGTGTTCTGCTAGATCTTTGTATTGTTTATGGTTTTATTTTATTTAGGTTTGTGTTTATTAATGTATTCATCGTGAGTCCTCATAAATTATAGTAGTGTTGATAAATGGTAGGTACCTATTTGCTATTGATTTATGGAATAGTTAAAATTCATGATCGTGATGTTTAAATTAAGAATTCTGTTAAAATCAATCTGCCTAGCCTTTTCCCAACTACGAGTATCTTGGGTTTGGCTTCTAGTCTAACCGGATGCAGCTGAATACCAGTATTTTACATGGAGCGACTGCCTATCTGACCTCCACAACCCAGTTACTGGGTAATACGATACCCCTTGATAAGACTGGATGTCAGACTTTCGGGCTTCTAACGACCCGTAACGACTGTCAAAGATCCACGATTGACAGCCGGGACCAACGAACGTGCTTTTCGCGGCACGGAGGAGTCTCGGTATGAAAAGATGGTCACCCATCCATAGACCAACCCCGGCAAGCTTAGGTTAACCTGATGGATCGACCCGTGCTGCTGTTATTAGTTTAGCCACGAGCAAATAAAATAATAATAATTTAGAATTCTGTTATTACCTCAGAATTATTATAGTTAGATAATTATCAACATTCCCTGTCATAATTATTTGTATCATCTTCTGTCATAATTATTATTGTTTTATTTAAAAGTTCAAATATAACTCAACTCAACTTCAAAATGGTTATTACAAACCCACCATTAGGACATTTTGCGGACGTTATACCTACTTAGGTTACAGTCTAAAAGGCATGCTTTCGATAATTATAATCTAACAAGCTCTTAAGTTAGCTTAACTTTTTATTCAGCACGGAAAATACATATTATTATTTCTTTTGGACCCCATCATTTTCTACCCATGAACGGTTTTTCCAAAATACACAAGCTGAATCGGCACTGGTCGGGCCATATAAGCCATAGAACCGTTAGGATTCTGTGTTCTTAACATTTTCCGCTCTGGGTGGAGCAGGAGGGCGAGTCAGACTCTTGTTCACTAAAACCCACCCTTGTTCCTTTAGTTACCTATGCCAGGGTCGCGGTGACTCTTTGTAAGACTAGCTGTAAGTCGCAGCTAGCGGTGTAAAGCTAGCTGGAGCAACTATATTTGCAAGGTGGCTAGTAGTAGCTGGACATCGGTGTAGGCTGTAGGCTGATGATGATGATAATGATGATGACCAGCCAGCTCGTCTTACATCTTAAGGGATAGCTTCTTGACTTCTATCAGGTGGAGACAACAATATAACAACAAATAAAAACTTTAGCAATACTTATTATGAACAACTTTTATTATGGGAAAAACTCTGAAAAACACGAATAAAAAATTGAGCTGCCCCGTACATTGTGTTTGCTCGAAAAATGTAGTGATTTTTTATTTTGCGATATTATGCTTAATAATAATTAAATAATAATAATAATTTATTCACCACAAATGTTCAAGTACATTGCACTCTATACAGATTAAAGTTCTTATTTAAGCTTAGGCAGGTAAGTAAAATTAGTTCAACCCTTTTTTTATTTATTTATTTTTATTTTGGATGGCTTTGCTCTTGACTCTAGTCTAGGTCAGAGGTGACAGAGACAAAGTCGACGATGGAGCGAGCTTACCCAGAAGAAGCCTGTTCACTCTAACTTTGAAGAGATTAGGGTTGTATGCATTCGGAGATACAGACGCAGGTAGAGGCCTGTATATTAGGGGGCGGTATCCGGATTACGGGCTTCATTATAAAATTGGTGTAGCAGACGTGCTAGGGGACTGTGTCAAGTGGGTGCTTAGTGGGACCAAGCACCCACTTAGTAAATTTTTTTCGTAACAAAAAATTAAACATTGACAATACTCATGTATTGTAAATGTTTATTTTTTTGTTGTATATAGGTATGTATATTGCTAGCTGTACTTTCTCTTTTATTTGAGCGATGTAAGTAAACACATCTCTGTCCGAACCTGCCTGTCTTGTCTCCGGAATATAATTCAAAACTACAGTTACAGTTATCTCTAGCTTTAAAGGTTTATTGACTCTTCTCAGAACATATTCACATTAAAATCTTCACCGATCAATATATAATTAATTGTGTAGACTTCAGTCGATAACCCCTCATTTGCGTCTTTCATGATGCCTCGACGATTACAACAATTAAACTAAGTTATTGCTGCAAATAATCGAATGAATATGAAAATATGCCTGTTCTTGGAATGAATGGAGAATCGTGCAAGATACGGAGATATTTACATTTGTGCATGCACTGAGATATTAATAGCATATTGTGTTGAGATAACGGAATTAAATGCAATAGTGAGATAAACAGGATGTGCGTCAGGTTTAAGAAAATGGGTGACCATGAACCAATTCTGAGAATCTCGAAACGCTACACTACTGTTACCCACAAGTGATTTTTTTGTGGATGACTGCATGCAAAAAGTGCATGCAAACGACACACGACATTTTTGTATTGTTAAACATCTCACATTTTTGCTAAAAATATCAAAAAACCTGAAAAATGCAAGCTTGCTATAGAGAGATGTAGAAATCATCATCATCTGCCTAGCCTTTCCCCACTATCTTGAGGTCGACTTCCAGTCTAACCGGACGCAGCTGAATACCAGTATATTTTACATGGAGCGACTGAGAGAGATGTAGATATACTGACAGAAAAACGACAGAATACGAATCAAACAAATAAGTGAAGATAACCAAAATGAAAGACTCTCAGTAAAGATAAATTTACATACTTACTAAAATGGAAATGGACAGTACGTACAGCAAGATGACGTGGTAGGTACCCGAGAAGTGGGAAAGCGAAGACGCTAACATATTAGATGGGAAGATGAATTCGCACAGATAGCAGGATGAATCTGGACTAAATTCCAATTTATTATTTGTAAGAAAATACATGGTTTACAAGGAAAGATCTTACAGCCTTACAGTCATTGTATTCTGCCTGCAAGCAAGTGTGCAAATTATTTATGTAATTGTCTTAATTATTATGCAGGTTATATTATTAGTAGGTAAATTATTATTACATTATTTTTACATAATTATTACTTGCAAATGTCATTAATTAATTTACAATAAATTCATTAATTAATACTATGTACATTTTTATGTTCTAAAAATTCTTTAATTCTGTAGAAACACTTTTTTTTTGTAACCACTCTGACAATTTTGTTTTAAAAACATTCCACTGCAACAATTTAAGTTCGTTTGTTAGAGTATTATAAATTAATATACACATATTGAACACATTTTTCTTATATATATCTTTATTTCCAACTGGGTGATTTATGAGGTTGCGAAACTTAGCCTTTTCTGTCTTGGTATAACCTCGGTATATTGCTGAAAATAATGCATATGTGTTTTTGTGAAAATGCATATATCTCTAATATACATACAGGGCAGTGGAAGAATTTTCAATTTCTGAAAGAGCGGTTTGCAGCCGTCTAAGAACCATGCCCTGTTTAATACCCGGATGCAGCGTTTTTGGAGCTTAAAAACTCTGTCGGTATCGGTCGACTAGGACTGCACATAATAAGAAAAAATGGAGGGTGGAGAGGAGGCAGGAACAGCCATAAAAATTAAAATTTCTTTTTTATATGTTTATTTAAAAAGGCAATTCTTGTAAAAGAACTATCTCTGCAATAGTACATTTTTTTGCAAGACGTCAACTTCGTCATTGCATCTGTGGTGGAATAGACGTCCAAGCCGAAAGCGAGGCCGTTTTGCAGTCGAGAAACTGCAATGACATTTGCCCACGTGTGTCAAACGACAAATTTCAACAGTGATATTTGAAAATAGTATGAGTAAAATTTTATAAAAATAATACACACCGTTTCGTGACAGCTCTCCTTAAAGTGACTATCGATATGAGGCGGGGAATGAAAGGCACGAAAGTTACCCACCTTAGTGTTAATCGAATTCTCCAACGCTTTTATTACCGTCAGTCTCTTGCCTATTCTTTCTTGTCTTTTGGTCTCTCAGGTGGTACTAAAATGGTTTTCCTCTTATCTTCGTGGGCGCCAGCAGTCAATTCATGCTGGAAACTCATCATCGAGGTGGTGTGATCTTGCAGGTGGCGTCCCTCAAGGCGGTATTTTGTCTCCTCTTTTGTTCTTAGTTTTTATAAATCTTATAACTACTGAGCAGTGTGCGTATCATCTCTACGCCAATGATCAGACAGGTGTTTTCAACTTATCGGACGCGATCGAGGAGCTAAACTGGCATTTAAGAATAATTAAAAGCTGATCAGACCGATTTGGGGTGGCAGTTAACCCTTTAAAATGTCAGGCTATCATAGTAGGAAGCCGCCGAGCTTAAGAAAGTTTAATGGTCTAAATGTACTGTCCCTAATCTTTGACAACACAGGCATTCCGTTTAGCTCCGAAGTTAAGGATCTAGGTCTACATGTCGACACCTGCCTCCACTGGCGGAAGGAGGATAAATTCGAAAGAGTTACCTCGCCCCCGGGCACTCGAGGCAGGGAGGAACAGGGGTGGGTTTTAGTCAGTAAGAGTCTGACACACCCTTCCGCTCCACCCTAGAGCGGAAGAAGTCATAGGATGATTTCCCACCCCCAAAAAAAAAAAAAAAAAAGCAGGTCACCAGTGTCAGTCCCAAAGTTACCGGAACTTTACGGTCGCTCTATCGAAAAATCTTCTTCCAGCTCACATAACGGCAATGCTTGTACAGTCACTAATATTTCCCATAATTGATTATAGTAATGCGTGCTACTATGACCTGAATGCAGATCTCCTCAATAAATTTGACAACCTTCTGAATAACTGCATTCGATTTATCTTCAACCTCCGTAATGTTTGATCATGTATCCTCGCATCAATCCACCAGATTGCAAGCCTAAAAGTGGTAAGGATAGGAGCGGGTTTTCAAAAAGTGTGTTGAAAAAGGCTTTTTTACATTTTTATGCAAGCTAAAGTACCAACACTTACCCGGGCCTGCGGACGGCGAGCAGTGGGTAGCTCGCCCTCCGATCAGCACCAGGCCCGTGAGTCGACGGCGCGTAGTGTTCCACGCGCGCCTCAAAGAGATGTTGTCAGCCACCACTGACGGGGCCCATCGTGGCCGGTGCCTGTATGCCTAGGGGTAGCGGATAAATTCTGAAAATGAGTTACCGCACCCCTGGGCACTCAGGCAGGCATGGAACAGCGTGGGTTTTAGTCAGTAAGAGTCTGACACGCCCTCCCGCTCCACCCAGAGCGGGAGAAGTCATTGGATGATTTCCCACCCCACAAAAAAAAGGTACCAACACTTCGGAAATTAATGATAACCTTTTTCCGTAAGGTTGATGTAACTGCCGCTTTCAGGTACTTGTTACAGGCTTCGGTTGCAAGATATTACTCGTACCTACATATAAGTATATGAACTGTTGTGTATTGTAGAACCCCAGCACTAAATAAATGTAAAAAGATTTTCAAACTTGATGAAAAGTTACTGTTTAAAAAATGCCTTCAGAAAACTTATCAGCAGTAAGAAGACAGATTGCTCGATTGATAATGATAGGTTGAGAATCTGCAAATACTGCTAAGGTAAGAAAAATAGTTGAATTTTATTGAACGTGACTTCGCCGCCAGTTTTTCGTCAAGAATTTTCAAAGTGAGGTTTCTTATAATTTTAACCGACTTCGAAAAGAGGGGAGGTTCTATGTTCGCCTGTATGTTTTGTTTTTTTTTTTATGTATGTCCACCGATTTGACTGTCAGTTGTGGACCAATTTTCAGAATTATTTTTTTATCCGAAAGAATATACTCCCGAGGTGGTCCCATATGTTTAAATTCCACGTTTCATGTTATTGGGGTTTTTAGTTCTGGGGCATTACAACTAAAAAGTGAAAAATAAAAAACATTTTTACAAAAAAACAACCGACTTCCAAAAAAGAAAATACCTACATTAATAAAAATTAAAAGATAAATTTAATGTCGGAAGTCGGTGTCAAATAACGAAGAAATAAAATACAAACACCGACTGCCGAAATTAAAGTTATTTTTTAATTTTTAGTGTATTTTAGTTTTTGGACTTCGTTTGTTTTTTTGTAAAAAAGTTTTTTTTACTTATATTTATTACTAGCTTCTGCCAGCGGCTTCACCCGCGTGTTACCTATTAGTACTTACCTCATCATAAATTATAGCCTATGTGCTATTCCAGACTATGATCTGTTTCTGTGCTAAATTTCATCCAGATCCGTTCAGCCGTTCTGGCGTGATTGAGTAACAGACGTCCTTTCACGACATTCATTCAGCGTTCGTCAGGCATGCGCCAGACATGTCCTGGCCAGTTTTATTTAAATTGGGCAGCCTTTTGAGTCGTTAAGTAGGTTTATCAAAGCAAATGAATAGTTATTGCACCTGTTATTCTGGGATTACATTCGTCGTACATCAAAATGAAACTCCTACGAGTTTATTAAAAGCAACTTTGTTATACCAAACAGCGGCATGGTTAAGTTAATCACAACAATAATATTGCAGGCGCTTTACTAATTATTAGGGTTTTGGCCCCGTGGCCGTGCATTTCCAGGATAAACTTATGATATTCAGCGGTAATGTGGTTTTCCATCAGTGAAAGTATTCTCTTAATAAGATCAGTAGTAAGGCCTGGTGCTGATCGGACGGCGAGCTACCCATTACTCGCCGTCCGCAGGCCCGGATAACGATACCCCACCTAAAAAATTAATATGTGAAAGAATGCTAAGTTCTCTATAGTGGATTTGCTTGTATAAAATGTGTGATCTAACTGTGTATTAAGTTCTCTCGAAGTTAAATAAATAATAACGCCTGCCTGTCATGTACGACGTTCTATCTTTGTTTTACAGAAAAAAATGTCGCCGTGTCAGTCGTAGCGGAATCATTATTAAGAATTTGGTATTTATTCTGGTTTACGTTTTGGGTGAGACATAAACAAGGTAAATGAAAGATACAGGCTAAGAACAGGGAATATCACAATTTGTGATATTTTTGTTTTATTTAGTACTGGTTACACATTTATATGTAAGGTAATTTCATTCGCAACTACTACTTTTCTCAAAAACTCAACATAAAAAACGCAAAATATTATATTGCTATAACTAGGTACGTTACTGCACACTTTGATCTCAGTAAAAATAATATAACTTCGATTTATGCGATTTTCTCATAATCACTTCATTAGGACATCCCTGTTCTTTACTGGAAACTTATTATCTACTTGTAAGCTAATTTCACTTCAAACTACTAGTTTTCACAAAAAAAAAACGCAACGTATTTCGCTAAATGCGCGTTCCTGCATACCTTGATCTCAATAAAAATATTTACTCTAAACCGCGTCATACGGTTAGACCCCCTCGTCCGATCACCATGTACGGCAAGCCTATCCCTTGGGAGAAGCAGGCCAAGTACTTAGGCGTAATCCTCGACCAGCATCTCTTCTTCGCCGAGCACATAAGGCAGGCTCGCTCGGGGGCCGCCTTTGCTCAAGGTAGACTCCATCTCCTCCTGAACGGCAAAAGCAAATTGTCACTCAAGTGCAAATTGCGTACCTACACCTCGGTCATCCGACCAATCATGACCTATGCTTGCCCAGTGTTCGCACATGCCAAGCCCCGTCACCTCCACAAGATGTCAACATTGCAGCACCGCTTTCTCCGCAGGGTGGTGGATGCCCCCTGCTTTGTGAGGAATGAGCAACTGCATGTCGACCTCAAAATCCCCACCTTGCAGCAGTTCATGAAACGCTCCACCCAGCGCTTCTTTCAAACTGCTGCTAAGCATCGTAACCCCCTTATCGCATCGGCTACTCGATACGTCCCAGATGACGCTACCACCCTGCTCCAAGAGAGCCGTAGGGAGACTAGCACCCTCAGAAAACACCAAATCAGACCGCCGATTTTCCGGTCTCGCTGGCGAGGCCCGTCGCGAAATCTAAGTCATTGTCCTCCCCGTTTCTCGCCAGCACGTGCCGCTGAGCCAGTAAATCCCCCAATTAATGAAAATCTGATCCAGCCTTCCCTTGCTGCCCCCCCCAGTGACGCCCTAAGCCGAGGCCCGTACCCCGCAGGGGGTGCCCTTAGCGTTGTGACTTAGTTTATAAGAAAATAATAAGTCCATTTTTTTAATACATTGAAGCCTACACAGGCAAGCCCGGTTGAGCAGACGACAGCCTCAGAGGCTGACCTGCGAGAAGTCCCACAAAAAAAAAAAAACTTTGAATGAGTTTCTCTTAAAATCAGTTCGTCAGGACATACCCTGTTTTTTGCCTGTACCCTTCAAACATGAATGGAAACGCCAGGAGGGGTCCTAAAGGGACATACCTAACATCACGAAATCAAAGTTCTGCACGCGACTTAAACGTATTGGTACTGTCACAAGTAAAAATATGTACACAAGCAAATTTTACTTGTGAGCTCAAGTATCTTAAATGGACGGTTTTAAGATACTCGAGCTGAGCGATGGCCGTTTTGCGTGGATGTGACGCATTTTTTCCCCCAGTTTTTCTTTTTTTTTGTGTTTCTCTGTTTTTTGCGGCATGTTTACCGTAAATAAACGTATTTTCTTTCTTTTATCTTTTTTATTTTTAAAAAGAAAAGTTTGCTTGTGTACATATTTTTGCTCGTGACTGTACTAATGAAGACAGAACTGCATGGAGAGTTCCAAACCAAAATCGTTTGTACAGGGTTTCATCGCCTTAATAATACGTCTTGAACGACATAGATGGCGCTAGTATAGTAGTTGGATTGGAAAATATACATCTCTCGTTAAAGAACATTATCTTGTTTTTTGCTAGTTACAATATTACTTAATTTTAACACAAATTCTCCTACGACATTACAAACCTTATAAAGCAAAGCTCGTAATAACTAGGATTCGAACTCGGTGGCATAAAATTTACCGATACCATAGCCACTGGACTATTGCGTCATTACGCAATGAGTTGAAATTATCCTACTCTTTATTATATCGAAGTTGTTTAGCGACTTTAACCCTTATCATAAATCTCAAAAGAATTGAGGGTAGTTTAATATTGACTGTATAAAAATTAAATCTTTTTGTTCAATCATAACGTTCTTTACTATCTTTGAGTGAGTTCAGTTACGATTGCATTTAACAATTTTTTAATATTTATCTTTACCATGAGTTCGCGTTCTAATATTGATATGGCTACGAGGGCCCAAATAATAGCATTGCATAATCAAGGCCTAAATTATTCTGAAATTTCGAGAGAAACTGGCTTAAACGTAAGTAATGTTTTAAAATCACTGTTCGTTATTTATTTTATTATCCATGGTTATCGATACACGAAAATAATAAATAATATATTTCCCTTATAGGTAAAGACTGTCACTTTATGGATAAAGCGGTTTCAAGAAGAGGGTTCGTTGGAACACCGCAGTAGATCTGGCAGAAGACGCCATATTGACTCAGACCAGCGTCAACTTATGGTGCAAGGTTATGAGGAAAATGGCTTTACACCAACAAGATATTACGCAGAGTTGTTTGATACATCTTTGCGGACGGTGTATCGTGCTCTTCATAGTGAAGGTCTGCATTATCGTCGACATGCTATTAAGCCATTGCTAACCGAAGCTAATAAAAGAGCACGATTGGAGTTCGCTTTGAAATACAGACATTTCGACTGGAGCAACGTTATCTTCAGTGATGAAAAGACTTTCAAGTCTAGCCAGCACGGGCGAGTTAGGTTGTGGCGTAGGAATAATACGCGTTATGATAGTGATCACGTTGTGCCTGACTCTGAATCCGGTCGTATAACAGTGAACATTTGGGGATGGATGACAGCTGCAGGACCAGGAGAACTTACTGTAATACCCAGTCGTGCAAACAGTGTTAACTACTTAGATGTGCTGAATGACGTCATGTTGCCCACTGTGCGGAATGTTTTTCCTGTAGAAGACATGCCAGTAATAACGTTCGTGCAGGACAATTGTCCTATACACCGTTACAATAATTGTGCAAGAGTGGTTTAGCCAGCAATCGGACATACGAATTATTCCTTGGCCTGCGAGATCGCCAGATTTAAACCCCATTGAAAATTTATGGGGCGTTATGGTTCAAAAGTGGGACAACAGGAACGAAAGGACTAAGGAAGCACTGAGTACTCACTGCATGGAGGTATGGGATTCTATACGGGGTCACAATTTATGTGAAAAATTAATAGACTCCATGGGTTCGCGGTTGCAAGCTGTAATCGATCAAAATGGCGGATACACGAAATATTAAAGAATATAAAGTGTTGACTATTGAATTGAGTAATAATGATCGAGTAAAAATGAAAAGACCGGGGTAGCTATAATTTATATGATAAATTACAGTAATCAAACTTGGTGTAAGTTGGATAAATTTATACATTACTTTATAACAACAAAATGTTATTACACTAATGATTTTGATTTCTTAAATAATATAAGAAATTAAAATAAAAACAATATAAATATAGATTCCTTTCCAACATAATAAATTATTTATTTATTATTATAAACAACTCGGTCCCAAAATGACAGCTATAACCCGGTCTTACAATTGTTATTGATTTTAGGTTTAGCTTCAATTTCTTCCTCCTTCTGGAATGAATACTTAAGCTATGAACCTTAGTCATAACATAATGCACAAATCAATCATTATAGTCAATACCACTAAACATAATTATGCAAAATGTAAAATTTTTATAATTTATGAGTAGGTAAAATATTTACAGAACTAAGGTTGCATATATAGTGAAAGTTATTATAACATAATGTAAATAAAACTAAATAATAGAAGAATAGCACAACACAGTTTTGATTTAGAATACTTATAATATCTATTATACAGTTTTACTTTGTTAAGGTCTTCTATTTTGTAATAGAGTTATTCAGTTATAAATTTTACTTGTATTTCTCCTTAACAAGTGAATTAAATCATTGTTAATTTGATGTAAAACTGCTAGGTTAGGTTATACATTCTATAAGAAAGAAAGACATAAATTGTATTCTTCTTTGAAAATTAAATGTCTTAAACTATAATCAATAAAATAGTTTCATTTCTTATCCTTTACGAGAATTAAACTTAGTAAATCTTAAGCTGTAAGAAAAATATATCTAAATCTTCTACATAAATGTTTTTTACTAATAATACTAATACTTACCACCAATTATGAAAGTAATTTTATATAATATATATTTATATAATGTTATATATAGTAGTATATGTATACTTGTATATTATCCCTATATTCATTTATACATCTTATACCTCATATTTTTTATATTATTTATAACAAAAAATAAAATAAAAACGTTTAAAAATACAAAAAATAGAATATAAATTATATATTAGAATAATTAAATTTAAAAAAAGTCGACAGAGAGCTGGGTTGCGAACTGGTGCCCTGTTGAACGATCTATGTTATTCTGCCATGCTTATCCACCTGAGCTACTGACTATTTATTCTGGAACGTGAAAATAAGAGCTACTTTGTGAATGTAGGGATTTTTATTATTTGTGATCGACGCCATCTGTAGTCGAATTTACCGATATAGTACCAATTGGCTTATTTAGTTTGGTTTAGATGGCGCTGTATTAAGTACTCGGAAATAAGAAAATATAGTAATTTTTGTTTATTTGAATATAAATATATTATTATTACTTAGTAATTATTTTAGGTATTAAAAACCTTATTATCTGCCTCTGCATAATAAGGTTTATAAGCTTTGCAGTGTTATTTTCATGATTGAACAGCGCCATCTAGTCGTCTCATGAAAGTCATGATACGTAATGCAAAACCTCACAGTCAAAAGTCGACCTTATGCTCTCCATGCACCTTTGTCATCAATAGTACAACAACCCGACAACAACCATCGGGCATTGACCCGGGTTAGACACAACCCGTCTAGTTAATCCTCCCTTTGCAATGGAGGAATCGGGGGAGAGTATGTGTATAGGAGTGTGGAGGTGTCTATCTACTTGCTTAGCTGACAAAAGAGTAGAAAAGTACGAATAGCCACGCGATTAAGCTTTATTCTTATGAATGAGCTCAATGACGTTTTTTTTTTTGTGGGGTGGGAAATCATTCAATGACATCTCCCACTCTGGGTGTTGCGGGAGGGCGTGTCAGACTCTTACTGACTAAAACCCACCCCTGTTCCTTCCCTGCCGTGAGTGCCCAGGGGCGCGGTAACTCTGTTTCGGTTCGGCAGGCATCGGCTATGACAGGCCCCGTCATGTTTTGCTGACAACTCTGTGAGGCGCGCGTAAAACACTACGCGCCGTCGACTCACGGGCCTGGTGCTGATCGAACGGCGAGCTACCCACTACTCGCCGTCCACAGGCTCGGGTCTACGGTGGCCGGAGATCGTCTCGCGACGTCAAGGTGCGTACAGCTGGAGCAGAATACCCTGCTGGAATCTGGACCTGGGGTATTTAAGTCAAGAATAGGTTGCTTCTAAGCAATTTGCTCCATCGTCAATCACATCATCGCTTACCATTAGGTGAGTGAGATAGTGGTCAAGTACGAGCCAGGCAATGGTAAAAAAGGCATTTGTTATACGTCTCATTCAAGTAATTTAACGCGAGTATTTCCCCATAGCTTTGTGGTTTTTACAGCAATAATCTGACATTCTTGTTTATTCCGCATTGATTTTTACTGAGAAACTTGATTATTACGATAGGTAGGTGGCGTAATTACCGATGAGATCAGGGTGAATGCCTCATGGAAATGACTGCGTAGCTATTTTAAAAGAAACGTTTTTTGTTCCGAGATAAATTGATAAAGCGGGACATTTAGTACCAACACACATCAAACGTGTCTAGGGATCAAGTACATTTTACGAAATCTAGTCTTCCAGACTGGCTTCTTATTTTAATTCCTATGTTTAAGTTAACAACTTATCCCTATATTTTGTAAGAAAAAAAGTTTTTTTTTTGTATATTGTGGGAAATTAACCTAAGTTAATGTTGTCGATTAAATGGTAAAAAAAGGCAAACATCAGGATTTTTATTCTTTTTATTATAAATAATCTGTGTCTTCACCGTCCATCTTCCTGCCCTTGTCCCATGTTACTTGGGGTCGGCGCAACACGTTTTTTTCTTCCATTCTGTCCTGTCAGCCGTCACGGTATCACTAACTCCCTTTTCTTTCATATCACTCCTCACACAATCCATCCATCCTTTCTTTGGCCTCCCTCTCCCTCTCCATCCATCCACATTTATATTCACAACTCTTTTAATTACATGTGTTTTACATGTGTTTGTGTGTTGTGTGAACATACCAAGATAAGCGGTTCCCTTTCAACTTTTCTGTGACTGGCGCCACTTTTAAACTACCTCTAATGTACTCAAATCTCACTTTATCCATTCTCGTTACTCCACACATCCATCTCAACATTCTCTTCTCCGCCAAATGCAATCTTTTTTCATCCGTCTTTTTCACAGCCCAACATTCTGATCCATACAGTACGATAGGTCTAATCACCATCGACACAAATCACTTAATCACAGCGATTTGGCATGCTTAAAATCAGTTCATCAAAATCACTTTGAGGAATGCCCACGTTCTTTCTAACAAGTCAAAAAGTTGTTGTGGGGTGTGCACGGCATCCATACTCGGCAGAGCTCTTCTTTGGAGCATATCCCATGCGTGTTCAATTGGGTTGAGGTCTGGCGATTGAGCAGAACGTTGATGCGAGCATCGGCAAGAGTGCATGTTACGACTCTAACCGTGTGTGCTAACTTTACTTTTAGCAAATGATTCTAAAAGGATTTTATTCTATTACTTTTTGTGTATGTTTTTAAGAGAAATTAATTTTATGGTTTCATGTTAAACATAATCGTTTTGAATGTAAATATGAGCAGAATCTTCGAAAACAATATTTTAAATAGTGAATAAACCAAGGCCAAACAAAGGAATCAAACAGTGACACGAATACTTGGAAAGTTTTTTAAAGGGATTCAACATTGCAAGATTTACACCCTCACTTGCTGTCATCTTTATATTCTTGCGAAATTGCTGCGCTGATAGAATACAGAATACCGGTATAGTTTGATCAACCTTGGTCGACTGGAATGAGAAAATCGACAAAATTTGCTCATCTATATCTATCTGTATATATCGGCATATATAAAACAAAGTCTAGTTACCCCATTTATAACTCAAGAACGGATGGAACGAGTTTTATGATCTTTAATTTGTTGGATTTGTCTCCACTCTGAATAGCAGAATATCTGAATATTAAAACGTCGGAAAAATTCACAAAAAATCAATACGAAAAAACTAATTTTTTCACACATTTTGTATGGAACGGCTTTTTAGGGTTCCGTACCCGAAGGGTCCAAACGGGGCTCCGTTTGGACCCTTCGGGTACAGAACCCTAAAGCCGCAGCAGCTATTGCTGTCACTCACGTGTCTGTCTCTCTGTCCGTCCTCTGTCACACAGGTTTCACAGCCAAACGGTTGGAGCTACTGTCTCCAAACATCTTGTTGACCCAAAGCCCGCAAATAGTCAAAAATACATTTGGTACGGAACAACGCAACGCACTTAGCCAGTTTTTTGAGGATATCTCAAGTTAACACAACATTTATTGATACTGAGACGGTACGTAGTTTACCGGGTCAGTTAGTTAGGTAAAGATGAATGCTGCATCTCAGTGGTGATGGAAGGAAAGAGAGCCAGGGGACGTAGCCCTACGATACGATGGTTTGACTAAGTGAAGCAACAGCTGGATACAGCAACAGTTGGATACAAAAATCTTTGACTCACTACAACAGGTCAAAGAACGTCACAAATGGAGGGAAGTTGTCAAAAAGTTTAATTGGGCACATCACGTCGCTCAGCAGTGAACAGACTTTACAACTTGAATGACTGTCAAGAGGGGTGCTGTTGGAAAAAAATGTTTTGAAAACAAAAAAGAAGTTGGTGGCGGCATTCCTTTCAATTTCTGTCACGCGCCAAAAGATCCTCGAATATAGGTAAGTTTTATGAGATGATGGAACGTCATCTAATGACAGAAGTCATATCATATCGCGTGAATATGATCTTCATTACAGTGGCTGTAATTATTATCACGATCTATAACATTGTTGCTGCTACATTTTCTAGTTGGAATCTGAGTAGGTATCTACTCGTATTTAATTTATAGTGCCTGCTGCCAATTGATTAGTCAAGGTTTATTATCTATTGTCGGGTCGGGCAAAGGGTTATTATGTATTTTCATTTCTTACTAGCTGACCCGACAGACGTTGTCCTGTCTTAGCTATGAACTGTCAAACGCGCGAAGTTTAAATAGTCGTTAAGTTTTCTGAAATTTTCCAATTTCCTGCGCAACTTTATTAATTTTCTCTTTCACAAGAACCTTCTTCTGACAATCGGTCCAAGCGTTCACGCGTGATGCCGTGACTAACGAAATAGGGATTATTTTTTATATATATAGATACTTCTCAGAAGCAGCCCGGAGTTAAGATTTGTGCACTGTTGAGTGCGCAGGCGCTTACTTTTCTTTGTCTAAATTATTTCATCACCACTGTTCTCAAAACGGTGAAGGAAAACATCGTGAGGAAACCAGCATGCCATAAAACCAAAACTTCGAAGACATGTGACATCCACCAACTGTCTGGCCCGCGTGGTGGATATGGCCCACTCTCTCCCATACAGAGCAGGCCTGTGTCCCAGCAATGGGGACACTGTAGGCTAATTATGCTATGCTTTTGCTGATAGAAATATGCTCGCCCTATTAACATGAGACTTACGAATATCTGGCGAAATGTGGGGGTATTATAGGTACACCTCTGTCTACCCCACCGGGGAATACAAACGTGATTTTGTTCTAATGTACTGAGTACGTATAAGGTCAGTTGGAAACATGTAAAAAAGTCTAGCAAACCTGACCCCAGTATCCACAGTTGTCGAAAGATTCGTATTATTTAATTTTGGTGGCTTTAATGCTGACAATTTAAAATATAGCATCAATGTAGATCACGACAAGTTATTTACCAACAAGCCTCCATATTTAGTTAAGGACTATTGTTGAAATAGTTACAAGTACCTAACTGTTACACGAAGTCTAATAAGAAATTACTTTTTTTTTTGTATGGCATCTCGCAGGTCAACTTCTGAGGTTGTCGGCTGCTTAACCAGACTTGCCTGTGGCGGCTTTAATTTATTAAAGCCTCCAGCCAGAACTTCAAATGATGATTTATATGAAACTTTTAAATATATAGAAACGCAATTGAGCACTGGTGTACCAAGTGGTAACGGCAGCGACTTACAAGTTGTAGGTTGTGAGTTGAACTCACGACTTGTAAGTCGCGGCCTCAGGAAGGCGCTTTACTTTGTGTAAATTATTTCATCACCACTGCTCTCAAAACGGTGAGCAAACAGGCATGTCCTAGAACCAAAAAAGTGTGTGTGTACTTATGTACGCATGTAAGAAGTTATACTTCTTTGGCCTAACAAGATAAAAAACCAAACTGTCACAAAGTTTACAAAAGGAAAACAATCATTCTTCATGAACCACAGACTATAGCTAACTTCATGAACCACATACTATAGCTAACTTCATGAACCACAGACTATAGCTAACTTCGTGAACCACAGACTATAGCTAACTTCATGAACCACAGACTATAGCTAACTTCAGGGTTCCGGTTTTTTGTGACGGTGTGCGTGCGCATCGTAAAAATTTGCTCTCATTATTTTTCCCTAACGCGCCAAAAGAAGTATATCTTCAAAAGTTCAAAGACATGTAACATCCACCAACCCGCATTTGGCCCGCGTGGTGAATTACGGCCCACACCCTCTCGCAGAGAGAAGGCCTGTGCCTCAGCAGTGGGGAGATTAAAAAGAGGCTGATGATGATGTTGCAGAAAAATAGTGCTAATGGATGCTAAGCTGCTTGCATTATGCCTAATTGAGGTAACAGTTTTATATCTCCAATTCATGTTTCTGATTCTGATTTATGTGCAGAAGGTCGTAGCCTGGCTCTATTCTTAAATAAACATCACGCCACAGACGCTACATT